>JAQPPZ010000128.1:0-719927 GCA_028583015.1 Wollemia nobilis | reverse complement strand
ATCAGTATTTTATGCTCATTCTTCACAGGGTGTGTATGAAATATGAACCAACAGATCCTAAAAACTTTTTAAAGTTCAACATCAACGATAACATTTGTATTGCTATCCATGGAAAGATGATTCTTTTATATCATTATGAAAAGTGGTTAGATACACTTACAAATAATGTTGAACAAGTGCCCATAACACATTGTAGATTCGATGAGGTTTTGGATAGTACGAAGAATAAATTGAAAAGAATTACAAAAACATTAAGTGAAATAAGAGATCATTTTCACAAAGATGAGGTAATTGAGGTCATGTATGTTGTTAATCCCATAATTTGAAATCCTTGTCTTGACCATAGTAGTAAAAGTGAGTTGTTTGTAAAATATATGGGCACTCTTATGACACATTTCTCTAAACCTGTGGAAGTAAATGGTATTCAAATAAATGGTATTCTAAAAAAAGAATTTTTGAGATAACAATCAACCAGTTTTGGAATAACAATGGCTAATAAAATTGCACATTTAAAAAATACAAATGAGACTGATTCCATCACGCGTTTCTGGTAAACATTGTATCGAAGTTGTGTCTTACAAGAAACTATGAGTGAATACTTTATTTTATATGAATTATGTCAGACAATGATTTTGGGATCTGCTGAAGATGAAAAGGTTTTCAGTGCATTATCTTTTGTTAAATCAAAAGTTCATAACAATTTGGAAAAAAAATCAGAAAATTATTTGAGAAATTATGTGTCATCCTACGAATTGGGTAAGTTCCCCTATGATAGAACTTTGACATATTGGAAGTCGCTAGCAGATAGAAGAGGTCTCTCTAATATTTTTTATAATGATGGTAATGAGTTAGCTTGCAGTGATAATGAGATTATGGAAACACATAATTCATAAATTATTCTTGGTTATTTTTGAGAAGTCGACAAGACTTTGTATCAAATTCCAGTAATGTAAAATTTCAATGAGTTAAACATATAATCAATTTTTTTTTGGATTTGATATCATTTGTAAAAAATTTATGATTTAAAAAAATCATATATCAATGATTTTTGTATTTGATATCATTTGTAAAATTTCAATGATTTGAAAAAATTCATATAATCATTCTATAATCAATGATTTCTCATATTTGATTTTTAATTTTATTGACTGTCTATGTTGAAAAAACCATGCATGGATACATAATTAGTAAATATTTATTTTAAAAAGTGTTGTATGTAGTCTAGAGTAGTAGAAAGCACAATCCATTTAGCATAAATTTGAAGTTACGAAAACAAAAATACAATGCAATAATGCTTTGATATTGAATTAATTGTCTATGTTGAAAAATATAATGATTTGTACTTTGACTTTGTACATATGCTTTGACTTTAGAAGCCAAAACACAAATAGCATATTACTCTAGATATGGAAATATAAAAACAATATATTGTAATACACAAAAAAATACTCATTTTTATATCATAACAAGATTTACATTGAATAAAATGAAAATTTAAACACATGGATAGATATATCCTTCATAAAATCACTTGAAATATAAAAATAATGTAACATAATACACAAGACAATACTCATTTTTATATCATAACAAGAATGACTTTGAATAAAATGAAAATTTAAACCCATTCACACATATATTCTTCATAAACTCAAGCATGTTTGAAATTCCATAATACTTAAGTCATGAAAATAACACACAAATATAAATGTAAATAGTATAATAGTCAAGTTGAAACAACAAATGTCCTATTTTCAAACAAAAAAATATCATAAAATTATCTTTTTGAAAAATCAAAATTTCCAAAGCAATAATAGAACCAACTGTCTTTTGGCTTTTCATTCCTTAGATGGGGGGCTAGAGGTAGTTTTAACATATTTTTCCTTTTTAGCTCCTTACACATTCTGTATTTCAAGGGGTTCTCCTTTGGGTTGGTTAAAAAATTTCCCAATTGCTCCAAAACAGACAAGGATATTCTCTACACTTTGCAAACCTTCGAGCAGGGTGTTTTTTTCTTTCCTAGCATCTTTGAATATTTGCACAAGAACTTATTTACCCTTCTCCTTAAGCTGAACATCAGGATCCAATCTATTTCTTGATTTTCTTGAAAGCGTTGTTTTGTCGAACTACTTCCTAAGCTCTTTTTTTCATTGCCATAAAATTCATTATGAAATCCTTTGCCATCTAGAGAAAGTCTTCCATATTTTGATCCTGCTTCTTCAGATTATCAAACTTTGCTTGAAAAAGGAAAAATAAGTAGTCAACAAATATTTACATTTTAAAAAAAGAGAGTAAAAAAAATAGAACACATTAGTCTAACTTTGACAACATTCTTTGTAGCTACAACAACAAAAACCATTTTCTTATCACATATTCATTATAATAAGCTTGGGCTTCAACATTTAAGTTCTCCAATATGTTCAACATAACCCTTAAAGTTTCATATTTGTAAGATGTAGTAACTTGCACAATGCTAGATTTAGCTTGTAGTAGAACATTAAGCTTTTACGGTTCATTTTAAACTAAAGAAAAAAATTTCTCTTTTTGAAATTTCCTTGTATCGGGTTTTTATTTTATTTATCAAAAATTTGGCCCGATACTCTCATTTTTCATTTATTTTACATATGGAACTAGAAAATATTTAATGGTTGCTTCAACTTTATTAGAAACTTAAAAAAAAAAAATAACTTTTTCATCCTCTGGTAGAGGGTGAGCCTAAGGGGTGCTAGTTTCCTTAGGAGGATATTTGCTTGAACATTTTGCTCCTTCTTTGTTTTGAGGGTCTCGAAGTAGACCTATTACTTGAAAAATAGTGGGTATGTTTCCTTGTAAAAGGAAATCGTGATCAAGTGGGACATTATCTAACACAACACCAAAAACATCCTATACACCTGTAAAATTATGAAAAGACAGCTTTAAATCCTAAAAAATTCTTTATTGCTTCTCTTTGTGGTCTATATGGAAGAAATTATTTTCCACCCGGGAAGCATTGACCTCACATTTGAGGTTGGCATGGTGGAGGAGGGGGCGACATCGACTATTGATTTCCATGACGCAATTGTTGTATAGGAACTTAAAAAATCAAAATAAAAATTGGTTACAAAATTTGTGAAGGTATATTATAAAAATTGGTTATAACACTTATCAACAGAAGAAGAGACCTCTTGTATAGCCATAACTGCAAATAGAATGTGGGTACGCTTTACATATGAAAACACAATATAAAATTTAATAAAAAATAGTAAAATTTAGTAATAAATTTTGTGAAGGCAGAATGTAAAACTTACTTCCTGAAGATGAGACCTCTTGTGAAACAACACCCATTGGTAGTGGATGTGCAAGTGGAGGTTCTTGGGGATTAGGAGAACAAGATCTTATGTGTTTCCTTGTTCTTTTTCTTAGTGGAGGTATTGTTTCCTTCATAGATGTTTTAGAGTCTGCTGATTCCTCTAGATTATAGCATTTGAAAGCAACATCCCGCTTTGAAGAGGAAGAGGATACCCATTTCTATATTTTGTATAAAGTGTTAAAATTATAAAAAATGATAAAAATATGAAAAATAAAAAATATTATTTTATTATTAACTAAAAATTACTTGAACCTGTTGTTCTATCATGGTTGTAGTAGCTAGGACTGAGTGCTAAGAAGTCGATGTTGCAGTGTTTTGCAAATTATAATAAGATTCATAAAAAACCAAGAATGTAGTTGCATGTGCTTATTTTTGGTGAAGGTGAAGCGTGGGTTTTCACATTTTGGATATCCATTCTAATCCAATGTTAGACATAGGCAGACTAGTCAAATTGTTGTTGTGCAATACAACAAACCAAATATTCCAAGGCCCACATCAGAATTTATGTCGATCTTCCTTGCATAATGAGTCTAGCTAGGAAGAATTCACAACATTCCTGAAGAAAGTTATCTTGAATAGCTAGTACAATCAAACCCCTTCTAGACTTAGTAGGCGTAACTGCAAAAAATAAATCAGTAATTGTAAACCCTAGAATTAAAATTTAATTAAATATAAATATATAAAATTATACCTTGAAAATATTTTGGCTACATATTGAAGGTGTTCTCTAGGTAGAATTTATCATCATTAGTTAAAGTAAATTTTGATGTGATTGGATCACAACATGTGTGAGACAATGTTGTCAATCTAGCGACGTTAGAGGCTGTGAACGAAAATATGATATTTTTATTATCAATAACAACATTTTCCTTACCCAAATCAGTTTCGTAACCTAAAATTATATTCTCCAACAGTTTAATGTTTATGTCAAACTGCGACATCGAAGCTAGACCTTGAAGACTAGAGTCTTGGACCCATGACATATCGTAATTTGTTGTTGATAAAATTTTGGAAATTAGGGGGAAAACAAGGTTTTTGAAATTAATTTTTGACACTACAGGGATGATAGAGGATGTCATTGGGTTATTTTATCGCATACAACAGAATATGGATTAGGAGGTAGGGTGGAAGGTATTGGAACCATGATGGAAAACATCAAAAAAATGTTTAAATGTAAGGAAAAGAGTTAAAAATGCGTTAGAAAAGGCAAAAAAATAATTGTTTATACCTTTATATAGACTTTTTTGAATGAAACCATCGAATAAATAATTGACACATGGTATTTACATGTAATCATTTAACGTATGGTTGACATATGGCACAAATGCAATGCATCATTAATGCAACTAATCGGTTGTGTTGGAATCAATTAGCTTTGTTGTAATTGATCGACTCTACTGCATCTGATTGGTATTAGTGAAATCAATCAGCTTGGATGTATCTGATGGGCATTGCTACAACTAATTAGCATTATTGTAACCAATCAAAATTGTCTCAATTGATCGACTTTGTTGTATTTTATCAACATTAATGCAACACATTGACATATTTACAATCGATTGACATAGCTGCAACCCGTCATCATTGCTACAACCGATTGACATTGCTACAACCGATCAACATTACTGCAACACATCAACATATCTACAATCGATCATCATTTTTTGATCATCATATCTACATCCTATCAACATTTTCTGACCATCATGTCTGCAACCAATCAATATTTTAAAACCGTCATGTCTACAACCGATTGGTATTTTTTGGTCATCATGTCTATAGTCGATCATCTCAGACCAGTCGGTATAGTTTTTTATATCAAAATTGTTCTATAGGAATAGTCTGATCAGAATAGCTTTTCTATTTGGTAACAAATATTCATAGCCCCCAACACATAAAAATATACCATAGTTTGAAATTTTTTGGTGAAAAATGAATGCAAATCACCATTTCTACTTGGACATGATTCCTCGAGATTTCAAGATAATTCACCTCAATTTTATAAATAGATTTTGATTTTGATCCCTTATACATAGCCCTGGTTTATTGTATGATGCTTGAATTATTTGTATTGTGGTAAGTTTATTTATGGGTCAACCAGTGGACTTTAGTGGATAGAATTCCTATTGCACTTGTTGCTAAATGATTATAGAAAATTTATTTCATTTTTGTTGTTGTGGAAAGGAAAAAACTTGTGCTTGATCTCATTTATGGATAGTATTGTGACTGGAGCTAATGCTTGCTTTATTTTACCATGGATGTTTTACTATTGCATCCTTTCCAAAGCCATGTTTATTGGGTTTCTTTGGGAAAGTTATTTTTGAGTAAAATTTCCTTAAGGGTAGAGTTAGTTGGGAGTTGATGGTATTTATCTCTTGTGCATGTTGCTCTAGTGTAAAAGTTGAATTTTTGAATTGAATGGAACTTTAGGAAATATTCGCTATTGATTTCTGAAGAATACCTTATGAATGAGTTTGGCATACCTGAGTTCTTAGAACCTTGCATTAATGTCAAGTGGAGTGGGGTTTAGGCCAGCTATGGTAGCATAGACTAGTTATTGAAATAACTTGAGGTGTTTCCCATTGGAATGAAGCCAGACCTCTAGAAAGAAATGAAGGTTGGACTTGAGATCTTAATGAATGTTGTTGTTTACGTAAAACTTATCTTTGAGGGCTTGCTGGTAATTTGTGGTATGAGGAATGAATGGGAAATTTTATGTGCATTTTTTATGTTGTCTGTTTAGAAGAAACAGTGAATGTAGGATTTATTATGAATATGATTGTTTAAGAAATTGCCTTGCTCTATATTGCATGATGTTTGAGATAGAATTCTCTTTGTGTGATGCTATTTTGGAATGCTTCGATAGAACGAAGTTTGGTATGGTTGTCGTGTGCAAGTTTCACTTTCAAATGTGATTATGTGTTAGAATTTGTGTTCTTTCTTATGGGAGCCATCTCTAATCCCAGAGCTTGGACAATCCCTTTCTGGTGACCAATGTTAAATCTATTTTGGCATTATGAATCTAGTCTTGTTGTAGTGTCAAGCGGTAATGGATAATATTTTATCGGAGAAGAGTCTTGGCAGAGATGCAGTAAAGAACCTCTCATTGGTGAAACAAGGAAGCTTTGGTTTTCCATGCATTGGTAGCACCAGATAACTCCTTTGTAATTTGGTAGTTTCAATGGAAGACTATGTTAAGGAGTCTTGAGTATGAAGAATATTGTAACTAGATATTATGTGGAAACTTACTATGTAATCTCCACATCTGAGGATGACTTTGAGCCTCACTGTTTGTAATGCGAACCTTTCAAGTTGAATATGGAATATCTAGATTTTGTTGAAAGAATTTCTTTACGTTCTATTTTAGCTTTGTGAATATGTTAAATGGGAATGGTGAATAGATTAATGATGCTATAAACTTTATGTTTTACTTTCGTATGATTGATTATGTGATGTGTTTAAGGGATACTTTAGAGAATGCTTTAACTCCATTCACATTAGGATGGCATAATGAATCCTTGTTGTTATCACATGAATGTATGTATGGGGACAAGCATTAAACATCTTTTGAGTATTTATCTTGGTTGTCTCGAAGGTGTGCATTAAGGTTTTAATATAAGCAAGTTCACTGGGAGTGCAACTTGACTCGAGATAGAGTTTGTTAAAATGAGAAGACTCTCAGAGCTTTTGAGAAAGCATAAGTTTACCCCATGAGCTAAGAGCTTGCATGGACTAGGAAGGGCTTAATTGAATAAGCCAAGTCATTCGGATGGCATATCTAAACTAGTGTGCAGATCTATCCTCGAAATATTCACTCTCTTGAGCTACGTGGATGTCACACTAAAGAAACAAAGCTTATGAAATTAGTAAATCAGAACCCTCATATTAAACCAAGTGACAATGGTTACAATTCCATTTCTATTGTGTTAAGTAAGGATGGTTGCTACCAGGTAGGCCAACCCCTTAAATGAAGAAGGGGTATACCAACCATTGCTAGCATAATGTAACTCTTTGAATGACCAATGAGGTTTGTAGAGGTATGCACAACCCTTTTTGATGGATAGGAAAGGGAAAAATCTACACTAAGTGACTTGTGTAGTGCGATGTGCTAGGCAATTCCTTCCAAAATACGGAGAAGGTATGTTCCTACATCAAATGACATTTGTAGAGGTTTGGGCCTACTGGAATTACCCCTTTAGAGGAAAGAAAGGGAAGGTGGTAAACCAAGATTAACTAAGAGAAATGATGAACTCACTAAAGATCTAAACACTTATCTATGGGATAACATGGTTAGAGAATGGTATGGGTTAAAAGAGGGTTAATGTCCTTAAGCTACTTGGAAAAAAAAATTGTGTGTGGAATTTTGGGTTGTTACATTTGGTATCAGAGCATGGTTCAAAAAGGGGAATCGACTCATTATGCAAACTTTTTGGGAATTATTAGTAGTAGGTTTACCTTGTTGGATTGTTTTATAGGAAAGGGAAAAACCAACTGTTAATCTAGAAGTTAGTCGGTAGGAGAAATTACCAAAGAAGAATTGGAAAATTGACTCCTACTACCTCTTTTGTGTGTGGTCAAGGGACAATACCACCAAAAATAAGAAGAGGGAGTGTTACCCCATAAATGAGGGTAACTCAAGGAACCAATATAGAAAATAGAGCACCTAAGGTTGGAACAGAGAATCTTGATGGAAGTGAGAATCTTACTAAAATAGTGGCTCTACTTTGTGAGCAGGTGGAGACCCAAAAATAGTTGTTGGAGGTTATGCTTGAGTCGAGAAACACAATCTAGTAATCTGAGAAGGGGACAAGTAGATGAACCACTCACTGAGGCACAGATGGCTAGAGTTTGATTGGAGGCTGAGCTGGGCAAGGAAATGAAATATCTAAAGTCTTCCAAGTTTAATGGAGAGGAAGATGGGGATAAGGTCGAGGCTTGGTTGAAGGAGATAGAGACATACTACATCATGAAGAATTTTTCTTTGGGCACTTGAATATCCTATGCTACTCTGCATTTGCAAGGAGATGGTTTAGCTTGGTGGGAAACCCTTAGTGAGGAACATAATCTAGTAGTTGCAATTGACTTGAAATGGGAAGAGTTTGTTAAAGCCTTCAAAGAAAGGTTTCTTATAGAATATTTCTATTCCCAAAAGTATGATGAATTCACTAAAATTCATCAAGGAATTAGAATAGTGGAAAAATATTATCAAAAATTTGTTAAGTTGGTGAAATATGTACCCACTTATACTGAGAAAATGAAGATCCACAAGTTTATACTTGGAATAGATCCTCGGATAGGATAGGAAGTGGACATGCGAGAACCTGGAACATTGCAAAAGACCTTTGATTTTGAGCAAGGAAATTTGAGACATACCTCAAACCCTACTTTGACTATGAGGGGTTAGATGAGCAGGGTAAAGAAGCGTTAAGGAAGAGAAATAGTTCAGGGTTCATGAAGTGGGAATGTGAGCAAGCTAGCAAGAGCGTTCCTAAGCAGGATGGTAAAGAAGATAGTAAGCAAGGGAAGTTTAGAAGAAGGTTTCGAGGAAGGAAGCACATATGAGATAATCATGGCAACAGTGGCAATAGATCACCATAGAGACAGACTAACCTGCCCAAGGAAGAGGGAACAGTAGGAGAGCTGAAATAAAAAGAACATCCAGGACCCAAGGAAGGATGTTTTCTTTGTAAGGGAGCTCATTACGCCACTAATTATCCACAAAGAGTAGGGATGAGTTCGAAAGGAAAGGAACTAATGAACAGGGAAACTGCACCTAAGGAACCAATGCACAGGATATATGCAGCTACAGGAAACCAGAATTTGGATGGACAAGCCACTCCTTTGGTAATAAAAGGTAAAATTTTTGGTAGAAGTGTTAGAATATTATTTTATAGTGGTGCTACTGACAACTTTATTTCCACTAGTTTAATTAATCATATATCTATAAGGCCAAAATTTTTGATACATGGGTGGAAGGTTGAGTACGGTTCAGGATAAACCTACTCTATAAATCAATGCTATCCTAGGGTGGTCATCACTTTGCCTAGAGGAACGACCATAGGATGCTTATATGTTGCACCATTGCATGCCTTTGACATAGTGATAGGAATGGATTGGTTGCAAGCACATAAAGCAGTGATTAATTTTCAAGACCATTGGATTGATTATACAAATGCTGATGGAATGGTTCAAAGAGTGAATAGCCTGCAAGGGGATTTTCAACCACAAATTCTCTCGGCTTTGCAACTTAAGAAAGCCATCAGAAAAGGAGGGATGGTATATACGGTTAAGATCAATGAGTTAAAGGAAGAAAATAAAGAAGAAGTGTTTGGGAGACACCCTGTTCTTCAGGAGTTTAAAGATGTTTTTCTAAAGATTTACCTAGATTACCTCCTAAAAGAGAATTTGACTTTTCTATTGAACTTCAACCAGGAACTAAGCCTATTCATAGGGCTCCCTATAGAATGAATCCCATTGAAATGCAAGAATTGAAGGTTCAACTTCAAGGATTTTTGGAGAAAGGACTAATAAGACCAAGTGTGTCACCTTGGGGTGCACCAGTTCTGTTTGTGAAAAAGAAGGATGGTTCTTTAAGACTATGCATTGATTACCGGATGTTGAATAAAGCAACTATCAAAAATATATATCCTTTACCCATAATCGAAGATCTCTTTGATCAACTCAAGGATGCCACAATATTTTCAAATATTGATTTGAAATTTGGATACCATCAACTGAGGATCCGAGATGTGGATACTCACAAGACAACTTTTAAGACCTAGTATGGGCATTATGAATTTACCATCTTGCCATTTGGTTTAACGAATGCACCAACCGCATTCATGAATTTGATGAATAGCATCTTTAGGAAGCAATTGGACAAGTTTGTTATGGTATTCTTGGATGACATACTGATATATTCCCAGAATAAAGTAGAACATGACAGACATCTCAAAATTGTGTTGGAACTATTAAGGGAAAATTAGTTGTTTGGGAATTTGTCCAAATGTGAGTTCTATGTGACAAGAGTGCAATATTTGGGTCATATTGTGTCAGCATATGGGATCATAGTAGATCCTAAGAAAATTGAGGCTATCCTGAATTGGCCACCACCGACCAATGTGATAGAAGTTAGAAGTTTCATGGGTTTAACTAGATACTACAGGTGGTATGTTAAAGATTATGCCAAAATTATTGCACCTATAACTAACCTACAAAGGAAGGGAAAGGAGTTCAGATGGTCTGATAAGTGTAAAGAAGCTTTTGAACTACTTAAACAAAATCTCACTATGCCTCCTATATTAAAGATACCCAAACCTTAGGGAAGTTTTTCAGTATGCACAGATGCATCTATGGAGGGTTTGGGAGGAGTACTCTCATAGGATGGAGTAGTGGTTGCCTATGGATCCAGAAAGTTGAAAAGACATGAGAATAATTATGCAACTCATGATTTAGAGCTGGCAACTATAGTGTTTGCTCTCAAGATTTGGTGGCACTATCTAGTAGGAAGACCTTTTGAACTAAGGACTGACCATCAGAGTCTGTAATATATCTTTACTCAACCCCTACTCAATGCTAGGTAGAGGAGATGGATGGAATTTCTTATGGAATATGATTTTGGTATTGAGTACATAAAAGGGAAAGAGAATAAGGTAGCGGATGCCTTAAGTAGAAGGAAACACATTGTTGTTTTATCCCATTTCCATTTTGACTTGATGGAACAAGTCAAAGAGAATCAGAAACATGACATTTATTGCAAGCAAATTTGGAAGAGAATGGAAGAGAAATCAGATGTATACAGGGATTTCAGCTTCAAGGATGGATTCCTCTACTTTAAGGACAAAGTGGTAATACCCAAAGTTGGAAATTTAAGGAAAAATATTATGAGTGAAGCTCATAGATCCCCATATTCTGCTCACCCTAGTGGAGCAAAGATGAGGGAGAACATGAAGAAAACTTTCTACTGGTCTGGGATGAAGAGGGACATAAATGAATATGTCACTCAATGTCTTGAATGTCAAAAAGTTAAGGCTGAGCATAGGCATCCAGCAGGACTGTTAAATCCTCATGTCGTACCTGAGCAAAAGTGGCAAGTAATTTCCTTGGACTTTGTAGTAGGGCTACCTAAAAATAGGTTCCAACATGATGCAATCCTAGTAGTGGTCGATAGACTGACCAAGGTTGCACATTTTATACCTAGAAATACAAAGGATGATGTTGTGGTAGTGGCTAATAGATTTTCCAAAGAGATATTTTGGCTTCATGGTTTTCCAGAAGTGATTATATCAGATAGAGACTCAAGATTTACCTCTGAGTTCTGGCAAGCTTTGCATCATTCCATTGGAACTAGACTAAATATTAGTTCTGCATACCACCCAAAAATGGATGGGAAAATGGAGAGAGTAAACCAAGTGCTAGAAGATATGCTTCACATGTACTGTATGGATCAGAAAACCCATTGGGAGGATTATCTACACTTGGTGGAATTTACCTACAATAATGGACACCATTCAACCCTGGGAATGGCACCTTTTGAGGTATTGTATGGAAGAAAATGCAGGACACCATTATCATGGGACAATCTCGAGGACCAGATTGTGTTGGGACCCGATATGGTTAGAGAAATGGAACAACAATTAAGAATGATCAAAGAATGACTAAAAGAAGTTGCAGATCGACAGAAGAGTTATGTCGATCTTAAGATATCCCCAAGAGAGTATGCAATGGGTGACAAGGTGTTTTTAAGGGTAAATCCAAGAAAGAGTGCAATCAAGTCCATGAAACTTGATCCTCGCTATGTTGGACCCTTTGATATTACGAAGAAGATCAGTCCTGTGGCTTATCGACTTGCCTTACCACCTAATCTGTCTAAGATTCACAACACCTTTCACATTTCTTTACTTAGAAAATACATTGCTAATCCTGAGCATGTGTGGGATTTCTCTAATTTGTAGATGGTGAACCCCATGGCTATAGAGGTTCAACTAGTAAGGATCCTTGAGTACCAAACCAAGTCAATGAGGAAAGGAATGTTGGAGTAGTGTAAAGTACAGTGGGATTGATATTCTAAAAGGAATGCTACTTGGGAGAAGGTGGCAGACATGCAGAATCATTTTCCATTTCTGTTTGAAAAATATTTGTAAATAACTTGCTTGTTTAAAAAAACCTTGGGAGACACAGAGGACTGTGTTAAGCCTAAGGGGGGAGTATGTCATGACCCTCCCTTGGCCAATTTTTGGTTTTATGGTTTGCTAATGTTTTCATGATGTGCTAGTGCTACTTTTGAAAATATGATGGACTTTGCTAATTATTTATCATGAAAAATATATGTTGTTGATGGAATTGTGGTGATTTGATTGATCATCTTCTCATGCTAACATCCTTGCAAACTTGGTTTTATGAAAGAATAAGATGTTGCTAATGGAACATCACTTTTTGCAGGAAAAATGTTGCTATGGGTGGTAGAAATAATTGGTCACCGAGAAAGGGAATGTCCACGGGAAATGATGTGATGGGTTATTCGATGAAGTATTTGGAAGCAACACGAATGAGTGCTTCTTTCAAGGAGAATGCATAACATGACTTGCATAAAAGGAACTAACCATGTTGACCTTTAGCTAAAGAAATGCTTATCATGAAAATGGGTGTTTTGATTAAAATGGATAAGTGGCTATGGAATTGATTGCTTGTTGTTGAGCTTTCTAGGGAAAGGAATCATGTGTTTTGTTTAAAAATATACTTCTAGTATAGAACCTAGAAAATAAAAGAAATATTTTGTTTATAAGTATGGATTCTAGTGTTGTGTGTGATTTCCTTGTTTTCAAAAAAAAAGAGGAGCTTGTTCATCGTAGAATTGTTATTCAAAATATTTTTGTTTCGTGGCTGCTATGATGTCTTAATGTTAGTGGAAACTTAGTTCCACTCAAAGATAAATATATTTCTAGATGGTTGTTAGAGAGCAATCATGAGAGCTTGAGTTGTAATGTTACCACCATCGCTCTTAATGTAATTTCGGTTGGAATCCCTAGTGGTGGACGGAGGAGAGAAACATGTCGAGCAAGGAGTATGATATCCTTGGGAGTGGGAGGTTCGAAAAAGGAGGAGTGATTTGGTAAGTAAGAAAAAAAGAAAGGAGTGTTCTTTGGTTTTTTGGTTGGAAAAAAAGAAAAAAAGGAGCGTAGGAGAGAAGGATCTATCCGATGGTGAAGGAAGGTTGAGTTGCAGGTAGGAAGCATTTAAGACCGACGATGATCAATAGGTAGACCCCTTTTAAAGAAGGCAAATTGGTTTATTGTATGATGCTTGAATTATTTATCTTGTGGTAAGTTTATTTATGGGTCATCCAGTGGTCTTTAGTGGATAGAATTCCTATTGCACCTATTGCTAAAAAAATTATGGAAAAGTTATTTTATTTTTGTTGTTGTGGAAAGGAAAAAAACTTGTGCTTGATCTCATTTATGGATAACATTGTGACTGGAGCTAATGCTTGCTTTATTTTACCATGGACATTTTACTTATGCATCCTTTTTGAAGCCATGTTTATTGGGTTTCTTTGGAAAAGTTATTTTTGAGTAATGTTTCCTTAAGGGTAGAGTTAGTTGGGAGTTGATGGTATTTATCTCTTATGCATGTTTCTCTAGCGTAAAAGTTGAATTTTTGAATTGAATGGAACTTTAGGAAATCTTTGTTGTTGATTTTTGAAGAATACCTTATGAATGAGTTTGGCATACCTGAGTTCTTAGAACCTTGCGTTAATGTCAAGTAGAGTGGAGTTTAGGCCAGCTATGGTAGCATAGACTAGTTATTGAAAGAACTTGAGGTGTTTCCCATCGGAATGAAGCTAGGACTTTGGAAAGAAATGAAGGTTGGACTTGAGATCTTAATGAATGTTGTTTTTTTATGTAAACCTTATTTCTTTTGAGGGCTTGCTGGTAATTTGTGTATGAGGAACGAATGGAAAATTTTATGTGCATTTTCTATGTTGTCTGTTTAGAAGAAAATAGTGAATGTAGGATTTATTATGAACAAGATTGTTTAAGAAATTGCCTTGCTCTATATTGCATGATGTTTGAGATAGAATTCTCTTTGTGTGATGTTTTTTTGGAATGCTTCGGTAGAATGAAGTTTGGTATGGTTGTTGTGTGCAAGTTTCACTTTCAAATGTGATTATGTGTTAGACTTTGTGTTCTTTCTTATGGGATCATGTCTCCGATCTCGGAGCTTGGACAATCCCTTTTCGATAATCAATGTTAAATATATTATGGTGTGATGAATTCAGTCTTGCTACAGTTTCAAGCTGTAATGAATAGTGTTTTATTTGAGAAGAGTCTTGGCATAGATGTAGTAAAGAACCTCTCATTGGTGAAACATGGAAGATTCGATTTTCCATGCATTGGTAGCACCAGATAACTCCTTTGTAAATTGGTAGTTTCAATGGAAGACTATGTTAAGGAGTCATGAGTATGAAGAAGCTTGTAACTAGATATTATGTGGAAACTTACTATGTAATATCCATGACAGAGGATGACTTTGAGCCTCACTGTTTGTAATGCAAACCTTTCAAGTTGATTATGGTATAATTGGATTTTGTTGAAAGAATTTCTTTATGTTCTATTTTAGCTTTGTGAATATGTTAAATGGGAATGGTGAATAGATTAATGATGCTATAAAATTTGTGATTTACTTTCGTATGATCGATTATGCATTGTGTTTAAGGGAGGCTTTAGAGAATGCTTTAACTCCATTCATTTTAGGATGGCATAATGAATCCTTGTTGTTATCACATGAATGTATGTATGGGGACAAATATTAGATGTCATATGAGTATTTATCTTGGTTGTCTTGAAGGTAGGCATTAAGGTTTTAACATAAGCAAGTTCACTGGTAGTGCAACTTGACTCAGGATAGAGTTTGTTAAAATAAGAAAACTCTCAGAGCTTCCAAGAAAGCATAAGTATACCCCATGAGCTAAGAGCTTGCATGGACTAGGAAGGGCTTAATTGAATAAGCCAAGTCATTCAGATGACATATCTAAACTAGTGTGCAGATCCATCCTCAAAATATTTACTCTCTTGAGCTACGTGGATGTCACACTAAAGAAATGAATCTTATGACATTAGTAAATCAAGACCCCCATATTAAACCAAGTGAAAATGATTACGATTCCATTTCTACTATGTTAAGTAAGGATGGTTGTTGCCAGGTAGGCCAACCCCTTAAATGAAGAAGGGGTATACCAGCCATTGCTAGCATAATGCAACTCGTTGAATGACCAATTAGGTTTGCAGAGATATGCACAACCCTTTTAGATGGATAGGAAAGGGAAAAATCTATACTAAGTGACTTGTGTAGTGTGATGTGTTGGGAATTTCCTTCCAAAATATGGAGAAGGTATGCTCCTACATTAAATAACACTTGTAGAGGTTTGGGCCTACTAGAATTACCCTTTCAAAGGAAAGAAAGGGGAAGGTGGTAAACCAATATTAACTAAGAGAAATTATGAACTCACTAAAGATCTAATCACTTATCTGTGGGATAATGTGGTTAGAGAATGGTGTGGGTTTTAAGAGGGTTAATGTCCTTAAGCTACTTGGAAAAAAAAACTGTGTGTGGAATTTTGGGTTGTTAGAACCCAAATTATTTATGCTACTCTACACTTATAGGGAGTTGGATTGGATTGGTGGGAAATATTTAGTTGAGAAAAAGGGATTGAGGTTGTAGTTGATTTGAAATGGGAGAACTTTGTGATAGCTTTCAAAGAAATATTCCTCATCAAAAACTTCTACACCAAGAAATATGAGGAATTTACCAAACTTAGACAAGGGACTAGGACTGTGGAGGTATATTATCAAAAAACTCATCAAGCTACTGAAGTATATGCCCATGTATAACAATAAAATGAATGTACATAAGTTTATACTAGGATCAGATCCTAGAGTAGGGTATAAAGTGAATATGCAATAACCTAGTACTCTTTAGAAGATTTATGATCTAGCCAGGAAAGTTGAAACTTATCTCAAGATCTACTTAGACTATGAAGGGGCATTGGAGCAAGACAGAAAATGAGAAAAATAAATAGTGTAGGGATGGGAAAGTGAATAGGAAAAAAAGAGTCCCCTTATATAGGATAGAAGGAATGATAGAAAATAAAAAAAGTTTAAGAAATTGTTCAAAGGGAAGAACCAAAATTCTAGCAATCACAACAATGGTTATAACAAACCACCAATGTAGGGTCATACCAATTCCCCATTAGTAGTGAAAGTGGAAGATGAACAAAAGCAGAAAATACATGTAGGAACCAAGGCAAGATGTTATGTAGCAAAAAATACTTGAAATATGGTAGGAAGGTACAAAGGGTGTACAATCTACAAGGGAATTTTTCACCCTAGATCCTTTCTGTACTGTAGATTAAGAAGGTAATGAAGAGAGGATGAAAAATTTATGTAGTGAAGTTAAATGAAATAGAATATGAAAAGAAGGAAGAGGTGTTCGAAAATCACCACGTTCTTCAAGAGTTCAAAGATGTATTTCTAGAGGAACTACCTAGGTGACCACCTAAAAATAAAATTTATTTCATAATCAAACTCCAACCTATAACATAGCCTATTCATAGAGCTCCTTATAGAATGAACCTGATTGGGATACAAGATCTGAAAGTGCAGTTACAAGGATTGTTGGAGAAATGATTAATTAGACCGAGTGTGTCACCATGGGGTGTACCAGTTTATTTTTGTTAGGATCCTACTATAAAATATACTAAACAACACACTCTCAACTCAAATAAACACACTCTCACACATTTGCTTGGAAATAAACTCATAGAAACATTATAACAATATTCAAAATTAAATGCATATGATAACAAAAATTACTTAAAAGGAATAATCTCATAATAGATAGAATCGGAGGCCTCTTCGAGGGGGCAACCTCCTTCAACACTTCATTAATTTGAAAAAAGATGATTACATTGGTGCCTTTTCAGGTATTTAAAGAGTCTCCTTCCAAGGTTGGCTTACATGCAAAATGACACCTAGATTACATGAATAATGCCACCTGAATTACATGCATAGTTCCAATTTAAATAACATGCACAATGCCACTTGAATTACTTGCATAATGCCACATGAATTACATGCACAATGCCACCTTACCTAACCTATCTACCATGTGTTACATAGAAAAGGATGCCATTTGTCATAGGCACTACCTAAGCTAAAACTTAGAACATTATAAAATATTAGTTATGGGTACTACCCACGTTCACGAAGAATTATTACATCAAGGAAGTTATTACATTAAGGGTTAGGATGAGATCCTAAAATGCCCTTCTCCTTGAAGAAGCTTTGTCTTCAAAGCTGAAAATGAAGAAACTGTTGCTGGAGTTGATGGAGAGACTCCCATGTAGCATCCTCAGGTTGAAGCCCATGCCACTGAACAAGGACCTCTGTAATGGTATGGTTGCACAAAGTGCGAGTTCGACGATCCAGCAGCTGCTCAGGTGAAAGTAAGATGGAGCCTTCTTCATCCAATTTAGGAAGTGTTGATTGAACCTGTACCTTTGTGCCCACAACTTTCTTGAGAAGGGAAACATGAAAAATAGGGTGGAGCTTGGAAGTTTGGGGAAGAGAAAATTTTTAAGCTGTAGGGCCAATCCATTGTAGAACCTGATAAGGACCATAGAATTTTGGAGCGGGTTTTTGACACCTACGAAGTTATAGGAATGATTGTTTGTATGGTTGTAAGCGAAGGAAGACCATATCACCTACATCAAAACTATGCTCAGAACGATGCTGATCAACTTGTTGGTGCATCCAATTTTGGGCCATGTTAAAATTTTTCTTTAGATGGCGGAGGACCTCGGTGTGTTGACTCAGAGCATTATCAACGACCTAGACCTTGGAGCTGTCCGAAATGTAGGAGGAATGCGTGAGTGGAGGGCACCCATAAACTGCCTCAAATGGTGTGATTTTGGTGGCGGTATGATAGGAAGTTTTGTACCACCATTTGGCCAAGAAAATCCCTTTTGCCCAATGAGTAGGAAGATCAAAGGAAAAGTAGTGAAGGTAGGTTTCCAAGCATTTATTAACAACCTCTGTTTGACCATCTGTTTGTGGATGGTAGGCTGAACTCATTTTGAGATGAGTCCCCTGCAACTTAAAAAACTCTTGCCAAAAATTGCTAGTAAAGGTGGGATCACGATCAGATACAATGGACGTTGGTATGCCATGAAGGCAAAATATGAAGTCAAGAAAATTTTTGGCAATAGTGGATGTTGTGTAAGGATGGGCTAGGGCACAAAAGTGAGCATACTTTGAAAGGCGATCCACAAATACAAAAATAACTGAATTGCCTCTAGATTTAGGTAGTCCTTCTATGAAGTCCATGGAGATGTCAGTACACACCTGCTCTAGGATCGACAATGGTTGAAGAGTGCCCAAAGAGTGCACTGTTTCCCATTTCATCCTTTGACATGTGTCGTAGTCAGCTACAAAAGAGCGAATTTCCTATTTCATACCTTTCCAAAATAAGGTGCACTTGAGTCGCTCATAAGTTTTTAGGAACCCTAAATGGCCAGCAGATGGAGTAGCATGTGATTCCTTCATGAGGAGATCTCGAAGTGGGGACTTAGGAGGAAGAACCAGACATTGATGGTAACATATATCTTGGCCATCCCAACTATATCATGGTGTAGACTCTGGATCATCCATAAGTGAAGCAACCAAGTCTTTCAAATCTGCATCTTGAAGTATTTCTTGACGTAAGGGCTCAATCCATTGGGGCAATGGTGCAAAAATGGCACACAACATACTAAGGGTCTCAAATTGGTGAGAGAGAGCATCCGCCACAAGATTCTCCTTTCCTTTTTTGTACATGATGTCATAATCGTAACCCATGAGTTTTGATACCCACTTTTGTTGCTCGGGGGTGGCAACCCGTTGTTCTAGAAAGTATTTCAGACTCTGGTGGTCAGTTTTTATGGAGAAATGATGCCCAATGAGGTAAGGTTGCCAATGCAGGACTGCATGCAATATTGCCAAAATTTCCTTGGCATATGTGGTTTTCCCTAAATTGCGATCAGATAGGGATTTTCTAGTAAAAGCAAAAGGGCATCCTTCTTGCATCAATACCACCCCAATACCATGACCAGAAGCATCACTTTCAATGATAAATTTTTTAGAGAAGTCTAGCATGGCTAAAACTGGAGTGGTGGTCATGGCATGCTTGAGTTCCAAGAATGCTTGCTCAGCCGACCTTGTCCAAGTAAAAGAATCCTTCTTCAACATGGAGGTGAGGGGGGTAGCTATCTTTCCATAATTATAAATAAATTTATGGTAATAGCCTATAAGCCCTAAAAATTCTTGAATTCCCTTGAGAGTGCGAGGTTTCGGCCATTCTTGGACTGCTTGGATCTTCTTAGGGTCAACCTTGACACCATCCTTTGAGACAATGTGTCCCAGATACTCCACTTCAGTCAAAACAAAGGGACACTTGGATATTTTTGCAAATAGTTGATGGTTAGCCAATAGTTGTAGGGTTTGATCTACATGCTTGAGATGCTCTTCCCATGTGTGATTGTAAATCAAGATGTCATCGAAGAACACAAGGATGAACTTCCACAAAAAGGGTGAAAGATGTTGTTCATCAGGATTTGAAATGTGGAAGGATAATTTGTGAGACCAAATGGCATTACCAAGAATTCATAATGACCTTCATGAGTGTGAAAAGCAGTCTTAGGAATATCTTCATCCTTGAGCCAGATTTGATGGTACCCAGAGCAAAGGTCTAGCTTGGTGAAGTACATGGTCCCATGTAATTCATCTAGTAATTCATCAACCATAGGGATAGGAAATTTATCCTTGACAGTTATTGTTTTGAGTTCTTGGTAGTCAATACACAGTCGCCAGGAGCCATCCTTCTTGAGGGTTAGTAATATTTGTGTAGAGTAGGGACTAGTACTAGGCTGAATGATACCCACCTTAAGTAATTCCTGTATCATTTTCTCAATATCTGACTTCATGGCATGAGGGTACCTGTATGGTCTAATATTGGGAGGTGCACTATCCAAAAATAATGGAATGGCATGGTCATGAGAGCGATGTGATGGTAGTGTAGTTGGTTCCGAAAATATGGCCTCATGTTTGTGGAGAATATGTTGCAGGTCTGATGGGGTTTCATCCATTTGAGAGGTGGATGGTTTTGCAATTACCCCACGTGATGATTTCTTTAGCAATTTCTCCATGC
Source organism: Wollemia nobilis (assembly GCA_028583015.1). Classification (NCBI taxonomy): domain Eukaryota; kingdom Viridiplantae; phylum Streptophyta; class Pinopsida; order Araucariales; family Araucariaceae; genus Wollemia; species Wollemia nobilis. The sequence goes on along the minus strand of JAQPPZ010000128.1, from coordinate 699,337 downwards.
CATTTGAACTAATAATTTGAGGTGTTCCTGTTGGGGAGCCCTTGATGATGTGTGTTTATCCATTTTGGGAGAACTGCATCTAGATTTCAACAAAGTTCCAACTGATAGTGCCCAACATACTCAACCATTGAGATCCAAAAACAATATCACATCCACCCAACTGGAGGGCAAACATGTCCTGCTTGAGTTCATAGTCCCCTATCTTGATTTTAATATTGTGACATTTTCCTTTACAAGGTAAGGTTACCCCATTGGCTACCATGAACTCAAAGGAATTACAAGTGTGGATATAGCAATTTTCTCGCTAAGAAACTCTAGGGTCAATGAAGTTGTGCGTTCTTACCGAATCCATAAGGATGGAAAGGCCCTTGAAAAATCTTGCAACCTTCATGGTTTATGGAGTAGTAATGCCTGCAAGAGCATGGACTGTAATTGCTATCTCAGGTGGAGGGTCCTCATCCTCATCACTCTGGTTAGAGTTATCAGGTTCTTCAACATCTATCAAGAATATTTTTTTGTGTGCACACTTATGCCCTTTAAAAAACTTTTCATCACAATTGTAGCATAATCCTTGGGCACAACGTGTATCCATCTCTTCTGTGGCAGGTTTATTATCTATTGGGTGTTGGGATCGAGGAGGAAATGAAGGTATATTTTGAGGAAACTTTGATGGGCACCTTTGGGCAGAGAGTTTAGATTCGACCAAACAGGCCAAACTGATAACTTCCATCATAATTTGTGGTTTCAAAATTCTTACTTCCGCTTGGAGTTCCACCTTCAACCCACTAATATAACAACTCTGGAAGAACCCTTCATTCAATCCTCTTGTCTTATTGGCCAATTTTTCAAATTGAGCTTGGTATTCATAGACTGACCCTGTTTGTTGTAGTTTGGTCAAGGCCCCTGTAAAGTCCTCATACTCACTATGACCAAATCAAGTGAGTAGTTGGGATTCAAAATTCTCCCAAGAGAGATTTAGGTTGGCAATACGTAACCATTGAAACTAGTGTAGAGCCTCAAATTCCAAGTTAAAGGAAGCCATCTGGACTTGATGAAATATGGGGACATTATGAAGTCTAAAGAATTGATCAACCCTACATAGCCACCCATCAACATCCTTCCCACTAAATTTGGGAAAGTTCAATTTGGGCATTCTAAAGGATGGATCATGGTCATGATTCTTTGTAGAACCCTCAGATTGGTGTTCTATTTTGGGTGGTCCTCTTTTTAGTTTGTTGTCTACTTTTGTCAATGCTTCTTCTAAGCAGTTACTGCTGGCCTCATGCTCCAGGAGAAGACCTTGGACTTCTTCTCTTATGGAGTGAAAAGCCAAGTGCAAGTTCTCAATGGCTTTTTTTAAGGATTCCAAGTGGTCTAGTTCTTTTTGATGTCCACGGGTACCCTGGGCCATTTTGAAACCTTTTGTGACCAGTTACTAAAAATAGAATTGAGTTTTTAGGACTTAATATTTTTAGTAAGTTCCCAAAAAAGTGCTTGGGTGCTATATATCAAAACGATCAGCTCGAAGAGGTGGTCACAATGAGCTATATCTCTCAACACTACTTTTTGGCTCTCCAATTTTTTTTTAATCTCCTATTTTGCTGAGTCTAACGGTGTTTACAGTTTTTGATTCTAAGCTACAGAGCAAAAGTTGGGTACTGGAGAACTATCTATAACTGTCATCATGCCATGCTCTCACTGGTTGGCCTAGTACTAACAATTTCGTGAACACTACTGACCTCACTAGCCCCAAGATTCTCTGTATTTTGCAGGTGACTGTTATGACAGTTCTATTATGACCCTGAAAACTGTAAATTCTGCCCTGACTATGCTGACCTCTCTGACCTGAATATGACTGCCACTATAAATGTGACTGTTATTCTCTAGAATGTCAACTTAAGTGTTGCCCTCATGGTCTATCCCGAATGCATGTCCTTTCTGTTATTCTTTTTGTAGAGGACTCCTTTCTCATATGCTCACTTTGAAGAGAATTTACAGATACATATTCTAGATATAATGCAGAAATAATAACTAAGGAAATAATGACACCATTCAATGCACATATAACACACAAGATTTACCCTGGTTCACCCAATTTGGGCTACTCCAGCAAACAAGAGTCTATCCTCCTTGATATATTATTCTCTCTCCTCCACCTCAAATGGGGCATTACAATAATTATATAAGGAAACTCATACAACCCTAAACCACCAAGTGGTATTAGGGTACCGTGGATACAAAACCGTGGGCTAAACCACCCACACCCACTAACCACCCACCAACCATGGGAATCCCGGGGGCCGCTCCAAAAGTAGCGATAAAAGTAGGTGAAAAAATTTATCGTCGGCTCCATCGGCTATTCTATGCTGGTCTTCGCCAGCATCATTCACTTTCACCGTATCCGAGGGCGTCCCCCTACGCACCCCAAGCCATCACCTATTACGTAATCACCTTTACCGTAGCCGGGGGTCCGGCAAAGAATGAGACATATCCAACACACTTTTGGGGATTTGAAATGCAGGTTTATGAATAGGGAGGTTTGGTTTTTTTTTTTTTTTTTACATTTTTTACAAGTTGAAGTTTTAACAGAACTAGGGAATGCTAGGTAGATGAGTATGTACCACCCATAGGCCCTCTAATATACTTACAGTGATGAAAAAAAGTGCTCGGACCAATATTTCAGGCCACTACTCAAGGAGGATTCCACACATACCCTTGAGCACACTACTCGCCTCTCTAACAATACGAGAGGGTAATCGTCCAGGATGTTGTGTCTCGTAGACTATGAGTAATACAAGGCCAAAAATCTTCCTAATGGCTAAAATTTTGTTTAAACCTAGATGGTCTCCCGATATACCCGAAGATACGTGGGAGCTCAAGTCCGTGCATGATTTCTATCTGAGGCCTGGGTATTGGAGCCTGGTCGCCCCTCACTTCACTAGATGCTTTATGGGCTATCTAGCTTAGCCAATAATGACAGATCCTTGCGATATTTTAAAATCCCAAACACAGGGCTTCTACCTACTCAACTAAAAATATTTTTTCTTTTGTTGGTCTTGGAAAAAAAATGCACTGTATTTTTTGGATTTTTTTAATAAATAAAAATAAGAATGGAAAAACCACATAGAATTTATACCTAACAAGAAAATTGGATGGCAAGAATCATTGCAGTTGTAGTAGAACTTGGCTCTGGAAAGCGCTCTGATACCACTTGTTAGGATCCTACTATAAAATATACTAAACAACACATTCTCAACTCAAATAACCACACTCTCACACATTTGCTTGGAAATAAACTCATAGAAACATTATAATAGTATTCAGAATTAAATGCATATGATAACTAAAATTACTTAAAAAGAACAATCTCACAATAGATAGAATCACAGGCCTCTTTGAGGGGGCAAACTTCTTCAACACTTCATTAAATTTCAAAAATATGATTACATTGGTGCCTTTTCAGGTATTTAAAGAGTCTCCTTCCAAGGTTGTCTTACATGCAAAATACCACCTGGATTACATGCATAATGCCACCCGAATTACATGCATAGTGCCACTTTGAATTACATGCACAATGCCACTCGAATTACATGCATAATTCCACACGAATTACATGCACAATGCCACCTTACCTAACCTATCTACCATGTGTTACATAGAAAAGGGTGCCATTTGTCATAGGCACTACCTAAGCTAAAAATTAGAACATTATAAATTATTAGTTATGGGTACTATCCACGTTCACTAGGAATTATTACATCAAGGAAGTTATTACATTAAGGGTTAGGATGAGATCCTAACAAATTTTCAAGAAAAATTATGGTTCCTTATGGCTATGTATAGATTATAGGATTTTAAACAAGAAAAACTTTAAAAATGGATATCCCCTACCCAAAATCGAAGACCTCTTCGATCATCTTAAAGATACCACTATATTTTCAAAAATTGATTTAAAGTCTAGATACCACCAATTGAGGATCTGAGAAGAGGATACTCATAATATAGCCTTTAAAACTCATTATGAACATTATGAGTTTACTAGCTTACCTTTTGGTCTATCAAATGCTCTAGGAACATTTATAAACTTGATGAATAACATCTTTAGGAATCTTTTGGATTAATTTATTCTTGTGTTCCTAGATGATATTTTGATATATTCCTGCAATAAGTCAAAGCATGATATACATATTAAAATAGCTCTAGAGTTGTTAAGGAAGAATCAGTTGCACAATAACTTGTCAAAATGTGAATTTTATGTGTTAAAAGTTCAATACTTGGGGCATATTGTATTAGTCGAGGGGATCACAGTAGATCCTAAGAAAATAGAAGTTATATTTAAATAGCTACCACCAAACAATGTTATAGAAGTCCAAAGTTTCATGGGTTTGACTAGATATTATAGGCATTATGTGAAGGACTATGCCAAGATAACCGCTCCAATAACTAACCTTCAAAGGAAGGGAAATAAATTTAAATGGACGGATAAATATGAGGGAGCATTTGATCTACTCAAACAAAGACTCACTACATATACCATACTAAAGGTACCAGACACTTAGGGTATATTTTTGTATGTACAAATGCATAATTAGAAGGTTTGAGAGGAGTGCTCTCACAAGATGAAGTAGTAATAGCCTACGGGTCTAGGAAACTAAAATGACATGAGGTCAATTATGAAACCCATGACATAGAATTAGCAGTGGTGATTTTTGATCTCAAACGTTGGCAACACTATTTGACAGAGAGGCTCTTTGAGTTGATAACAAACCATCAAAGTTTGAAGTACATATTTACTCAACCTTTGATAAAGGCCAAACAGAGAAGGTGGATGGACTTTCTCATTGAATATGATTTTGACATTGAATACATCAAAGGGAAGGAAAATAAGGTTGTTGATTCTCTCAATAGGAGGAGATATATAGTTGTCTTATCTCACATCCATGTAGACTTTATAAAACAGGTTAAGGAAATGTAACAACAAGATGTGTTTTGCAATCAAATATGGGAAATAATGGGAAGGAAACCTAATGAAAGGATGGATTTTTGTGCTTTAAGGATAGGGTAGTAATTCTTGAGGCTGGTGATTTGAAGAAAATTATCATGAATAAAGCACATAGATCTCCATACTTTGCTCACCCAGGAGGGGCAACAATAAGAGAGAATATGAAGAAAGCCTTCTACTAGCTAGGAATGAATAGGGACATAATTGAATTTATTGCATAATATATTGAATGCCAGAAAGTAAAGATAGAAAATAGACATCTTGTAGGACTATTGTACCCTCATGAGGTACTAGTGCAATAATGGTAGGTGATTTCAATAAATTTTATTGTAGGGTTACCAAATACCAGATTCTAGCATGATGCAATCTTAGTTGTGGTCGATAGACTAGTCAAGGTTACACATTTTATACCCAGGAACACCAAGGATGATGTCGTGGTTGTGGCTAACAGTTTTTCCAAGGAAATATTTAGGTTTCATGGTTTAAGTTTTGCATCAAGCCATTGGCACTAGGTTAAACATCAATTCTGTATATAACCCAAAAATCAATGGGTAAACTAATAGAGTAAACCAAGTATTGGAAGACATACTTTGCATGTATTATATGAATTAGAAAATTTGATGGGAATATTTCTTACACTTGGTAGAGTTCACCTACAATAATGGTCATCATATAAAATTGTGCATGGCAACTTTGGAAGCTCTATATGAGAGGAGGTGTAGGACACCATTGTCTTGGGATAATCTAGAAGACCGAATTGTGCTTGGACCAAAAATGGTCAAATAAATAGAGAAATAGGTAAATATGGTCAGGGAAAGGCTTAAGGAATCCACAAATATTCAAAAAAGTTATGCCAACCTTAAAATGTCACCAACATCTGCTTGTTGTGGTGTAGTGGTAAATTCCCTGGGTGCTAGTAGAGGTCGACCCAGGTTCCATTCCCATTTTCTCAATCCTACAGATATATGGTATAGTTAGGAATGTCCTATGTGCTGGTAGATGCCGACAAGGCTCCATTCCTCCTATGCCCAACCTGTTGAAAGTGGCACCTCGAAAGGGGTGTTTTCCACTATAAATTAATCTTTTTGTTGTGGTGCAGTGGTAAATGCCCTGGGTGTTGGTAGAGGCCGACTCAGGTTCCATTCCCCTTGTCTCCATCCTGTAGATATATGGTATAGTTAGTAATTTCCTATGTGCTGGTAGAGGCCGACAAGGCTCCATTTTTCCTATGCCCAAACTATTGAAAGTGGCACCTCGAAAGGGGTGTTTTCCACTATAAATTAGTTTATCTACTTGTTGTGGTGCAGTGGCAAATGCTCCGGGTGCTGGTAGAGGCCAACCTAGGTTTCATTCCCCTTGTATCCATCCTGCAGATATATGGTATAGTTAGGAATGTCCTATGTGCTGGTAGAGGCCGACAAGGCTCCATTCCTCCTATGCCCAACCTATTGAAAGTGGAACCTCGAAAGGTGTGTTTTCCACTATAAATTAGTTTTTACCCAGGTGTTGTAGGTGAGTTGGAGAGGAGAGGGCAATCCTCCAAGGGAGGTCCCAGGTTCGAATCTCCACCCTACCAAAAAAATATGAATTGGGTACCTAAAATCCAATTGATAATGTTGGTGTGAGCAGGGCTGGGTGCGACTCTCGGGTGACTTTGACGGTATAGAACCCCCTATTCGTGGTCTCTTAGACCAAGGCGGCCCCGTAAGGGGTTTTTTACTTAAAATAAAAAATAAAAAAATGTCACCAAGAGAGTTTGCTATAGGTGATAAAGTATTTTTGAGGGTGAGACAAAAGAAAAGTTATTAAATACATAAAACATGATTCAAGTTCTGTTGGATGCTTTGAAATTACAAAAAATATATTTCATGTGGCATACGGACTTTCCTTACCACCCAGTTTATTAAATATTCACGAGACCTTTCATATTTTATTGCTTAGAAAGTATATAGCATATCCTAACCACATGTGGAACTTTTCTAAACTACATATGGTATATCTAGAGGCTATAGAGGTTCAACTGGTAAAAAACCTTGAGTTTTATTCCAAATTTATGAGGAAAGGGACTTTTGATCAATGCAAGGTCTAGTGGGACAACTACTTCAAAAGAAATACTACTTGGGAGAAAGTGGTAGACATGCAAAAATACTTTTTGTTTCGGTTGGAAACAAAAATACTTTATGTTTCGGTTTGAATGATGTATAATTATTGAATTATGATAAAATAGGATGAAACACAGATTATTATGTTAAGCCTAAGTAGGGGAGGATGTCATGACCCTCCCTTGGTAGAATTTTTACTTGAATGAATTTATGCTTTGCTATGGTGATATGAGATGAGATGATTGGCTATTTCATAATTAGTTATGCAAAACATGTATTTAATGAAATAGGTGAGATATTATTTAGTGGAATGATTGATGATTTCATTTGTTATATCCATTTTAAGGAAAGGTTCCATGGGTCTAATAGTGTTCCATTGATTAAGAAATATATATATTAAATTATGTTTATTTATATTGTTATATTTTTAAAGAAAAATGCTACAACATGTTCAAATTTATGGTGTTAGTCACAAAATAAAAGACTAAATGCTTTGAGTTGCTTGAGAACTAATATTGAATCAGCATTTCATTAAGTACCATGATTTTTCAATGTAAATAAGGTGTTCGTTTTATTAAAAAGTAATTTAATGGCTTCTCTATGTGCGGGAATATTTGTTCTTGGATGAATCTATTATCTAAACCCTTAGATCCACTTGTGTTTAAATGAAGAAGTTTGGGTATTTTTACTTATTAAGTGGTCCTCTCCAACATATCCCAAAAGGAGAGGGGCATGTGAGATTTTTTAGGGACAATACATGTTTTTTAACGAATGCTCTGGGAAGAGGAGTGATGGGGAGTACGTGAGGTTCAGAGAAACGTTAGGGAGATTTGGAGTCATAAAAGTGAATATGTAGAAGGGCATAAGGAAATGGAAAAAAAATTGGAAGAAGAAAAGAGATAGATGATAAGGATTTGTAGCATTCCAATTATCTTATGGAGCTTCACCGAGAATACCAGGTAATTTTTTCTAAGGTCTTTTGTTATTTTTTTTTGTAGGAAGTTTTTGTGGATATGGATTTTTGAATTTAAACTCATCCTAGAAATGGAGTCTAATGAGACTATAGTAAATGATAAGTGCTATAGGTTCCTTACTAATAAATGTAACAAATTTCCTGCTTATCTTTGGACATTGTATGGGAATGGATGCTTACTCCAAAACTTTGAGCACAAATATGTTTGATTGAATGAATGCCTTTTATGTGGGGCATTTGGAAATTTTGGTATATTAGAAATCATATGATACAAATATTGTATCCGGATAGTAATTGTGTGATTGAAATCCTTCTGTATTATAGACACAATTTTGAAGAATCAATGAAGGAGATTGTCGAGTAGTTATAGTAAGGTTGATAGTTTAGAGTGGTATTGCTATTAAATCTCATAATACTATTGGATATGATGGTGCTTGTATTGTTGTTAATTTTATATGACATATTCATAGTAAGGTTGATAGTTTAGAGTGGTGTTTCCATTAAATTCTAAAAGACTATCGAATATGGTAGTGTTTATGTTGTTAATTTGAGAAGACTACTGGATATGATAGTGTTTGTGTTTTTGTTGACCTGAGGAGATGACTGAGTAGTCATAGTAAGATTATTAGTTTAGTATTTGTGTGGCTTGTAATTAGAATAATTATATAATGGATGGATGTTAGCAATTAGTTGTTGTATAATTTGTACTTGGATGACTAGTCGGGTCATGAGTTACATGATGATTCCAACTTTTCAATAAAACAACCACTTAGAAGACCAGTAGTTGTAGCTAAATCAAGGAAATACGATTATAGGATTCTATGGTAGAGATTTTATCATACATATTATGAGTGTGTTTATTTATTAGTCATGGTATCTAGTTATTAGCAATGGAAATGAGTGAAGAGAGTGAAAATCAATTTCATTGTCAATTTTGTAAATTGAATGAATGTAACACTTTCAGAGTTTGACTAATAACTCGGTGGAAATGAATATAATACTCCATCCGTTAGTGGGTATAATGTGATTTTTATTGAGGCCATCTATTTTATGAAGGTATTTTCCAAGAATTTGAGTCTGTGATATTAGTTAACATGCCTAAATGTTGAAATGATGTTGTGAAGGTTCTATGACAAAGAATTATTATTATAAGTTCAATCTATTTAGGTAAGAACTTCAGCATGTGGAAATGTGTAACTATACTATTTTTAATAAAATGATAAAAGGATAGTATATTTTAAATTCTTAATTAAATATTACTCTCATTTTATGGGGATTAGAAACACTTATTGAAATGGATAAATTATTGTATTTTATTTTGATGAAATTGTGAATTATCTTATTAATGTGGCAATAGATGATAGCATTTGAAATATCTAACTGATGTGAGAATAGTTGATACAATATGAAATATTTTTCTAATGTGATAATAATTGATAGTGTATGAAATATCTAATTTATATGAGAATAGTGATAGAATTTGAAATCACTAATTAACTTGAGAATCATTGATAGTGTATGAAATCTCTAATTGATGTGAGAGTAATTCCAGAGCACTGGAAATGATGATAGCTTTTATTTGATAAAGCTTCTTTATGTTTTCAAAAGACCTCATGCAATAGAAATGCAGGAGCTCGAGAATGATGTGGTTTAGATGACTTCGGTATAAAGGGGTAAAAGAATATCTTGGGTGTTGCTTATGACTTGAATAGGGATCAACTTGTTGCCTGTACATATCGAGCAGAAAATCTATGGTGACTCTATGTCATTTGAAGTTGTTTGTGCTTTGAAAAGAGAACACAAATATTTATGTTCATTGGTTGTGTGCTTCATCAAATTTGGGAAAATAATTCTAATTGTATCTTTGGGTGTGAATCAAAATACCAAGTCACTACTTCTAAACTTTTAAACCAAAAATATTTTAGAAATTGATTTGGTTTTTGATGTGTGTATTACTATTTTAATTTTGAGAGTTGGGCTTTAAACTTAATGGAAGTATGTGGTCAAATTATGAAAAATATTCTCTCAGTTTGAATTAATATGTAAATTACCCTTTTCGAGGAGGAAAAATTATCTTTGGTTTTAAATGGTTAGCCAAGTTATTATGGATTGATTTGATTATTTGAATGGTTATTAAGCTTATAAATTATGATTATTAGGGATACAATGTTTGGTAGTAGGAGACACTTTGAATTGGGTATTAACTATTTAATTTCTTAGAGGAAAGGGATTTCCGTATAAAAGTTCCACTGACTTTTTAGAGAAAGAGGTTTTATTAAGAGGAAGGCTAGATCATATGAATATGAGAGAGATAGTGGATTCCATTTAATCCAAAGGAATACATCAAAATACCTATGTAGAATGTGATTATGGCATGTTCCTTTCAACAAAATGAAAAGTAAAATACGGGCTAGCTCATTGGGGGTCAATGGGATGGATATTTTATTCTTAAAGAAATAACATATTACTCTTATTTAGATGGGCCCATATATATAAGGTGTAGGGATGGGTGAGCCTCAGAAAGGACTCTAAGTGGAAAAGTGGTGGTTGTGTTAAGTAATGTCTAGAGTATATATATATATATATATATATATATATATATATATATATATAATAGAAGGGAAAATTTAGGGATATGACATTTGGTATCAAAGCACTTGATTCATAGGGATACAAGTTTCCTTGTGTAATAATAGATGGAGTGTAATAGGATGTACACCATGAAAATACTATACCTATAAGAATAGTGTATTTGTTAAAGGTAGACCTTGATTGTCTAGCTAGGGTAACTATGAATATAGTTGCCAGTATGAGAAAAAATTCAAGGATGAAATTATGAACTGATTTCTACTATATCTCCTGTGTGTGGTCAGGGATAATGCCACCCAAGAAAAGGAGAGGGATTTTTACCCCATTTACTAGGCAAAAATGATAAAATAATATAGAGGTCAAGACCCTAGATATAGGTACGGATGCTCCTAATAATGAGACTACAACAATTGCCTTAATAAGATAATATATGGAAACACAAAAAAACTATTGGAAGATATAGTAAATTGAGATTCACCAGCTAGAAATTCTAGAGTGGGACAAGTGAATGAGAACGATTCAGAAGAAAAACAACCTAGAATCTATATAGAGGCAGAATTGGACAAGGATATGAAACACCTGCAATCTTCAAAGTTCAATGGAGAGGAAGATTGTGATAAATCCAAATCTTGTTTGAAGGAGATAGAGACTTTCTATAATATGAAGAATTATTCAACTGGCACACAAATGTCTTATGCCACTCTACACTTACAAGGAGTTGGCTTGGATTGGTGGGAAAAATTTAGTGCAGAACAAGGGATTGAGGTTATAGTTAATTTGAAATAGTCAATGAAATATTCCTTATCGAATACTTCTACACCAAGAAAGTTGAGAAATTCACCAAAATTAGATAAGGGACAAGAACTATGGAGGTATGTTATCAAAAATTCATCAAGCTACTAAAGTATGTGCCAATGTATAATGAGAAAATGAAGGTACATAAGTTTATTGCTTCCAAACTATATTTATAAAAAAATTGTGAATCAGTTTTAAAATCCAGGAAAATAGTGTCCAAATGCATGTAGAAGGTTCACTATTATTGGGCGCAATGTTGGGAATTTAAACTTAAAATGGTCAAATTATTAATAAATAGGGTCGAATCGACCCAAAAATAAATTTGCACCCAAAAATGTTTGGCTAAGGGGCCTTGGTCAAGGGTCCCACATATTAGCCAATTCTAGAGTTTGAAAATCCTAATTTTAGCCAATTTGGAGACAAATAGTTGGTATGCATAACCTTGCACAGGGTGCAACTAGCATGGGTGAGGAATACCATGGGATAAACTACTTAGAGTCTTCACATCTATCTACCCCAAAGATAAAATTTAGCTTCATCAAATATAAATTCTCTAAGGTTGAATCCATTCCATGTGCTAACAAGATTCCTAGTGAAATACATAAATATTATCATACAAAACAAGGAAGAGTGAGTGGTTTGGCCTTGGCAAGACCAAAAAGGACTATCATCCTTATTATAATACTCTATATGTATGGAGAAAATAAGGGGAAATAAAATTTGAAACTTACCCTCTTATTATTGCAATCCTTGCATGAATATTCATTAATTTTAATATATCCTTCATCTTTCTATAAAAAAAAATGGATTATGAAGCATTTCAAGGTAGTTTTCCCTTGTGATGAGAAAAATAACAAGATATCCCAAGATAACTCTTTGTATGATTCAACAATGATGCTCCATATTTCATAATACTTTGTTAGAATGAACAAAATCAATACACTAAATCAAATATTAAAATAAGTAATTTTGAAAGCAAAATTAAAGAGTGATAACATACAAGAGATGAATGATGCCCTTATGTCCCCACACAAATGATTAAGATAATACCACATCATTGTAATTAATTGTATATATGAGAGGTATAAATACCAATACATTGATAATTAATTATAAGTTGATTTATCATTGTTGACATAACATTAGACATTGTCATGGCCCTCCATTTGAAGCTTTTTCACATGATGGACTTATGAATTGTTATGTTATTTTGAAGATAGATTAAATGGTATTAAGTTGATTATTTGCAGTATATGATTATTTTATAGAAGAATATGGTACTATTGATAGTCATTAGTCTACATGGTTGTAGAAAAAGAAATTATTCGGATAGAGTAGATGAGGGAGTCACCACTAAGGATGAGAAAGAAGGAAAAGGTGGATGAAGATCCATAATGGTATTAATAAGGATTTAATATTAATTACAAGTTTAATTAATTAATTGTGATTAGCTTTAATTAGATGATTTAATTATTTAGCCTATTTTTTTAAAATAGGAAATTGATTTGGATCTGGGTGACGAAGCCTCCTTCCAACCCAAAGGAGGAGAAATAACATCTTTTCCTTGGAATAAAATAATAGTTTACCAAATTGACTCCTCCTCCAAATGAAGGGAGGAGGATTGGCATCTTTTCTAATGGGAATTTAATATTGATTAAATTAAGGCATCTTACTATTTCAATAGTAGTCATTTTAAATATTGCAAAGGGGCCAAAATTAAGGAATGAATAATGGTTTTGGATACCCTCCAAATGAAGGGAGGATGATTGGCATCTTTGCTAATGGAAATTTAATATTGATTAAATTAAGGCATCTTACTATTTAAATAGTAGTCCTTTTAAATTTAGGAAAAAGGTCCAAAATTAGGGAATGACTAATGGATTTGGACACCCTCCAAATAAAGGGAGGAGGATTGGCATCTTTGCTAATGGGAATTTAATATTGATTAAATTAAGGCATATTACTATTTCAATGGTAGACCTTTTAAATTTAGCAAAGGGGTTAAAATTAGGAATTAAATAATGCTTTTCAAAATAGACCGCCTTTTCAAACCAAGGGTGGAGAAAGGACATGTTAATTAAAGCATTATTAAAGTAAGAGGTATAAATCCTTTTGATGGCAACCTTCTCCAAACTAAGTGACGAGAGTAAAAGGAGGACATAATGAAGGATATATATATCATTTAATAGTAAATCACCTTTATGACTCATAGAGGGAGAAATTAATATTTTAATAAAGGCATCTTTCAAGAAGGCCTATAATAAGCATAAAAGGGCTTAGTTGGGAGTTAATGAAGCACAAGGAGAAGACTACGCTAAGAAGAGCATGAGGAGAACTTGAAGGCTAACATGTGAAAGTAATGAGTTGAATGAGAAGTTCCCTCATTTTTTCTTAATTGCCTAGGGAGTATGCTCTCCACTTTTGTAGATTAGAAACCAGAAAGCTTTGTGAGAGCAATGAGTTTTAGGGACAATTTGTATTCTAGTAGAGGTATTTAGCCAAGGAAGCCTTGGGAGTAGGAGAGGGATTCTTGGATAAGCATGAGGAGCAAGACACTAGGAAGCTAGCATAAGGATAAGGATATAAGGGGGCTAGTAGGAGGCTAGAAGGACTTAGACAAAGTTCAAAGGTGGGAAGATTGAATGGAAGGAGCATTTGGAGTTCAAGGTTGTATTATACCACCTTATTTATCTTTATTTTTTGAAGGAGTTTTATTAAGATTTGGAAATGAATGATTTTTTATGTATTGTTTGCTTATGAGTTTGAAACCTTCTAAAAAAAATTATGAAATAGCTTCTCTTTCCTTTGAATATAAGGCAATTAAAATTTAATTAGTCTTTAAATTATTTCAATCGAACGATGTGGTTTTAAAATTATTATATTTGGATAATTTGGAGTTGTTATGCATATTTTTATTTGGATGGAACAATACATTATAATCTTGGAGGAAATATGTTCCTTGAGTGTGTATTAAAATATAGAGGTTATCTTTAAGAGGATGAAAATGGATTTCAGCCGAGGGAATTTATGGGATTCCCTCATTGTTCTTGAAATGTGATTTAAAGGGATCAACTCATAGTGTGGATCATAAGACGTATGGGGTTCTTGTGCACACATGATTTGTACTAATGATTTGAGAGAAGGAATGGTATGATCCCTTGTAACAATGTTGTAGAGACTGATTTAACAAGTAATAAAAATTAGACCTTGTTGTAGATCTTTGACCATGGTAGGTTAAATGGATGACCAAATAGTAAATAGGAGCTAGTTGTGAGAGAGGGATTAGGTATCCAAGGGGGGCTTAGTGAATAGTAAATGAATAGTGGAAATTTGAATAATGAATAAAATATTAATTCTAGTGTAAATGACTAGAATTTGGTGTTTGCAGATGTCGATTGCATGTAGGAGGATGAATGTGGAGTTCATTCTATAGTGAATAGTGAATAGTAAATAGTAAATAGTGAATAGTGAATAGTAAATGAATAGTGGATATGTGAATAGTTGATAGGGAAAGGAAAACCCTATTGTTTGAAGACTAGTTGACCTTAGAGATTAAATGGATAAATCTCTTCTTTTTGACTAATTAGAGATTAAATGGACTAATCTCTTCTTTTGGAATAAATAGAGATTAAATGGACTAATATATTATTTTGAAATAATTTTAAATTAAATGGATTATCTCCTTTTGGAATAATAAGAGATTAAGTGGATTAATCTCCCTTTTGATTTAATGAATGCATATTCTTTTTGAAAGGCAAGTTTTATTGTATTTTGGAAAATGAAACTTGGTTTTCCTTACAAATGAGAAGGTCTTGTTTTGTAATGAAAATAGTTAATGAAGGTGGATGACTTAGAAAAATGTATTTATGTTTCCAAATGATACGATTAAATGCTTGAATCTATGCTTAGATTTTGGTTAAGGAAAAATAGATTGTCTAAGAAAAGTATGGGTTTCTCTTAGAGTGTCCCTTAGAAATTAAATGAATGTCTAAGAGAAGTATGGACTTCTCTTAGTATACCATTTGATCATGGTTTACTTATTGAATGGATGTAACCATTCATAGATAGGAACTATGGAAGTTCTAAACTAATGATAGAATTGTGGAAGTTATAAGTTATGATAGAACTGTGGAAGTTCTAAACTAATGATAAATTGTAGAAGTTCTAAGTTATGATAGTAATTATGGAAGTTGTAAACTAATGATAGAATTGTGGAAGTTTTAAGTTATGATAGAATTATGGAAGTTCTAAACTAATGATAGAACTGTGGAAGTTCTAAGTTATGATAGAACTATGGAAGTTCTAAACGAATGATAGAATTGTGGAAGTTTTAATTTCTGATAGAACTATGGAAGTTTTAAACTAATGATAGAATTGTGGAAGTTCTAAACTAATGGTAGAACTGTGAAATTTTTAAAATTATGATAGAATTGTGGAATTTCTAAACTAATGATATAACTATGGAAGCTCTAAGATGATGATACAATTGTGGAAGTGCTAGGTTTTTGGTAAAACAATATTTGGAAAATAATGAATGTGGAATTCATTCATAAAGGGATTATAGGGTCCCTTCTTGAAATTTATTTTGTACAACATGATATGAACATAGAATCCATTCTTGAAGGAATTATAGGGTCCCTTATTAAAATTTATTTTTACAATATGATTGTTGAAAGCATGATACATTGTTTGATGAAAATAGGTTGTTACTGAATATATTTGTAAAGAATGGTGTTATTTCGTAATATAAAGACTTGTGGAAATTCTTATGTAATATATAGATACTTTTAAAAATAGAATTGTGGAAATTCCTTAAATTGAATGTATTGGAAAAAATTATGATTATATACTGAAATAATATCTTTAAGCCTAGGTCTTTCCCTTTGGTGTTTCCCAGGATAAAAGTGGTGTTATATTTGAAACTTGCATCTTCTATTTTAATTTATTTTATGCTCTTCAATGGAAATTTATTATTATTATGGATATGAATTGAACCAAGAGTTTCTTTGATATGCAAGCAAACTTATTTATGATGTTATGAAAGGAAAATGATATATGCATAGTCTTTTATGGAATATGAATGAAATCATGTCTTATTTATAATATGGAATGATTAAATTCACTTAAAAATATTTTAGTTAATGATATTTATCCATTGTAATGGTTGTATGAAATATTAAAGTAAAGTTATATAATATGCTTAGGGAGAGATGGTAATTTATACGTGATTTATTTACATTTGTATGGGAGTACTTGGGAATACAATGCTTTAGATATCTTGTATAGTACCTTATCAAGATATTTCCACGATTTGGAATAGTTGTGAGTAGGTGACTACGAAATCAATTGAATATATATGGGTTGTAGCCCAAATTATAGTTACAAGGAGGTAAATAGCAATCATTAGCAATAGAACATTCTATTTTTTAGACCAAATGTGTGAAGAACGTGTGCTTATACTGAGAGGGGGGTGAACAGTATAAGACCAATTTTTACTTTTCTTTCCCAAATAGTATTAATCAATATAATCAATGGCAATATCAATAGTAATAACCAAAGCAATGCACAAATCATCACACACAATAGAGGCACCAATTTTTAACATGATGCACCCAATGTGGGCTACCTCCATAGAGAATATATTTCTTCTAAATATTTCTCAAATAATCTCATGGAAATCCTTCCCAATTATAATGTTTATGGATCTCTGTCCAAAGGATATGTTGATCCCCTAATCTCAAGTTCATGGATCTCTTCCACAGGAGAAATATTTCCCCTTCTACTTTGTCTAGTGATCTTCTAGAAGATTATGTCTCTTTGCTGCATTGGTTTGTGGATCTCTCTCCACTTGAAGACCCCTCACTCAGATTTATCTTCAATTATCTTGGCTATTGGATCTCTATCCACTAAGACTCTGTCTTCTATACTCCGTCACCTCCAAATCTCTATATCAATAGGTTCACTCAAAACCTTCTCAAATATTCTCAACAAGCTCACTTAGAACTTGTCCAAATCTGCTCAACAATCTCATTCAAAACTTGTCCAGATCTACTAAACAGGTCCACACAGAACCTGCTCGAATCTGCTCAATAGGTCCACACAAAACCTATCCAAATCTTCTTAACATGTCCACACATAACCTATCCAAATCTGCTCAATAGGTCCACACATAACCTGTCAAAATCTGCTCAACAGGTCCACATAGAATTCTCTCAATTTTTGCTAAATAAGTCCTCTCTAGGACTTGCTCAAATCTGCTTAACAAGCTTACATAGAACTTGTCCAATCTCATAGAATCATAAAGAGAATTGTTAGAATCTCAATATGTTCTATAATTAATGCTCAATAAATATCTCAACTCAATCTCATAGAAGCATAAAGAGAATCGTTAGAGACTCGATATGTTCTATACTCAAATCCTAATCTCAACTCAAATAAATATCATAGAAGCATAAAGAGAATTGTTAGAGACTCTATATGTTCTATACTCAAATATCAATCTCAACTCAAATAAATAATATAGAATAGTTTTTTTTATGGAACTTGAACAACCACATGCATCCACTTGACTAGGCTCAATCAACTCAACTGAACCAAGCACCTCAATGAACAACCCTTTATCACAAACCCTAGTCCAAGAATGTATCAATAAACTCAAAATATTTCCAATAATGCTCAACAAAAAATCTCACATAACAATGATACTCATGTCTAACTCAAGTTCAAGTTCTTTGTACAACCAATGGGATGCAACAACAATGCTTATAAAATAAGGTTTAATCACAAATCTCAATCCAGAAAACCTTGAAGCATTAAACCAATACATTTCAAAAAGGAAACCACAATCAATCCTTTTCACTCCAAAGATATTTTCAGAAATCATCCACCATAATCAATCAATAGGAGAATGTTCCTATACCTTTAATGAATATGAAGAAGACTCTTTGAAAATTTGCCACAATCACAATATTCTTTTACTAATCTCAAAGGAGCCCTCAAAGGACCTTGGTGTTTCAAACCTCTGCCCACCGTGCTGCCAAGCGATAGCTAAGCCGCATGAGCTAACACTTCCCATGTGAGTGCCTTGGGAACTCTCTTCCTTAAGCTACATGCGCTTTCTTCACAATGTGTCAAAAATTTGACCATCCATAATTAGACTGCCCACGTCACACTCCACGAAATTCACTGCATAATATTTGGATGCCAAGCACTTTAGGTTTTCAAAAATCATTTGACACGACTTATTAGGTTTATTAAATGGAAAACCTTTGGCTTCTTTATATAATATATCCTTCAATGCGAATACGTCGACCCTTTTAACATTGCCCTCATGACGTCGGCGATGCCAATAAGAAAGGAGGGAATAATATTTTATTTAATTTTAAAATTAAAATTTAAATTTTAAATATATTAAAATTTAAACCGAACCTTTAAAATTAAATTTCTCCATCACCGGGGCACCTTTTTCAATGAAATGAAAAGCCAACTTGGGTTTTAAGAAAAATCCATTTCAAATCTGCCATCCATTGGTTTTAAATAAAACCTTTCCTTGCCTTCCTTGGTTTTCATAAAAACATTTTGCTAAGCTTCCCTTGAAGCTTCTTTTGGAACCAAATGCCATGCATCCCTTCTAGAACCTTTGATCAAAACCTTTGCTTCTCATGAAGATATTTGTGGAGAAAAATCATAGTGCTTACTTACATAGGTCCTTTTGACATCAATGACAACTTTTAGCTTAGGGACTCAAAATGTCCAACAATCTCCCCCTTTGTCATTGATGGTAACCCATATTCATTTTACTGAAACTTGACCTTATTTTTTGATCCTCCTGGGACTTTGCTCCCCCTGGCTCAATGCTCTCTCAAATATCAAATATCTTCTCATATCAAATCTCTCCCCAATACACAAATCTCTCCCATTTGACATCAATGGCAAAGGTCACCTTTGGGGTTCGGGGCTAAAAATGAGCCTCTTATCTTAGCCCCTTCCCCACATCCACACGAGGTGGTTAATTATGGGGTGGGAGTATTTCTACTCTCTAAAAGCATAGATCTATGTTTTTATCTTTCTCTAGTTTGTGAGTTTTCTTAATGCTCTCATTTTTAATTTCCAATTTATCATCCTTGTTCCTGTCGTCACTTCTATTCTTATTCTTGGTCTTGTTCTCATCCATGTTCCTATTTTGGTTCTCATATTTGTTCATGTTCTTATTATTTTTTGAGTCTCTATTCTTTTTCGAGTCTCTATTCTTGTTCATCTTCTTGTTTTTGTTCATATTCATGTTACTATTCATATTTCTATCCCTGTTCATGTTCCTGTTCATGCTTGTTTTTGGAATATTTCCTCTACACCATATTGATATGTGAACATCATTATTGCACTTATAACACTTAATGTTATTATTCCTTGGATGTGCAATTGTCTTAGGATTTCTCCTAATGAAGCTACATCCTATTCTATCATTAATCCTGCAATTCTTTTCCTTGTGACCAAAACGATTACATGAGTAGAAATAACCTTGGAAAAGTTATTATTTTCCCTATACCTATCTTTCATGAGTCCTGCATTGTGAAGCCCTGTGTCCAAACCTGTGACATGAAAAACATCTTCCATTGAAGTCTCATTGTCTTTACCTCATTGGTCTCCTGTTCTGATTGTTGTTCTATATTTATCTTCTTTGTGCATTGTTCCTCTCTTTGTTGAACTCTTTGTTGTCTAACTCATATTTTGATGTCCAAATTTCACTCAAACTATATTATTCTGAAGTTTCTTCTTCATGAAGACTTGAAGTATATTATTTTTCTAGTTTATTTTAAACATTTCCAAAGCCGAGACCTATTGAACATGATGTTCGTTGTTGTCCGCAGATGAACTTATCAAATTTCTTAGAGCTATTTGTGAAACTCTTCATCTTGATCTTGGAGTCCTTTAAGTATTCTTTTAGAGTAGCCACTTCTTGTGCTAACTTCTCACATTCCAAAATATTTTCTTCTAACTTATCCTTGAACTTGCTTGCCTTAGCTTTTGACTTCTCTAAATCCTCTATGAGCAATAACCTTTCTTCATCACATTCTTGAAACTAAATTTAAATCTTGGAGTGTTGCTTTCTAACCTTCTTTACTATGTCAAGGTCATATATAAGTTCTCCCTTGAGATCATAACCATTCTATACTAAATAATCTTCTATTTGTTTGCCTTTGTCCTTATCATTACTTCCTTTTGACATGTCTTCTATAGGATCACTTTCTTTATCTTCAAAATCCATTAGAATATTCTCATCTGGTCTTTCAAGTGTATCTTCAAAATCATCATCACTGAAACTATAACCATCCCTAGTACAATAATCTTCAAGATATCCAAATTTACCACATCTAAAACACTTGAGAATAACTGGAATCCTTTTCTTAACTGGATCTTTCTCTTTAACCATATATAGGACTTCATCTCTATCATTTTTTGAAAAACTAGCATCATTGTCAATTGAGTACTTACTTGCATTTTCCACATAGTAGCTTCTCTTTTGTCTCTAGAAGTACTTATTTCCTTGTCTGCTTTGTCCATCCTTGCTTTTCTTCTGGTACCTGTGTCTTTCTAATTTCTTGTATATGTGATCCTATTTTTCTTCATCATTGTTGTTCTTTGTCTCTTTACATTTTATTGCATAGTGTCCATGCCATCCATAATTGAAATATTTGATAGATATTAGATCTATGGGTCTTCTGGAACCTCTATCTCTTCTACCATAATTTGCTTCTTCCACTGGATGACTCACTGCTTGATTCTATCTTCTTTCCCTTTTTCTTTTTGTCTACTTTGAAAGTAGCTTCTTTCGGAGGAATATTATCTTTTGTTCTTATCTCAAGAGTAGTAAGCATACTAAGAAAAGAATTCATTGTCAAAGAATCACTATCAATTAATGTTTCTATAGCAGAAACATTTTCACTATACCTTTTTGGAAGAGTCTTCAAGATCTTATCACAAGCATCAGATTCATCAACCTTCATTCCAAGGACTTTCATCTCATGTACAAGTTCATCAACCTTGTTGAGATAGTCACAAATTTTTTCATCATCCCTCATTCTTAGGTTCTCAAATTCTCCTTTGAGATTTCTGATCTTAGCCATTTTGAATCCTTTATATCCTTCATATATTTCATGCAAAAGTTCCCACATTTCTTTTGTTGTTTTACATTCCATAACCTTCATAGATTCTGATCTATGAAACCCTTTTATAATTGCATTCATTGCTCTTGAATTTGCATGCATTAGAAGCTTACCTTTATTATCTGTAGGAGTATTGGTTGTTGAATGATATACAAGTTCCACTGCATCCCAAACTTCATTGTCAAGTACCATCAAGTAAAATCTCATCAGCATACACCAATATAAGAAGTCACTTTTATAAAATACTGGTACTGCATTATTTAAGGTTCTATCTCTTTGATCCTTTTGATCCATTATGTTCTTAGACCGCTTTTCCTTCAAGCTGTCAAAATATTCTAAAGGAACCCACTCTTATACCAATTGAAGAACATGTGCTTATATTGAGAGGGAGGGGGTGAACAGTATAAGACCACTTTTACTTTTCTTTTCCAAATAGTATTAATCAATATAATCAATGGAAATATAAATATCAATAACCAAATAAATGCACAAATCATCACACACAATAGAGACACCAATTTTAATGTGGTTCACCCAATGTGGGATACCTCCATAGAGAAATATTTCTTCTAAATATTTATCAAATAATCTCATGGGAATCCTTCCCAATTACAATATTTATGGACCTCTGTCCAAAAAAGATGTTGATCCCCTAATATGAAGTTTGTGTATCTCTTCCATAGGAGAACTCTTTCCCCTTCTGCTCTATCTAGTGATCTTCTATAAGACTCTATCTCTTTGTTGCACTGACTGATGGATCTCTCTCCACTTAAAGACTCCTCGCTCATATCTATCTTCAATTGTCCTGGCTACTAGATCTCTATCTACTGAGACTCTGTCATATATACTCTATTACCTTCAAAGCTTTGTATCAATAGGTTCACTTAGAACCTTCTCAAATATTCTCAACAAGCTCACTCATAACTTATCCAAATTTTCTCAACAAGCTCACTCATAACTTGTCCAAATATTCTCAACAGATCCACATAAAACCTGCTCAAATATGCTCAATAGGTCCACATAGAACCTGTCCAAATTTTCTCAACAGGTCCACAAAAAACCTGCTCAAATTTGCTCAACAGGTCCACAAAGAACTTGTCCAAATCTTCTCAATAGGTCCATATAGAACCTATCCAAATATGCTCAACAGGTCCACACAAAACCTGCTCAAATCTGCTCAATAATTCCTATCTAGAACTTGCTCAAATCTACTTAACAAGCTTACACAAAACTTGTCCAATCTCATAGAATCATTAAGAGAATTGTTACAGAACTTGTCCAAATATGCTAAACAGGTCCACACAAAACCTGCTCAAATCTACTCAATAAGTCCTCTCTAGAACTTGCTCAAATCTACTTAAAAAGCTTACACAGAACTTGTCCAATCTCATAGAATCATAAAGAGAATTTTTAGAGACTCAATATATTCTATACTTAATGCTCAATCAATATCTCAACTCAATCTCATAGAAGCATAAAGAGAATTGTTAGAGACTCAATATGTTCTATACTCAAATACCAATCTCAACTCAAATCAATCTAATAGAAGCATAAAGAGAATTGTTAGAGACTCTATATGTTCTATACTCAAATCTCAATCTCAACTCAAATCAAGAATATAGAATAGTTTGTTTTATGGAACTTGAACAACCACATGCATCCACTTGACTAGGCTCAATAAAATCAACTCAACCAAGCACATCAATACAAACCATTTCTCACAAACCCTAGTCCAATCATGTATCAATCAGCTCAAAATGTTTCCAACAATGCTCAACAACAAATCTCACATAACAATGATACTCATGTTCTCTTCTAACTCAAGTTCAAGTTCTTTGCACAACCAATGGGCTCCAAAAAAATGCTTATAAAACAAGGTTTAATCACAACTCTCAATCTAGAAAACCTTGAAGCATTAAACCAATCACTTTCGAAGAGGAAACCACAATCAATCCTTTTCACTCCAAAGATATTTTCAAAAATCAACCACCGTAATCAATCAATAGGAGAATGTGCCCATACCTTTAATGAAGATGAAGAAGCCTCTTTGAAAATCTACCACAATCACAATATTCTTTTGTCAATCCCAAATGAGCCCTTAAAAGGCCTTGGCATTTTGAACCTATGCCCACCATGCTGCCAAGCGACAGCTAAAACGTGTGAGCTAACACTGCCCATGTGAGTGTCTTGGACACTCTCTTCCTTAAGATGTGTGCGCTTTCCTCACAAGGTGCCAAAACTTTGACCATCCATGACTTGACTGCCCACGTCACACTCCATGAAATTTGTTGTGCAATATTTGGATGCCAAGCACTTTAGGTTTTCAAAAATCATACGACATGACTTCTTAGGTTTATTAAATGGAAAACCTTTGGCTTATTTATATAAGTCATCCTTTAATGCGAATACGTTGGACCTTTTAACATTGTCCTCATGACATCAGTGGTGCTAATAAGGAAGGAGGGAAAAACCTTTTATTTAATTTTAAAATTTAAATTTAAATTATAAATAAATTAAAATTTAAACTAAACCTTTAAAATTAATTTTCTCCATCACTGGCGCACCTTTTTCAATGAAACGAAAAGCCAACTTGGATTTTAAGAAAAACCCATTTCAAATCTTTCATCCATTGGTTTTAAATAAAACCTTTCCTTGCATTCCTTGGTTTTCATAAAAACATTTTGCTAAACTTCCTTTGAAGCTCCTTTTGGAACCAAATGCCATGCATCCCTTCTATAACCTTTGATCAAAACCTTTGCTTCTCATGAAGCTCTTTGTGGAGCAAAATCATAGTGCTTACTTATATAGGTCCTTTTGACATCAATGACAACTTTTAGCTTAAAGACTCAAAATGTCCAACAATGTGTATTTCGAGTTATAGCCCAAAGGTTTTTGAGTTGTAGCTCAAACAAGTTCTTAAATTTTGAGTTGTAGCTTGAATGTACCTACTAGGTTGTAGCCTTCATGTTTCTATATCGGAGCCCAAAAGATAAGAACTCTAGGCTATGGGACATTGATCAGTCCTGTCCACTTGAGTGCCATAGGTTGTGGTTGATCTCAAAAGTGGTAATGCCTTATGTGAAATAGAAATAGTACATTATGAATTCCGTACTTAAAAACATATTCTCTCTTGGGTTGTTTTGAGTTGATTAATGAGTGGGTTGTTATAGGCATACTAGGTTAGTAAAAGTTATTTGTAACAAGGTTACAACATTATCTCATTGATTAATTACATAAAGTAATATTAATACACTATTCAATGATTGATCATGGGCTTACACATGATTGCATCATGCAATGTTGGCATTGGTTAGTGATATTGGAATGCACACTTTCAATAATTATATAGTCAACTCTTGGTCAAGATTTCTTTATGATATGTAATAGAATTGATATATTGGTTTTTTTTTGTCCATCATCAATTGATGCCTCATTAAAATCAAACCAAAAGGATACAATAGAGAAATATTCTTTCTTGAGATTGAGGTCTATTATACTACTTA
The DNA here is from genome assembly GCA_028583015.1 of Wollemia nobilis. Classification (NCBI taxonomy): domain Eukaryota; kingdom Viridiplantae; phylum Streptophyta; class Pinopsida; order Araucariales; family Araucariaceae; genus Wollemia; species Wollemia nobilis. The sequence continues at coordinate 674,210 of JAQPPZ010000128.1, read as the reverse complement.
ATGTATCCTACAAGATTATATTCAAAAGGATCATATCACTGGCTTAATAAATGTTATGCCTAGAGGTACAAATATCTCTTTTAAAAGGTTTTATTATCCTAAATAATTTAATACTTGATTAAAAAGCTTTAGATCTAATAAAACAATCATTATAAATGTTATTTTTGGCAAACTAGTTTATAAGACCTAAATAAAATAAAATGATATTTCTTTCTTTAAATATTAAGACGGGCTATTAAGATGGGTGGGTTTTGGTTTGATGCCTCTACTATAATCAAAATTAAAAGAAATTAATAGATCTGATCTATTTAAAAGGTTGATCTATTAAGGCTTCCCTTTTGATCCCCTCATACATGTGATTGCTACAAATAACCTTAGATACATATTTGAAATAGCAATTCAAGTGAGATTACTCTTAAGGAAAATGGAAAAGTATGACTTATTTGCATGTCGTATATGGAATTAGGATATTAATAATATGATAATAATTCATAACATTTTTGTATATCAAGTGAGCAATTTTTTTTAAATACGAAGTATAAATGATAGTATAGTTAAGATTACACTCTAAAAATATAAAATTAAAATCATTAAAATGAAAAGTCAATAATATATTATTAAAGTACCGGAATAAAGACTTGTGACTTAAAATTGAGTTCATAATAATTGTCGGGTGTAATAATTGAATATGGGACAGCACTACCAAAAGAATGATAAAGTAGTGGAGTAAAGATGGCAGCATTAGGTGTAAAATCTGTACCGGAATAAAGACTTTTTGACTTAAAATTGGGTTCATCAAAATTCATGATAATTATCGGGTGTAATAATTGAATATGGGACAGCACTAAGAATGATGAAGTTGTGCAGTAAAGATGGCAGCATTAGGTATAAAATCTGACTCCTTAAATCAAATAAAAGAAAAATAAAATAACATAAAGCTGATGCAAATGGTTTTTCCAGCAATGTAACTGTGAATTTTATATCACTTTTATTACGTTGTTCCATATCCATCTAAAATAAAAATAAAATATAGATAAAAACTTTGACATTAAAAATGAATAATATTAATCTTTATAAAATATTTTTTATCCTTTATTTGTTTAAAATATATAATTAGCAATAGATATAAAATTATAATTATAAATATAAATGTATATTATGTATATAGTGAATAAATTTTGCATATATTTTAAAAGTTGTATAGAAACAAAGAATATGTACATTATGTAGATCAAATATATTATAAAAAAACTGGATAAATTTTTATTTTATCTTACACATTGATAATATTATATATAAATATTTTTACATTTATATTATATTATATATTATGTGTTAAATCATAAATATTAAACAAAAAAATTAATTAAGGACGTCAACATTCACCAAAACGATCCTTGTGATGAGATAGTTATGCTTAATATATGTCATAGAGGTCAATTTTGCTTTAATGATGTTAGAAGTCTCCAGCATTGTTATATTTGTATTTGTATTCATTATGGTTATAAGGTAATTTTTTTTTTTTTCTTTTTGAATGGAAAGGAGGTTTTGAATGAAAAGGAGGTTTTGAAAGGTTCCTCAACCTTGTACATTTTTAAGTAAAAAAGGAATGCCTAGAGATCCCGTAGAGAAACACAAAAGAGGGGCACAGGTCTATAATTTGGAGAAGGATTTCCTTAGGCTGGTTATAAGGTATTATTTATTATGCATACTTGACAAAATATGATCCACTTAAATTTGTTATATTTGTCACTGAAGCATTTAAAAGCTTTGTTAAAATGAAAATCTTGATTGTCAATATACTATATTTAGTCAAAAAGTAAAAAATTTTATTTATTTGAAAATAAACAACTTGGTAATATAGATTGGATCTTACATCACCCCATCATAACTTGTAGACAGTTAATCAGCCCTTTGTAACTTGTAAACATTTAATCATGATTTTTGTTATTAAATTCATCAAATACAAAACAAACCTTGAAGGTTTAGGGTATTAAAATTAAGGTTTGGAACGTTAATGTTTAGATATTTTGAAAGTTATAGTGTTAATAAAAATATGTTCCTTAGAATTTTTCCAAAATAAATAAATAAAATACAGCTCAGTATTTCTTGATGTCTTATTGCTAGATCTAAAGTTTGGAGGTGTCTTTCAAAAACTTACTTGTAATAGGTTCGAGGACCTTTTAAAACCCCTTCTACTATCAATCAAAAAAATAAATTGAATAAAATATATATGAAAGGAAAATCCAAACACAAGAAAATGATGTTGGGTCATGAGGAAAATAAGAGATCGAATGTGGTTAACCATGATGAAGATGTGGTATCCAAGAAATAAAATCTTGATGAGGAATATATCTATGGGGGAGCTACAAGAGTTAATTTTCTCATTTCACCCTAATAAGGTACTTGACCTCGATGGATTTCCTACAACTTTCTTTCTAATATTGAAAAAGAGAGCTACATTAAGTAATATTAATGTCACCTTTATTGCATTGGTTCCAAAGAAAAGTGAGACAAAATTATTTGATAATATTCATCCAATAAGTCTTTGTAACATGGTTTATAAGATAATTTAAAAAGTTATGGAACATATATTAAAAAATATTCAGATCATGTCATCTCATAAAAAAAGTGGTTTTGTTCATGATAAATAAATTCTTTATGGTATAATAATTGTATAATAAGTATGCATTCCATTCACTCCATGAAAAAAATAGATGGGCTTGCAAAAGTAATAAAAAATATTTTATGCCCCTCCTTAGATGCCCAAAACCCAATATTTTTTTGCTACACTAATTCTATGGTTAATAAATTCAATCATATCTTATTACTCCTTTAGGGCATAATGCCAAACAAATTATCTATCAATGCATTAACTCACATCCAATATTCTTATTTTTTTGGGCACATCTCCATCAAAAGTGGTCTCCTCTTCTTTGGCATCATCTTGTTTTAATTGTGATCAATATCATGTATGTTGCCAATGATATTTAAATATCCTTAGATCCAACAACTCTGATGTAATATGTTAATGGATCATGGAATCAAACTCTCTATAAACAATGAGGTATCGATCTTACTTAGACATTACTTCCTCAGTAAAAACACCTTAACTCAACTAGAACTATTATAGAATATCCTTTAAGGAACATTCTCTTATATTGTTGTCTATGCCTTCACATGGAGAAACCTTCCTCCATCATGGTGTAACCTTAACTATCTTGGTATCAATACCAACAAACACTAGCAACACTTTGTACCTTCAATGTCATTCAAATAACCATAATGCTCACTTCTCACTATAATACCATATTCTCAATTGTAGCTGGAATTATCCCCAACTAGTAAAGTAATCTTTCTAAGTCTCATATCTCCTCTAAAGGATTGAAATTAAACCTTGTATCTTGATGTCACTAACAATTCCATATGCTATTGCTCTTATCTTGGAATTTGAAAAGGAATACCTCTTGAATATAGTCTAAAAATTACTATTATATTTGGCTAGGTAAAGTACTTATACTTAGTACCACCTTCTAGGTTTTGAGGTCAATTCATTGCCTAACATGTAGCAATGTACTCAAAGTTATACTTATATTTATTTCTTCCACTATGGCACCCTTACTAACCTCTAGCACCAACACTCTCTCAATTCTAAAGAACAAGAAGGCTCACATGTGAACTTCTAAAAAGTGCTTATAGGGTCCTCAAATACCTTTTTATGGTAGATGTAGAGGACATTAGAAATCATGGTTGTAATGTCATACCATGAACCTTAAATTCATAAAACTCAAAGGAACTAAAGCATTGGTAGTAAATAAAATTAAAATGATGTATTGTAAATAAATTGAAGGCTTAGGTTCTCAATTTAATTTTCTATTTATTTAGTTCATTATGATGCAACTTTCTTGTGCTAAGAGATCACCTTGTAAATTTTAATTTTATGGATAATTTCTTAATGCAGTTTAGAACTACAAAGTAAATATTTAAATATTCATGTTATCATGACAATCCTATAGCATGATATTTTGGTCCTTTTAAAAAATTAAAAACTATAAATGAATATTAGATTGATTGTTATAATTATTATTTTAACAACTACATCCAAATTATAGTGTTGTGATATAGAGAATTATTTGTCATAGATTTGCATTATTCACTTTTAAATAGATAACTATGGTTATAAATTTAGGCTGTGTTCCAGGTTCCATTCTTACTACACATTTAAAAAAATTGTAATCTCATTCCAAGGCAAAAAGTTAGGATCTAACATTCTTGTCTTGAAAATATCTACATAGCTGAATTGTTGTTCCTTCTACTGGTATTAACCTCTACAAATATAGTGTTTGTACAAATGCATGTCATTTTTAGGATTTGTACATGATTACAAGTATGGGCATAGGCTTGTCTTTCTAGTCTTGTTATCAAAAAAATACTTTTTATTTTAAATTTGTTTTTGGTCTCTTAAACAAATTTGTATCTTTAGATAGAATTTTATTTCTTTGTCTCTAATAATATTACAATAAATGGCTCAATCGGAACAAATTCCAAAAAGCTCTAAAAATATTAGTAAGGCTAGCTACATTTCTAGATAAGCTTAGCGTATATACGTTGTATAAATATTATTATATTTTTTAATTTTTTGTGTGTTTATCATGCCTTCAATTTTCTAAGCTTTTACTATGTTTTTTGAGGTTGGAGTTTTTTCTAGATCACAAGTATTTTAGAGTTTAAATCATATGGATATATAAATCCTTTGTGTTTTATCATGTATTTATGACTTTGGTTAGTGGAGTATCTTTCTTTAGAGTATTTGGTTCATCTATTAGTTTAGTTAGGTATAAATGAAGATCTAGCAATATCCTTAGGATGTATAGTTTATTTTATGATTTATTTTATTATAATTATTTTTAACAGTAAGTGTTTAGAAATATCCTTTAGATGTTTGGTTTTTTCTAGGTCTATTTGTCCAAGTAGTTAATACATTGTTCATATAATCAATAATATTTATGCTAATATTGTTTGATCCATATAAATCTCATATGCCAAGATTTAAATTATACTTATCTTCTAAAGAAGATTTACCTTTGATCTAATAAGGTTTTAGAATTATTTGTAGGCAAGATGAGATAATGTTTTGGTATTTATGGTCCCTTTCAAGCTGAAATGGATAAAAAATAAACATATAGTTGCAGGCACACAAAACTTTTGATTTGAGGTGTATGCATAAATTGACAAGATTTTTTTCTTAGATTATCTAAATTTTGTGTCACCTTCATGTCTTCCAATCATATTGTGATGATATGAGGTGATGGATAGGATATTTATACAACATATTGACCACTTTCATGTGCTTGTTTTTCAGATGCTTTACATATACTGAAGCACATTTTAAAAATATTTCCTTGCTTCATGGTATTTAGAATTTGAAGGATATTGTTGCCTTTTTTCAATGCAACCATGCTAAGATTTATTTATAACTACATTTTTAGTTTCTAATTTTTAATAAATCCTTATCCTCAATTTTTTTCTTGCAATGGACCTTTGCACATCTTATGGATAAATGCCATTATATATAGATCTACTACACAAGCACTCATAGAGTAACCAATTATTGGGGAGTATTTATTATGTACCTTTATGCAAGTGCTATATTGCATCAATTTAAATCATATTATTTCTTTGCCTATCAAAATTCATGATGCTCTCTCTTGGATATATAATTTAAATTATATACTAATTAGTATAAGGTTTATGCATTTACATTGCATTATATATATTTGACTTCCTTGGTGTCTTTAAATAACCATATTTTTGAAGTAAATATTATTTTCTCATTTTGGAGATTTGTGCTTGTAAACTATAAACCTTAATTGCATAATTTTTAGTTACTATTATAACCATATAATTATAGTACATTTTATTTCATTATTGATATTATTCTTTTCTTATGTATCATTTGGGTCTTACAAGTTCTTGCAATTTTTACAAGAGAAATTGATCTTTCCATTGTAAAATGTAGTTTTTCATTTTTGATGGAAGTATTTTGTCTTGTTTTTATGTTTATAAACATTTTGAATACATTTATTATATATGTTTCATAATTTTTTTTTCATTTATCATTAAAAATATAGGTGTTGTTTCTATTTGTTACATGCGTTGTTGATAAATTACATGTTACATTTACAATCTGAACACTACATGATGATTAAAAAATAATAAAATTATGACTCATCCTTAATATTTTAACTTGCATATTTAGGAGAAAACTGCTTTATTACTATTGTCATGTAGTTTTGTAGATTTTATTGTTGTTTTGTTTTCTTTTTAATGACCCACTTTTTTTTTAATTCTTTTGTATTACTCAACAATCTTCATAGGAAAAATTTTACATCAATTTAATATATTTATTTTAGTAGCATAATTTGTTTGGCGATTAACAATAAGTTTATAAACAATAAACCTTATTTTGTTTAATTTTATTTTTTTGACAAAATTACATTTTTTTATATATTAAAAAACAACTTGATAATTGAGTCCACCTTATATAAAATTTCTATGCCTTAAAGGTAGGAGATTTTTATTTCATTTTATAATTAGTACTAAGATATTGAAAATACAATTAGAAAATATTTATATAATTTATCTTGTAATTCTAATAAATTTAATATAAATGTTTAATCCTATATTTTGAACATTTTTTAGAGCACACAATAATTTATGCAATGCTCATCTACCATCAATCATACACATCATATTTACATAATGCTCATACAAACCCATATATATATATATATATATATATATATATATATATATATACAATAATAAGTCCTCATATATAATAATTTGTGCTCATAGGCTACATCAATATGGCTCTCAAGCGTATCATAATCACAATCATCACATACACAAAATAGGTGACTTATCGAGCCACAACGACAAAAATAACTCATTGTTGTTTCTTATTTGTTTTCTCCTTGCTACCCTCTTGTGGGTCCTATCGCTCATCCATAGCTCTCTCTGCTTCCCTCTATCTACTCTCATCACTCCTCTATTGTATCTCACTATCTTGAGATGATTCAACCCCTGATATTTGTGATGGAGTAGGTGCTATAAACTAGGGTATGAATGGCATGACTAATGATGTGCTCCTCCAACTCCATCTTGATCATGACATTGATAAAGAGGTTATTGATACCCATGCTTTCAACATCACTTTCTCCAACATAAAAATCTTATTTTGTGTCTCCCACAAACTAGCCATAACCTACTGCTCGCTTTGGCTTACCTTTGCTATCTCTATGAGTAATATTTATATCTTGGCTCTACTCCAAACTACTAGAGGGTATACCCTTAGCTTATCCATATCATCGATAAGCCTATCATTCTTAGTAGTCAATACCTCAAGATTCCTCTACCACTAGTACCTCTCCATATCCATCTATCTCACTATCACATCCTAATCCTCCTATAGGCTAGCCAACTATACTTGCAATATCACATGCTCCTCCTAGTACCTCTATCTCTCTGTCTTCCAACCATCTATCTCTTCTATGAGAGTAGTATCCATGAATCTCCTATAGGACTCTAATATTCAAACCTTCTCCAAATTTTCCATGTGACTCCCATTGTCTGTCCACTCCTCATAATCAAAACGCTCATCTCCATCTCATCCACTACCCCCTATATCTGCCTTTATAGTTGGTGTCTATGATGGGCTTGATATATTGAATACTCAATGCCAAACCCATTGCCTCTCATGAGTATCCATCTACCCTCATCCCTTCCTCTTACTGCACCTTTCCTAATTATTTCCTTAGTGCTTTTCCTCTCTACATCATTGACCTCCTCTACTCCTCTACCCAATTGTACTTTGTGTATCACAAACCATGCATTATATTCTAGTGTGGTCCCTATATCATCCGCATTAGATACTATAATCATATCATTTACCTTAGGACTCATTGGATTGACACATGGTACTATGATCGTCTTGGCCCTTCTTTGTCTATACACCACTGGTAGATCTGGCACTCTTTGTCTAATAATAAATTATTTGAGCACTCACAAGTATTAAAAATACTTGCACTGTGTGTTAAATCTCTCCAATATCAAGCTAGCTCATTGTACATGTGCCAACAAATCTTCATCCTCATCCCATGTTGGCTCCCTTCTCCATGGCCTCCATATTATATCCTCTAGCCTCAATTTAGCCAGTAATTCTTGATAATACTCCATATCACCTGCATATTTCCTGCTTGCATGGCCCTCCATATCATGTTATCAATTCATCACATATGACACATGTGGGTCCATATTTGTGTGTTCCTTAAATGGTAAGCCTCAAGGTCTACCTACTCCTATATGCTCCCAACCCAACACGTAAAGTATCAAGTTGCCTTCCACTCCCACTCTCTCTTTTATCTATACCTCATAAATATCCCTTTATATCTAGGCTAATAATGTTGGTTCCCATGCATATACTAGCAGCTCCTCTAGCAGACCCATCACTAATCCTAGTAGGTTCCATGGGAACCATGCATTTAATAAATCTAGTAGGATGATATTAGAAATCAATACCATCAAAAGTGTGTCTCCCATGAAAATCCCAATCTCATAATGTGACTCATGCATAACCTTACCACTATTAATAATTATAGCCTCACATCTATCCCTATACACTCTCTATAGTATAATATCCCTTTGTGTAGAGCCTACCACTCCTTTGTGTAGAGCCTACCACTCAAATGGGAATGCCCTCCATGGATATTCAAAGTATCCAATACACATCCTCTAATGTGATAATCATAATTCTTGTCATAAAATAAAAAATCCATGTGTTCAATTCCCATATCTTCATAAGTGCTAATATATCAATGATATGCATGAACAGGCTTTAATCATGTTATCTCTACTAGCCAATATCCCTCAATCAATCCAAGTCAGCCAATGACAATAACCCTCTAGTCTAGCAAAATATATTTTAACAACTATGTCTAGATATCAATAATCACAACTATCATTATCCATATTCACTCATCATCATTATTTCATCTATATAAAAAACAAAACAAAAAAAACCATATGATCCATACAATTGTATGGATTCATACAATTATACAAAATCTGGTGACTTCCAGACCCCTAGCGATTGTATTCATCATCACCAAACCCCTGGCGATATCTAAAACTAAAAAAAAACAAGTGGATCAATACAATCTATAATATTATACAAACCCATGTATTTACCTATCTAAATTTATTTCCAAATACCCATTATCCCATCATTCACAAACAAACAAGACACCCATACCCAAAAAAGTATCCTATCCTATGGTTAATTTATTAATTACATGCCAAATTAAGGGATAAAAAAATATCACATGATGACTTACTGGCTCTACACACCCTCCCACTATATCAATCGTTGCCATCTTATCACTTTGCCATGTTAATTCACTAATGCTTCACTACCCAACTTTTACATCCCACCTCTCTCTTATTCCTCTCTATCATGATGCACAATGTAAATGAGCCCTTGTACATGGTGATGGTGTCATGACCCTCCTTGGCAACACTAGCTACTCAAGTTGGACTATGTATTACGAATGATGTTTAATGCTTAGTTTGTGGTTGTAATGGATATATGCTTTTGATATTATGTCTATTTTTGCATAAGGATATGGTACTACTGATGCTAGTATTCTTGTGGGTAAACAAGAGAATTGGCCACAAGGAATTAGAGACCATACTGCAGGTGGAAATTATGATGTTGATTTGGTCATCAAATAGCTCAGTGTAATATGAATTAATACCCTCCTTCATGTAGGTGCATTATAGTCTATTAATGCTCATGTTTGTGCCATCAAACTAGGAAAGTTACATGCAATGAGTCTCCTTAACATGATTCGGTGATAGCTTGGGTCTATCTTAAATAAGGAGCCACTCATTTAGGGATAAAATAATGGTACAAAACATCAAGATAATATTTTTGTTTGGATCTCCTTCTTTTGAACATGTGGCTGAATGATCTCCTTGATAGATTAGTGGATTTTTTTTGTCTACTTTGTTTTATTAAAATTAACCCTAATTAATGTTAGATTTGATATTAATCAAAAGAATGATTAATATTAGTTTAATATAATATTACCATTAATTGATGTTAGATTTAATATTAATCAAAAATATTAATGTGACTCTAATGTTAGTATTAATCAAGGATTAATTAATGTTATGTTTAATCAATTTATTATTGGTTTTTCCTAATGTTATTTAATTAGAAGAATGATTATTGATTATTTCCTTCTAATGTTAAGATTTTAATCTTCTTTTACCATAGATTTAGACTATGATTTTGCTTGGTCATATTGTTGTTTATATTTCATGTATGTGGTTGGTAGAGCTACCTTTTCCATGTTGGCGAGTGCACCATTAATATCGTGGGTGGCAAGGGTGGAGCCACATTTGGCTAATGCACTTTTGGTTTTAATTCTCCATCCTTTGTTGCATTCAAGGGTGGGCATGTCAAGTAAGAGTTTTTGATAATTATGGAAATGCTTGCAGTACTATCACTCCACCCTCATGTAGTGCTTCCTCTTCATTGTACCTGGAGTTTATATAAGGGATTTTTGTTATTGTGCTTGGGGATGTTGGGTTATGAAAGTAAGAGAAGAATGATGATGGTTTGCAATAGTGCTTTGGGATATGAGGAACAAGCAGTGGACATCACAAAGCTTCTATTCAGAGCTAGGTAAATTGTGGTCTTTGCTTGGAGTGCTTCTTTCATTCTCTTTGCTAGTTGTCCATTGTTACTAATTTTTATTTTTTGTGGTGTTGATTCATTTGTTGGTGTGGGTTTGTCGAGCTTGGATTGACTGCATGCCTTCATTATATTAGAAAGACTTTCCTTAGTAGCAAAGGGTATTTTAGAAAATGGTCATGTAGGGACGTACTTCCATACATCTATGATATTGCTACGCATCCTTGGATCCTTGCTAATCAAACCCCCTATGGAAGGTTGCTTGTGATGTTCTTGATTTCGAATCCACAAGGTATATTTGGGTTTTATTCACCCAAGATTTTTTTGTTTGGTCATGGTGCATGCATACTGGTTGAAGGATATTGCTCTAGTTCATGTTGAGATATATCAATTGCTTTGAGGTCTTAGGTTTATTCCTTACCTTCTACGTATTTGTTTTCCAAGCCTTGAATGATCCTATGGGTGAAATTTTGCATCCTTTCACTCACTCTCATTTTTTGCATGATGATGGCACCCTAAGGCTAGCCAAATTTAAGTCTTTGATGGATGAGGTGGATTTCAAAGACTAAACAAATAGACAAAAGAGTGAATCTCCAAGTTTGGAATCAAACAAAAAATTGGGCAAGGGCATGCTCGAAAGAAGAACCCAAATCCTCACCCCAACTTTGGGTGAAATATTGGGATCCCAAATCCCCATATGGAAGAATCAAACTATGTTATAGTGGTCATAAGCCCCAAGTTTTCATCCCCAAAGTTGGATGGAACTTTGGGGAAGAAAAATCAAAGGTCCGAGCCCAATCACCCATACCCCATAAAAATATGATGGATGAAAGACTGGCAGGGTGGTGCATGAAGGAGCATTCCTATCTCTAGATGACGTCAAAAGGGAGACCTTGAAAAAATCAAGTAGGACTATTAATGATCACAGCTACATTGGTATGAGATGATGAAGGGTAGTTTAAAGTACACGAAGCCTAAAGCAATTAAATCCAGACTTTCCAGCTACTCAAAGGGGTAAAGTAGATATAAATTTATTACTTAAAAAGGTCCAATAGAAATGATAAAGGGTATAGATCTATGCAAAAGCACCTAGATTCCTCTGGATAACTACCATCCCGCATAGAGTAGAGCATCAACAAATATTATGATCGTTACAATATGATTCTTCCTTCGAATCACAATCAATGCTATATTTTGAAACTATTGTAAAATCTTTTATAAATAGCGGAATAGTCACCATTCCAAAGGATGGCTATATGGCTATTACAATTCATATGTAATTCTTATTCACCATGTAAATAATAGCATATCACTGTTTGGTCTCTCAACTTATCTTCACTTCTATTTTGTTTAAGTCTCAATTTTTATTTCTGTGATGGCCATCCGAGCTTGTTCACTTAATTATACTTTCTAGATTTTGTGGGTCTCGCTGAGTGGTTTTGGAATTTGCTTCCACACCTGTGCATTGAGGTTTTATTTTTGCTAAATTTGATTGGTGGGAGTGCTCTAATTCTGCACTTTGAATTTTATGTACCCTCTCACTGGTTTTGGAATTCTTCCTTGCTCGCTATATCAAATGATAAAGTTAGGATGAGATGAGATGATCTATTAGGTGGTGTACCATTGTTTACATTGGAAATATTGAATGTGTGTGTCTTGATGCGGCTATACCCCATCCTTTTCAATTTTGGCTATGGCCTTTGTTTCCTTTCCCTCTCATTCTTTTTTCCCCTCTCACTCTTTGCAGCATAGGTAGCTAGAATCAAAGGAGCAGACCTTATTTGGAGATCAATCGCCCCACCTCTACCAGGCTGGGAAGTCATTCAATGTTGGTAAAGGACCGCTAGGTGTATCCCTGCTCATTTGATGCCTATTTTTGCACCAATATTTTTTGGTGAATTTTATGGAGAACTTATCAAATTTTTGTGTTTGAGGAAATCATAGTTCGGTGATACTCTAGTTTACCTATATCCAGTTCAATCACCTGGTGACTTCAACTATGTAGTAGATCCAAATTTTAAGATCAGATACTTTTTATGTTAAAATATTTTCATTTCCTGGATAACTCAAGGTTTGATGAACAACCTTGACCTCACTAGTAGATAAAGTATGTTCATCTGGAGACTCTAACTCTAATGCATGAGCTAAGACTTCTGAAGACCAATACCTCAATGGCACAGTAGTGCTGCCCACAATGGAATGATCCTGGTATGCTCAACCTTCAATGCTAGCATGAGATTCCTAAAAGTGCCTTTAAGCACCTAAAAATATATGATAACATCTTAGAAATTGCTTGAGAACATCTTGAAGATGTTGCTATACTATCATCCCTCCATGGAATATCACATGAAGATGTCATGATCAGGCTCCTAGTCTTATCTCTAGAAGGAAGGGCACTATGGTGGTACCGTATCCTTGGGAAAGAAACCATTTGCTCATGAATGGACTTGGTGGGAGCTCTTATTGACACATTTGATGACTCCATTGAGCCTTTCCTACTCCTTATGCACCTCTCATTCATCAAGAGGGCTCTTTTTAAATCCATCATAGATTTCAAAAAAATATTCATAAGGAGCTGAGAGAGGATTCCATTTCAATACCATTTGTCCCCCGCCCAAGTTCACTTGTACTATATTTGAGATTTTAGCTTAGATATAAGCCTTCTACTATATCAACCAAGGGAAAATAAATTCCATCAAATATTTTAGGAGGTTGTATGAGTAGAGCAACTCTTGCTTCATGTAGAAAAGGTACCTTCAGAGGACCCCGTCCTCCCATCCTATTTCTCAACCACTGTTGCTCCCTCCCTAACTATACAATATCCATATTGGATGTTATCTCAAGTTGTGCAGGAGTCAGGGCTACCATTGTGTGGAACACAAGGGGTGGATCTCTTCTCGAGATCATGCAGAAAAGATGCAAGTGTGAATCCTTCCATGAACAATGTTACTACTTGTACCTTATCTCAAAAAACAGAGGACCTAGACCAAACAAGAGGTTCCACTTGTAGGAAGGAAGTAATTTTACATCATTTTTATATCTTAGAGTATTTCAAGCAAACCTAGGTGTTGTAGGTGAGTTGGAGAGGAGAGGGTAATCCTCCAAGGGAGGTCCCAGGTTCAAATCTCCACCCTACCAAAAATCTGAATTGGGTATCCAAAATCCAATTGATAAAGTTGGTGCGGGCAGGGGTCGGGTGTGACTCTCGGGTGACTTTGACGGTGTAGACCCCCCTGTTCGTGGTCTCTCAGACCAAGGTGGCCCCACAAGGGGTTTTTTGCTTAAAAAAAAAGTATTTCGAGCAAGGCCCAATCTATATTCAAGAAGGGTTAGCAAATCAGAGGGTAGTTTCTAAGGAGATCCCATCCATAGTAGGTCCAATCAAAGCATCCCACTATCAAGCACATGTATAGACATCGAAACTATTGTTACATAAGCTAGTACTCGAAGAAATCTTTGACGTGGAAAAATTATTTTCCACACCAATTATCAATTGCATAAGTACTAGTATGCATGATGATTTTCCAAGTTTTGACCTCTTTGTAGATTGGAAAGCATTTTGGTGATGTTGATCGGACTACAAGAAGTTCCTCAAATTTATAGTCTAGTCCAGATATTACAGATTCAGTAGATGATTTCCAATATGAATCAATGGTTGTGGCATGCCACTTGCAACACAATTTTGTGTACATAAGTCAACAGTTAAATAAAAGGTATAGTAGGGACATGGTTAGTGACATCATCATGTTCAATGGTGACTCACAATAAATTTCTAGAAAGTATAGTGATTTTGAAACACTTCCCTTTGTTCTCAGTATTCTTCTTTATGTTTGTTGTGACCTCGTGCCCAATGGACCAAGGCTCAAAATTCATGCATCACTTCATACAATCTCCAAAAGGATATATGCTTCATCATTGAAAGTAATGCCCACTCATCGAATGATGGGATAATTGGCCTATAAATAGCACCTCCAAAGGTAAAGATAACATATGTTAAGAAAAATAAAACAAAAATGAGTCTGCAACTAAAATTTCCTTATGGGAGTGATGATAAGCTAATGAAGTTTTTGCATGGTTACGTCAAGAAAAAGTGTTGCAAATACCTTGAGCATTCTACTTCTAGACCTTGATGGGGTATGTTTATGGGAATGTGATCTATGAGGGTGTCCCATGGATTACCTTCATTTTTTTGCGTTCTTCTCTTCCTTCTATTTCCTCAGTTCTTTGATGTTGCTAACTAACTTGGTTAGTGGTACTCGTATTTCTATTTCCACCATTTTCTATGTTTTCCTCCCTCCCTTCTTCTCCTCTTCTCCTTTCTTGGATTTTCTTGTTTTTTCCACTCGTTGTTCCCCTCTTTTTCACCCCTCCTTCCTTTTGCCTCATTTTCCATTCACCTTTGGCCATATTCCTAATTTTTCCTATAGCCTCCTTTGGTTACTTTTGTTTATACGCCTTTACTATCCTCTCCTTCCCTCCATTTGTTAAGAAGTTTTTAGTATTTCAAAATTAGTTCCAAAAAAAATTGGCCTTCTTTCCTGTAAAAGGGAAAGCCCTTGTGATCCACCAAGAGTGTGGGTGAAATTTTACATCCTTTAACTCACTCTCCTTTTTTACATGATGATGGCATCCTAAGGCTGGAAAAATTTGAGGCTTTGATGGCTAAGGTGGATTTCAAAGACTAAATGGATGAATAAAAGTGTGAATCTCTAATTCTGGGATCAGACATAAATTTTGGTAGGGGTATGCTCAAAAGAAGAACCCAAATACCTATCCCGACTTTGGGTGGAATATTGGGATCCCAAATCCCCAGATGGAAGAATCAAACTATGGTATAGTGGTCATAAGTTCCAAGTTCATGTCCCCAATTTTGGATGGAACTTTAGAAAAATAGCATCAATAGTTCAATCCTAATCACCTGTCCCCCCTAAAAATATGATGGACGAAAGACTTGGAGGGTGGTGCATGAAGGAGCATTCCTATTCATAGCCGACGTTAAAAGGGAGGCCTCATAAAAATTAAGTAGGAGTATTAATTATCATGGCTACATTGGTATGAGCTGACGAAGGGTATTTTAAAGTATGTGGATCCTAAAACAATACGTCAATGGAACCTCTCTTGTGGCTACCTTGGGGGCAACTCCTGGGTATTTCTTGTTTCTAGTCACTATGCTTATCATTCCCACATACCCTTGCATGGGGAAATTCTGTTGCACCTCATTGACCTGAAGGGGTTTTGCCTGTGCCTCATGGGCAAGCAAGGTGTCATTGAAAACCCCCATATGCTGGTTGTTTGGCACTATGGGGTTGTCCACTGTCAATGTCTTATTGTCAATCAGGTCTTGTATCAATCCTTTGAACTTCCAACATGCGTTCAGGTCATGTCCCCTTCGCCTGTGGAACCTACAATACAAGTCCTCTCTGTATCCCTTAGGCTTGGGAGCGTTAAGATCTATGGTTTGAATCTCTAGAAGGGTGATCAAGTTCACCGTTGACAAGCAATCAAATAGGGAGTCCCTAGACTCCATATAAGGGGTGTACTGTCGCTTAGGGCAACGCTACTAATTTTGCTCCTGTTTTTTATTTTCTCTTTCATAATTGTTAGGAGGCACTGCCTGATAATTAGCATTTTGAGGTTGTATTTCTTGTGTAGGCTTAGGGACATTTATAGCAACTTGATTAACCGCAGTGGGTTTTTGTTGCATAGTCCCTGTCTTTGTGTTCTTGTTCCACTCTTTCTTCTTAGGTTTGGCAATTTTTCCATCCTGTATTTTGATCTCTTCGATAATTTTGGCTTGTGCCAGAGCTTCTTCTAAGGTGGCATATTGCTACAGTTGCAATAGCACAGAGATCAATCTCAAAAAACTTCATGAGAACATTTGTGTAAGGTCGGACATAAGGGGAAGGTAGGGTGAAAGCAGAGTCCTCCATCGATTCCCATAGGCTACCATGGTCTCCTCCTCATATTGCCTGAGGCTAGCCAGGTCACTCAGTGACACCTTCTTCTTGGTGTTGAATGCAAAGCATTTAAGGAACGCATCCACTAACTGATCCAAGTTATTGATGTTGTGCTTTGGCAACTAGGTGAACCAATCCGAGGTAGGGCCCATGAATGTGGTTATAAATGTCCTTAGCAACAATGCATCATTATCCTAAATTCTAAAGCATTGGCTCAGGAATCTTGTCACATGCTCTTGGGCATCCTCTTCACCCTTAAATACTGCCAAATAAGGCAGCTTGAAGTGTTCGGGGTAAGGAGGTGCAGGCACTGACGGATGCACATGATGATTGCGGAGTTGGCATAATGTGGAATTTTGGGGCCTAGAAGCTTTGGTTTCTATAGACTCCAAACGCTCTAACAACGCTTTGTATGCATCAAAAGATTTAATCTCTTCCTCTTTAGTTTTCTCCCGTTGTGGGTTGTGGGAGACTTGAGGCCTATGGGGGGTGGCCGGATAGCAACCCCTCCGCCTTGGTAGGGTGTTTCGGCCCACTCTACTTCTTGTTCATACTCCTTGTAAACTTCTTGAGGAGTCTCTAGGTGAGACCTATGACCCTAAGTGGGTCCCCGCGGAGGGTACCCATCGTTGTTTCAGGGAGTGGCCTCCCTCTCAGGTCTATGGGGTCTCGGAGGCAAAACTTGATGAGGTCACGGGAACCTATCCCACACCAAGGGATTATGCCTCTCATATGGTTATGCTCTTTGGGTGTGAGGGGTTGGAACCCTCTCAGGTAGGTTATAAAGCAGCTCGTCTATTTGGTGCTAAATGTGCTCTTTGTTAAGTCGATATAGACGCTCTAGCTGCTACTGATCTTGCTCAAGCCGCATGATCTGGGCTTGGTGGGTGGCATATCTGGCGACTGCTAGGTCAATTTGATCTGCCATCTTGGGTCTAGGAGGCCTGAATGCCTCTCCTATGCATTTGCCTTGATCGTGATGATTTGAGATATCAATGGATTGCTTCCCTCTATCGAGGTTGGCAAAATTTACCTGAGGCTTTGGCCTCAGTGGGTAACCATGGTATCTAGTAGGTGTGGAAGCGCAAGGCTCCCATGCTATATATTTCTCTTGAGGAATGTGATGGTATTCCTCATACTCCCTTTCGTAGGTGTGAAAGGGGTAGGCAGAGTTAGCTTGCCCTGTTTGGAGAGCCCTGCACTCTGGGGTTTGTCTATTGGTTCTGACAGTGATGGGAGGCAAAGGAGGGATGCCATAATCATGTGGCCTCTCCTCATGGACACTATACCTCTCTAGATCTTCATCGTGTGGTGGCCACTCATATCTAGCTTCTAAGGGAGTTTTTCTGTCTACGTTGAGTGCCACATGTAAAGATTATTCCTGAAAGGGGCTATGATGAATGGGCATGTCTCCCATAGGGGTGTCCCTATAATTCCACTTTGACATGGAATGATGCAGACTCTATTATGGGTCAAACCGCCAAGGCAGTATGGCCAAGTCCTTAGGGCTAAAGCAGAGGCGACTTATGCCTGCTCCTTGTACACTTTCCATAGCTTCTGCCATTGTTTGGGCTTGGCTACGGGTGTACACCATGGTGGTGCTCTTCTACAAGCTAAGCATATTTTTATCTCTTTTATGGTTTTTTATGCTACATTTAAACAAAAAAGAACACACACATACACAAATGGTGATTATCTCGTTTAAAGGTTGAAAGTGTGTCCTAAAACTGGTTTAGTGTGTTTTGTTGTTATTTTTGAGGTTTTTGTAAAGAACGTTTAAATGCAAAATGAAGGCTCTTATGGCTCCTAAAATTGGTTGCCCTTTCGATATACCATTGCCAGACCAATATACCAACCTCTCTATATACCCGCCTTTACGTGAGGGAAACTATAGGTACGTGAGAGCAGATGATACATGGAACATAGGCGGTACGGAAGGGGAATCGCTCTGTTTATGACACCTACCATAGAAGACTTATCCTCGCATGTTGGGAATGGATCCACCCTCGCCACCCAAGGTATTAATGGTGCACTCACCAACAAGGCAAAGTAAACTCTACCAACTACATACACACAAGATAAAAAATAATGTGACCAAGCAAAACCATAGTTTAAAGCTATAGTAAAAGAAGATTAAAATCTTAACGACATTAGAAGGAAATAATCAATTATCATTAATCTAATTAAATAACATTAGGAAAAACCAATAATAAATTGATTAGATAACATTAATTAATCCTTGATTAATACTAACATTAGATTAATTATTCCTTAGATTAATACTAACATTAGAGTCACATTAATATTAACATTAATTAGATTAAACCAACATTAATAATTCTTTTTATTAATATTAAATCTAACATCAATTAATGCTAATATTAGATTAAACTAACATTAATCATTCTTTTTATTAATATCAAATCTAACATTAATTAGGGTTAAGTTTAATAAAAAAATAATATAGAAAGAATCCATCTAATCTATCAAGGAGATCCAAACAAAAACATTCTCTCGATGTTTTGTACCATCATTTTATCCCTAAATGAGTGGCTCCTTATTTAAGATAGACCCAAGCTATCACCGAATCATGTTAAGGAGACTTGTTGCATGCAACTTTCCTAGTCTAATGGTATAAACATGAGCATGCATAGACTATAATGCACCTACATGAAGGAGGGTATTCATTCATGTTACCCTGATTTGTTTAGTGACCAAGTCATCATCATCATTTCCCACTATACTATGGTATCTTGTTCTTTGTGGCCAATTCTCTTATCCACCAACAAGAGTAACTAATTTTTACAACCAAGCATAGAATCAATAGTACCATGTCCTTGCTATAAAATAGACATAATATCAAAAGTACATATCCATTACAACCATAAACTAAGCATTAAATATAATTTGCAATACATAATCCAACTTGGGCATCTAGTGTTTCCAAGGAGGGTCATGACATACTAACCCCTTAGAGTAAACATAGTCCATTGTGTTTTCTTACAAATATTACATTTCATCATTATTCAAATAAAAAGGAAAATATATTTTCATCTCATCCACTTTTTCCCAAGTGGTATTTTTCTTAGCATATTGGTCCCATTGGACATTGAACTATTCTATAGTTCATTTTCTCATTTCTTTGGATCAAAACTCTAGAATCCTCACTAGAATCACTTGAACGGTTGATGAATATATCACCTATAATTTTGAGACATCCCACACATGATTAGGATCAACAACATATTTCCTAAGTAGACATACATGGAAAGATTCATGGATCTTTGATAGGATGGGTGGTAAGGCAAGTCTGTAAGCCATCTGACTGATATTTTTAGTGATTTCAAAAGGCCCAAAAAAATGAGTATCCAACTTAGTAGAATTTATGACACTATTCATTAGCTTAACTCTTAGAAATACTTTGTCCCCTATAAATAAATATTTTGATGAATTATTAACATCCTCGTATCTCTTATAATAATTGGTGGCTTCCTTTAGCCTTTTCTTGATTGTCTTGAGCTACTCCATCTCTATAAAAGCATCTTAGTAAAATGACAACCTGATCATTTGGATTATCCCAAGATAGATGAGGTCTACATATCCTACCATACAAGGCTTCAAATGGTGACATCTTCAAGGAAGCATGGAATCCATTGTTATATGTAAACTCAACTAGATGTAAAAGGTCTTCCCATTGAGAGTTTTAGTCCGTGCAATACATGCAGATCATGTCTTCGAAGATTTGGTTCAACCTTTTCATTTTACCATTTTTATCTAGATGATATGAAGATCTAATATTTAGTTTTGTACCAACTACATGATGAAGGGCCTACCAAAATTTAGAGGTAAATGTAGAGTTCATTTTTTAGATGATCATCTCATAAAAACCATACAACCTAAAAATATCTTTGCCGAATATATTGGCCACTATTAGGTTATCATCCTTGGTGTTTCTTGGAATAAAATGAGCAACCTTGGTCAATATATCGACCACTACAAGGATTGTGTCATGTTGATACCTAGTCTTAGGTAATCCCACTATGAAGTCCATAGATATCACCTGCCATTTTCGTACTAGTATGTCATGTGGGTACAAATGACCTATTGGGTGTCTATGCTCGAATTTAAATTTTTAGTATTCAAAAAATCTAGCCACAAAATCAATGATATCTTTCTTCATTTTCCCCCTCATATTTACCCCTTCGAGTCGAACAGAGTATGGAGATCTATGCACCTCTTACATGATCAAATTCCTTAAATTACCAGCTTTATGGATAACTACATTCTTAAAATATAAAAGTCCATATTTCATGTCAAAATCCTTACTCTCATTAGAGTTCCTTTCCCTCTTGGCCCAAACTTCACTACAAAACTGATCATCTGCTTGCATTTCCTCGATTTGGTCCATTAAGTCTATGTGGCATTGGGTTAAATCAACTATATGCCTTCTCCTACTCAAGGTATCAGTGACCTTATTTTTATTACCTTTTATGTACTCTACACTAGGTTCATACACTACTAAGAACTTTATTTAGTCTCCTATATCTTGCATTAAGCATTAGTTTGGTAAAGATATACTTTAAGCTCTAATGGTGGGTCCTTAACCCAAAAGGCTTCCCTAAAATATAATGCTACCAATTATTAAGGGTATGCATGGTAAATGTTAGTTCTAGATCATTTGTAGATGAATCAAACGCTACATCTGAATCATCCTAAGATAAAAATCCCCCCAAACCTTTCAAAGAAGCATCAATACAAACTAAGAAATGTTCCTATGAGTCTAGAATATTGAGAGCAAGTGTAGTAGTAAGATTTTTTTTAAGCATCTCAAAAGCATATTTACACTTGTTTTTCCATTTAAAATACTTCAATTTTCTTTGAAGATTGGTTATGGAATAGGCTATCTTGGAGTAGTCCTTTACAAACTTCCTATAATACCTTCTCAAACCCATAAAGTTCCACACTTCAGGAACATTAGTGGGAGGTGGCCAACTCAATATAACATCTATCTTATTTGGATATACTGCTATCCCTTTAGTAGATATGATATATCCTAGGTTTTGTACCTTAGGGACATAAAATCACATTTTGAAAAACTCTCATAAAGTTGATTTCTTCTCAAAAAACCTAGCACAATCCTTAAATGCTCATCATGGTCCTCCTTATTCTGGGAATATATCATAATATCATCTAATAATACTAAGACAAATTGATATAAATTATCCTTAAACACACTATTCATCATATTCATGAATTCTATTGAGGCATTGGTAGGTCCAAAAGGCACAACTATAAACTCATAATACCCATACCTAGTCTTTAAAGCAGTCTTGTGAGTATCCTCCTTGAAAATTCTTAACTAATGGTATCATAATTTTAAGTTAATATTTGAAAATATGGTGGCACCTTATAGCTAATCAAACAAATCCTCAACCCTAGATAAAGGATACCTATTCTTTATAGTCACTTTATTCAACATTTTTAATCTATGTACAATCTTAGTGAAGCATCCTTCTTTTTGACAAAAAGAACTAGTGCACCCCATGGTGATACTCTAGGTTTAATCAATTCCTTTTTCAAAAAACCCTAAATTTGCACCTTTAAATCCTACATTTATATAGGGTTCATCTTATAAGGGGTTCTATGAATAGGTTTTGAACCTAGAATTAGTTCAATGGTGAAGTCAAATTCACACTTAGGTGCCAACCTTGGAATATATTTAGGAAAAACATCTCTAAACTCCTGTAGTATTGGGTTCTTCTCAAACAGTTCTTCCTTCTTATCCTCCTTGGTCTCATGATTCAATTTAAATACATAGACCATACCACATTTTTTGATAGCTTTCTTAAGTTGCATTGTGGAGATCATCTATGGATACAAATCCCATTTTTCATTATGCACTATTAGTATCTACTTATTCTTATCTATAAATTTCATCCATCTATCTTAGAAATTTAGTAGAGTTTCATGGACCTGTAGTGAATCCATCTCAAGATAATGTTGAAGGTATGTAGTGATGCCACATATAAGTAATAAATGGTAGAGACATTGGGTAGGGTGATCTCAACTATGGGAAAATATTGATCTATTGAGTAGGTCTATACAGACCCATACTCAAATTTCTACCCATGTGCCAAATATCTCAGTCTTTCTAGAAAATCCCTAACTAAACTAGAAGAAATGAAACTATCTATAGCTCCACTATCTATCAAGACATTAACTTTATTATAAAAAAAATTACCATCTAAAATCATGGGTGTGGCTTGGTCGTCTAGATTCTTGTTCCCAGTTGCCACATATATTATATGGTTGGGTTATTCAATCTTCTTGCTTGGTCCTGATCAATTTGGAAAGTTGTTTGTATAATAAGGTCATCCATAATCACAATAACCACCTTTGGGACCAAGGTACCTCTCTTGTTTCTTTTTCCTTATCTACACAGTTCGAGATGGTTCATGTTGTTTTTGTGCTTGAGGGGTTTTGTTATCCTTCCTCTTCTAGAATTTCTTCTTGAAACCCCCTTGCTTCTCATCATTTTTCCTTTTTATCTTTGGATTATTTTTACTTCTCTTATCTTTATCTTTCTCCCATTTCATATAACTGACACTCTTCCTTTTCCTTGAGTATTGTCGATCTATTTCTAACAAAACTACATGATTAAAGGGAGATTTGTTCAACTGTATTTTGGACTTAGCTTGACAAGCTAGATCATATACCTTATACAAAGTATCATGCTTATGCATATTCACTACCAGTATCATCATAGGATAAATCCCTAAAATAATCTTATGTACCTTCATATGCTCATCCTGTTCATAGAGCATTACATACTTAAGCAATTACTTAAATTTCTCTAAATAATGTTGTTTAATGAGGAATATTTCTTAAAGGCCTCCGTAAACCCCTCCCAACATAGGTTAATAGCCTCAATTTCTATCTGGATTTAAAATTGTTCCAACATTTTGCTTAAAATTCCCAATCTCTCTCTAAGGTACCTAGCATTAGTACTACCTTTCCTAGCCTACCATAGTGGGATAAAATATCCTCTTCGTCCTCTTCTTAAATTTGGTTCCATAACTTCTTGATCACACAAAGATTCATAGGTTAGGTTGCAATTTTTATTCTCATGCCTCCTACCTTCTAGTTAGTCACATTTCATTAATGTACTAACATCAAGACACTATCATCCACTAATAGTATTTATGGAAATCCTAATTCCACTTATAATACCATCTACCCATAAGTCATCCATCAAGTAAAGCATATCTAAGTCTCTTTCTTTCCTAAGGAAGCTCCTAGACCTATGACCTAGAGCTCTGATACCAATTGTAACAACCCCAAAAGCTAACCAACCTGAGATATTTTTTCAAAAAAAATTTCATAGGAGTATCTATGAAATACATACACCAACTATACACCCATATTTCAAGTCTAATATGCTATAGATATCACTCAAATTTATAAGAGGGGCCAAGCACTTGTAGGTAACCAGGGTTCATCTTATATACCTTTATGGTATAAAATACATTTTTAAAATGTCTCCCCATTTTTCTAGCATTCTACATGAATGCAAACTTCTTGAACTTAGCATTAGGATTATCCCTTATCATTATTTAGATAAGGGGACACTAATTACCACATCCAACCATAATTCCATCTATGCTAGGCTATTAGGCATAGTGTCTTAGTCTAGTTTAACTACACCTCCATGGTGATCTCTTAAACTTTATGCTTAACTTTTCCATCTCTAGGATGGCTTCTAAGCTACAATCACTCCATGTGATTTCGTTTTCATGGACATATAATCTAGGAGTTCCTATCCCACAATAGCCCAAGTTTAAAAGAGAGTTTTACACAAAGTTAAATTCGATGCCCTTCCCAAATAAACCCAAGGATAACTCCCTCTCTCTATCTATCTCTCTAGCAAGCAATGATGACAATGCATTCTCAATGAAGAAAGAAATACTAACATCTTAATCTTGCAGAAATAAATCCAACTATCCAGTAATTTAAACACTAGCATGGATGTGAACCATAAATCCATTTGACAACATAGCAATATGTAGTCATTCTTTTAAATACTTAAATTTCAAAATAATAGTCTTTGCTTCTATTACAATAAATCCTCTTTCACCAAGAGTGATCAACAACAATACTCCAAGAACAAGGTGGAGTTATCTTAGCATGACCCTACACCATCTTCCTTTGGCCTCCACAATAGTTGATAAGAAGGTGGGGATCAAAACAGCTCATATGTAGGTATGAATGCATTTCTATAAGATTCAATGCACAACAAAAGTAGCCCTTACTACTTTCCTAAAATATTCTCCACAAATATTTTAGAACCCAAGCACTTGCATTTTTATAATTCAATTCAATATAGAAAACACAATAAAATAAGCCCAACTTATTTCCAAGATATTTTTTGCAAATATCAATTCCCATAGTTTCACATAGCTAAATCATTATAGCAAACACACAAAATAATTTCATACTTTTTTTCCAAAATATTTTCAACAAATATCACATCTCTAATTTAGTGTAGCAAAACACAAAAAAAGCCCATACTTTTTTTCACAAATATCAATTCTCATCTTTTACACATAGCTAATTCATTATAGAAAACGCACAATAGAAGCCTTGTAGGTCAATTTTTGAACACATTGTAGGGATGAGAGAAAGTGTAGCTAAAGAGGTTACATAGCAAGATTAGATAGTCAAATTTTCAAAAAATGGCTAAGTGTTCAAAGTATAATTTAAAACCGCTATTTTTTTTCCAAATTCATGGTAAAAATATAAACAATGTTCACTTGACAGCAAATATGTGCAACTGTGCAAGTTTTTGACCCCAAATCCACTGATTTTTGTAAATCCATGATGAATTTTGCTAGGGTGACTCAAAGATAATTTTACCCCATGGCTATCAACTTTTTCTTGTTAACCATGCATACACTATGCAACTGAGTGAAGCATGAAAAGGGAAGCTAGAATCTTCCAGAAAGTGTGAGTTTGTGGCAATAATGTTAAAATTTGGTCAAGGTTCATTTTGGAGTGTGGCTACAAGTTCTTTATTAGCAACATGGAAATGAAAAAAGCACTTGGAAGCACAAGCTTGAATCTACCAATTTTCATGAAACTAATGTCGATACGGTCAAGTTTATCCAAAGTTTATTTTAGCACATGATTGGGCAATTTTCTTAGTATAAATCATGGCCAAGAGGAAAGAATTGAGTGAAGCCACAAATATACAAATATCTGCCACACTACAATCAGAATGATCAACATTGGAAAAATTTTAAAGTTATGCATGACTAAGTGTTTCCCTGTGGTGATTACGTAGAAAGGAGAAGGCCCCTCATATAATGCATAATATTTGTAGCCATGGATTATCTTTCTCCAAGAATAAAAAGAAGTGCCAAAAACCAAGGATTTATTCATCACTACAGTTAAGTTAGGAAAAAGGCTCCAGATATTAAAATCACATGCAGCTTCAAGGAAAGTTGAAGAAGTGAAATATTTCCATGGCCACGGGTGAATCAATACAAAAGGAAGTAAAGCTTAAAACCATGATTTTCTCCTTTTATCATACCTAGATTTGTAAAATGCTATCGAAAGTAAAAATTGTGCTCAACTTAAAGAAATATAAAAGTCGAGTCACGATCGTGAGTTAAGTAATGCATCAGTTGATCACATCCATTCATCTCCAAATCAAAAATAGACATCAATATTGCTTGAAATCTCAAATTCTAAATGTGATTCTTGCACAACTATGTGATAGAGTGAGAATAAGGTATCAAACCAAATGCCATGGAAGCTAAATTATTAGGAAGATAAAACATCACAATCCTTAAGCCTATATAACTCATTGCCCAATGGACTCAGTCATAGATCTATGGGTATGAATATGTTATAATAACAACGGATTATGGAGGTTGAGTCCATTCAAGATTTACTATAACTATTTCAAGAGAACTAGCTAGAAATCACTAGGTTTAAAGCAAGTTGCAAAAGAACCAAAAAATTTGAAAATTATTTGTAATGATAAAAAATGTTAAATAATGTAAATCTATAATTAGAGATTGAACCCTCATTTGAAAGGGTTGGTTTTAAAGTTTTTTCTTTCACTACTGTGATCTAATTGTAAATCAAATAAAGGAGAATTACCTGGGATGTTTCCCTCTAATTCATATGTCTTCTACATTGATTGGTAATATCTTGTGAATTTATTTATGTTACTATTGGTAGGGTAGTATACTTTTCTAATATTGGATTGCTATCTTGGAGTAGTTGGAATGGTTCATGTTAATCAATGTATGCTTTTGAGAATTAAATTTTGTTAGTCTAACTATTAATTTATTTTTTTGATATTGGATTGTTAGGATTGGATGTTTGAAATGGTTTTTGTAGCATATTGTGGGTTTAACTATGAAGATAATATGAAGATGAATGATGTTAGTCTCAGGGAGGTCTCTGTATTTGTGTTGTGAGTGAGTTTCTTGTAGGATTCTATTTTATTAGCTTCATCCATCCATTGTATATTTTACATCTCTTAAACCTTTCTATTATATACCTTACCTCTTATATTTTTTAGCATAAAAGAGTCAACATCCATTAAGTTGACAAGGAATACCAACCTACTCTAGAGGTTGAATCATAACAATTTGATTCATCCAATGTGTGGTTTGGGTTGTGATTAGTAGGTGTTATCCTTCCAAAACCTTCTGGATAATAGATACAGTCCAAGTTTAATTTGGTGATAAACTAGAGTAGAACAATATTTGGGACACCTCATGGAATACCTTTTTTCCCATAAGATATCACATCCTCATTGGATATTTTCTCACCTTTTACCTAGAGGAATCAAAATTCAGTGAACTGCCTTGACCTTATTAAATGGAGATTGTAAGTTCACTTGATGACTCTATTGGGAGTAGATATTGGGAGCCTTGTTTCAAATTACATATTTCTTGATTCCTGTCACAAAATGTTTGGGCTAGTTACTAGCTTGTATGCCTATTTGGCCACTGTACTGTTAAGGGTCCATATTTACAAGATCATTTATCCATTCTTGTGGTTCAAGTTGTAAGGTCTTAGGTACTCAATATCATATGACACATGAAAACACATATTTTAGGTCATATGGTTCTTCAAAATTACCCTTCTTGGTATGATAATGCCCCCCTTAAAATCCCAATCCTTCACAAAATTCCTAAAATTGCTCTAAAAAATCTACCTAGCTAAGAAGTAAAGGATAAGTTTACTATTGAACATTATCAGGATATAGCCTCCTTGTCTTCTATTTACAACATCATGTTTGAAGATGTTATGGTAAGACTAGTTGTATTGTCTTTAAAAGGTAATGTGTTGTTATGGTATAAATATTTGGAGAACAAGAGTATCTGTACCTAGCCATTTTTAGCTCAAGATCTCATTAATAAATTTTATAACTTTGGAGATCCCTTTGTGATGCTCACCCAATTTGCATCTATCAAGAGATCTTCTCATGGGAGTGTTTTTAATTTCAATATCTATTTCAATAGAACGTGGATGATAATTCTCCAAGAATACCAACCCTCTCACCCCTACACATATCTTTATAATATTCATGCATTTTATCCTTACCTAAGTATCCTCATTCAACAGTCTAAAGAAAAATAATTCCCTCATATTTTCCAAGAAGTCATTTGAGATGAGAATATGTTGATCATAGCAAGTAAACTCCCTCTCAAAAAAATTAATCCTTCTTATGATTCCCCATCCAACCCACCCCATAGTAAGTCCCTCGAGGAAGTGAAAGCATGGCCAATACAAAGAACTAGGAGTGAAGATGATCCCAATAATA
The DNA here is from genome assembly GCA_028583015.1 of Wollemia nobilis. NCBI lineage: Eukaryota > Viridiplantae > Streptophyta > Pinopsida > Araucariales > Araucariaceae > Wollemia > Wollemia nobilis. Next base: position 645,652 of record JAQPPZ010000128.1, on the reverse strand, counting down.
AAGATAATCAATTTTAAGGAGAGAAAGAATTGAGAATGGTGGTGCAATATATTGAGCGAAATCTAAAAGGAAAATAATTACATTCCTCATAGGCCAATGGGGGAGAATTTAGCAATGTTGATCTTTAGTGGAAGCAATCCCATAAAAATCATGGGTTATAGCTCAATGAGGATAACTTTGATAAGAAGGACGAAACAAAACAAAATGTAGAAGATGACAACAAAGGAGATAGCAATGGTAGGCTTGTCTCTTCTCCTATCTTATCAAATAGTTTCACTTAGAAAATTCATTTCAAAGAAGTTTAGATGACGTGATTTCTTTCAACACACTAGTCAAACATCTGGTAGGTTATTTGTTGGAAATATGTTGAATATTTACCATGTTATTTTAGAGAGTTAACATATGTTTAGACCCATATGGGTTTTTTTAGGTTAGTATATTTGAACCCATGTTTTAATATATTAAAATTATGTTTTAATATATTTGAACCCATGTTTTAATATATTTGGATTAATATATTTGAACCCATGATTTTTTGTATTTGGATTAATATATCTGAGCCCATGGTATTGTAAAAACCCTTATTGTGTTGTTGGTATATAAAACAACACTTTCATGAAGGTTTGTAAAAGTGAATGTTCATACACCCCCCAAGGAGGGAGGAAAACACAATATGCAAGAAATATAATCACAAGTGGTAGAGAAAGTGAGAAAGAAACTAAAGGTTATTATTGTATTGGAGATGGTCAAGTTTATACAATAAGGAGATATTCTTGCTAGGTTTTTTCTGAAAAGAGTTACTAGGATAAATTCTTGTGTAACATGTTCTTCTTCTCTATTTTTCCTTTTATTATGCAATTACTAATTTTATAGATCTCATTTTATCAAGGTGTCATTTATCATCATTCGGTATCAAAGCTAGGTTGTAGCTTGGATTGAGGAGAAATGGTTTTAGTCCTAGGATAAATCAATTCTTGAGTGGGAACAATACACAGAAGAATCTAGGTGAAGAAAAAATGATGGAAAGCACAAGTGGTAGATGTGGTGAGCTTCGATAGTGCTAGATATTATGAGATTTGGTAGCGATAGATCTGGTGAGATTCAACAATGGTAGATCTAATGAGCTTCAAAAATATATGGTGAGCTTCGACAATGATAGATCTGGTGAGATTTTGTAGTGATAGATCTTGTGAGACTCAATAGTGATAGATATGGTGAGCTTCAATAGTGGTAGATCTAGTAAGCTTCGGTAGTTATAGATCTTGTGAGCTTATATAGTGGTAGATCTAGTGATCTTCAACAGTGATAGATCTGGTGAGCTTCAACAATGATAGATTTGATGAGCTTAAATAATGGTAGATCTAGTGATATTTTAAAATGGTATATTTGGTGAGCTTCAGAAGTGGTAGATATTGTGAGCTTTGATAGTGATAAATTTTGTGAGCTTTGAAAGTGATAGGTTTGGTGAGCTTCAGCAACGATAAATCTGGGGTGCTTTGGCATTGACAAATTTAGTGAGCTTCTATAATGGTAGATCTGGTGAATTTTGATAGCAGTAGATTTGGTGAGATTCAATAGTGGTATATCTAGTGAGCTTCAACAATGGTAGATCTGGAGTTGAAGGCTAGAAATGTGTATTCTATTGGTTTTATTACAACATTGTTGAAAAATATATTAGATGGTTTATTTATTGTACCACAAGTTTTGGGTAAGTATTAACTACTATAACTGGTGTAGATTATACCTAAAGAATCTATTGTAACTAGTGTAGTTGTATCCAAAAGATACTAGTGTGGATGCTAGTGGTGGTTGCATAGTGTAATGTTCTCAAAGTTAGATCCAATAATATTTGTAATGTTTATAAAGTGGTTTTTGGACTATTTGGTTACCTTGTTGGTATATGGCTAAGGGTAATAGATGAAGCTAATGTGTTTAAAAGGCTAGAGGTATCTTGTGGGATGGCTAGGTATTGGAAATAATTAATATAGTTGGTGGAAGCTATAGGCCTAGAGGTTGGTAATAACCAGGTTAAGGCTACTTGTATTTGAAAGGATTGGTTTTAGCTTTTGCCAATGAAGGTTTGTGTTAAAAAACATTGTTTGTAATGAAAATTTACAAATTTCATTAATGAGGAATGTTGTCATTAAATGCTTATGTAATCACACATTTGTATCAAAGTCCAAGTATGAGGAAATTGAAGAAATGCATCATGTTCCTTATGCTAGCACCGTTAGCAGTCTGATGTATACAATGGTCTATACTAGACTTGATATTGCACATGCAATAGTAGTTAGTAGATATATGTCTAATCCAGGAAAGGAACATTGGATTGCTATGAAGAGGATATTTTTATACTTTATTCGATATACTGATTATGCTATGGGTATGGTTTCCCTTAATAGTTGACAATGGTAATTTTTGGCCCCTATGAAAAGTATTCAACAAGTGGGAGAATGTTGGAAAAGTGTTGAATATTTTCCATGTTATTTTGAAGAGTTAACATATATTTAGATCCATATATTTAGACCTATATCTTCAGACCCATATGGGCTATTTTGGATTAATATATTTAAAACCATTTTTAGATATATTAAACCTATATATATTTATAAGTTTATTCTTTAAGCTAAGGATTAGGGGTTTTTCCTGAAAAATATCTCATCTTTTAAGAGCTAGGGGATTTTGCCTTGAGAAAATGAGTTGATAAGAGTTGGAATTATTTAGGACTAATTTTATCCTTTCTTTCCAAAGGTTTCTTCCTAGTCATTTTTTGTTCTAGGGAAGAAAGAGAAAAATCCTAAAAGGGGGTCCTTGGTTTATGGAAAGAGCAATACTATTCCTTACCCGATGGTATGAAGGCTTTTCACCTAAAAATGTAAATATATCCCTAGTACCAGTCTAGATTAGGATGTTTGGGTTTCCCATTGAATTTTTAGAAATAGATACCTTCAAGGCAATAGAAAACACTCTAGGAAAATTCCTTGATATTTTAGATATGATGAAGGATGGATTCTTGGCTATTTATGTTCGAATATTGGTCATGATTGATATAAGTAAAGCTTTACTAGAATCAATCATTCTTAAGTATGGGGATAATATGTAAACCCAAACTATATATTATAAAATATATCTTTTATATGTAGAATATGTCATGATGTGGGGCATATTGAGATATCATGCCCTAAGGAGAGCCCAAAGGAATCATATGTAGAAAACCATAAGAAAAACTTACAAATAGTTATGGAAGAAGATGGTTTTCAACTTCCAAAAAATAGATCTAAAAAAATAAAATAAAATAAACAATGGAGACCAATAAGGAAGGATACTGAAAGAAATACCAACTCTTTTGAGGCTTTATATTATGAATAAAAAGTAGATCAAAACTTAGAGGACACAATACAACATTTTCAACATATTAACAAGGAACCATCTATTCAGTATGATCCTGATTTAATGAAGAAAATTCTTGATGAACCTAAGAAATGTTTCTCATCATATTTTGAAGACTCTCTTGAAGTACCTTGAACCATTCAAGAGAAAAAAAATTGTAAATAAAATGTAGTTTTAGAAGTTAATACCTCTACCATTAATAAGAAAATACCAGAAAATGAGTAGGACAAGTCAAAAGCTTTTATAATAGAACCAAGAGAGGATAAATATGATTAAAAAAAAATTGTGAAATAATATGGATGAATAGAATAATAAGACCTACTCCTGATATAGGCAAGGTAAAAAGAGGAAAACCCTTAAATTATCAAGCAATATCTAGGAAAGCAAGAGCAAACATAGAGAAAGGAACACAAACTAAGTTGGTTGAACTTCTCTTTACCAAAAAACAAAATGATATTGGTAATACACAAGTAGTACCAAAAACGCCTAATGAGACATGACTATCATATCATGGAATATAAGGGGTGCTAATGCCCCCTCAAATAAGAGGTGTATTAGGGACCTATGTTTAAGTAATAAACCTAATATTCTTTGTATCCAGGAAACTAAAATGATAAAATAAGTTTCAAAAACTATGAAATTAGTATGGGCAAGATGTGAATGGGATGCTATAGATTCTAAAGGAGTGGTAGAGGGAATTCTAACTTATTGGAATCCTTCTAGAACCTCTTGTGTAATCATTCATACAACTAGGCATTGGATAGCCTCTTTGTTCTCATTCTACATTGTAGATATTTATTTCATCCTTATCAATGTCTATGGACCTACAACACAGTCATGTAGATTAGAATTTTAGAGTGGGATTGAAGAATTTATGTGAAATAAAGACCAAGAAACCCGATTCATGATCATTAGAGATTTTAATGCCATAACCAACCTCGATGAAAAATTGAGGGGAATTAGGAAATTGACCCAATGTATGAAATATTTCTTAGATTTTATTCAAAACAATAATCTATGGAAAATTAATATTGAAGAAGACAAATATACTTGGACCAACAACAAGGGAGGAAAAAACCTAATAGCAAAAAAATTAGACAGATGCATTCTCTCATATCATTGGCTAGATGAAGGAACTTATCCTAAAATTAATACATTACCAAGGATTGGTTCAGATCACTAACCAGTAAGAGTTAAAATGGTGGTAAATGAATTCAAAAAATATCATATTTTAAATATGAGCAGATGTAGGAAGATCATCCTCAATTTGTTGATATGATAGCTCAATCATGGAATTCTTTAGATAATGGTGGATTGTATGCTCTTCCAAATAAAATTAAATCTATGACATCTAGATTAAAAGAATGGAACAAGAACACCTTTGGAAATAATTTTGAGAATAAAGAAGAACTAAAAGATAAACTTTCAAAATTACAAAAAGGTGATCATAATAATCCAAGCTCAGAGGAAATGGAGTTGCTTAGTGAATATCATAATATTTTGAGTAAGGAAGAGAAATTCTAGATAGACTTAAAATCAAGATAGACTTGGTTAAAAGAAGATAGAAATACAATTTTTTTCATAGGATGGATATCGTACAAAGATCAACTTATAGAATTAGTAGAATTAAATAAACATAAGGGGTTTGGATTGAAGAACAAAGTTAAATTAGAAAATATGCAAAGTCTTTTTTATCAGAATATTCTAGGTTCAGAGGAGATCGAAGTTCTTAATGATAAACTTCTTCCAGATGTTCCTTCACTTATAATTAATGAAGAGAATAGGAAATTTATGGAGCCTATTACTCTAGAAGAAGTTCATTTATCTCTTATATTTTAATAAGGATAATTTCCTAGGTATAGATGGTATCTTTATAACTTTTTACCAACATAGTTATAGTAAATGATTCTTTATTGTTGGCAGTGGAACAATCTAGGGTAATGTTGAGTGATACATTTGCCGAGTTGCAAACATACACCAATGATTATGACAAGGTGTCCTCTCTTGAAAGGGAATATTGATACCCCAAGGTTATGGAAAGGTTCGTCTAACCTGATTGATAATGTATGTCAATTATCAAGTCTTAAATCAAAATAACATAGGAATGTAAAGCATGTGGATCACTCAGAGTTACATATAACTATTATAAGGATGAGTTTTATTTCATTGTCTAAGCATGAAGAACTATAGTTCTAGCTTTATTTCTCAATTAATCATAAGATATGAATGTAATAACATGAATTACTTCAAAATATCAATAAAAAGCAATATTCTAGGCTTACTACCTTGAAATTATCAATATATCACATTCATTGCATTATGAAACATGATCTTTATAGCAAATTACAATGTTTATTTTGAAAATTGAAATAAATGAAGCACATGATCTTTAGAAATAAGCTTCAAAAATTGGAATGCATATAATCTACTCCTAATCTAAGCATGTTTTAAAACAAAAGGAAAGGATTAGAGAAAGAAATAAGACAAGCCATGTAATCTTGAGTCATTATTCTGAATCTATTGAAGCATCAAATCTGAATTTAACCAGCTCCAAAGTTGACAAGCATTTGCACAGTCCAAGAACAAAGTAGTGCTATCTCTAGAGGATAGGGCAAAGTACTAAAATTAAGTCCAATGTAATGACCATCAGCATGCACATATTACACAAAGAACTCTAATACTCTGTGTTAATAAAAATCTTCAATCATTACACTGATCAGGATTAGTTGCATCATATGATTACAAGAATAAATTTATAAAATTATAGTGACAGGGGTGCAAATGCCCATAAACTACAAATAAAAGAGAAAATTCCTAAATTGTTATTGCTAAAAATGACATATGACCCTTTGGAATTGTTAGGAATGCAGCCTAATTATGAGGAGGCTAAATAGAGAAAGTTTCTGGATTTACTGCAGGATGGGTAGGGAAAGTTTCCAGATTTACAGTCTGTTAGTCTACTAGAGAAAGTTTCTGGATTTACAATAGGACAACCAAGGAAAGTTTTTTTGTTTTTATCCCAAAATTAGGTGCTGGGAACTCAGTGTTAATCTTGGAATGTATTAAGAAAAGCAGTTTTTTGTTTTTTGTTTTTTTCTTATATATAGTTGTGAGGAAAAACAAAGTACACAATGAAAATTAATATGTTGATTCCTTGTAAATATAGAGAGGAAATTACAGTAGATGTTTGTTGTAGGTTGTAACCCTCTATTGCTTGGATTGAGAAAAAGGACTAAAAATTCTCGATGGATGTAACCCACATTGGGTGAACCACATTAAAATCATTGTCTCTTCTACTGTGTGTTTGTCTTATTTTGTTAATTCTGTTGTTAAAGTTTGAAACACTATAATTGCTTTTCTATATTTTATATAGTGATTTACTCTAAAAAGTGGTATCAGAATGATTGTTTTGTTGGGTGCACTTGACAGAAGGAGAATTTTTGGATCAAGTGGGAGCAATTACGAAAGAAGGGATGTTTAGAGTTCAAAAATTCAATGGCTAGAACTTTCAATTCTGGAAGATGCAGATGGAGGATTACTTGTACCAGAAGGATCTTTACTTACCTATTGAGGGGGAAATAGAGAGACCTTCATCTATGTCTGATGAGGAGTGGATTCTCCTTGATAGAAAGGCATTGGGTACTGTGAGGCTGTTCTTGGGAGCCACCGTAGCCTTCAACATCTCTAATGAAAAGACTACCAAGGGAGTCATGGATAAGTTGGCCAAGATGTATGAGAAACCATTAGCATCAAATAAGGTATTATTAATGAAAAGGTTATTTAACAAGAGAATGAGTGAAGGAGGATCTGTGAATGATCATTTAAATGAATTTAATACTATCACTAATCAATTGCATTCAGTAGGATTGGATTTTGATGATGAGCTTAGGGCCTTATTAATCTTATGCTCTCTTCCAAAAAGTTGGAATAGTTTGGTAATGGCGGTAAGTAACTCTGCTTCGGGTTCAAATAAATTAGAATTTGATGATGTGGTTAGAGTGATACTTAGTGAGGACATGAGAAGAAAAACCACAAGAGAATCATCTAGCACCACCTTAACTATTGAGAATAGAGGAAGAGGAAGAGAAAGAGGCAAGAGTTCACATTGTGGCAAATCCAAAGGCAGATCCAAATCACGTGGAAAAGGAAAGCTACAGTGTTGGCACTGTGGCAAAAAGGGTCATCTCAAGAAGGATTGTTGGCAAAGAAAGGGTGATGGAAATGAAGGTAATGATAATAATGGTAACACTTCAGAAGCCAATATTATTGGACAAATTCTACAAGATGCTTTAATCTTATCTCTTGATAGAAATAGTGATTATTGGGTAATTGATAGTGGTGCTTCATTCCATGCTACCTCACATAAGGAATACTTCATAGATTATGTTTTTGGAGATTATGGACAGGTTCTGTTGGGAAATGACCAACCATGTAAAATCGTGGGTATTGGAAAGATTTTGATTAAATCCCCAAATGGAAGTCAATGGGCTCTTAAAGAGGTGAGACACATACCAGATTTAAAGAGAAATATTATATCGACAAGTAAGCTTGATGGTGAAGGATACACAGTTGCATTCGGAGAAAATGCTTGGAAAGTTACTAAAGGTTCATTGATAGTATCTAGAGGTAAATTGGTGGGTACTCTTTATTTACTTACTGATTTTTCTCATTGCTCCATGAATTTAGTTTCTACAGGTGAGAGTGCATCTTTGTGGCACCAAAGAATTGGCCATATGAGTGGAAAAGGTATGGAAATTTTACATTCAAGAAAGTTATTGCCTAAGTTAAAAGAGATTGATTTGGAATTCTGTGAGGATTGTGTTTATGGTAAAGCAAAGAAAGTTATATTTCTCAAGGATGGCAAGGAAAGGAAGAAAGATAAATTGGAGCTTGTGCACTCAGATGTTTGGGGCCCAACCCAGGTAACTTCTCTTGGAGTTTCCTCTTACTATGTACTTTTTATTGATGATGCAACAAGGAAAACATGGATATATTGCATTAAGAATAAAAGTGATGTTTTTAATACCTTCAAGAATTGGAAAGCATTAGTTGAAAATGAAACTGGAAAAAGGTTAAAGTGTCTAAAGTCAAATAATGGTGGAGAATATTGCAGTAGAGAATTTGATGTGTATTTTTCTAAAAATGGAATTAGAAGAATCAAGGTAGTTCCAAGAACACCTCAATAAAATGGGGTTGCAGAAAGAATGAATAGAACCATCATGGAGCGTGCTAGGATAATGAGAATACATGCATTCTTACCATTATTTTTATGGGCTCATGTTGTTGATACTGCAGTATATCTGATTAATAGAGGATCATCTAGTGCCTTGGATGGAGGAATTCCGGAAGAGCTTTGGATAGGTAAACCAGTAAATTATTCTTTCCTTAAGGTATTTGGATGTGAGGCTTTTATGCATATAGACAAAGAGAACAAAAATAAGTTAGATGCTAATGCCCAAAAGTGTTATTTTATTGGTTACGGTATTGATGGCTTGGGTTACAGATTATGGGATTGTGATAATTGAAAAGTCATTAGAAGTAGGGATGTCATATTTAATGAAAAAAACTTGTATAAATATCGGTTGCAAGGAAAGAAACAGAAAGAGGAGATTACTGAATGCATAGACCTTGATGGACACATAGAAAAGGTAACTCCAAAAGTGGTAAAAGATCAAAATGTACAACAGCAGCAACAAGCACCTCAATCTCCAAAAAGTGTTGTTAGACGATCTACCAGGATAAGTAAAATTCCTCAACGTTTCTCTGATTATGTTTTGTATAATGATGCTAGTGAGCCAGAATGTTTTCAAGAAGCATTACAGATGGATACCAGGAATAAGTGGGAGCTTGCAATGAATGAAGAAATGGACTCTTTATTCCACAACCAAACTTGGGATTTTGTTGAGCTACCCAAATGTAAAAGAGCTTTGACCAATAAATGGGTGTACAAGATTAAAGAGGAGAATGAAGGGCATAAGAGATACAAAGCAAGACTAGTGGTCAAGGGATTCACTTAGAAAAAAGGTATTGATTTTGATGAGATTTTTTCTCCAATTGTAAAAATGACCTCTATTAGAGCTATTTTGAGTCTTATAGCTATAGAAAAATTGTATCTGGAGCAATTGGATGTGAAGACAACATCTCTTCATGGTGATTTGGAGGAAGAAATTTATATGCACCAACCAGAAGGCTTTCAGGTGAAAGGTAAAGAGGATTGGGTATGTAAACTGAAAAAGAGCTTGTATGGGTTATAACAAGCTCCTAGACAGTGGTATTTAAAATTTGATAAGTTCATGGCTAATCAAAGGTTTGAAATATGTCAAAGTGATCATCTGTGTATATTTTAAGCAAACTGGAAATGGTAACTATGTTATTTTGCTATTGTATGTGGATGACATGTTAGTTGCAGGAATAAATATGCAAGATATAAACATGCTCAAGAAGAAGTTGGCTAAATCCTTTGCCATGAAGGATTTGGGAGAAGCCAAAAAAATCCTTGGTATGAGGATAACAAGAGACAAGGAGAGTCACACTCTAAAATTATCACAAGAAAAATACATTGAAAAAGTGCTTAAGAGATTCAACATGAACAATGCAAAGTCTGTTGCTACTCCATTGGCAAAGCATTTCAAACTCACCAAATATTTGTGTCCCAAGACACAAAAGGAACAAGACCATATGGCTAAGGTTCCCTATGCATCAGCAGTTGGAAGCTTGATGTATGCAATGGTTTGTACAAGACCAGACATTTCCCACGCAGTGGGAGTAGTGAGTAGATTTATGAGTAATTCGGGAAAAGGACATTGGCAAGCGGTAAAATGGATACTCAGGTACTTGAGAGGAACTTCAAATTATTATTTGAATTTTGGAGGCTCTAATATATGCTTGAAAGGTTTTGTAGATTCTGATATGGCAGGTGATCTTGATGGTGGAAGGAGCACTACTGGCTACATCTTTACTATAGGAGGAGGAGTGGTTAGTTGGATTTCTAAACTCCAACACGTAGTTGCCCTTTCAACCACTGAAGCTGAATATGTTGCTGCTGCAGAAGCAAGCAAAGATATGGTTTGGTTGCAAAGACTAATGGAAGAACTGGGGAAGAAGCAAGAGGATAATAGGTTGTGGAGTGATATCCAGAGTGCTATACACCTTGCGAAGAATTCAACATTCCATTCAAAAACTAAACACATCAAACTCAGGTATCATTTCATTAGATCAGTAGTGGAAGATAGATCTTTGAAATTAGGGAAAGTTCACACATCACAAAATCTTGTTGATATGCTTACAAAAGTGGTGTCAAGAGAAAATTTGAGCTTTTGCTCAACTTCAGTTAGCCTTAAGGAATAAGAAGCCAAGATGAGAATTTTTCAGTCTTTGGTTGCAGTATGGTGCAATGGAATTAGTCTCCAAGTGGGAGATTGTTAGGAATGGAGCCTAATTATGAGGAGGCTAAATAGAGAAAGTTTTTGGATTTACTGCAGGACGGGCAGGGAAAGTTTCCAGATTTATAGTCTGTTAGTCTACCAGAGAAAGTTTTCGGATTTAAAACAAGATAGCCAGGGAAAGTTTTTTTGTTTTTATCCCAAAATTAGGTGTTGGGAACTCAGTGTTAATCTTGGAATGTATTAAGAAAAGCAGTTCTTTTTTTTTGGTTTTTTTCTTATATATAGTTGTGAGGAAAAACAAAGTACACAATGAAAATTACTGTGTTGATTCCTTGTAAATATAGAGAGGAAATTACAGTAGATGTTTACTGTAGGTTGTAACCCTCTATTGCTTGGATTGAGAAAGAAGGACTAAATATTCTGGGTGGATGTAACCCACATTGGGTGAACCACGTTAAAATCGTTGTCTCTTCTACTATGTGTTTGTCTTATTTTGTTAATTCTGTTGTTAAAGTTTGAAACACTATAATTGCTTTTCTATATTTTATATAGTGATTTACTCTAACAAGAATGGTGTCTCTTTGGATACTTATAGTCTTATAAATTTGAATTTCAGCACTTTACAAAAGTATTTTAGTGGTTTACATTTGTAAAGGAGTTGTCTATCTAAGTTTTCAAAGGGTGAGGTGGCCTTCTGTCATGGTTTCTAATCTGGATCTATAATTTTGGCCTTTGATATTTGCAATTATTTATCTTGTAAATTTGTTTACCTTCAATAATTACGACTATCTAGATGTCAAGCACCAAAGGACTGAAATCCAGTCTAAGTTTAGTGAATATTGTTTCTTCTCAATTGTTCGATTTTTACTTTGAATCTGCTTCCCTGGTTTTATCACCTTCTGGTTCATTTGCTTATAAAACACAAGAAGTAGGCATTAGAGTTTTGGTGGCAAAGAAAATCAAAATTTACTATTATTATTATTATTATCATGCTTTTCAATTTATTAAATGACTTCCTAAGGTTTAGCATTAGTTTTTATTTTATTTTTAAAATTATTTAAATATTTTTTTTTATACTAATTTTTAACTTTTAAATTTTTTTAATTTTTTATAATGTTTTTGGTTTTTTTAGTATTTAAATTATTAAATTTAACATTAGAATTAAATTTTAATTTTAATGTCAATGTATTAAATCAACTTTAATATCAAAAATTTATTAATATTAATTCATTTTTATTTATTTACCTTTATTATTATTATCATTATTATATCCATAGATTTATTTATTATTATCGCTTTTCGATCCCTTGTCTAATGTTTACTCTTCAATTTATTTTCCCTTTTTCATTAAAGCTTCAACCGTGACTTAAGTTCCAATTTAATCCTTTACAATACCTATGTCAACCTAAGGTTCAATTTTGGGATAAATGTCTCCTCTGTTAATCTTAGGGCCAAAGTGTTGAATTTAACATTAAAATTTCATTTTAATTCTTAATGTCAAAGTATTAATACTAAGGTTTTAGAAATTTATCCCTTTTGGCATTTTATTTTATATTTGTTTAATATCTAAGGGTTAAATTACAATTGTTGGAAGAAATTTCCTTTCTAGCTTAGATCATATGCTTGTTAAGGTTTTAAAAAGTATTTCAATTATTTAATGTAACCTACTTAGGGTTTATTTTCAAAATGCACATAATAAATTGGTTCGGGAAAATGAAAATTGAAAACTATAATATTTCAACTTAATAGAAATTGAAGGCTTAGAATGCATTAAATGAAGTCAAATCAATGCCTTCAAATATTTTCTTCAAATAAATGATGTAAAAGGTTTCAGTTGCACTACGATTAACGGTTAGATATGCATCCACCAAAATGATATTGGCAATTAAGAATACTTTGGTGCTTCGACCGAACGAATATGGGCTTAAAGTATTTTGTGAAGTGTTTCGATTGAACTAAAATCAAGGGCATAGAAAGCATCAGTTGAACTAAAATCAAGGGTTTAAATTGTTTCAACCAAACTAAAATAAATGGCATAAAATATTTAGACCAAAATTCAATCAAGGGCCTAAAATATTTCATCCAAACTAAAATTTAGTCTTAAAATGCTTTAGTCGATGACGGTTTAAAATGGATTTAAAAATTGGAAGAAAACACATAAATGATAAAATTTGTATATTTCCCTTTAAATTTTAAACCCAAAGTAGTAGGTTTAGCCTTTTACTCAAATTAATATTTGGCTTAGAATTACTTGGGTTAAATTTGAGCGAAAGTAAATTCAATTGAAAGCATGTCATTGGTTGGAACATATATGGCTAGGAATTGCTTTGATCAGCCAAAAGAATTAGCGGTTAAGGTTTGCTTCATGTGAAATAAACCTTACCTCAAACCTTATAGATGAAAACAATTAATTATTTCCATTAAAACTTAGTCACATTAAACCCCCTAAAAAAGGGCGTGTATACATGACATGGATTTAATGAATTATATTTAATTGCACAATCGAAAGGGATTAAATCTTATAATTATTAGTAAATGGAGATTAATTTTTGCAGTAAATCATTTGACAGCATTATCTCCAACATGCAAAATTTTATTTTTCATTATTGTATTTATTTGCCTATTTTTATTTATTTTTACATCCAATTCAAGAGAATTCTAGGGCCAAAATATATCAAGCCTCATTGATTTAGTTTGTGAAAGAAAATAATTGAAGGCAACAACTTAAGTATTTTTAACAAAATTTTTATCAAGGTCATTTAATAGAGATCAATGCAATCAACATTCAGGCATGTAAAATATTTAAAGCAAATTAATGGAAAATGAATTTAAAGTCTTTAAAATACTCAATGCAAGTAGTTTTATAGCCTTAATGTGAGATTTGTAAGAAATTTCAAATTCTTTATGTAAACAAAATCAAAAGTTAAAATCAAAGTCTCAAGTGGGTCCCCAATTGGAGTGAGTTGTGCAATAGAAACAACAAATGGTGACTCTACTAGAAAATGCTCTTGAGTATTTTGGAAAAAGAACCCAACTTGAAATAAGTAAAATTTTTAACTAATGAAATGCAAATCACTTGGTAATATTGTGAGAAAATGGGGTTAAACAAAATTTACTTGAAATTAATGCTCCATTTTGCTTTAGCTCAAAGTGTGTGCTAGTGCTTATTCCCATTCTTTAGATCCATCAAGATTTTATCTCTTGATTTGAAGTTAGCCTACTAAATATGTTACTCATAAAAAATGATTTACCTTTGCATTGCTCCACTGCTAGTCAAGCGTTCATAGCTCCAATGGAGATGACCTCGATACATTATAGCATTGCTCTACTACAAAACATGCATCTCTAGCCCCGATAGAGGTTATTTGAATCATCCAAGAACTTTAGTTTATTGCATTATTAAGATTTTCCTTCTTGATTAAGAAGTATTTTGATTAATTGTAAATATTAAATGTGCTTTTGTGTTAGGGATCTATAAGGCTAAAAGTAGAGTGTATATATTTTTACCTAATCATCAAAGCAAGATGAATTCATCCTTATGATCTAAGAATCATTTAATGTTATTAATAAGTGTGATGCTTCAACATTATGTTACACTTTTCCAATTTTATCTGTTTTAGCCCCATAATCAAAGAACAAAACCAAATGATCTGATTCACTAATCCTTAACTTCACCTAATTTCAAAATAAGTAATTCATCCTCAATTGATAAGGAACATTTCTTTTAGAGGAACCAAATGTTGATTGCAATTTAAATCCACTTTTCAAAATTTGAGAAAGGAAAAGCAATATGAAACTGAAGACTAAAACATAAAATAGACAAGAAATTTCACAAAAAAAATGAACTAATCAAATGGGAAAAAATAAACAACCACCTAAACACTAAATATGAAAATGTAGAAAAAGAAAACAACTTATATAAAATAAAATAAAAATCAAAATTGAAACAAAATAAGAACTATGTACATAATAGGAGCCATATTAGATTTTCCAAGGTCCTAGACATGGTTTTGATCATTTGGGAGACTCATGTAATGGTAAGCATATTGGATTTCATGAGTCTTATCCCATAGCAACATCAGTCCTACAAAGTTGAAAACTTTTGTTTTACCCCTTTCACCCCACCAGATTGATTTGATTCCATCAACATTGCCATACTTAGATTTTGCTCCATCAGACTTAAAGGTCCATAACTAGTCTTCAATTGCTTTATGTTTACTCAGTGATGTATCTGTTATTGAATAACTATCTTTAATCATAGTTTCCAATACCATAGTGTGAACTCCTATTTTTGGACTAATGCTGAGAATCTCATTTATATTCTTGCGATCAATAATGAGTCTCTTCAATCTTGACCCTATTTTATAAACTTGTTTGCCTGATCACTATTCATAGTTTTAGACCAATCATAACTACACAACAATTTACAAGCATCTAGGATACCTAACATATGAGGATCATTGTAATTTTGTATCCTAGGTTCAATAGTCAATTGTTTATGAATTTGATTTAGTACCTCAATAACATCTACCTCTATCTTGTCCAATGTAACAACCTTATTACTGGTGTGAGTAGGAGTCAACTCTAATTATTTGTTAACAACATATGGTATTTCATTACCAACAATATTTGAATCCAAAAGATAATTATGTAAAATTTTACCAAGAATTCTAGTAGTCAACAATAAAGGTGAAAATTCTATCTTTTCTTTATTCATAGCCACCAAATCATGAGTAGCCTTTGTAGTTTCTTCTTTCTCAAGCAACAAATTATTATGGTTAGTCAACTAAACTATCTCAATCAAAGGACCATTTTCCTTGACTTCAATAAGGTTCTCAATAATATTGTACCTAAGATTATTAATTTCAGATTACATAGGTATTGTAGGGTCTTTAAGTGGGATAGGGATTTAGTGTATTGCCCATCAGGTAAGATGGAAGTTTCTCTAGGAGGTGTGAAGTGAATGAGTGATTCTTCTTCTTTATTATGAAGAATATAGTCATTATTTTATTGAAATAGTTGGTGAAATTGAATCTCTTCTTCATATTCTTCTTCAAATTCCTCTTTAGATACATATTTTGAGGATTCATATGTTTTTGAAACTAATCTTATCCTTGCATTTTGATTAACTAAATTTCTAAAATCCTCATTGGTGGATATTAACTTTAGAATTTTTATATTTTCCTAGATAGGATCTAAAGTAGTTTCAAACTTTGGACAATTAGATTCATTTTATTTTGTAGTGGTGTTGGCAGTTTTGCAACTTTGCCACATTACAATTTTGTTTTGAATAATTGATTGTAAAATTTTAATGCATTTGTTAATGAAGTTGTGGCAATTTTATTGAATGCAGTTTTAATACAGTTTTAGTTTTCTGCATTTTATTTTTGTAATATTGTATTACTGTAAATATGTCAAAATATTGTAAGCAATGAAGGAATTTTGCTTAAAACTGCTAAGGAACGCAATGATGAAAATAATTTAATTCTACAAGAAGAAGCACTTAAGGAGGGCAACGAAGTTGGGCGCTTTTACCCCAAGATATTTTACCTTAAAAAAATGTTAAAATCATGTTTGAATTTCAAAGAAGGGAGTGGAGAAACGTTGTCGCCCCTCTTGGAGGTGAAACAAAGTTCTAAGAAATAGATTCACCCGATGGGAAGCACTAAGGACTTCGAAAGCAAAATAAATGAAATAATGCATTTTTGCCCCAAGTGAGGGGTGAAACCTCTTATCACCCCTCTTTGGGGTGAAAGTCGTTTTCCTACCAGACACGTCAAAAAATTGATTAAAAGGTGCTACATAAAAGGTTTAAAGTGCTTTCACCCCAACAAAGGGGTGAAACTCCTTGGCACCCCTCTTTGGGGTGACACATAATGCAAAAGTAGCATCATGAGGGCCGAACGCCCACGAGTCAAAGTGGAGTTTAAAATGCGTTGTCACCCCAAGTGAGGGGCAAAAATCCTTATCGCCCCTCCTTGGGGCAAAAATATAATATTAAAATAAAACTCGTGAGCTAGGTGCTAACAGGGAGTAGAAGGCACTTTCATCCCAAGTGAGGGGTGAAACTCTCTGTCGCCCCTCCTTGGGGTGAAACATATTGCAAGAAGAGTTTGAAATATAAGTAAGCCCAATATGAATATAAAAGGTAGCGCTTTCACCCCAAGAGAGGGGTGAAGCTCCTTGTCACCCCTCCTTGGGGCAAAAGAGTATTTCTAAGGTTCTGAAGGTTCATACAATCGATGATTTCATTCATGACTGGGTAGAGACAAAACATAGTGCTTGATGAGTTCGAAGCACGGTAAATTAAAATTACCTTTCCAAGGGGTAAATGGGATTTTGAAGGTTCAGTTTCGACAAAAAATCAGTGCAAAGAACTCCCTGATAGAGTTGGCAAGTGATGTCACCTCTCTAGAAAGGTGAAAAGCTATGTCACCCTTTTTCGAGGCGATAGAAAAAAATATAGTTATAAGGAGAATATTGAAAGATGAAATTACTCAAACATCAATACTGGCTACGTTATCACCTATTGTTGCTCCGACAAGGCTATTTTACCCCTTATTTGGGTGAAATTAACTCTTCAATAGTGATTTGGCTCCTGGGTGTGCACTTTTGTAGTTTTTCTAGAAGGAAAGCAAGGAAGAATAACATTTAATTTTGGGAGCAATGCAAGGCAGTATTTCTAGAATATCCGCTTCAATGTTGAGAGATCAGAGGTAATTCTTGCTCATTTCCAATGCATCGACTATCAACCATGATGATTTTCAAAGCAAATTTAATACTCGGTGAACTTTTCTAGCGGAAGTGAATTTCCAAGGCACAAGGCGAATCGAATTCATGCTCGATCTTCAGGCGATTTTGTTGTGTCCCAATGCACCGATGCCCAAGGTTGCTCTGAGCATTTACTTCTGTTGACTTCTTTGGGCGATTTTCTCCCGTCAAAGTTGAATCATGGTTTCTTTGCAGAATATTTTGACCAGAATGCCATTGATGCCGAGGAGGAAAATATGCACATTGGTTTTTGATCTACCAACATTTTTTTGTATATGCATTAAATGATAGAGGTGAAATCCCTCTATAAAATACTAATCATTTTTCATTGTAAAGGATGGAAGGTTGGACACTCTGCAGAAATATACTCCAAGTTTTCTGCATTAATAGAAACAATTTGGCTTCTGGTTCTTGGAATGATTTTGCACTTGATAGTTATTTGTGTGTGATTTCTTAAGGCTTTTATTCCCATTATTTGTTGTGAGTGAATTCTGCTTTTGAATTTAGTCTTTGCTTGCATGGGAGTAAACATTGGAATGCACTCTAAGGGCTATTCTCTTGCATGGTTGTTAGAGGTTTCTTTGCTTGTGTTTTTTGTTGAATGCTACTAAGTTGCTTGGTGGAAGCTCTATTGTTAGTCTATCCCCATCCTATTTAGCTGGCTTATAGCCATATTTCCCATCTCTTTCTACAATTTCCCATTTCTTTCCTATTTCTCTAAACTTATACCCAGTGTAGGATTAGTAAGGGAGCCAACCCTCTCTAGAGATTGGCCTGGAGGACATTTCTTTCCTTCGACCTTTCAATGTTGGCCGGGTCTAGGGTGCACAAGGCATAGACTTTGTAACTAGGCAGATTCATGACCAACAATTTTTGGCACACCCGGTGGGACTTTTAAAAGGTTCCACTATAAATAGTATTAAGGTTTGATGTTCACCTTGTATTGTAGGATTAGAACATTTGGCGACTTAGCTCTACCCAAAATCCTCTGAACATGAAGTAAGCAAAATCTTTCTTCATGATTACGAGATCGAAGGCCAAGAATTTTGAAGATCCTATTGAGTTTTATGAACTTGATATCCAAGAGCTAGGAGAACACCCTAGGTTAGTTCCTCTAACTATCCCATCCACTACAACATCCTCTCAGTTAGCTAGTGTGTTTTCTGTTCCTACAAGTCCTGCTAGTACAACTACTAGTTTTCCACCTCCCCAACCACACACACCAGTCCATATGGCTCAAAATCCGCCACCATAGCAACCACCACCAAGGCAGTTTCCAGCATGGAATAGCTCTAGAGCGTTAAATCTACAAGCTCAAAACCTAGTCCCTCAAGCAGCATTGAAGGCTTTGCCTACTTATGATGGTATGGGTAAGACTACTTATGAGCACATCCAAGATGTGGCATCCTTGGTGATAATACACGATATTGTAGATGAAGACATTATGGTATGATTGTTGGTGTTGTCTCTCAGAGGAAAGTTGTTGTATTGGTACCGATCCTTGCCACCTACTACTATCACCACATGGGACTAGTTGACGATGTTGATTAAAAATTTCCATGAGCAAGTTGATCCATTTTCCTTACTGCATCAATTCACAAACATCCAAAGACATCCACAGGAGGAAATAGTCGATTTCAATGTTAGATTCGCTCGGAGTTGGCAAAGAGTCCCTGATGGTCTCCGATCGACCCATGAACAAGTTGTGTTTTACTATCTTTGAGCCTTCAACTCTGATATTGGTATGGTGGTCCGACAAGCCAATGTCCACACATTTCCAGATCTATATACGCAAGCTCAAAAGGCTGAAGTAGATCTGATTGCCATAGGTAAACTACCCTCAAAGGTAACAATACCTATCCTCCCTGATCTTCCACAACATTTATATTCTAGTGCATTTTCACAACCTATGCCTCCTATGTATCCTGTTCCCTCATGGAGCTCAAGTCCACCTCAAATTGCATCAGTTCTAGTCTCATAATTACCTGCTCCAACTATTCCATAATTACTCACTCCTATTATTTCATAATTACCTCCTCCCCCTTCTATCCCAACATTACCTTCTCTGCTAGTACCTTTACCTTTGCCAACACCTCTTGTACCTACAAATCCTGATCCCTACATGAAATTATTATAGGATATGCATTCGGTCAATTCGGTAGTAAGGACAATGTCAAATGAAATCACAGTAGTTAAGAAGAAGCAAGTTGAGGCTGAGTTTTGATCAAGAAGATTTCAAACTCCACCAATTACTAGAGAACAAGCAACTTCAACTAGTAGGGGTGTTGAGAAGAATACAACCGTGTTGGTTAATGAAGAAGTAAGTATATCAGAGTGGACATATTGGTGTTCTACCTACAATGATCCTAATGGTGAAGATACTTGTATGGTTCATTTGAACTATGTGCAGATGCTGGTCGAAAGCGCTATCGATGGTCAAGTCAATATGATCTCAAAAATTGATCACAACTTCATGGTCCCATATGTTGAACAAGTTTCTATCCTCACAAGGTTTGGAAAGAAACCTGTCATGATAGATCCAATTGAAATGGAGCCATTGAAGGTACCTACCAAATAGAAGACACAAAATGAAAAGTGGTAGCCCCAAGTGAAAGCGCCTATGCCAGCACCCAAAGTAGATGAGCCTATTTTATTAAAATATCTATTGCCTACTCAAGCAAAGGATAGAGTGCAAGTGAAAGCTTCAACTTTGCAACCTACCACTGCACAAATGCAAACCGAAATAAAAGAACAAGCGAAGGAAAAGCTCAAGTACCCATCTTTGACCAAGCATTAGAGGGTGGAGGCTACACAATAGTACCAAAGTAGATATGAAGATGCTGGTAAATTAAAGGAGCCCAACGTGCATTCATATAATATTGTTGAGGAACTGAAGAGGATTCCCACCAAGGTGAGCCTCTATGATGCACTACAACTGCCTAGACAAGTAGATTTATTGCAAGAATCATTGAAATTCGTGAAGGATAAAAAGAAAAATCTTGCTCAAATAGTGTTGGCCTAAACTTTGCCCACTTCAACCATTAGGAAAAATAGACCTCCCCCATTCTATCTGTCTCTTAGGATGGAGGTATGGATCGTACACAATTGCATGATTGACTCTGGTGTAGCAATGACTGTCATGCCAAAGGCAATGTGCAAAGTCATGGGAATGGAGTATACAAGAAGTAGCCTAGGTATCTTGTAGTTGGATGGTACTCCTGTCAAGATAGTAGGAGTAATCAAGGATATCCCAATTTTTCTACATAGCATGCCACAGATTACTATCATACAAGAGGTCATTGTGGTAGACTTGGAACCATACTTCAGTATGTGTTTATCTAGAGAATTTACGACCAAGTTGGGAGGTTACCTATCATTGGACTATTCTCACTTGGAGATTCCATTCAAGGGGAAGAGAATATGGATCTATAATGAAAATCCCTCCACATACCATATTGAAAATATTGAAGATGAAGAAAAGGTTGTAAACTCAGTGAATATGGTGATCGAAGAGCTGGAAGAGATAGACTTGATGGAGGAAACTTTGGATGAACTTCGGTTAGAGGATGAGTTTTCTATGCTTTATTTCAATGTGATGATGGAAACCGAGATCGACTGCTATACCATCACTAAACCTGAGAAGGGCAAAGAGAAAATGGTTGATGATCTAGGTTCTACCTCTGACTAGTTGTGGAAAATATATTTTGATGGTGCCTGATGCAAGAATGGTGCCGAAGCTGGAGTAGTATTCATCTCTCCTTCAGGAATCCAAAAAACCTATTCATACCAATTGACCTGGAGTTGTACAAACAATACCACCGAGTATGAAGCACTATGCTTGGGCCTAAAGAAAGCAGAGAAACTCAGGATTAAACAATTGCATATTTTTGGTGATTCCGAGTTGATTGTCAACCAGGTGACCAATAAGTGTGTTTCAAAGCAACACTACCTGAAGGCATATCACAATAAGGTATGGGACCTTTTTGAATCATTTGATGCATTAAATGTTCAAGCAATTTTGTGAGAATGAAATAAGCATGTAGATCTCCTAGCATCCCTTGGTACAAATTTCTCTCATGTTGAGAGTGTGGTGCGAAAGCCCAAGATTGTAAGGTTGATTTATAGACCTTCAGTCCCCGACAAGAACATATACTAGCAAGTCTTTGATAATGATGAGTAGATTGTAAACTTTCTAATTAAAGAAGCTAGTAGTGTGGAAGGAAGAACATTAGATGGAGAGGAAGTTGAAGGCTTGATTCAACTCAAAAATAATCATATCCCAAAAGGATTGATTATATTAGAAAGTCTCTTTGATCAAAATGATAGAGCGGAGAAGCATCGAATCAAGGTGGATGAAAAGGAATACACTGAGCTAAAGCTAGAACCTGAAAAAGTCATCAAAGTTGGGATAGATTGTTCTCCTGGAGAGCTTGAAGGAATCAAAGAACTATGTCATGAGTTCCCTGACATCATTGCATGGAGCTATCATGACCTGAAAGGATATGATAAAGATGTAATCCAACACACCATTGAGTTGCAAGAAGGAGTGAAGCCTTTTCAATAGAAGTAGAGACCTGTTAATCCAAATATTGAGGTACTCATGAAAGTAGAGCTGCTAAAAATGTTGGAGGTAAAAATCATTTACCCTATCAAGCACTCGACCTAGGTGGTGAACTTGGTTTCGGTTTGGAAGAAGAATGGAGATATTCGCTTGTGTGTAGACTTTCACAATCTGAACCAAGCATCTTTGAAAGATCATTACCCCTTGCCTTAGATTGATTAGATTCTTCACATTGTCGCTAGAGCATAGAGATTTTCATTACTTGATGGTTTCTTCGGCTACAACCAGATCTAGGTGAAGGATGAAGACCAACACAAGACAATGTTTACTACCAAGTGGGGCACTTTCGCATATCAAAGAATGCCTTTCAGTATTTCAAATATTAGCGCCACCTTTCAAAGAGCCATGGATGTCACCTTTGGTGAGTTGTTGAATCAGATTATTATAATTTATCTTGATGATATGACTATTTTCTCACATCGTAGGGAAGAGCATGTCTCTCATCTTAGACAAGTGTTCAAAAAGTACTGAGAATTTGGTATTTCCATTAACCCAAAGAAATCCATTTTTGTTGTCAAGGAGGGAAAGCTCTTGGGACATGTGATCTCAAAGGAAGGACTAGCCATTGACCCTGCAAGAGTTGAAGCTCTTCTAAAACTACCACTACCAACTAAAAAAAGACCTATAGTCATTTTTCAACTAAATCAACTTTATCCAAAAATTCATCGCTGACTTCGCTCAAGTGGTGAAACCGATGATGGAGCTCCTCAAGAAAAATATGGATTTCAAATGGACCTAAAAGAGGAAGCAGGCATTCCAAGAAATTAAAGAAAGGATAGTCCAAGCACCTGTATTGATCAATCCAGACTACTCCAAGGATTTTATTCTTTATGCAGTGGGTGAGCAGGAGAGTTATGTTATTGTTCTTACACAAAAGCAAGATGATGGAGAGGAATAACCTATCGCTTTCCTAAGCCAAGTTATTCAGCCACACCAGGAGAAGTATAATTTTATTGAAAAATAGGTGTATGCGGTCATGAAGTCTCTTAAGAAATTTTGAAATTTTGTCTCTCAAAGAAAAATGATTGTCTATGTCATTCATCCAGATGTCAGGAATTTTATTATACAAGGAGAGCTTGGTGATAAAAGAGTAGGTTGGGTTTCAAAGATCCAAGAGTATGATGTGGAGATTCGGCCAACCAAGTTGGTTCATGGTTGGGCACTTTGTCAAGAGTTGGCCAAGAGCGTAGCTTCTCAATTGCTAGTACCACTACACGATGAAGTTATCGGTGAGAGTAATCTTGCTAACCAAGTAGTGGGCGATCATGACTAGATAGAAGACCTTGTTGAGTTCTTCACTTCTGGAAGATGTCCCTCTCACCTCAACCCCTCTCAGAGGAGAAGATTTAGATTGTAGGTGCTCAAATACATCCTATTGCCAAGTGGATTATTCCACAAAAATATAGATGGAGTACTCCTCATATGTGTGAAAGAGTCTAAAAAGCAAAAAATACTGGAGGAGTTCCATTCTGGTTTATTCGGTGGACATTATGCAAGAAGGCCCATGGCCTTGAAGATTATTTGGGCTAGATATTTCTGGCCCAGGGGGGGTAGGGTGGGGGGAAAGGATTTTCCTCTACATCCGATCTAGGTAGAAGCTCCGTTTCAACAATGGGGCTTAGATTTCATTGGGGTCATCGATCCTAACTCTTCTATTGAGCATAAGTACATTTTGACAGTGATAGACTACTTTACTTGGTGGGTAGAGGCTATCCCAATAAAAAAGGTAGACCAAGCAATAATCATTTCCTTCCTTGAGGGGTTAATTACCCATTTTGGTGTACCTTATGCTATTGTGACTGATAATGGGACTCCTTTCACTGGAGTGAAGATCACTGAGTTTGCAAGTAGATATGGAATTTATTTGAAAGCATCTTCTAATTATTACCTGCAGGGAAACGACTTAGCTGAGTCTACAAATAAGAATCTGCTTCAGATATTGAAAAGAACACTTGGGAGCAATAAGAGAAGTTGGCATATTTTGCTAGACCAGGCTCTATGGGCAGATCACATATCATTGAAGAAATCAATTAAAACTTCTCCTTATTCTCTAGTGTATGGCAAGGAGGCAGTTTTTGACTCATATTGAACTTTCGGTCCTTCAAACCTTGTAATTGCTTAGTAATGAGGATGATGAAATTGATCCTATGAGTGCAAGGCTTGCCCAACTCTTGTAGCTTGAAGAGGAAAGAGAAAAAGTATATAATTCCTTCATGGAACATGCCAGAACAACACAAAAGTGGTTCAAGAAAAAGACATCCGAAAGGACATTTAAAATCGATGACTTAGTGTTGAAGTGGAACTCGAATAAATCAAAGCTTGGTAAGCACCACAAGTTTGAAGTGATTTGGGAGGGCCCATTCTATATCTTAGGGGTAAATTCTTTTAATGCTTATTATCTTCGGGATATGGATGGTCGAGAGCTACCGATCCTAGTGAATGGTCTTCATCTGAAGACTTACCACCACTAAAAATCTTTGAGGGCTCAAGTATGTATATATGTACAATTTTCTCTTTGATTATTCGAGTATGTTATGCCTTGATATAAGAACATATATTTATATATATATATAAATACGAAAAGAAATTAAAAAAAAAGGGACATAAGCGCTTTCTCCCCAATTAAGGGGTGAAAGTCTTAGTCACCCCATTTGAGGGTGACAGAGTCGTATGTATAACAAAAGATGTGCTTTCACCCTTATTAAGGGGTAAAATCCATATTCACCCATTTTGAGGGTGATAGAAGATTTAAAGGTGTTTTCGCTCCGATATAAAATGAAAGTCGTGGGTGCCCCTTTTCTTGATGTATGTTTTTTTTTTATCATGCAATTTTTTAAAAATGGAGAAAAAATATTTATTTTAAATAAATAAATAAATAATATTATATATATATATATATATATATATATATATATATATATATATATATATATATATATATATATAACAATTGGAGGAAAAAATAAATAAAATGAAGAAAAACTGCATGTAAAGACGTATGTTAAAAGGGCTTAATTCTCCAAGAGGATGAAACTGATTTTTATAAAGAAAGCAAAATTAGAAAGCTGGCCTTTCCAAGGTAAGCACTTTTCGAAGCCAAATAGAGGAGGAAAGACGTTTTAAAAAGAGCACTCCTGCTATTGTTTTCTCCAAACTACAAAACAACAAACTTTGAGAGTGCACCTGATTGGGAAGGAGAAAATCGTAGTTTAATTTTACCCAAAGATATTCTAGAAAGCAAAGTGTGTTCATGGAATATTTTTTCCACCAACAAATATTTTTGGGAATAATTTTATGTCATTTCAAAATTAACGATGCCTAAAGAATTTTAAAATTTTACCTGTTTCACCCTAAAGTGGAATTTTGAATATTGAAATAAAGGGAAATAATTTTGTTATTTCTTGAGGCACGCCCTGTGTAAACACCTGGAAACATTCATTCTTGAGGTTTCTCATTGAGCTCCATTGAGCACTTTTAAAGCTGAAGCCTACTAGAGTATAGCAATCGAGGAATATTGTGGGTAGAAGAAGTTTGAAGGCAATTAAAAACTCATTAAAGATCATGCCTAGCACAAATATCAAGACGCACGTTCACTCCATTCCCTCAAAAATTACCATGTGCATTTAATTCAGTTGGTGAGGTGCAGTTATAAATTGGATGTTCCCACGAGGCGAAGGTAAAAAGCTTTTATTTTATTTTTTGGAGGATTGCTGCGTTGAGGTGATATTATTGCAGAAGATACAGGAGGTTCAAATATTATTGAAAATGGAGAAGATAATTGTTGAACCTGTTATTATTGAAGAGCCGAAGAAGGTGAAAAAGAAGGCAAAAGGAGGAAAGAAATCCAAAAAATCAAGGCGCCATGAGAATGATGACTTGGATTCTTACTCAGATACACTTGCTCAGGTGGGAGATTGTGTAATTACCAACAAGGGCATTAAAAAATTATGCCAAGATGTGGACACTGTAGTGCAACAGGGGTTAACATCATAGAGTCCTCTCATGATAGCATACCATGCTCATATCTTTTGGTTCCTATGCACTCCAGTTCACTACTACCCAGAATTGGTTGATGCCATTTCAAAATTTTATAATCCAAAGACCAGGATGGTGCAGAACGCAAAAGGAGAAGCATTGTTTGCCATCACAATTGAAGACGTCTAGGAAGCGTTCACCTATGGAATAACGCTGCCCATAGATTTTATTTTCAAGAAACTACATGTTGGGGAGCAAGAGGAAAGATATCAGTCAACTGTGACACTACGCCGGTTTATGGAGACACAATTAATAAAAATGCCCTAGCATGGTGAGCTACTAATGTTACCAAAATCACTGTCAGATTTTAAGAGTCCTGATTTGTTCTCTATGGTGGCTTGGGTTGCGGGTCTCCCATCATATTCAACCATGCACAAATGGTAGGCGATATTAGTGCAATGCATATCTCAAGTTGAATTTTATGCTCCTTCGATGATGATAGAAAGGATGAATCCCATTTTCTTTGACTGGGCTGATTATATTTCTAGAAGAATGAATTCCTAGCTAGAGAAGATGTAGAGTGAGGAAATGAAGGCATTCAAGCATATGTCCTTTCTGGTTTGGTATTTCTTCTTCCACCTGCATAAGAAGTTTTCTTTTATTGCAAGTAAGAAGGTTGATAAAGAAAATAGAAAATTGCCTATGTATATGTGGACTTCTAGTTTGTCAAGGCAGGAGTCCTTCTATAATTTCAATCGTATATTTGTTGGTCCCACCCTTGAAATAATTTATTGTAAAAGTGAGAGAGTACCAAGGGCAATGAGGGAAGAAATCATCTCAAAGCAAAGAGGTGATATATTTTTGTTGACACAAGGTGTGGTGCTCCGTATTTTTGGCTTTACCGATAAGCCAATTTTGCTCCCATATTTCACCACAGGGTATTTATTTGCTATGGAGGTTATTTGGCAACATGATTATATTAATGATGTGTATGGAGTAGGGCATGGGAAGAAAACCATGTGTGAGATACCTTTTCACTTTGGAGGCATCAAAGTAAGCTAAGTGGGCCAGAACCGGTTGATAATTGAGGCCTTTTATGACATCAAAATGGTGGAGCTACCGCAACAATGGAAGTATGACCCTTTGGGTATTTTTGTTGAGCACATCAAGGTCAAAAGCTTTCACTATTGTTCGAGGCTAGATATTGAGAAGCACAAAAATAATCTGAAGAGGCATGACTTGGAGTGGCACGTGGAGAACATGATGTTGCTTCCACCTTGGCATGGTTTCTACAAGATGGAGGCCGAATATAACCCTGTTGTGCATAAAAATTAGATTCCTCCATTGAGGGTTATTTAGCCAGATGAAAGAGCAACTTTTGGGTTGGTTCGAAGAGAAAATCACAAACTGGTGGATCATGTGAGCTCACCGAAGGAAAACTGGGTCACCGTATGGCTTAGTAATGGATGGAATATTTTTGGAGACCTATGATGAGTTTTATTCTAGTTACCAACCGATTATGTTCACTTGCATAGTGCCTCAGAGTTTGTAAAGATCAAGCAGTGAAGAAGACGTGGCCGAAGAAGAGCATCTTGTGGTCCAGAAAGTGCCACTTGTGTCCGAGGAAGAGGAACAAGTGTTAGAAGAGCCATTGTAGTGAAAGGAGAAAAGGTAGAAAAAGTTGCTAGTTATTAAAATTTTGAAAAAATTGAGAACTAGAGCAGTTTCATCAAACCCTCCTCTTGCAGTTTCGGTTGAGCATACAAAGTTACTAGAAGTCATCCCTTTGGTTCAGGTGAATCCATTTGTTCAAAGCACTAATTTTATCAATATCGAGGAGGATGTTGCAGCAGAACCAATGGACCGGGTGGAGGAAGATCCAATGTCACAGCTACCCACATCTTTGCTGGCTCCAAAGCTGATAGAGCTTGAAGGTACATCTTCTTCTATCTCTTCTCTCCCTAAGCGAGTGGTGACTATTGTTTCCCTTCCTCAAGTTTCTACTTCCATATCCCCTCCATTTGGTATACCCTCCACTTCAGTTTCACTTCCCATTTCCTAGTCATCGGTCACCACTGCTCCTGCTCCTTCTATTCCCACTTCTTCTACTTCCCTTTCTTTCAGTTCTTTTGCTTCCACTCCAAATCCATTTTTACTTCTCATATCATCCACCCAAGTAACCTTCACCATGGCTATAAGTACGCAAGCTCCCCCTCGAGTGAGTGTAACTATGGCCAAACCTCGTGCATCCATTTCCACCACTAGTTCCATTTCCATCACCATTTCCACTATGTCGATTTCCACTTCTCTCGAGCCCAATCCACAACTGGCTCATTTTCCATTTACCCCATTTTTGGAGTTGTAGGTAGTACCTGAATCGACAATAGTGATTGTACCAGTGCAGCCCATTGCAGCAAAAATTATCTAGGCTCGCTTAAGCTCATCATAATGGTTGAAGAGTAAGAAGAGGAGAGAAGCCATGGTGCTAGAAAAGCCCTTGAAGCAGGTCACCTTTGATCCCACCACCATGGAGGCCCATACTATGAAGATGATTCCCCAGGTTTAGAAGCCTCAGGGTGAGATGACTTCGGAGGATTATAGTTATGAGATTATCACCAAGGACCTCACCAAGCTCGACACCATAGAGACAGTGGGAAATATTCAAGCAAAAATGAGCTCTTTGTTCTTACACGATGAACACTATAAGAATCACTTCTTTGAAGCTAAAACTAAGATCACTGATCTTGAGGAGTCTTTGGTAAAATATCGAGCGCAGTTGCAATATATATAATCAGAAGCAAATTGGTGGCAAAAAATGGTGGAAGAGTTGGAGACCATGCTTTAGAAGCACCAGTAGGTGAAGGGAGGAGTAGAGCAACATATTGAGGCACTGAAGAGCCAACTCCAGAATGTGCAGGATCAATTGGCAGCAAAAACAACACAGGCCATAGTCCTAACAAAAGAAAAATTCAAGGAGGCACGCAGCCAGTTGCTTGCTCATTGTAAGACCCAGAAAGCTAGGGCAACACAGGTCCTCATGTATCTTCAAGAAATTTAGACTATCGTCTCCTATGACCAGTATATAGTGGAGCATGGTGAGGAGCACCTGGAGCCTCTACTGGTAAAAGCAACATAGATGCAGATGCTAGCAAGATCTAGCCTATTGATTTCACCCCATGAGTGATATAGCCTAAGCTTGGGCGAACGCCAAAGTTATATTGCATTAGTTCTTCTTTAGGCTATACTAGGTGAAGGAGGCCCGCAATTTTCTTGACATGTTTGAGCAAGAGCGACGAATTTCCATGACATATTTCAATGTAGTGCTCGAGAATGGCTTTCCTAGTTTCACTAATGATAGGGGAAATATTCTATCAAAAGCGAACCTAGAAGCAACATGGGCGGTCTTTATTGATGATGCCTCCAAAGTTGATGATTGGGAGGAGCCACTTACTAAATACCATGTGTTGTCGCTGATGAGAAAGCTCACGCGCATCAATTCTAGTTTATTGGAGCTTAGTCAGTGGGTGAACTATATTGATATTGGGAAAATAGATATTTTTAGATACTTGGTGGATTCGCTCAATGTCTTGAATATAATCACCACAAAAGCTTGGTCTTATGTCATTGCAGTGTACAAGGCTACAATTGCATTTCTCTGAAGAAGAAGAAGCTACAAAAAAAGGGGTCGAGGAGCAAGATGCATGAGCAAGCAACAAGCAACCTGATGCGCCTGGTGAAGCTGACTCTTGAGCCCAATGGATGAAGGCCTAGGGTCGATTGCATCCATGCGAGCTGGATACCCTACGAGCCACCAAGAATGTTGGTAGTTTTACAACTTTACCACATTACAATTTTGTTTTGAATAATTGATTGTAAAATTTTAATGCATTTGCTAATGAAGGTGTTGCAGTTTTAATACGTCTAGTTTTACTACAATTTTAATTTTTTGCCTCTTTATTTTTGTAATATTGTATTACTGTAAATATGTCAAAATATTGTAAGCAATGAAGAAAATTTTCTTAAAACTGCTAAGGAATGCAATTATGGAAAGAATTTAATTCTAAAAGAAGCACTTCAGGAGGGCAACGAAGTTGGGCGCTTTTACCCCAAGATATTTTACCTTAAAAAAATGTTAAAATCATGTTTGAACTTCAAATAAGGGAGTGGAGAAACATTGTCACCCCTCTTGGAGGTGAAACAAAGTTCAAGGAAACAGATTCACCCGATGGGAAGTAGTAAGGACTTCAGAAGCAAAATAAATGAAATAATGTGCTTTCACCCCAAGTGAGGGGTGAAACCTCTTGTCGCCCCTCTTTGGGGTGAAAGTCATTTTCATTCCAGATACATCAAAAAATGATTAAAAGGTGCTACGTAAAAGGTTTAAAGTGCTTTCATCCCAACAGAGGGGTGAAACTCCTTGGTGTCTCTCTTTGGGATGACACATAATGCAAAAGTAGCATAATGAGGGTTGAAAACCCATGAGTTGAAGTGGAGTTTAAAAGGTGCTATCACCCCAAGCTAGGGGTGAAAGTCCTTATCGTCCCTCCCTGGGGAAAAAATGTAATATTCAAATAAAACTTGTGATATAGGTGCTAACAGGGAGTAGAAGGTGTTTTTTTCTCCAAGTGAGGGATGAAACTCTCTATCGCTCCTCCTTGGGATGAAACATATTGCAAGAATATTTTGAAATATAAGTAAGCCCGATATGAATATAAAAGGTAGTGCTTTCACCCCAAGAGAGGGGCGAAGCTCCTTGTCACCCCTCCTTGGGACGAAAGAGTATTTCCAAGGTTCTGAGGGTTCATACAGTCGATGATTTTGTTCATGATTGGGCAAAGACAAAATAGAGTGTCTAACGAGTTTGAAGAACGGTAAATTAAAATTACCTTTCCAAGGGGAGAACAAGATTTTGAAGGTTCAGTTTTGGGTGAAAATCGGTGCAAAGCACTCAATGATAGAGTTGGCAAGCCATGTCACCTATCTAGAAATTTGAAAAGCTATGTCACCCTTTTTTGAGGTGACAGTGAAAAATATAGTTATAAGAAAAGGATTAAAAGATGAAAACATCATTATTGACTACATTGTTGCCTATTATTTCTCTGACAAGGCTATTTCACCCCTTCTTTGGGTGAAATTAACTCTTCAAAAGTGATTTGGTTCCTGGGTGCACACTTATATAGTTTTTTTGAAAGGAAAGCAAGGAAGAATAACATTTAATTCTAGGAGTGATGCAAGGCAGTATTTCCATAATATTCATTTCAATGTTGAGATATTAGAGGTAATTCTTGCTCATTTCCAATGCACCTACTATCAACCATGATGATTTATGAAGCAAATTTAATACTTGGTGAACTTTCCTAGAGGAAGTGAATTTCCAAGACATAAGGTAAATAAAATTCATGTTCTATCTTTGGGTGATTTTGTTGTGTCCCAATGCACCGACCCAAGGTTATTTTGAGTAATTACTTTTGTTGACTTCTTTGGGTGATGTTCACCTATAAAAGTTGGATCATGTTTCCCTTGCAAAATTTTTGCACCAGAATGCCACTGATATCGAGGAGTAAAATATGCACACTAGTTTTTGACCCATCCTATTTAGCTGGCTTATAGCCATATTTCCCATCTCTTTCTACAATTTCCCATTTCTTTCCTATTTCCCTAAACTTATAGCCAATGTAGGATTAGTAAGGGATCCAACCTTCTATGAATATTGGTCTGGAGGACATTTCTTTCCTCTTGCCTTTCAATGTTGGCCGGGTTAGGGAGTACAAGGCATTAAATTTGTAACTAGGTGGATTCATGACCAACAAGTGGGAAGGTTAACCAAACTTATGGAAGCTCCTAAGTTGTTGTTTGATTGATTGCTATTAAGATTTGTGACTCCTCCATTGTATGAGGGAGTATCCCATTGGGTATTATTTTATTGGACATTGAAATTTGTGTTTTGAATGTTATTTATAGGATTATTAGAATATGTATCTTTAGGTACTCTCTTTTTTAATTGAACTATGTCTCTACTAAGTTGTTGAACTAATGTCTATAGATTATTTATCTAAAAATTATCATTATTAGTTTGTGATGCATTCTGGTTTGTGTTATTTGCAGGTGAAATAGGATTCAAATTATTGGTATTGTTTGATTTGAAGTATTATTAAAAAAATTTGGGGTATTTTGAAACTCATTAGCATTTGGGAAGGCTAGAATATTTTGAGTAGGGAATTAGTTATACAAATATGTAGGAGTAGTGGGATGGATAGGGGTGTTAATGGTATTAAATGATTAATTTTAATTAAAGTATGGTATGGTATTCAACAATGGCAACTACTATGAATAAGTTGGGTTAATCATAGGCATTTGATTATATGCACCTAGCTATCCTAAAAGAGGTAATTGGCCAACACCAAAACCTTGAGGCATTAATTGTTGTTCTACTATCAAGGCTTCACTATATGCCATTTGTAAAGTAATAATATTAGGTGCTCTTCTTACAAAAATGGAAATAGGTGGATCTAGAGCTTTGTAGTATATTTGAATAGTTGCTTTAGTATTGATAATATAATTTGGAATCAACCTGTTATATAGCTTATGAAACCTAGTATTGAATAGCATTAGAGGCTCATTAGGTTCTCTCTTGGTAGAGGAAAATTGATGATATATAACAGTAGGATCTATAGGTATCCTAAATTGATTTATGAATGTTGTTTCCAATTAAACCTATGAGGTAATATAATTTATAGACAGACTGATATACTAGTCATATGCTTGTTCATCTAAGGTAAAAGGAAACATTCTACAAGCCACATCTTCATGTTGAACTTGTAACTGAATTAAAGCATCCTTATAAGCTTGAATGTGTTCTTTAGCTATCGTAGATCCATCATATATGCATTTAGGTAGGTATCTTTTTGCATTCTTAGGTAAGTCATGGGCTAGTCCAAGGATATTCAGTGGACTACTACCACCTAACCAAGGTGCAAATACTACCATTGGTGTACTTAATGGAGTAATAAATATATTTAAAAAAATGTTGTAATGGGTTGTAAAGAAGTATGTATGGAATATGATGAATGATAATAGTGAAAACTAAACAATTTTAAGCTCAAGAAATCAAAAATTAAAAATTTAAGCTTGAAATTAAACAATTTGCAAAAAAAATCAAACTATTTTAGGCCCTAAAGTAGCAGTTAAAATGGAGATCATTTACATTTCTCGTATTTTACGTTAAAGATACTAAATATTTATAGAAATAAACAATTAGACTCTAGTAACAATGAAACAAACAATCCAGCCCTCCTTCTAGTGTCAAATTTGTTGAGTGATACATTTGCCCAATTGCAAACATACACCAACAATTAGGACAAGGTGTCCTCTCTTGAAATGGAACATTGATCCCCCAAGGTTCAAGTAAGGTTGGTCTAACCTGGTTGATAATGTATGTCAATTGTCAAGTCTTAAATCAAAAGAATATAGGAATGTAAAGCATGTGGATCACTTAGGGTTACATATAATTGTTACAAGGGTGAGTTTTGTTTCACTATCTAAGCATGAAGAACTAAAGGTCTAGCTTAATTTCTCAATTAATCATCATATATGAATGTAATAACATGAGTTACTTCAAAAGATCAATGAAAAGCAAGATTATAGGCTTACTATCTTGAAATTATCAGTATATCACATTCATTACATTATAAAACATGATATTTATATAAAATTGTAATGTTTATTCTGAAACTTGAAAAAATGAAGCACATGATCTCTAGAAATAAGCTTCAAAAATTGGAATTCATCTTATCTACTCCTAATCTAAGCATGCTTCAAAAAAATTAAAAGAAAAGGGTTAGAGAAATAAATAAAACATTTCATGTAATATTGAGTTCTTATTATAAATCTATTGAAGCATCAAATTTTAATTCAACTAGCTCCAAACTTGACCAACATTTGCACAGTCCAATAACAAAGTGGTGCTATCTCTAGAGGACAAGGTAAAGTACTAAAATTGACTCCAATGTAATCACCATAAGCATGCATAAATTACATAAAGAACTCTAATAATTTGCATTAATAAGAATCTTCAATCATTACATTGATCATAATTACTTGCATCATGTGATTGCAAGAATAAATTTCCAAAATTATAGTGATAGGGGTGGAGATGCTCATAAACTACAAAGAAAAGAGAAAAATCTTAAATTTCTATTGCTAAAAATGACATTTGACCCTTTCAAATGGGATCTCTTTGGCTACTTATAGCCTTACAAATTTGAATTTCAATGCTTTACAATAGTATTTTAGTGGTTTACAATTGTAAATGAGTTGTCTATTTGAGTTGTCAAAGGGTGAGGTTGCATTTTTTCATGGTTCCTAATCTAGATCTGTAATTCTAGGCTTTGATCTATACAATTATTTTTCTTGCTGAGATATTTTCCTTCAATAATTTAGGCTACTAGTTGTCAAGCACCATAGGTCTAAAATTCAGTCTAGGTTTAGTGAATATCATTTCTTCTCGATTGTTCGATTTTTTTTTTGAATTTGATTCCCCTAGTTTTATTGCCGTCTAGTTCATTTACCTATAAAACACGAGAAGAAGTCGATGTTAGAATTTTGGTGGCAAAGAAAATCAAAATTTATTATTATTATTATTTATATCGATGATTTTAAATTTATTACTGAATTTCTAAGGTTTAACATTAGTTTTTATTTTTTTGTTTTTAATTATTTTTTATAATGTTTTGGGTTTTCATTTTAGGATTTGAATTATTAAATTTAGCATTAGAATTAAATTTTAATTTAAATCCCAATGTATTAAGTCAACTCTAATGTCAGAATTTTATTAAGAATAATTCATCTTTATTTATTTACCTTTATTATTATTATCATTATTATATACATATATTTACTTATTATTATCCCTTTTTGATTCCTTGTCTAATGTTTACTCTTTGATTTATTTTCCCTTTTGCATTAAAGCTTAACCCTCAAATTATAATGCTTTGGTCCCGACTTAAGCTCCAATTTAATCATTTATAATATCTATGTCAACCTAAGGTTCAATTTTGGTATAAATATCTTCTTTGTTAATCTTAAGGCCAAAGTGTTGAATTTAACATTAAAATTATATTTTAATTCTTAACGTTAAAGTATTGATACTAAGGTTTTAGAAATTTATCCCTTTTGGATTTTTATTTTTGGTAGGAACCTCGTTCCTAGCAATGGCGAAGAGTGTAAATGTGGTAGATGAGAAGATGAAATGTAGGTGTAGGATATAAATGGAAGATGATTGGTGACAAAGAACAAGTTGAAAGGTTTATGTTTGGATGATGGCTTTGATACCAGTTGGTAGGAACCTGATTCCTAGAAATGGTGAAGAGTGGAAAATAAATGGAAATGGATACAAATAAGTAATGAAATCAATCGATTTCAATAAGAATCGTTGTTTCACCTAGAGGAAGACCTACCAGTTCTCTCAAAGAGAAATATTTCTTATTCAATGGAAGCTTAATTACACCCTTATGAATGCATATAAATATCTAACCCTAGAGTTGTGAGATGAAAGGACACAATGGTCCGTAAATTAAATAGGTAAATTAATATTATTAATAGTTAGGATTAGGATTCTAACATGCAATCCTCCTTAAAAATAGCTTTATCCTCAAAGAAAAAATTGAGAAAATTGTTGTTGGATGTGATGAAGTGTTTCCCATGTAGCATTTTCAAGAGGTAGGCATTTCCATTGAATCAAGATCTCTATGATGGTGTGATTGTGAAGTTGTCATGTGCAACAATCCAGGATAGCTTCAGGTTCAACCATGAGTGCTCCATATTCTGTGAACTTTGGTAGTTGATTTTGTGTAGTAATATGGATGCAAACTACTGATTTAAGACAAGAAACATGGAATACATGATGAATTTTGGAATATTCTGGAAACTCAAGTTTATAAGCAATGGAGCCAATACTTAGAAGGACTTTATAAGGCCCACATAATATGGGAGCTAGCTTTTGATATCCTTTAATTTTATGAGAATTTTGACAATAGGGTTGAAGATGAAGGAATACCATATCACCCTCTTGAAAACCTCATTTAGTTTGATGTTGGTATGCTTGTTGCTTCATATGATGTTGAGCGGTGAGTAAATTATCCTTGAGAAGGAAAATAATATTATCTCTATTACAAAGGGAAGAATCTACTGTTGGCACATTCAAAATTCTTGGAATATAAGAGGTGATGGAAGGTGGTGTTTGGACATATAAAGCTTCATATGGTGTCATATTAATGGTGGTGTGGTATGAGGTATTACACCACAATTCGGCTAAAGGAATCCATTTAACCCAATGAAGGGGTTGATTAGAAACAAAACAACATAGTTAAGTTTTTAAACATTTGTTAACAACTTTTGTTTGATCGTCAATTTGTGGATGATAAGCGGAACTCATATGAATTTGAGTGTGTTGGAGTTTAAACAATTATCTCTAAAAGTTACTAGTGAAGGTGGGATCACAATCACTGACTATAGTAGAAGTCATGCCATGTAGTTTGAAAATATTATCAAGAAATATTTGGGTGATGGTACTAGTTGTGTAAGGGT
This sequence comes from Wollemia nobilis, assembly GCA_028583015.1. Taxonomy (NCBI): domain Eukaryota; kingdom Viridiplantae; phylum Streptophyta; class Pinopsida; order Araucariales; family Araucariaceae; genus Wollemia; species Wollemia nobilis. The sequence goes on along the minus strand of JAQPPZ010000128.1, from coordinate 608,926 downwards.
GAGCCAAGAGGTAAAAATGAGTGTATTTAGATAAGAGATCCACTACCACTAGAATAGTGGTTTTACCAATAAATTTTGGAAGGCCTCCAATAAAATCCATGGAAATATCAACCCATGTTTTAGTTGGGATAGGAAGAGGTTGTTGAAGGCTAGGAGTGCTTATTATTTCTCTTTTTTGTCTTTGAAAAGTCTTACATTCATTCACAAATTTCTTGATATCTTGCTTCATACCTACCCAATAAAAAGATCTAGTCACTCTTCTATAAGTTTTGAGGAATCTAGAGTGTCCTACAGTGGGTGTGGCATGTAACTCATGGAGAAGTTTTGCACGATATGAAGATGTGGGGGATAGGACAATACGCCCTTTGTACCTAAGTATGCTATCACTCCAAGAGTAGTGGGGATTACTAGTGGAATCTTGTTGAAGTTGTTGAATTAATGTGTGTGTTGTAGGATCGTTAAACCATTCTTCATTGACTTGGTCTATCCATTTGGACATAGGAGAGGAAAGAGCATGCAATTGGGGTATTTCTTCAAACTTCCATGAAAGAGCATCGGCAACCATGTTATCATTTCCTTTTCTATATATGATCTCATAATCATATCCTAGTAGTTTAGTAACCCACTTTTGTTGCTCAGGGGTGGATATGCGTTGCTCAAGAAAGTATTTTAAACTATGGTGGTTAGTTTGAATAATAAAGTGTTGGCCAATAAGGTAAGGTCTCCAATGTTGAATAGCATGAATGATAGCTAATATCTCTTTTTCATATGTGGAATGGGTAAAATTCTTTTTTGAAAATTCTTTGCTAGTAAAGGCCAAGGGTATTTCATTTTGCATGAGCACTACTCCTATTCCTACTCTTGAAGCATTGCTTTCAATTATAAATGGTTTGGAAAAATATGGTATGGCTCATATAGGAGTTGTATACATGGCATTTTTTAAGGTGATGAAAGCATTGTCAGCCTTTGAAGACCAAAGGAAAGCATTCTTTTTTTAGTAGAGTTGTCAAGGGAGCTATGATCTTGCCATTATTTTTGATAAATTTATGATAGTACCCTGTTAATTCTAAAAATACTTGTAATCCTTTCAAGTTTTTTGAATAGGCCAATTTTTCATATCTTCAATATTAGGAGGGTCCACTTTAACTCCTTCTTTAGAGACAATGTGTCTGAGATATTCAATTTCTTGTTGTTCGAAGGAGCATTTTGATATTTTAGCATATAATTGATTATTCTCCAAGGTTTTCAATTCTTGGTCTAAGTGATGCAAGTGATCTTACCATGTTTTGCTATAGATAAAAATATCATCAAATAAAACTAAAATATATTTTTGAAGGAAATGGTAGAATAGCTGGTTCATTAGACTAAGAAATGTAGAAGGAGCGTTGGTAAGACCAAATGATATAACCATGAATTCACAATGCCCTTCATGAGTGTGGAAGGTAGTTTTTGGAATATCACTTTCCTATACTCGAATTTGATGGTAGTCATATCTTAAATCTAATTTTGAGAAGTATGTAGCCATATGAATCTCATATAACAATTTTTCAATGATGGGGATGCAAAATTTATATTTGATGGTTAGTTTTTTAAGGGAAAAAAAATCAATACATAGGTACCACGACCCATATTTATTTCGAACTAATAAAATGGGAGAAGAGTAAGGAATCATGCTAGGTCTAATAATCCCTACTTTAAGTAATTCTTGTACTAATATTTTTATTTTTGTCTTTTGTAAATAAGGGTATAGGTAAGGTCAGATATTAGGGGGTTGATGCCATAGAAGAAGTTGAATGGCATGATCATGGCTATTTTGAGGGGATAACCCTTTTGTTTCATTGAATACTTGAGCATGTAATGCTAGGATTTGTTGTAGTTCAGGCGCTACTTATTGTTCTTCATTAATTGGTTGGATAGAAAACAATTGTGCCATCATACCCTTACCTCCTTTGTGAATAAGTTTCTCCATTATATGAGAAATTACTGTTTGGGAAGGGCTTGATTTTAATCCTTTAATAGTATATGTTTGATCCTTTTGTGTGAATTTCATCCATAAATATTCAAAATCCCATTGGATTATATCGAGTGTTCGTAACCATTGTACTCCTAGGATGATATTGCAACCTCCTAATGGAAGTACATACATACCGACTTTCATATCATAATCATCCATAGTGAGTTTGATATTTTGAAAATTTCCTTTACATGTAATTCTTCCTCCATTTCCAATCATGACTTCGAAACTATTGCAAGGATTAATAAAGTAGTTAGCTTGTTTTGCCACCCTTGGGTCAATAAAATTATGTGTGCTACTAGAGTCTAGAAGCACTATGAGGTTTTGTTTTTCAAATTATCCTTTGAACTTCATAGTTTATGGGGAGGAGAAACCAGCGAGGGTGTTAAAATATATTTTTGGTGTGTCTTGTGTGTTTTCCTCGGGTGTATCTAATACCACTTCCACCTCAATATTATCCTCTTCCTTTGAACCACAATGATATATTGTATCCAGAATATATAGTTTTTGCATAATACATTTGTTATTAGAGAAAAATTTCTCATCACAATGAAAACAAAAGCCTTTTTATCTTCTTTCCTTCATCTCTTCAGGGCTTATACATTTAGTAGGTAAGACCCTATTAAGTTTCGGTGTGGTGTAAGTATTATGTGATTTCCTGGTAGGTGCTCTTCCTAGTTGACACTGGTTATTAAATTTATCTTCTGCCATTTAGGCTAGTGTGATATTCTGCATCATGTTAGTGGGGTTGAGCATTTGTACTTCTAATCGAATGTCTTCCTTTAAGCCACTGATGAAACAACTTTGGAATAATGAGGTATTTAGCCCTGATATAAGATTTGCCAATTTTTCAAATTGATCTTGGTATTCTCGTACTATAGTGGTTTGGCGGAGTTTGGTGAGGGCTCTTATGAATTCTTTGAATTTAGTAGGGCTAAATCATATCATTAAGTTTTTTGAAAATTCTAGCCATGTAGGGGGGTCATTTGTCTTTTTGTACCAATGATATCATTGGGTGATGATATTTTCCAGGTGGAAGGATGTGATGCGAACCTTCTATACCTTAGGGACCTAGTAGAGGGAGAAGTATTGGTCAACTCGATAGATCCAATTGGTGGGGTCACCTCCTTAAAATTTTGGAAAATCCAATTTAGTGGTTCGAGGTAGGATTGATGTTTGTGGTCCCCCAAGTAATGCTTGGTGTGTTGGTGCTCTGGTAGATTGGTCGGCTTGGATTAATGCCAAGTTTTGTTGTACCATATCAACAGAGTGGTTAGTGGCATCAATTTTTAAGTCTAGGTTTGCTATCTTGTTTTCATCTTCCATAGGTAAAAATCCTCCTTTGTCATGATTTTATTTTCAAGATCATCCTTCCACCGATTCATTTCTTGTATGAAGTCTTTGATAGAGTCTTGTGATCTCCTGCCATCGGCCATTGTAGGGCTAGTTTGTGATTTGTATTTCCTCCTTGGTAGTAAAAATGTAGTTTTCAAGATTTAAATTTGCAAAAATTTAGTTTTTGTTATAAATTTTTTGAATTTGAATTTTGGTGCATCAACAACGGCTGTAATTAATTTTTAAATTTGAACTTGGTGGGATCAGTATAGATTGGTAGGTGGGGATCCAAAGAGCAAGGGTGGAGTGGCAGGAGCGATCGGGGGCATGAAGAGAGAGGGCACAAGCGAAAGCAGCATCAACGAGCGGTGGTAGAGTGACGAGCAACGTCAACAATACATGGAAAGGCACGAAGAGTGAGGGAAAATCCGGGGAATAACAAGCATAGTGGAAAAAAATTAGCAAGGAACAAGTGTCGAAAAGGATAGATTGGTGGCTTTGGTCATGCAAAAAGGATAAGGAGTGTGACCGAAGTCACAACTAACTATACGTGCCTCTTTCTCTTTAAACACCAAGAATACCTTCACCTTTTAAATGTGGGATAAAGATATGTAAAAAAAAACTATATGCTACCTTTCGTCACTTGAAATGATTCACCGACACAAAAAAAAAACTTTAGGTTAAATTTAATTTTTATATTATTTTTCATTGGAATTTCAAGGACATCACCAAATTTTATGCAGCGCATGACAGAATGATTGTTTTTTCTTTTTTGCTTCACAGTTCATTTTGTTTTGATCTATTTTGATGTTGCTGGATTTTTTTGTAGTTGGAAGAAGGATTTTTGGATGTCTTAAGGATCCACGTCGATCGCTGCATGCTCTGGTAAATGATCTCTATGTGCTCTGGTGGATGATCAGTGGCAGGTCTGGTTCTTGTGTTTTTTGACTTCACGAACTGAGAGGTGGTGTAGATATGGCAGATGAGAAGATGAAACATAGGTGTAGGATATAAACGACAGATGATTGGTGACAAAGAACAATGTGAAAGGTTTATTTTTTACGACGGATATGATACAAATTGGTAGGAACCTTGTTCCTAAGATTGGAAAATAAATGGAAATGGATACAAATAAGTAATGAAATCAATCGCTTTCAATAAGAATCGTTGTTTCACTTGGAGGAAGACCTGCTAGTACTCTCAAAAATGTAAATATTTTTTTTTCAATGGATGCTTAATGTCACCCTTATGAATGTATATAAATATCTAACGCTAGATTTGGGATATGAAAGGACACAATGGTCAATAAATTAAATAGGTCAATAAATATTATTAATAGTTAGAATTAGGATCATTAAATTTTATATTTTTTTAATATCCAAGGGTTAAATTACAATTGAGATTTTTTTTTTTTTTTGGCTTAGATCATATGCTTGCCAAGGTTTAAAAAAATATTTCAATTATTTAATGCAACCTACTTAGTTTTTCTTTCCAAAATGCACATATTAAATTGATTCGGGTGAATGAAAATCGATGGCTAGAATATTTTTCAGCTAAACTATAATCCAGGGCATAGAAAGCATCAACCAAACTAAAATAAAGAGTTTAAATTGTTTCGGCTAAACTAAAATCAATGGCATAACATATTTCAACCAAAGTGCAATCAAGGACCTAAAATATTTTGAACGAAATAAAATTGATTGTCTTAAAATGCTTTGGCCAAAATGAAATTGATGGTTTAAATGGATTTAAAAATTGGATGAAAGCACATAAATGGTAATGGTCATATCTTTCGCTTTTAATTTTAAATCCAAAGTATTAGGTTTACAAATTAAAGTTATCATTTTAATTTTATGCTCAGATTATTAATATGCCTAATGCTAAGCTTAATTGTATTTAATTTTAGGGCTAACATTAATATATTTTTTTTAATTTACATAGTGAAATTGGTAGCCGCCACAAATCTGAGCAAGCTATCTGGATTTTATAGCTGCCATAGTATTTTATGTTATCCACCATGGAAGTCGTCACACAGTTCTTTGTACAATCCAAAGTATTAATACTTTGAACTGCGCAAAGAAGTGGCTAAGGACTAAAAATTTTTATTGTTCACTTAAGTCCAAAGTATTGGTGTTATATAAAAATGTTCGTGTTATATGCTTTGCTTAAAATTTCTCAAAAAAATCAAAATCAAAATTTTATCATTAAATGTCTCTTGACTGAAATATTTTTAGTGTTAAATATCTCCTGGTCGAAACAACATGGGCCTTTAAATTCACTTCGTCCGAACAATCTGGGTCATTGAATTTATTTTGACTAAAACAATGCGGGTCATTAAATTTATTTTGGTCCATGAAATCTAGACCACCTAATCCCTTTTGGTCAAATTAATATTTGGCTTAGAATTGCTCGAGTAAAATTTAAGTGAAAGTAAATTCGAGTGAAAGCATGTCTTTGGTTGGAACATATATGGGAAGGAATTGCTTTGATCATCCAAAAGAATCAATGGTTAGGGTTTACTTCATGTGAAATGAACCTGAGCTCAAACCTTAGAAATGATAAAAATTAATTGTTTCCATTAAAACTTAGTCACATTAAACCCCCAAACGAGGCGTGTATACACGACATGGCTTTAATGAATTATATTTAATTGTGCAAATGAAAGGGCTTAAATATTATAGTTATTGGTGAATGAAGATTAATTTTTGTGGTAAAGCATCCGATGACATTATCTTAAACATTGAAAATTTTAATTTTCATTATTGTATTATTTATTTATTTACTGGTTTTTATTATTTTTACATCCAATTCAAGAGAACTCTAGCTCTAAAGGAAATTAATCCTCATTTATTTAGTCTGTGAAAGAAAATAATTGAAAGCAACAATTTAAGTATTTTTAACAACATTTTTATCGAGGTTATTTAACAGAGATCAATGCAATCAACATTTAGGCATGTAAAATATTTGAATCAAATTGATGGAAAATGAATTTGAAGTGTTTAAAATACTCATATGCAAGCAATTTTAAAACCTTAATGTGAGCAATGTAAGCAATTTCAAAATCTTGATGTAAACAAAAATAAAAAATTAAAACCAAGTCTCAATTGGGTCCCCAATTACAGGTAATACTATATAGCTTCTAAAAAAAATCTAACACATCTTATCCTAATTTTGGAAAATAAGGATGTTGAATTATTTGATTCTTTTAGACCCATAAGCCTATGTAATATGGCATATACGATTATCTCCAAAGTGATGGCGAATAGATTAAGGTCATTGTTAGATAAATCATTTCAGAAGAGCAAGGATGATTTGTGAAAGGGAGAGAAATTCTAGATGAGATCATAGTAGCTCATGAAGTTATACATTCAACAGCTTCAAGAAAAGAGAAAGTAATGATCTTAAAACTTTATTCTTAAAACTTGATATGAGTAAATCCTATGATAGGGTTAAATGGAATTTTCTTTTTGTAGCTTTAGAAAAGTTTGGTTTCATGAATAAAAGGGTTAGATGGATTAAAGCTTGTGTCTCTATAGTTTCCTATTCAGTGTTGGTCAATGGGTTAGTAGAAAAATGTTTTAAATCCAAGAGAGGCCTTAGACAAGGAGATTCTCTATCTATTTATTTGTTCATTATTATGACAGAGGTTTTGAGTAGGAAATTAAATAAGGCTTACAATTATGGGCTTATAGGTGGACTTAAAGTTAGTAATAACATCAATAACATAACCCATCAATAGTTTGTAGATGATACAACCCTTTTGGAATGGTAAGGATAAATGAGGCTAAAGCTTTGAATAACTTTTTAAAAGTGTACAAAAGAGCTTTTGGATAAAAATTTAATAGGAATAAACCCAAAATTTACTTCCTTAATACTCTTGCTAATATCAAAGAAATAATTTATAGGTTTATTCAAATGGAGGAGGTAAACTTACCAACTTATCTAGGGATGCCTTTATTTGAGGGGAGAATGAAGATAGATTTATGGAATCTAGTTATTGGTAAAATTCAGAATAAAATTCCAACTTGAAAATCTAGATGGTTATTGTTAGCAAGAAGAGTGTAGTTAATTAACCCAGTCTTGAAAGTCATTCCAACATATTATATGTCATTGTATTTTATGACAAAATCAATTGAAAATTTTTAATCAATAGTATGTGATCCTTTTTATAGTCAAGTTTACTTGATAAAAGGAAATTTCCTTTGGTGAAATGGAGCAAGTTGTGTGATGATAAAACTAGGGGAGGTATTGGTTTCAAAGTTAATACAGGTGAAAACTTAGCTCTTAGGGGAAAAGTAATATGGAGACTATACAAAGAGAGTAAAAAAATATGGGCTAGAATTCTTCTAAGTATGATGATCCCAATGACCCAAGTTTAGTATTTACTGCATTCTCTCTACCAAATTTTTCTGCACTTTGGAATGGTTTAAAAAAATTTGTTGATCTTATTATTAAAGGTTTAATATGGGTGGTGGAAACATGAGAAAAAATTTCTATTTGTATGGATACTTGGTGTGATAAAAAACCACTCAATTTAGATCTAATTTTGAAACCTTGGATGAGATTGCTTAAAAAAATATATGGTGATAGGATTTCAAACATTTTTCACAAGGATCTATACAAATGGAAAGATGTTTTTACAAGTATACAAGACATTGATGCTAGGAGGCAATTGAGTAGAAAGATAACAAATGTGATTATTCCAAGGGGAGCCAAGGATAAAATAATTTGGGAGTTTAATAGCTCAAGATAATACACAACAAGAAGTGGATATAATGTACAACACCAATAAAATAATAATGTCACTAGAATATGGAGAGATATTTGGGATAGCCCAAGCATTCCTAAAGTCAAAATATTTGTTTGGCTAGTAGGTCATAGAAGAATTGTAACCTGAGATAACATTATGAAAAGGGATTTTAATGGCCCTTCTCAATGTGTTTTCTAATAATAAGGAGGAGAAGGGTATAGACCATCTCTTGGGACATTGCTCAATAGTCTAGAATATATGGCAATGGATTCTTAAAATGTTTGATAAATGCATGGTGATGAATGGTAGAATTGAATATTGGTTAAAGCAATGGTAGAACATTTATAAAAGTGAGTCTTTACAAACAATATGGGATATATAAAAAGATACAATACTTTTAACTATATGGCTAGAAAGGAATAGAAGAATATTTTAAGGAAAGGAAATCAATTTAGAGGTAATGAAAATAAAATATTTTTAACCATATAGGAGTGTAAACCAACCCTATCAACTCATCAAATCCCTAATTTGGAAGCATAAAGTCTTGATAGATGGAGTCAAGTCATTAAATGGAATTATGATGTTGGGTATGAGAGAAGAAAAAAGAGGCAAAGAATATAAAGTGGAAACCACTAGATGTGGAGTGGGTTAAATTAAATTTCTATGGAGTATCTAAAGGAAATCAGAGACCATTCAAAGGAGGAGGAATAATTAGAAATAAGAGAAGAGAAATTTTGTCTCATTATGGTTTCAGTAGTGGATTTAAGAAAAATAACGAAACTCAAGCTTAGGCAGCTTTAGAAGGGTTAAAAATATGTAAACAAATGAATTGTAAGAGAGTATGGGTGGAAGGGGATTATATTATAGTAATAAATGCAAATTAAAGGAAAACAAAGGCTCCATGGAACATACAAGTAAATTTCAAAACGAATATGCAAGGCATAGATAGTAGAGGTGAAGTTTTGGAAACCAAAGGCTCCAAAGGCTCCATGGAATTTTCTCCCCTTTGGGGGTGTCCAGATATTCACCTTTACAAACCATCATGCAAGTCTTGTTTTAACTATGATGCAAGGCATAGATAGTGTAATATTTTGGAAAAAACACTCTACTAAGATGCAAGGCATAGATATTAGATGTGAAGTTTTGGCATTGTGAAGGCTGCTATAGAAAAATGTCAAGAAAGATGCTAAATTTTGGATTAATTGTATTCATATAGAAAATTGAAAAGATTCAGAAAATTAAAATAAAGAATTCAAAAATTTTATGTAAATTATGTAGGTTTCTAGCTATAGCATATTAATTGAGATGAGAAGTGTATATATTTGTAAACTCTCAATCTCTCAAGAAGATAGATGCAATTTTTCAAGGGTGGGGACCCAAGTACAACCCCTTATTATTCAAATATATATATATATATTAAACCCATGTTTTAATTAGTGTTCCATGGGGACGCATCCTCCACCTTGGGGGATGCATCCCCCCATTTCCTGTGCCCCCCAGCACAGGAGTATGGCAAGGGAGACATTTCCCCCCATCCCCAAAGATGCCCCAAAAAAGGGACGATCCAGGGATGAGATGCCATAGGCCTCAGCCGTCCTGGGGACGTTTCCACCCATCCCCCTTTTTGGGGGACGATTGGGAAATGTCCCCGGGATGGTTGAGGCCTGTGGCCTCCCGTCCCTGGATCGTCCCCTTTTTTGGGGTATCTTTGGGGATGCCCAGCTGCCCCCAGAGATGACTGGGCCCCATGGGGGATGCACGAGACGTACCTAGGGATGGTCTGAGCGTCCCCCATGGGGCCCAGGCATCCTCACCCAAGGGGAAATAAAAAAATAAATTTAAAAAGTTAAGGGGTGGGATCCATTTTGAGTCTCACCCCCCTCCCCCAAACCCTAAACTTAAAAGTAACTTATATAAAGTGAAAATAAAAAACACACTTACACTCATCTTTCATTTTTCAAGAGAGAAGAAGAAAAATAGAGATGGGAGAGCAAAAGGAGGCAGTAGCAGTAGGCAACAAGGGCAACAAGGTCAGCATAGCAACAATAGTAGGCAACAAGAGCAACAAGGGCAGCATAGCAGTAGCAGTTGGCAGCAAGGGCAACATAGCAGTAGCAGTAGGCAACAAGCAAAAACATAAATAACAACAGTAAAAGCACTAGGTTTTCAATTTTTTTAACTTCTTCCAAGTTGTTTTGAAATTTTGTATTTTAATTTCAACACAAAACATGGCCAACAATGCATTAGGTTCCTTTGAGGTTAATTTGGAGTAGGGAAACCAAATTGAAAATCAAAACATAAACATGAATACTGTTGTAGTTAGGAATTCATCCTCTATCATCCAACCCCAAACTTCCAAAGGGGACAACACTACTTCTCAACCCAGTTTTGACTACCCATATTTGTTACTAAAATAATATGCCAGGGGTCCATTTAAATTTAAAAAAAAACACTACTATAATTTGTAACTAACTGTGACCAAGGAAAAAAAATTATGGGGCCTCAATAACATGGCTGTGTAATTTTTGCAAAACTTCATTTATGGGCAGCTATACTAGTGTTGAGTTTCATCTCACAGATAAGGCAGGAATAGGGGTTAGGGCTTGCCAAAAAAATGACCCAAGCACAAGTTAATGAAGTCCATAATATTGTGCAAGAGTCTAGATTTAAAAATTCTGGCTTGTCTTTACCTACATCTAGCCAATCATTTAGAGAGGACATTGGGGCCTCCTTATAACAGCCACAAGAATAAACTCAAACATCCAATATGCCATTGTTGACCTCAAAGAAAAGGGGAATCGTAAATGAGATGTTTAATATGCAAGGAAGAGAATCAGCATATGATACTATAGTAAAATTATTTTTTGCACATGGGCTTCCTTTCCATATTGCACGCTCTCCCTACTTCAAGGACGCAGTAAGAGAAATAGCCAAGGCAGGGAATTCATATCTACCGCCTAGAGAAACTAGGTTGTGTACCTCTCCTTTAGACAAACACTATTCCAAATATAGTGTGGTTATGGATCAGATGAGGAACACATGGTTGAATCATGGATGTTCTATCATCATGGATGGGTGGACTGAAATTCGTCAACATCCACTCATCAATATCATTGTCACATGTAAAGTAGTTCCCTATTTTCTCAAAGCCATTGATTGCACGGGGGAAAAAAGGATGCTGAGTTCTAGTTCCTTCAGTTGAAGGAGGCTATTGAAGAGGTTGGAGCATCCAATGTTGTATAGGTAATCAATTCGATAATTTTCATTTTACTTTTATGTTTTATTTTTAAGTTTTTCAAATTTTTTTTATGAAAATCAAAATATTTAAATTTTAAAATTACAAATCTAGATTCTAAATGGTTGTTAAAAATTTAAATGAGACCATTTTAATTTTTTTCTGTACACTATAGATAGTTACAGATGCAGACCCTATTTTCCAGCATGTAGGGAAAATGATAGAACAATAATATAAACATATTTTTTGGACCCTATGTTGTGTTCATTCATTGAACAATGCATTGAAGGACATTGGGAGGATAGATTGGGTGAAGGATATGGTTGTGCAAGCCAGAGATATGAAAATGTTCATTTGCAACCATCACACTTCGTTAGCCCTCTTTCGGTCCTTCTCAAAGAAGGAGTTCATCAAACCGAGAGACACTAGATACACCACCTACTTAAATTTATTAGAGAGGATGATTGAGGTGCAAGATGCTCTACAATCCATGGTAGTAAGCACGGATTGGAAGAGGTGGTTGGAATCAAGTACAAAGGAGGGGAAAAAAATTAGAGACAAACATTGGATGATAGTTGGTGGACTCAAGCCAAGCAAGAAACCAAAATGTCATTTATAATTTTTCAATTTTCATTGTTTGTTTCAAATTGGATTGCTCATATGACAATGTGACATATAAGTTTCTAAATTTTATTTTTGATTTCTTGTATGTATATTATGTATTTTTTTGCCCCTATTGTTGTTGTCATTATAAATGCTGACATAGATGCTCCTAGTCTAGGAGAAATATATGAGACTTTTGACAATATTTTGGGGGAGATTAAAAAAGTCATTGCTGCTAGAGATCCATCCCTATTATTCTATGAGGCCTACATCAGGCCTATTATATAAAGGATGTGCGATAGGATGAACACCCTTGTTCATATGGCACCATATTTAGTAAACCCAAAGTGGTATGAGCCTAGGCCTAGGAGAGTGTATCCCCATGACGATCTAGAAGTGAAAGAAGGGCTTTTGGAAGCCATTATAAATATATATGCGAGGGAGGAGAGCTCAAATATTAGATATGAGTGGCTAAAATTTTCTAATCTTGAGGGCCCTCGCTTCAGCCACCCAGATTGTAGGGAGGATAGGGCTACCATTGCCCAAGGAAATACCATTGGATGGTGGTAGGTATATTGGGACAACACACCTAACTTGAAATATTTTGCAATTAGGGTTCTTTCACAGGTTTCTAGTTCCTCTACTATTGAGAGGAATTGGTCTACATAAAAATTTATCCATAAAGTGAGGAGGAATAGGCTTACCTCTCGTAGAGTGGAGAAGCTAGTTGCAGTGCATATCTCTCTTCGTCTTCATGAGAGAGTTAAGCCAGAGTACAAGCAATCTCTAGATACACGATGGGATGTTGATCTAGAGGATGTAGGACAGATTGATGAGGATGAGAGTCATGTGGGGTTGGTTGGAGTTTCATTGGAGGATCTTCACTTAGATGATGAGGGTAGCTCATCAAATAGTGATACAAATTTTTATAGTGATATCTCAACAAAATTTCCATAGGAGTTCTATTACATTGTATACTCTTTTAGTTTTGAGTCTTTTTATTGTAAATGAGCATTGATACTATGAGTATTTCAGACTTCTTATTGTTTCCATATTTGAACAGTTAGTGACTGAAATTTTTTAAAAATGACAGTCTTTGTTTGAACATTGGTGGCTGAAAAAATGATGATTGTTATTACTTAAAATGATGACTATTTGAATATTGTTTGCACTTGATATCCTTGGCTGAAACTTCAAGTTATAGTTGTTGAACTTGAAACAATTAAATGGATGCAAATTAGTAACTAATATGAATATGAAAATATTAAATGAATCAATTATGGTTGCACTTATGTGTTAGTAACTAATTGGAATATGAATGGTTCAACTTACATAATTGATTAGTAATATGAAATATCATTTTTGTTGGGTGTAAAATTTTTAATGTGTACATTATTCTAAATTAAAAAAAAAATCATTTTTTTAGTATTATACCAGTCGTCCCCCCCAGTCGTCCCTAATCCATCCCCTAAGATTAGCTTGTCGTCCCCCGCCGTCCCTGGAAACCCATCCCCCCATCCCCCCGTCCCTCAGACTTGTGGAACCTTGGTTATAATATATTTCGGTTAATATATTTAAGCTCATGGTTTGGTGCCCATGGTATTGTAAAACTCCTTCTTTTGTTATTGGTATATAAAACAACACTTGCATGAGGGTTTGTAAAGGTGAATGTCTGGATACCCTCCCAAGGGGGGGAACAAAATATGCAAGAAATATAATCAAAAGCAGTACAACAAGTGAGAAAGAAACCAAAATATATTATTGTATTAGATACAATTAACTTTATATAATAAGGAGATATTCTTGTTAGGTTTTTTCCTAAAAGGGTTTCCTACTTATGTAATGTGTTTGTGTTCTCTGTTTTTCCTTTGATTATGCAATTATTGATTTTCTATATTTTGTTTTATCAGGGTGTTATTTATCTTCACGATTATGGTGATCACTCTCTCACTCTTCAAATCTAAAATAAGGATAAATAAGATCAAGTGGGTATTTAGGAGCAAGTCCTAATGGTGAAATCCCCAACTCAAATAAGGGTTGATGCTTATTAAAGTATGTATTTCCTAGATTTAACTCTAGAGGAGATAAAGGGGAGAATAGTACAACTTCAAAGATTATTTTTCACCAGAGAAAAATTTGAGACAGGGTTTTCTAGTACCTTTAGAAGTGAATTTGGTTGATCTTTGTTTGGGAAAATTACTAGAAAATGATGATTTAATTTTAGGAGGCACACTTTTTAGGTTGTAAAAAGAGCATTTTAGCCTATTCTATTTATCACTCTTTTTGGAAAAATGCATATTAGATAATTGTGTAGTTGATCCAAAATCCAAACAATTTAGTAATGCCACTTGAGATTTGTAAAAATCTAGAATTGACTATGAATGACATAGGACCAAAATGATTGCATTTCAAAGGGAATACTATATAAGGGGTGGGCATATTGAAGTAGTTTATGATGATTTTATACGGGAATCTTGATTTAGTTGTCATTCAAGACATAGTGGTGGTTGACATTTCTCCATATTTTGGCATATGTATTTCTAAATATCTGCTCAATCAGTCTAGAATTTATCTTGATAAGGAATTGAATCAAGTAAAAATATTTTGGGGAAAGGATGTGATTAATATGTCCATCCAAGGCCTTCATATGTTATCTTTTCATAGATATGAGCAACATCAAATTGGTTTGCTAAAGGAAGTTGATCATGGTACAAAGGTAGAGACAATTTTTTTTCCACAAGAAGATCAGCCAAAGTGCTCTTCTATCTATCTATTTTCTAAAATAGTGTCATCTCATTGCAATGTATCTATTATTGAAGCATCCTCAATATTCAATCAAGAATATAAATTGGGTAGTTTTTTGTTGAGATAGTCCATAAGTTAGATATCCTTATTCCCTATATTTTGTTTTCTCTTTTCTCTATCTCTAGTACTATATTTCATCATCTTTGCATCTACCTATATACCCATCCATTCCACCCTTGTTTTCTATGGATATTTATACAATGTTTTGTCCCTATCCTTTCCACCTCCATCTTTATTTCTTAGTTACCAATAACACATTTTGTAGGTGCATGTACCCTAATCTTGTTCCATCATATATCATGTAGCCATCACCATATTTACTTCCCTTGTATTAGATCTTCCTTTTCTCAACTTACCTTTTTGTCCTCTATTTTGTGCCTCTTTGCATTTTCTTTTCTTCTTGTATAGTCTCTTCTTCCTCCCCAATGTATTTCCTAGACTCTTTCTATTTTTTAGAAGGTGTTGCTTCTAATATAAGGCTTTCTGAGTTCTATAAATTTATGAGCAAAGTCCCTTAAGAGGTACCAATATGTGGATCAATTTTTTACCACATTGTATGGATGAGAGAAAGTGGATCAATTTTAGATACTTAAATTTTCAAAAAATGGTTGTGTTTAGAGTATGATTCAAAATTGTCAATTTTACCAAATCTATGATAAAACGATAAGCAAGGTTCATCTAGTATTGAAGATATGCGGTCATGCAAGTTCTTAACCCCAAATCCGTTGATTTCCATAGATCCATGATGAATTTGGCTAGGGAGACTAAAAGAACATTTTTCCCCACAAATATTAGCTTTTCCTTGTTAACCATGCAACTAAATGAAGCATGAAAATGGAAGCTAGAATCTTATAAAAAGTGTGAGTCTACAATAAGAATATTAAAAGTAATCCAAGGTTTATTTTAGAGCATGACTACTATTTTTCTTTGTTAATGATGTAAAAATGAGAAAAACGCTTGGAAGCATAAGCTCAAATATGTTGATTTTCATGAAATCATAGTCTGTATGGTCAAGTTTAGATAAAGTTCATTTTGATGCATGGTTGGATAATTTTCTTAGTATAGAGTATGGCCATGAGGAAAGAATTGATAAAAGGCATGAATCCATGAATATCCATTGTGTTGTGGTCAAAGGATCAACATTGGCAAAATTTCAAAGTTACATGCAACTAATAATTTACCTATGGTGATTATGTAGAAATTAGAATGCCCCTCATATAATTTATAATATTCATGGTCATGGATTAGATATTTTCAAGAATAAAAAGAAATTCCAAAAATCAAGGAATTTCGCATCATCATGATTAAGTCAAGAAAAAGGCTCTAGATTTTAAAATCGTGAAAAAATTCAAGGAAAGGTGAAGAAGTGAAAATAGTTTTCCACTTTCGTAGGTGAAGTAATCCAAAATGAAGCAAGGCTTAAAATCATATTTTTCTCCTTTTTCATGCCCATATTTATCAAATGCTACCGAAAGTAAAAATTATGCTTACCTTCAAGAAACATAAAAGTTGAGTCGTGATCATGAGTTAAGTCATGCATCAATTGATCACATTCATAAATATCCAAATTGATGATAGATGTCAATATTGATTAGAATATAAAATTCTAAATATAATCCTCACACAACTACATGATAGAGTGATCATAAGGTATTAAACCAAATTCCATGGAAGCTAAATCATCAAGAAGATGAAACCTCGTAGTCCTAAAGCTTCTAGAACTCACTATCCAATTGACTCGATTTCAAATCTATGGAAATGAAGATGTTGCAATAATAAGGGACAACAGATATTGAGTCTATTCTATATTTACTATAACTATTTCAAGAGAACTACTTAAAAATCACTAAGTTTAAAGCAAGTTGCAAAGGAACCAAAACTCTAAAATTTCCTTGTAATGCTAAAAAATATTAAGTAATGTAAATCTATAAATAGAGGGTAAACCCTCATTTGAAAGGGTTAGTTTAAAAGTTTTTTCTTGCACTACTATGGTATATTTGTAAATCAAATAAAGGAGCATTGTCTGGGATGTTTACCTCAAATTCATGTGTCTTCTACATTGATTGGTAATATCTTGTAAATTCATTTTTGTTAATGTTCGTAGGCATAGTCTATTCTATTGATATTGGATTGCTATCCTAGATTAGTTGGAATGGTTCATGTTAATCAATGTATATTTTTAGAATTCAATTATGTTATTCTAAGTATTAGTTTATTTTGTTGAAATTCTAGTACTATATGTTTGAAATGGTTCTTCTAACATGTTATGGGCTTTAAATATGAAGATAATATGAATATGAATGTTTTTAGTGTCAGGGAGGTCTCTATATTTGTGTTGTGAGAGGTTTTTAGGTAGGATTTTATACTATTAGCTTCATTCTTCCATCGTATATTTTACATCTCTTAACCCTTTCCCTTCTCTCCCTTACCTCTTATCTTTTTTCAGCATAAAAGAGTCAACATCCATTAATTTGAAAAGGAATACCAACCTACTCTAGAGGTTGAATCATAGCAATACGATTCATCCATTATGTGGTTTGGGCTATGATTAGTAGGTTATCACCTTACAAAAACTTTTGGATAATATTAATAGTTCAAGTACATCTTGATGACAAACTAGACCACAAAAATCCCATACACCCTTTCAAAATATTCTCCACAAATATTAAGTTCATTTATTTCAAAAACACAACTAATCCAATAAATAAGCCCATACTTCTTTTCAAAATATTCTTCACAAATATTAAGTTCATTCATTTAAAAAACATGGCTAATATAATAAAGAATCTCATACTTATTTTCAAAAAATTCTCCATAAATGTTAAGACCAACCAAAACCATAACTACATAATTCTAACATTAGTTATAGTCTAGCCCTTAAAGTAAGTCTTGACATTCATTTGCAAGTCCAAAGATTAATCTATATTTTGATCATTTTCCAATCTAATATTTATAGAAGATTGATAATAATTAATCCTTTGTTTGATTACTTGAAAAGTAAAGATCAAAATAATTAATCCATCATTAGATTAGCTACCAAACTAATTTATCATTGGATCAATTTGAATCTAAAGATTAATAATTTAATCTAGCATTAGATTCATTTCCAACTAATCTATCATTGAATTAGTTTGAATCTAAATATTAATAACTTAATCTAACATTAGATTCATTTCCAACTAATCTATCATTGAATTAGTTTGAATCTAAAGATTAATAACTTAATCTAACATTAGATTCATTTCCAACTAATTTATCATTGAATTAGTTTGAATCTAAGATTAATAACTTAATCTAACATTAGATTCATTTCCAACTAATCTATCATTGAATTAGTTTGAATTTAAAGATTAATAAATTAATCTAACATTAGATTAGTTTAGTTATCCAATGCAAAGCATATCAAAGCAATAACGCAAAACTCAAACTTAGATTATTTAATATTATAACCTAATCTAAAGTCCAATGCATTAATCAAACATAGATTCATGCAACCTTAGACTAAGATATAATAAACCCTAATCTAAAATTCAAAGCAAACTCTACAATCTTAGAATAAAACTCTTATTCTACATGAGCATTACTAGGCAACAATCAGCAAGAGATGCTACTCTACACACAACCAACAAGCTAGGGATATGTTGGTGCAAAAATAGGCACCAAACGAGTGGGGGTACACCCATCGGTCCTCGATCAACATTGAACGATTGTCTATCCTAGGCGAGGCAGGGCATTTGATCTTCGAATAAGTTCATATCCTTCGATTCTAGCTACCTATGTTGTAAAGAGTGATAGGGGAAAAGCGGATGAGAGGAAAAGAAAAGGGAGACCATAGCCAAAACTTACAAGGATGGGGTATGGCTACATCAAGAAATACACGTTCAACATAACTAATGCAAATAATGGTACACCAGCTAACATATTAACTCATCTCATCCTTACTTTATTGTTCAACACAGTGAGCAAGGGCAAATTCCAAAACTAGAGAGAGGGTGCATAAAATCCAAAGTTTAAAATTAGAGCACTCCCACCTGATCAACTTTAGTAGAAATAAAACCCTGATTCCCAAGGATAGATATGAATTCCATAACCACCCAGTGAGACCCACGAAATCTAGATAGTAGAATTAAGTGAACAAGCTTAGACGGTCAACACAAAAATAAACATCCAAACTTAAAAAAAATATAAGTAAAGATAAATTAAGAGACCAAACAGTGATATGCTAATTGACAAGGTGAATAAAAATTACATATGAATTGTAATGGCTATAGAGTCACCCTTTGGAATAGCAAGCATTCCACTATTTATAGAATATTTTACATTAGTTTCAAAATATAGTATTGATGGAGATTGATAGGAAGAATCATATTGGAATAGAAAAAATATATATTGATACTCTACTCCAAAAGGGATGGTAGTTATCCAAAGTAAGCCATGTGCTTTTGCATATATTCAGACCCTTGATCATTTCTGTTGGACCTGTTTAAGCAATAAATTTTTATCGACTTTACCCCTTTGAGTAGCTTGAAATTCTAGATTTAATTGTTTCAGGATCCACATACTTTAAAATACCCTTCATCAGCTCATACCAAGGTAGCCATGATAATTAATACTCCTAATTAATTTTTATGAGGCCTCCATTTTATCTTCGGCTATGAATAGGAATGCTCCTTCAGGCACCACCCTCCAAGTCTTTCGTCCATCATATTTTTAGGGGGGACGGGTGATTGGGCTTGAACCATTGATGCTATTTTTCTAAAGTTACATCCAAAATTGGAGACATGAACTTGGAACTTATGACCACTATACCATAGTTTGATTCTTCCATCTGGGGATTTGGGATCCCAATATTCCACCCAAAGTCGGGATAGGTATTTGGGTTCTTCTTTGGAGCATACCCCTACCCAAATTTATGTCTGATCCTAGACTTAGAGATTCACTCTTTTGTTCATCCATTTAGTATTTGAAATCCACCTTAGCCATCAAAGCCTCAAATTTGGCCAGCCTTAGGATGCCATCATCATATAAAAAAGGAGAGTGAGTTAAAGGATGTAAAATTTCACCCACACTCTTGGTGGATCACAAGAGCTTTCCCTTTTACGAGAAAGAAGGCCAATTTTTTTTGGAACTAATTTTGAAATAATAAAAACTTATTAACAAATGGAGGGAATGAGAGGATAGTAAAGGCGTATAAACAAAAGTAACCAAAGGAGGCTATAGGACAAAGTAGGAATATGGCCAAAGGTGAATGGAAAATGAGGCAAAAGGAAGAATGAGGGGTGAAAAATAGGGGAACAATGAGTGGAAAAAACAAGAAAAACCAAGAAAGGAGAACAAGAGGAGAAGAAGGGAGGGAGGGAAACACATAAAATGGTGGAAGTAGAAATACGAGTACCACTAACCAAGTTAGTTAGCAACATCTAAGAACTGAGGAAAGAGAAGGAAGAGAAGAACGCAAAAAAATGAAAGAAATAAAATAAAAGGTAATCCATGGGACACCCTCATAGATCACATTGCCATAAACATACCCCATCAAGGTCTAAAAGAAGAATGCTCAAGGTATTTGCAACACTTTTTCTTGACGTAACCATGCAAAAACTTCATTGGCTTATCATCACTCCCATCAGGAAATTTTAGTTACAGACTCATTTTTGTTTTATTTTTCTTAACATATGTTACCTTTACCTTTGGAGGTGCTATTTATAGGCCAATAATCCCATCATTCGAGGAGTGGGCATTACTTTCAATGATGAAGCATATATCCTTTTGGAGATTGCATGAAGTGATGCATGAATTTTGAGCCTTTTTTCATTGGGCACGAGGTCACGACAAACATAAAGAAGAATACTGAGAACAAAGGGAAGTGCTTCAAAATCACTATGCTTTCTAGAAATTTATTGTGAGTCACCATTGAACATGATGATGTCACTAGCCATGTGCCTACTATACCTTTTATTTAACTGTTGACTTATGTACACAAAATTGTGCTGCGAGTGGCATGCCACAACCATTGATTCATATTGGAAATCATCTAGTGAATCTGTAATATCTAGACTAGACTATGCCAAATTTGAGGAACTTCTTGTAGTCCGATCAACATCACCAAAATGCTTTCCAAGCTACAAAGAGGTCAAAACTTGGAAAATCATCACGCATACTAGTACTTATGCAATTGATAATTGGTGTGGAATATAATTTTGCCACGTCAAAGATTTCTTCGAGTACTATCTTATGTAACAATAGGTTCGATGTCTCTACATGTTCTTGATAGTGGGATGCTTTTATTGGATATACTATGGATGGGATCTCCTTAGAAACTACCCTCTGATTTGCTAACCCTTCTTGAATATAGATTGGGCCTTGCTCGAAATAATTTTTTTTTTTTAAAGAAAAACCCCTTGTGGGGCCGCCTTGGTCTGAGAGACCACAAATAGGGGGGTCTACACCGTCAAAGTCACCCAGGAGTCGCACCTGACCCCTACCCACACCAACATTATCAATTGGATTTTGGATACCCAATTCAGCTTTTTAGTAGGGTGGAGATTTGAACCTGGGACCTCCCTTGGAGGATTACCCTCTCCTCTCCAACTCACCTACAACACCTAGGTTTGCTCGAAATACTCTAAGATATAAAAAGGATGTAAAATTACTTCCTTCCTGCAAGTGGAACCTCTTTTTTGGTCTAGGTCCTCTATTTTTTGAGATAAGGTACAAGTAGTAACATTGTTCATGGAAGGATTCACACTTGCATCTTTTCTGCATGATCTTGAGAAGAGATCCACCCCTTGTGTTCCACACAATGGTAGCCCTGACTCCTGCACAACTTGATATAACATCCAATATGGATATTGTATAGTTATGGAGGGAGCAACAGTGGTTGAGAAATAGGATGGGAGGACAGGGTCCTCTGAAGGTACCTTTTCTACATGAAGCAAGAGTTTCTCTACTCGTACAACCTCCTAAAATATTTAAGGGAATTTATTTTCCCTTGATTGATATAGTAGGAGGCTTATATCTAAGCTAAAAGCTCAAATATAGTACAAGTGAACTTGGGCGGGGGAAAAATGGTATTGAAATGGAATCCTCTCTCAGCTCCTTATGAATATTTTTTTGAAATCTATGATGGATTTAAAAAGAGCCCTCTTGATGAACGAGAGGTGCATTAGGAGTATGAAAGGCTCAATGGAGTCATAAAATGTGTCAATAAGAGCTCCCACCAAGTCCATTCATGATCAAATGGTTTTTTTCCTAAGGATACAGTACCACCATAGTGCCCTTCCTTCTAGAGATAAGACCAGGAGCCTGATCATGACATCTTCATGTGATATTCCATGGAGGGATGATAGTATAGCAACATCTTCAAGATGTTCTCAAGCAATTTCTAAGATGTTATCATATCTTGTCAGGTGCTTAAAGGCACTTTTATGAATCTCATGCTAGCATTGAAGGTTGAGCATACCAGGATCATTCCATTGTGGGCAGCACTTCTGGGCCATTGAGGTACTGGTCTTCAAAAGTTTTAGTTCATGCATCAGAGTTAGAGTCACCAGATGAACATACTTTATCTACTAGTGAGGTCAAGGTTGTTCATCAAACATTGAGTTCTCCAGGAAATGAAAATATTTTAACATAAAAGGTATTTGATCTTAAAATATGGATCTATTGCATAGTTGAAGTCACTAGGTGATTGAACTGGATATAGGTAAACTAGAGTATCACCGAACTCTGATTTCCTCAAACACAAAAATTTGATAAGTTCTCCAGCAAATTCACCAAAAACTATTGGTGTAAAAATAGGCATCGAATGAGCAGGGATGCACCTAGTGGTCCTTTACCAACATTGAATGACTTCCTAGCCTGGTAGAGGTGGGGCGATTGATCTCCAAATAAGGTCTGCTCCTTTGATTCTAGCTACCTATGCTGCAAAGAGTGAGAGGGGAAAAAAGAATGAGAGGGAAAGGAAACAAAGGCCATAGCCAAAATTGAAAAGGATGGGGTATAGCCACATCAAGACACACACATTCAATATTTCCAATGTAAACAATGGTACACCACCTAATAGATCATCTCATCTCATCCTAACTTTATCATTTGATAGAGAGAGCAAGGACGAATTCCAGAACCAGTGAGAGGGTGCATAAAATTCAAAGTGCAGAATTAGAGCACTCCCACCCAATCGAATTTAGCAAAAATAAAACCTCAATGCACAGGTATGGAAGCAAATTCCAAAACCACTCAGCAAGACCCACAAAATCTAAATAGTATAATCAAGTGAACAAGCTCGGATGGCCATCATAGAAATAAACATTAAGGCTAAAACAAAATAGAAGTGAAGATAAGTTGAGAGACCAAACAGTGATATGATATTATTTACATGGTGAAGAAGAATTACATATGAATTGTAATAGCCATATAGCCGCCCTTTGGAATGGTGAGCATTCCACTATTTATAGAAAATTTTACAATAGTTTCAAAATATACAATGATTGTGATTGGAAGGAAGAATCATATTGGAACGATTATAATATTTTTTGATGCTCTACTCTATGTGGGATGGTAGTTATCCAGAGGAATATAGGTGCTTTTGCATAGATCTAGACCCTTGATCATTTCTATTGGACCTTTTAAAGCAATAAATTTATATCTACTTTACCCCTTTGAGTAGCTGGAAAGTTTGGATTTAATTGCTTTAGGCTTCGTGTACTTTAAACTACCCTTCATCATCTCATACCAATGTAGCTGTGATCATTAATAGTCCTACTTGATTTTTTCAAGGTCTCCCTTTTGACGTCATCTAGAGATAGGAATTCTCCTTCATGCACCACCCTCCCAGTCTTTCGTCCATCATATCTTCATGGGGGATGGATGATTGGGCTCAGACCTTTGATGTTGCTTTCCCAAAGTTCCATCCAAATTTGGGGATGAAAACTTGGGGCTTATGACCACTATAACATAGTTTGATTCTTCCATATGGGGATTTGGGATCCCAATATTTCACCCAAAGTTGGGGTGAGGATTTGGGTTCTTCTTTCGAGCATGCCCCTGCCCAATTTTTTGTTTGATTCCAAACTTGGAGATTCACTCTTTTGTCTATTTTTTTAGTCTTTGAAATCCACCTCATCCATCAAAGACTTAAATTTGGCCAGCATTAGGGTGCCATTATCATGAAAAAAATGAGAGCGAGTAAAAGGATGCAAAATTTCACCCATAGGATTATTCAAGGTTTGGAAAACAAATACATAGAAGGTAAGGAATTGTAGACACCAAAACAGCACCAATCCGATTATGTGACTGCAAACACTGATCGCTTTGACACACACAGCCCCCAGAGGTTAAACAGTGGTCCTAACCACTTTTACAACAATTTTGGAAGGTCAAAAATCAATTTGGCACATTCAGGCACTTTGCTCAGTATCCGTCCCACCCTGGGATGAATTCAAAATGGGATTCGCCCCACCCAGGGACGAATTCTGAATTCGCTCCTGGGTAGGGCGAATTCCAGGTTCAACGGGCAAAAAGAAAAATCTTGACAAATGGCAGCCAAGGACAGTCAATTAATGCTCCCTGCCTTGCATGCGCGTGTAGGTGAGCAGATTGAACGTTAGAGGACTGTCACAAGGGCAGTCATGGAAGCCCAAGTCAGGGAGGAATCTCCTCCCTCTTGGGAAGGCATGGCCGCCAAGTGGCGCCCCTGCATGCCCATCCAAAGAGACCCCTTGGGTCTATAAATTGGTGAGCTTCCTCACCCCAAAAAGGACAGGTTGGAAGCATTTTTAAGCAACGAAGTGCTGCCAAATTAATACCATGCTTTACCTTTGATTCACCTCTTCCACATCCTTGATCTCTTTCGCAAGGGAGGTCATTGGGTGGTTATTGGAAGTGTGAATCCGGATCCAAAACCCGACACTTGACCACATCGATCTACCAATTCACCGACAACACATTACAAGAGATTTTGGGCCCATCCCAAGTGGATTGGTGCCAAAATCAGGTTCCAACGGTGGGCGGCCCGCCCGGGCGCCCCGCACTCCTGCGAGCCTAATCTTCTTTTTTAAGAACGATTGGGAATTCATGGCAGATTGTTCTTTTTGTCATTTTTTTATTTTGCATTCCATCTTATGCTGCTTAAATAGCTTGTAATTCCGATTTCATAATGCTTTGATCAAATCTTATCATGTTTTATCGCTTTTGTTGTCCTCACTAACTTGCAGGTAGCAGCATCAAATTCCCATTGATGGAGGCCAAATTGGGGAAATCTGACCATCTGGGTCTTCCCAAAATGCCTCCAATTAGCTAACCCCAAGTTTGCAGGTCTTTTGGAGCTCCCTAGATGCGACATTTGGGGCAGTATCACTTCGGCGCTTTGTCGCAGGTGAATTCGTCCTACCCCGAAATGAATTACAGTCGAATCCATCCCGCCCAGGAGCGAATTCAAATCGGTGAGGAATTTCTGACTGTTCCTTTTGCAATGCCTTCTTGGTGATGTTTCTATGTCTTTGCCAAGTTTTCATGTCATTTGGATAAGTTTTAGTTACAGTTTAATTCATTTTCTCATCCGCTTATTGTAGGTTTGAGGATCGCATGCTTTGTCTTATTCGTAGGTGCTACTAATGATTTTGTTGTTTCTTTGAATGCAGGAGGAGCAGCAAGGATCAAAGATTCATTCACACCAGCGGTGGCAACACTTTGGCCCACCCATTTTACATGTGGGCACGCGGAAGGAGGATCACTAGTCACTATTGTAACCAAAACATGTTAATGCTCCTAGCCCCTAAAAATGCGGGAGACGTCTTTGTAACCGATATTGAGAGAGTATAAATAAAAAGGGTTGTGCTTTCTATACTTCTTTCATTTCGTCTCAATTCGTCTCTTTTCCCTATTTCATGCATTTCAAATTTCTAGGATTAAAGCGTTACATTTCATTTTGCATTGCATAGCTTTAGTGTTTCTTTTCAACTTTCGGAATCTCGTGCTTTCAGTGGCGATCATGGTGGGACCCTGTCCCCTAATTTTTGAGATCAAGAAACTGATCAAAATTTGTGTTTTCTTGCTTACAGGTGCCATTTTTTGAACTCTGACTATTGTTCGTTCCAGCCTGTGGCGAATACAGTACTAGAATTCGTCTGACCCTGGGATGAATTCGAATTCATCTCAGCCTAGGACGAATTCTATTCTGGTATTCGTCTCACCCAGAGATGAATTTTTGTCTATGCAGTTTCGAGCCGAGAGTCAGAAATAGCCGATTTGGGTGGAAAAGAGGTAACAGTTTTTAACAGTTCCTGTCATTTTCTTGTTTCTGTTTTCTGTTTTGTATTTTGCTTGCTTAGGTAAAGATGTTGTTGCTTGTTTCAATTTTCTTAAAATAAACCCCACACACATCACGTGGCACTTTTAAACCAAGGAGCTGGTCGTAAAACCCCAGCCCTTGATCAAGACCAACGGTGGATTTCATCACCACCTTGGCTTGAATTTTGCATCCATCACCCCGATCGTGACTGTTGCTAGACGTAAATCCTGATGAAAGCTGACCGAGTGTAGCTGGGGTGATTCCCAACATGCGAGGATAAGTCTTCTATGGTAGGTGTCATAAACAGAGCGATTCCCCTTCCGTACCGCCTATGTTCCACGTACCATCTGCTCTCACGTACCTATAGTTTCCCTCACGTAAGGGCGGGTATATAGAGAGGTTGGTATATCGGTCTGGCAATGGTATATCGAAGGGGCGACCAATTTTGGGAGCCATAAGAGCCTTCATTTTGCATTTAAATGTTCTTTACAAAAACCTCAAAAACAACAACAAAACACACTAAACCAGTTTTAGGACACACTTTCAACCTTTAAACGAGATAATCACCGTTTGTGTATGTGTGTGTTCTTTTCTATTTAAGTGTAGCATAAAAAATCATAAAAGAGATAAAAATCTGCTTAGCTTGTAGAAGAGCACCACCATGGTGTACACCCGTAGCCAAGCCCAATCAAGGGCAGAAGCTGCGGAAAGTGTACAAGGAGCGGGCACAAGTCACCTCCGCTTTAGCCCTAAGGACTTGGCCATACCGCCTTGGCGGTCTGACCCACAAGAGAGTCCACATCATTCCATGTCAAGGTGGAATTATAGGGACACCCCTCTGGGGGACACGCCCATTCATCACAGCCCCTTTCAGGAAGAATCTTTACATGTGGCACTCAACGTAGATAGAAAAGCTCCCTTAGAAGCTAGATATGAGTGGCCACCACGTGATGAAGCGCTAGAGAGGCATAGTGTCCATGAGGAGAGGCCACATGACTATGGCATCCCTCCTTTGCCTCCCATCACTGTTAGAACCAATAGACAAACCCTAGAGCATAGGGCTCTCCAAACAGGGCAAGCTAACTCCGCCCACCCCTTTCACACCTACGAAAGGGAGTACGAGGAAGACCATCACATTCCTCGAGAGCAATATATAGCATGGGAGCCTTGCGCTTCCGCACCTGCTAGATACCATGGTTACCCACTGAGGCCAGAGCCTCGGGTAAATGCCACCAACCTCGATAGAGGGAAGCAACCCATTGAGATCTCGGATCATCATGACCGAGGCAAATGCATAGGAGAGGCATTCAGGCCTCCTAGGCCCAAGATGGTAGACCAAATTGACCTGGCAGTCGCCAGACATGCCGCCCGCCAAGCCTAGATCATGCGGCTTGAGCAAGATCAATAGCAGCTAGAGCATCTATACCACCTTAGCAAGGAGCGCATTCAGCGCCAAATAGATGAGCTACTTTATAACCTACCTGAGAGGGTTCCAACCCCTCGCACCCAAAGAGTGGAACCATATGAGAGGCATAATCCCTTGGTGCGGGATAGGTCTCCGTGACCTCATCAAGTTTTGCCTCCGAGACCCCATAGACCTGAGAGGGAGGCCACTCCCCGAAACAATGATGGGTACCCTCCGTGGGGACCCACTCAGGGTCATAGGTCTCACCCAGAGACTCCTCAAGAAGTTTACGAGGAGTATGAACAAGAAGTAGAGCGGGCCGAAATGCCCTACCAAGGCAGAGGGGTTGCTATCCGGCCACCCCCCATAGGCCTCAAGTCTCCCACAACCCACAATGGGAGCAAACTAAAGAGGAAGAGATTAAATCTTTCGATGCATACAAAGCATTGTTAGAGCATTTGGAGTCTATGGAAACCAAAGCTTCTGGGCCCCAAAAGCCCATGTTATGCCAACTCCGTAGTCACCCTATGCATCCATCAGTGCTTGCACCTCCTTACCCCGAACACTTCAAGCTGCCTCAGTTGGCAGTCTTTAAGGGTGAAGAGGATGCCCAAGAGCATGTGACAAGATTCCTGAGCCAATGCTTTGGCATTCAGGATAATGATGCATTGTTGCTAAGGACATTTATAACCACATTCATGGGCCCTACCTCGGATTGGTTCACCCAGTTGCTAAAGCACAACATCAATAACTTGGATCAGTTAGTGGATGCGTTCCTTGAACGCTTCACCTTCAACACCAAGAAGAAGGCATCACTGAGTGACCTGGCCAGCCTCAGGCAATATGAGGAGGAGACCATGGCGGCCTACGGGAATCGATGGAGGACTCTGCTTTCCAAGCTACCCTACCTTCCCCCTATGTCCGACCTTACACAAATGTTCTCACGAAGTTGTTTGAGATCGATCTCTGTGCTATTGCAGCTACAGCAATATGCCACCTTAGAAGAAGCTCTGGCGCAAGCCAAAATTATCGAAGAGATCAAAATACAGGATGGCAAAATTGCCAAACCTAAGAAGAAAGAGTGGAACAAGAACACAAAGATAGGGACTACGCAACAAAAACCCACTGCGGTTAATCAAGTTGCTATAAATGTCCCTAAGCTTGCACAAGAAATACAGCCTCAAAAGGCTAATTATCAGGCAGTGCCTCCTAACAATTATGAAAGAGAAAATAAAAAATAGGAGCAAAATCAGCAGCGTCACCCTAAGCGATAGTACACCCCTTATACGGAGTCTAGGGACTCCCTATTTGACCGCTTGTCAGCGGTGAACTTGATCACCCTTCCAGAGATTCAAACCATAGATCCTAATGCTCCCAAGCCTAAGGGATACAGAGAGGACTTGTATTGTAGGTTCCACAGGCGAAGGGGACATGACCTGAACGCATGTTGGAAGTTCAAAGGATTGATACAAGACCTGATTGACAATAAGACATTGGCAGTGGACAACCCCATAGCGCCAAACAACCAGTAGATGGGGGTTTTCAAGGACCCCTTGCCTGCCCATGAGGCACAGGCAAAACCCCTTCAGGTCAATGAGGTGCAACAGAATTTCCCCATGCAAGGGTATGTGGGAATGATAAGCATAGTGACTAGGAACAAGAAATACCCAGGAGTTGCCCCTAAGGCAGCCACAAGAGAGGTTCCATCGACGTCACAACCTCAACAACACCCTGTGCAGCTACCTCCGCCTAGACCCGCGGCCATGATACGGACCAAACTCACGCAGAGTTTGCGGACCACGTCGGCTAGGCTCTCCATATATGAGCTTATACAACAATCAGCGCCCCATCGGGAGGCTCTCATGGAGATTTTGAAAGCCATCGAGTTGCAGCCCCATGAAGCGAATTCCTTCAATAACTTCATGGGACATGTAAAATGATGCACGAAGCCAGTCATTACCTTTCGAGAAGATGAAGTTAAATCGATGTCTGATGACATGGCAGATCCACCCCTACACGTTATCATGCGGGTCAACGGGATCCCGTATAAGAGGGTGTTGATAGACACTGGCTCATCCAGTAACATCATTACTACAACAGCATTGAAACATCTGAAGTTGCCAGCCTCTCACATCACGGCTTCCACTTACACACTACGAGCATTCAATGATGCGATATGCTCGATAGTTGGCACAATTGTTCTACCCGTTCAGGTAGGACAAAAGATGATACCTACATTGTGCCATATTTTGGAAGGCGAGATGGCATACAACATATTGCTAGGGCGGCCATGGATCAGGGACATGAAGTGTGTCCCTTCGATAGCTCACCAATGTTTGAAGTATGCATTTGAAGGGGAAGTACATGTAGTCTCGATGGACTTAGAACCCTTCAAATATTGCAATGCGATGCAGTTGATGCCACAATCGACCCTCCCATCGACGCACTTGGATTTTTAGTTAAATCCATCTAGATAGGGTCCGATGCCGCAAGCACCACTGGTGACAAATCCATCAAAACCCCAGCCAGGTGCATCTTCATCGTCAGCTCCTTCACTACCAATGCCACCTATCATGGCTAAATAGAAGGACAAAGGGAAGCAAATCCTGGAAGAGGCTCAACCCCTGGAAGAGGCGCTGCCAACAATATCAACCATCTCAACCGAAGAGATACCTAGCACAATGGAAGTTGAGGCTCCTAGTCCACCCAACATGGAATGGACTCAGGAAGAGCTTCCGTTCCCTCCCTCTCAATCACCAACAATTACTATTGAAATGGCTAGTACGGGCCTAGGGGAGTATCTAGTGTGGAATGTCATAGCAACGACCGTGCTAGAGTCAGTGCAAGACATGGGGAGACCTCGCCTCCCCATCGGGACAATTGTTCCTTTAGGCTACCCATCGAACCAGACCAATTTTGTGTATGGGGGCCTTGACCATGGTGTTGAGCCATGCATGCAAAAGGACGAGGATGAAGAGCCTTTTGCAGAAGATGTCAACTATCTGTCTAACCCGGACTTTGCTCTGAGATATCTTGGCCAATGCAATTGGCATGGATACGGGCTAGGCAGGTATGAGCAAGGAGTGCGTGTCCTTTGCCAGCCAAGATACCAAATGCCTTATGACAAGTCGGGAGTAGGGTTCAACCACCCCCTGCCCTTGGACATCTTGGTGGAAAACATGCAAGGCCTAGGAATAGGCAACAAGGGTGGATTGGCATCAGATCCTTATGCCAACCCAAACACAACATATACATTGGGAGATTACCTCCCATGGTCAACAACCACCCTTGTTAACATCAATAACCCTTCTCCTTTGCTAGAGAGAGGCGAAAGTTTGGGAACTCACTTTCAAGGAAGGTATAAGCAGTGTCTAGAAGGATCTTCGGAGGATGAATCAGAATATGAACCAGTGTCATATGATCCCTTCGAATCTGATAGTGATCACTCATAGGGGATTCCCATGAATAACTATCAAGAGATCTTTTTGACCCTGTTCCCTCTAGAGGCTCCAATCGAGCCAGTGCCACGTCAAGAGAATCAGGTCCCCCCATGGAGCGTGGAACAACCACAATGGGACCAGATTAATTTGCTTGAACAAGATGAGCCTCATATGTCTCAAGCAATTGTCGGAGCTAATGAAGGTTTTTGGATCTCCGATAGTGATTCGAAAGATGAAACTGAGATGGCCTATCTCAACCACATGCGACAAATGCAACAACGATACCCCTTGGAGATTAATGACATATTTGCATAGATGGGCATAGTGCCAGGGCATGAGTGGTACGTAGACCCAGCAGGGTGGGATCAAGTGTTGGATCCGCTGCTCCAGGTACATGAAGAGCACCTTCCACTCCGAGACCCTAGGGTGATATCAGTGTCGAGGGTAGACCCTATCCTCCTATTAGCACATAGGGCCGATCCATTCATGCCAGTACCTCTAGAACCAGATCCAGAACATAGAGAACATCCAGAATGTTTGAGTCATCACACCCATGGTAATGGAGACCAAAATCATTTCATCCACATGATCTCCATTGACTTAACCACACCCATCCACAATCCGGCCGATCCAACATGGTCCTTGCATCTAGACATAGATGCCATTGACTGGGATCACATCAATTCACCTCCATCCCCATCAGAGTACTGGCCTTTCGATAAAATGCTTCATTTTACCCCAGGGACAACTCAGGATATCTTTCATGCTGAAGAGGAACCCGAGGTTCCCAACGTATATTTAAACTCAGCTAATGATATCCATTTGATCCCAACTCCACATCAGTTGGAGGACGGATCCCACATGTCGGTCGAGGAGACGACTGACGTAGACATCGGCTTGGATCCAATGAATCCACAGATTATCAAGCTAGGGGTAAGCTTATCCCCTGAAGAGCAAGCCGACTACATTGCCCTTCTCAAAGAGAAGAAGGAGGTTTTTGCATGGTCATACAGAGACATGTCGGGGCTAGATCCATAGCTAGTCATGCATAATCTAACGCTTGATCCGAAAATCAAGCCAGTTAAGCAAAAACTACGTAAGATGCACCCAATAGTGGCCTTGATGGTCAAAGATGAATTGCAAAAGTTGTTGGATGCATAGTTTGTCATCTACATGGATTATCCGCCATGGCTGTCCAACATGGTGCCCATCAAAAATCTCGATGGGAGGATTCGCATATGCACTAATTTTTGAGATCTAAACAAAGTGAGTCCTAAGGATGATTTCCCCTTGCCAAGCATCGATGCGTTGGTAGATGCTACAGTAGGTCACGAAATGCTATCCCTCATGGATGGTTTCTCGGGATACAATCAGATTCGTATCAATCTCGAGGACCAACTAAAAATGGCGTTCACAATGCCTTGGGGGACATTTTGTTATAAGGTCATGCCCTTTGGCCTTAAAAATGCTGGCGCCACCTACCAACGTGCCATGACGTACATCTTCCATGATTACATGCATAAAACTTTGGAAGATTACATGGATGATTTGTTGGCCAAGTCTCTTTTGCGCCCAGATCATCTCGATGACTTAAGCAAGATCCTCGATCGCCTCATGGAGCATAAAGTCAGATTGAATCCCAAGAAGTGCGTATTTGGCATCACATCTAGAAAACTCTTGGGTTTCATAGTCTCAAAGCGAGGCATCGAGGTGGACCCAAACAAAGTCAAGGCAATCCTTGAAATGGTTCCCCCAACTACCATTAAGCAGCTCAAAAGTCTATAGGGAAAGGTCACATCAATTAAGCGCTTCATAGCATAGCTATCTGACAAGTGCCGACCCATGAACAAATTATTGCACAAGGGGGTAGCATTTCACTGGGATGACGAGTGCCAGTCAGCCTTTGATGACATCAAATGATACTTGGCTTCGTCACTAGTATTGGCACCACCTAGACCAGGAGTGCCATTCTACTTATACATCTCAGCTACTGAGGTGGCACTGGGCGCCATGCTAGCCTAAAAGAATGAACTTCACAAAGAATAGGCTACTTACTATCTTAGCCGCACCCTGGTTAGTTATGAACTTAACTATGCATACGTCGAGAAACTCTACTTGGCAGTGGTGTTTGCTACCAAAAAGCTATGCCACTACATGCTGAGCAACACTACGTATGTTGTGTCTAAGGAGAATCCATTGCGATACATGATGAGTCATACTTATCATAGTAGTCGCATGACGAAATGGATCATGTTGTTGATAAAATTTGACATAGATTTTATTGGATAAAAATCCATCAAAGGACAGGTCATAGCCGATCAACTAGCAGAGGCTCCTCTCGAAGATGATCAGCCTCTAGTCATAGAACTACCCGATGATGGGGTCTTCCATGTCTCAGAATCGCTAGATTCTGATGAGCCTGAGTCACAGGTTGACATAACCCTATTTTTTGATGGTTCTAAATGTGAGCAAGGTGGTGGCATGGGAATAGTATTCTTCACACCGTAGGGTGCTCCAATGCCCCTATCATTTAAATTAAATTTCCCATGCACCAACAATAATGCAGAGTATGAAGCCTTGCTCATAGGTCTTCAGACAACAATCACCATGAACATCAAATGACTGAACATCTTTGGTGATTCGTTGTTAATTGTCAATCAAGTCAAAGGGGTATTCCAATGCAAATGCCTAGTTTTGTAGGCTTATAAAGCCCTTGTGGACAAATTCTTGGCAAAACTTGAGTGGTACGACATCGAGGCACTCCCTCGGTCATCGAATCATTTTGCGGACACAATGGCCTCCTTGGGGTCACTAATCCCACAAGACCTTTCTGGTGATATGACAACCATTCAAGTCAAAACCCTATCACAATCCATGATGGAGCATGCAAGCTCTGACTTGATGCCAAGAATCCACATGATCCAGATTGAACCATCCTCGGATAAGTTCTCTCGAATCCATGATCATCTGAAACATGCCAACTGGGGGTCCTTGTTCTCCCCTACTCCCATTAATAGCAACACAATGCTATTCTTACAAGTTCTCTCCCGCTCAACGTTTGCTAGGGATGAACTTCAAGAGGGATTGGTTGTTCATACCGTCGAGGCTTCCGATCAACAGGACTAGTATTTACCCATTAGAGACTACCTCAAGTTAGGTAATCTCCCGCTTGGATTGACGCATGCCACAAAATGAGCATTCAAGCAGAAAGCGGCTAAGTATGTCTTGATAGGAGACATTTTGTACCATCACAGCTATGAAGGAATCCTCCTTCATTGCTTGGACCAGCAAGAGTCCACTTGGGCAGTCGCCCAAGCGCACGATGGTACATGTGGTGGCCACTTCAATGGTATGGCCATCGCAAAGCGCATTCTTCGCATGGGCTATTATTGGCCATCTTTAGAGCGAGATTGTTGCGCATATGTCAGGAAGTGCGTGAAGTGTCAACATCATGCCAATTTGATGCACGTACCTTCCTAGGCCTTGCAGACAGTCCAGTCCGCTTGGCCATTTTTGTAGTGGGGCTTCGATCTAATTGGAAAGATCTCCCCTTCGTCAAGCCATCACACGTTTATCATAATGGCCATAGAGTATTTCACCAAATGGGTGGAAGCAGTTCGCTTACCTCTACGATAGGACCCCGCATTGTGGAGTTCATTTTGCATAACATCATATGTCATTTTGGTATTCCATCCAAAATAGTCTCGGATAATGGGACGTCATTCAAGAACAAAGACGTGCGTGCTTTGACCACAAAGTACAAAATTCAGCATAGTTTTTTGACACCCTATTATCCACAGGCAAATGGGCAAGCAGAGGCGTCAAACAAAATGCTAGTTGCCATCCTTAAAAATATGGTCATGGATAGTCATAAGGATTGGCACATCCAAATCCCACTTGCCCTATGGGCTTATCGCACTAGCATTCGGATGCCCACTAGGGCAACTCCATTTTTGCTCGTGTATGGCTCCGAGGCAGTCATGCCTCTCGAGTTGGAAATTCCTTCCCTGTGCATATCAATGCAAGAGTTCATCGATGATGACGCTGCGTGATAAGCCCGGTTAGACCAGCTTACGTTGCTTGATGAATGATGCGTTAATGCTCTCGAGCATTTACGTATCTATCAAGAGCGACTTAAGAAAGCTTACAACATGAAAGTTCACCTGAGGGACTTTCGGGTTGGTGATTTGGTCTTGAAGGAAAACCAATAGAACTCTAGTTTGTCGTCCCACCTAAGGGACAAGTTCATGGCAAATTGGTTAGGTCCATATGTAATTGATAGCAAAATAGGACCCGAGACATACCGGCTAGCCTCTCTTGATGGAATCAAGGAAACAGAACCCTTGAACATCAGTCATTTGTGACCATTCCATATCTAAGAGAGCCATATCCCAAAATGCTCCAAGGATTCCTATAATCGCTTGGTCAATCCCAAAATGCTCCAAGGATTCCTATAATCGCTTGGTCAATCCCAAAATGCTCCAAGGATTCCTATAATCGCTTGGTCAATCCCAAAATGCTCCAAGGATTCCTATAATCGCTTGGTCAATCCCAAAATGCTCCAAGGATTCCTATAATCGCTTGGTCAATCCCAAAATGCTCCAAGGATTCCTATAATCGCTTGGTCAATCCCAAAATGCTCCAAGGATTCCTATAATCGCTTGGTCAATCCCAAAATGCTCCAAGGATTCCTATAATCGCTTGGTCAATCCCAAAATGCTCCAAGGATTCCCACAATCGCTTGGTCAAAAATAAGAAAATTCAAAAATTATCAAAAACAACAAAAATTTGCATCTCATTTCCAGGCATGCTCAAATTCATCAATAAAAAGCTCTTCTCGCATCTCATCTTCATATTCACAAAAATCAATCCATCAAAAATACAAAAATATGTAGCTGCATTAAGCATCACACCCATACATTGCATATTTGTGGTCGTACAGGTCAAAGGCACCATAGACTGTAATTACTCTGCTAGTCCATCTTGTTCCACATTTTTCCATTTTATAAGCAGTCCAAAAAAAAATGCCATTCACTGCTTTTTACCACACTAGAGTCAGTGGTCTTCTAATGTATCAAGAGTTTTCATCTTTCAGTCATCATTTTGCTTTCTAGCCACGTATTGTACCAAGTCAGACAGATTTTATGAAGGTAGAGTTCTACTTGGATCACACCTTGTTACGTAGCATCCCAACACAAATTAAAACACATAAAAATTCCCAAGTTGTGTGAACGAAAGATGAAACCTGCACAGTAATCCAGGTCACCATAAGCGAAATGGTTATCTTGCTCATCCCCCTCTGCGAATGACCCCAAGAATGCTGAGAGTTGGCAAAAGGACAAGCATCTTCCCTACCCAATTCCCCAAGAATCCCAAGTTCTCAAAAAGTTGCAAACATCAAAATTTTGCAAAAAGTCAAAACTCCAAAAAATTTGACATCACCACCAGAGTGCATACATCAAAAGGCACATACAATAGTGATTCTTATCACTCAAAATCCAAATCCCTTGCTCAAAAGAAAAATATATAAAAATAAATAGTGATTTTTATCACTACAAACGAGCAAGTATCCCAATACAATTGAAGAAAAGAAGGGAGTCGAACTTGAATCCCTGGAACTCTCAAAATTTCGATAGGTCATGAGGCAAACCTCAGTACCGGTTTGGTGGATAGCCTATCGGTCATTGGCGGTAAACCTCCCGCATGATGATATATCTATCACATTAACTCGTGTACAGATCAATGTTTGCATGTGGATGAGCTAGCTTATGGTATCCTAGATAGCACCGTAGATTAATCTGACTAAATACAACAAAGGAGTTAGTGGAGCTAATTAGGTGATCCTCAGTACAGGTTTGGTTGACAGCCTATCTGGCACTGGCGGTATCCTGACAAATACCACATAAATGAACTCAATTGCACACACAGGGATGTGAAATAGCTTGGTCAAAGACAAGTCCGATTCATACCTTGTTCAAAAGTCTTGTAAGATAAAGTACAATCATGGCTAGTGAGTTAAAACCGTCTGAGTCTCAGAAAACCTTAGCTACATTTCTAAACCAACTGCGCTACTTTTCATCCTCACATTACCATCAGAAAATACAAAAAAACCACATGTATACATGCAAAGTCATTTACCACAACAATCGCCTAAAAACAAAATCACAAAGTCCTAAATAGTCTATGGTGCCCTAACCAAACAACACAAATTCAATTCATCCATTACATTTTGCATATCACATATACATCAAAAACATTTGCATTCATCATAACATATGCATCCATCAAAATAAATTAACATGCATACATCCATACTCATCACTCATCATGCATAAAATCAAATCATCACTCGCATAAACAAAATAAAGTCATCTGTATATATCATCAAAAATGCTCATAGGCTACAATAACCGGTCATCTGACCCCACACAATCCAAAAGCTCAAAACCCCCAAGCCTAGGGCATCGACCACCATGATCATGTAGGATCGGTGCGACGGGAACTACCCCCTATGGTGTGGGTCCTATGGGACCCCTCAGGGCGGCTACTGCTAGCCCTCGCATCATGCCTGCTACCCCCTCCCTCATCTAGTCACCTACGATGAGATGATGCTGACTGCTCAGTATCACTGCCCCTCGTCCGATATGATGATCCACCTCCAGGAGGCTCAGGTATTCACCCACCAAGGTGGATAATCTCTCCCTCCATATCCAACCGATGTCATCACCAATCTAATTCCCATCGATCCCACTCTACCTCCCATCGATGGTAGTAAGATACTGCATCGTCGCACTATCCCTCCTGCACCCGTAGGAGATCCCTCTCCCATGCAGCATCAGTATCCCCCTCCTATCGGTGAGACACAGCCCATGCATTCTCCCACTCTGCCAACTGAGTCCATAAGAGATCTCTCTCCTACAAAGCCTCTCCCAACTCCCCATCTCACCCCCATAGCAGGTCCTCCAATCATGCTATCTCAGCATTGAGCCTCGCCTCCACCTCCTCCAAACCTGCCTAAGGCATAGGCAACTCTAGAATAGCAGCCTGCTCTGGCTCCCACTACTCTGTGATGTCCTGCATCTTCGGCTGATCCGGAACCCCCAAATCCACATCCTCATCCTCCACCTCCACCATGTCTGCATCCTCCCAAGGAGCTCCCCAATCATCCCCTGGTGCCTCGGCACCCTCCCCGCCCATTGCTACCACCTCCGTGCCTCCTAGTGGCCCCTCTCCCCACCATCATCGTAGTACCCACCACTGGTCATACTCTATGGTAGTCCCGATGTCATCCACGTCTGGGACATCGATCACCATATCTGAATCCTCGCCTAGTGGCGCGATGACCGATCGGTCTAGAGTTCTCTCATCCCCCGATGTCGATAGACCACGGGCTCACCAGGAAACCCCTGGCACACCCCAAACTATCATGTCACCCGACTGTAGGGGAAGAACTCATGCTCGGTCCCATGCCACCCAATCAGCCACCGCTCTCTGCGTACCCATCGGAGCCACTCTCCAGCCTCCGACCAGGCTGGACAGTCTCGATAGGGGCGCCAGAGCACCTCCCCTAGAGTAAGCCGAGCGAAGGCATCGACATAGTGCCCTACGACACCTGCCCACCATCGACTCTGTCCCTGCTCCCCAGACCGCCACCATAGAATCGCATAGCCTATCTCCCTATCCTCCATCTCCGCTCGAGTCATCCACGGTAACTCGGCCGGCCTCTCCACCGCTATGTGCTGCCAAGCCCAACTCTGCAATAGATAGCTATAGCTAATCCCCTTTCACTTCCGGTAGCGGACCTCGTACAACTCACCATAGAGCTGTGCCAACAGCTTCTGTCCCCATCTCATGATTAGCGGTGCCTCCCGTCGGGCACTCTACCAACCGCCAAACCAAATCCAGCAGGTTCCATGGGAACCTCGCACCTGACGAGTCAGGTAACAGCATGTTGGAAATGAGGCCCATAAGGAATGCGTGCCTCACTCCCAACACCCCCCTCTCCAGCCACCATCGGACCAAAATCCTACCAATCTAGCAGTCGCCCTCTACCCTCTCCACTGGATCCTCCACACCCAGCTCCTCCCCATGCCCGAAGCATCGCATCAGTACAACTGTTCGTTGATCACGCGATGACGTCCTGATCGACAGTCCATCTATCAAAATCCGTAGAAGCCGATAGATATCCTCCAAGGTCACTGTCATCTCCCCTGTTGGGAGATGGAAGGTGTTGGTCCGGGGATCCCACAGATTGATCAGGGCCATCAAATAAGCTCGATCCATGACCACAGGCTCCAGTCGAGCCACCTACTTGAGCCCAAGGGCATCAAGCCACTCCCAGTCAGCCACAGTTAGCGCCCCTCATGCTTCAGCAAAAGCAGTGGGTACACGGTACCGGCTCTTAACTACCTACAAAAGAAAACAATTCAAAAACATTAAAATCATGGAAAAAAATTGTACAACAATAACATGAATATACAACATTGCCTACCAATGTATACAAAAAAAAATAAAAATAAAAATTTTTTAAAAAAAAAAAAAAAATTAATTTGTCGTCTAGGGTTTCTAATCCTAATTGATAAATTTAAAAACAAAAAAAAAAAAAAAATTAATTTGGTCCTAGGGTTTCTAATCCTAACGATAAATTTAAAAAAAAAAATTAAAAAAAAAAAACAAAACAAAAATTAATTTGTCAGTCCTAGGGTTTCTAATCCTAACTGATAAATTTAAAAACAAAACAAAAATTAAAAAAAAAATTAATTTGTCAGCCCTAGGGTTTTTAAACTCTAAACTGATTAATTAACAAAAACACAAATATTTTGTCAGTCCTATTGTCAGTCGTAGGATTTCGGTATTCTAAGTCTAAAAAGTCTGCACAAACAAAATAAAATTAAAATAACAGTTTTAAACCTAGGGTTTTAACCTACGTTTTAAAACTGACCAGCTCAACCTAAGAACTAGGGTTTTACGTTCCGTTTATCCTAGGGTTTTAGTTATAAGCAAAATAACAATTCTTTACCTAGGTTTTCACTACGTTTGTCATTTAGTTGTACACTAAGTCTTGGTTGTGTTCAGCTCAGTTTCAGGGTTTCAATTTTAAATTTTGAAAAACATCATCACAAAGAAAATTAAACAAAACACTTGCAGTTTTAAACAAAAGTAATAACACTAGGGAGCACTTACTGGTCTCGCTTCGGCTCCGTCGCTCGATCCGGTTTGTGCACTCATGATGTCAGGAGAAATTCGGTAGCGCTTCGCTTCGCAGAATTAACCTCCTCCTCCCTAGAGCTCCAAATCGTAAGAAAATTCAGATGCAAATGAGCCCAAACCCTAGTTTTGGCCTTTAAATAGGCCTTTTGAGCTTATATTCGTTCCCCCTGGATGAGCACTCTGGTTAGCACTCGTCCCACCCTGGGACGAATTCTAAGCTGGTATTCGTCCCACCCTGGGATGAATTCAGGGCAAAAATTTCAAAAAACAACAAAAATTGAACAAAAATGCACTAAAATAGCTAATAAACTTGCCCGATGAGAGTGCTGTTGCACTTGACATCCCGGGCATGCAAAATAGATGTTGGGGTCACAAATTGTCACTATCCTACTCCCTAAGAAGGCTACCTTAGCCGGACCACTCCACGGGAGGACGGATTTTTGCCAATTTTAGCTCCAAAAAGCGTCGCAAAAAGGGTTACCACCCACCAAAAATAGGTCTAAATGTCAGAAAACTGCACACACTTAATGCTAAACCATCTAAGGGCACCCTTGCACAAGTCATCTTGGGTCAAGCGACTCGTCGCTTTTCTCATGAAGGTCATTCCCTCATCGATTCGTCGCTTGAGGGGGTAGTCACACTTAGTCACCAATCAACAAACACACACCCAATTAAGGAAAATGGCATGCATTCAAAGAATCATTGACAAAGACAATTACGCTCCTGCTTGGGGCAGTAAACAAGCAATAATCACAATCTGATCAAATCACTTGGCATTTCGTGAATCATGAACTCAAGGTTCTCACAGACAAAAGGTTGCGCCCTTTGCCTATTCATGACTGATCAATGTCCAAGGTCAAGTAACACCTCACCGAAAAAGGTTAACACTTGAATTGAGTGCCTTCGCTCGTCGAAGCAAGGATTCAAGAATGCATGCCCTTTCCATGCTTGGGGCATCAAAAGTTGGTTAGGTTACCAAGAAATCCTAATCATTAGTGCTTTGGTTATCTATTTTTGCTCGACATTGTGCCACCCGCAGCGCTTTCCAAAAAGGGGCATCTATAGACACCAAAACAGCACCAATCCGATTATGTGACTGCAAACACTGATCGCTTTGACACACACAGCCCCAAGGGCAGCCCTCAGAGGTTAAAAAGTGGTCCTAACCACTTTTACAACAATTTTGGAAGGTCAAAAATCAATTTGGCACCTTCAGGCACTTTGCTCAGTATCCGTCCCACCCTGGGACGAATTCAAAATGGGATTCGCCCCACCCAGGGACGAATTCTGAATTCGCTCTGGGGTAGGGCGAATTCCAGGTTCAACGGGCAAAAAGAGAAATCTTGACAAATGGCAGCCAAGGACAGTCAATTAATGCTCCCTGCCTTGCATGCGCGTGTAGGTGAGCAAATTGAACGTTAGAGGACTATCACAAGGGCAATCATGGAAGCCCAAGTCAAGGAGGAATCTCCTCCCTCTTGGGAAGGCATGACCGCCAAGTGGCGCCCATGCATGCCCATCCAAAGAGACCCCTTGGGTCTATAAATTGGTGAGCTTCCTCACCCCAAAGAGGACAGGTTGGAAGCATTTTTAAGCAACGAAGTGTTGCCAAATTAATACCACGCTTTACCTTTGATTCACCTCTTCCACATCCTTGATCTCTTTCGCAAGGGAGGTCATTGGGTGGTTATTGGAAGTGTGAATCCGGATCCAAAACCCGACACTTGACCACATCGATCTACCAATTCGCCGACAACACATTACAAGAGATTTTGGGCCCATCCCAAGTGGATTGGTGCCGAAATCAGGTTCCAACGGTGGGCGGCCCGCCTAGGCGCCCCGCACTCTTGCGAGCCTAATCTTCTTTTTTAAGAATGATTGGGAATTCATGGCAGATTGTTCTTTTTGTCATTTTTTTATTTTGCATTCCATCTTATGCTGCTTAAATAGCTTGTAATTCCGATTTCATAATGCTTTGATCAAATCTTATCATGTTTTATCGCTTTTGTTGTCCTCACTAACTTGCAGGTAGCAGCATCAAATTCCCATTGATGGAGGCCAAATTGGGGAAATCTGACCATCTGGGTCTTCCCAAAATGCCTCCAATTAGCTAACCCCAAGTTTGCAGGTCTTTTGGAGCTCCCTAGATGCGACATTTGGGGCAGTATCACTTCGACGCTTTGTCGCAGGTGAATTCGTCCTACCCCGAAACGAATTACAGTCGAATCCGTCCCGCCCAAGAGCGAATTCAAATCGGTGAGGAATTTCCTGACTGTTCCTTTTGCAATGCCTTCTTGGTGATGTTTCTATGTCTTTGCCAAGTTTTCATGTCATTTGGATAAGTTTTAGTTATAGTTTAATTCATTTTCTCATCCGCTTATTGTAGGTTTGAGGATCGCATGCTTTGTCTTATTCGCAGGTGCTACTAACGATTTTGTTGTTTCTTTGAATGCAGGAGGAGCAGCAAGGATCAAAGATTCATTCACACCAGCGGCGGCAACACTTTGGCCCGCCCATTTTACATGTGGGCACGCGGAAGGAGGATCACTAGTCACTATTGTAACCGAAACATGTTAACGCTCCTAGCCCCCGAAAAGGCGGGAGACCGTCTTTGTAACCGATATTGAGAGAGTATAAATAAAAAGGGTTGTGCTTTCTATACTTCTTTCATTTCATC
The DNA here is from genome assembly GCA_028583015.1 of Wollemia nobilis. Classification (NCBI taxonomy): domain Eukaryota; kingdom Viridiplantae; phylum Streptophyta; class Pinopsida; order Araucariales; family Araucariaceae; genus Wollemia; species Wollemia nobilis. The sequence continues at coordinate 566,165 of JAQPPZ010000128.1, read as the reverse complement.
TCAATTCGTCTCTTTTCCCTATTTCATGCATTTCAAATTTCTAGGATTAAAGCGTTACATTTCGTTTTGCATTGCATAGCTTTAGTGTTTCTTTTCAACTTCCGAAATCTCGTGTTTTTAGTGGCGATCATGGTGGGACACTATCCCCTGATTTTTGATATCAAGATACTAATAAAAATTTGTGTTTTCTTGCTTACAGGTGTCGTTTTTTGAACTTTGACTATTGTTCATTCCAGCTTGTGGCAAATACAGTACTGGAATTCATCTGACCCTAGGACGAATTCGAATTCGTTCCAGCCTGGGACAAATTCTGTTCTAGTATTCGTCTCACCTAGAGATGAATTTTTGTCTGTGCAGTTTCAGAGCCGAGAGTCAGAGATAGACTATTTGGGCGAAAAAGAGGTAACAATTTTTAACAGTTCCTGTCATTTTCTTATTTATGTTTTCTATTTTCTGTCCATTCTTGCTTGCTTAGGTAAAGATGTTGCTTGTTTCAATTTTCTTAAAATAAACCCCACACACATCACGTGGCACTTTTAAACCAAGGTGCTGGTCGTAAAACCCCAGCCCTTGAGCAAGACCAACGGTGGATTTCATCACCACGTTGGCTTGAATATTTGCATACATCACCTCGATCGTGACTGTTGCTAGACGTAAATCCTGATGAAAGCTAACCAAGTGTAGTTGGGGTGCACCTTTGGCTACTATAATTTTGGTTTCAATTCTCCATCATGTACTGCATTGAGGGGGGGAAATTAGGTGGGAGTTTTTTAGCATTATGGATATACCTGCAGAACTACCACTTCACCCTAGCACACAATTATTCCTCTTACTTGTACATGGAGTCTATTAAAGACTTTTTTCTATTGTTCTTGGGAAAACTAGGTTTAGAAAGTAAGAGGAAGAATGATGGTGATTTGCAGCAGTGCTTTGGGATACGAGGAGCAAGCAATAGATTCCACAAAGCTTTTTTTGAGAGCTAGGTAAAATTTGGTCTTTGCTGAGAGTGATTCTTTCATTACTTTTTCTAACTGCCCATTGTTACTACTTTATACTATGTGTACTGTGTTCATTCATTTGTTGGCATGTGTTTGTGGAGCTTGTATTGACTGTGTACCTTCATTATCTTGTAAGGGATTCTCTTGGTGGTGAAGGGTATTTTAGAAAATGGTCACATTGGGACATCCTCGATTTTGCTATGCATCCCTAAATCCTTGCTAATTAGAACCCCTATGGAAGGTTGTTTGTGCTATTCTTGATTTGGAATCCACAAGGTATCTTTGGGTTTTGTTCACCCAACCTTTCCTTGGTTGGTCACAGTGCATGCATACTAGTTTAAGGATGTCACTCTAGTTCATGTCGAGATATATCGGGTTCTTTGAGGTATTATGCTTTTTACTTACCTTCTATGTATTTTTTTCCCAAGCCTTGAACGATCTCTAGCTTTTCGGTTGTACATAGAGTAGGGTCTCTTGTTGAGCATTGCCTAGTAATGCTCACGTAGAGTAAGAGTTGTGTTCTAAGATTGTAGATTTTTCTTTGAATTGTAGATTGGGTTTATTATATCTTAGTCTAAGGTTACATGAATATATATTTGATTAATGCAATGGATTGTAGATTAGGTTATAATATTAGATAATCTAAAATTCTAATTTTTTTGTTATTGATTTGATATACTCTACATTGGATAACTATACTAATATAATGTTAGATTAAGTTATTAATCTTTATATTCAAACATATTCAATGATATATTAGTTGGAAATAATGTTAGATTAAGTTATTAATATTTAGATTCAAACTAATTCAATGATAGATTAGTTGGAAATGAATCTAATGTTAGATTAAGTTATTAATATTTATATTTAAACTAATTCAATGATAGATTAGTTGGAAATGAATCTAATGCTAGATTAAATTATTAATATTTATATTCAAATCGATCCCATGATAAATTAGTTTGGTATCTAATATAATGATGGATTAATTCTTTTGATCCTTGTTTTTCAAGTAATCAAATGAAGGATTAATTATTATCAATCTTCTATAAATATTAGATTGGAAAACGATCAAAAGATAGATTAATTCTTGGACTTGCAAATGAATGTCAAGACTTACTCTAAGGGATAGACTATAACTAACATTAGAATGATGTAGTTATGGTTTTGGCTGGTCTTAATATTTGTGGAGAATGTTTTGAAAAGAATTATGGGCTTCTTTATTGGATTAGTTGTGTTTTTGAAATGAATGAACTTAACATTTGTGGAGAATGTTTTGAAAATAAGTATGGGCTTCTTTATTGGATTAGTTGTGTTTTTGAAATGAATGAACTTAAAATTTGTGGAGAATGTTTTGAAAGGGAGTATGGGCTTCTATTGTGTGTTTTCTATAATGAATTAGCTATGTGGAAAATATGAGAATTGATATTTGTGGAAAATATTCTTGGAAAGAAGTATGGGCTTCTTTTGTGTTTTGCTATACTGAATTAGAGATGTGATATTTGTGGAAAATATTTTGGAAAATAAGTATGGGTTTCTTTTGTGTGTTTTCTATAATGATTTAGCTATGTGAAAATATGGGAATTGATATTTACGAAAAATATCTTGGAAAGAAGTATGGGCTTCTTTGCTTGTGTTTTCTATATTGAATTGAATTATAGAAATGCAAGTGCTTGGGTTCTAAAATATTTGTGGAGAATATTTTAGGAAAGTAGTAAGGGCTAATTTTTTTATGCATTGAATCTTATAGAAATGCATTCATACCTGCATATGATATTTTTTTATCCCCACCTTCTTATCAACTACCACAGAGGCCAAAGGAAGATGGTGTAGGGTCATGCTAAGATAACTCCACCTTGTTCTTGGAGTATTGTTGTTGATCACTCTTGGTGAAAGAGGATTTATTGTAATAGAAGTAAAGACTATTATTTTGTAATATAAGCCTTTAAAATAATGACTACATGTTGCTATGTTGTTAAATATATTTATGGTTCACATCCATGCTAGTGCTTAAATGATTGGATAGTTAGATTTGTTTTTGTAAGCTTAAGATGCTAGTATTGCTTTATTCATTGAGAATGTATTTTCTTTATTTATTTCTAGAGAGATATATATATAGAGAGAGAGAGTTATCCTTGGATTTCTTTGGGAATGACACTAAAGTTAACTTTGTATAAAAATCTCTTTTAAACTTGGGTTATTATGGGATAGAAACACCTACATTATGTATCTATGATAAGGCAATCATGCAAAGTGATTGTAGCTTATAAGCCATTGTTGAGATGAAATTTGAGCATGAGGTTTAAGAGATCAATGTAGAGGTGTAGTTAAACTAGACTAAGAGAATATGCCCAATAGGTCAATATAGATGGAATTATGGTTGGAAGTGGGAATTGGCATCCATTTTTCTAAAGACTAAAAAGGGATAATACTAATGCTAAGGTCAAGAAGTTTGCATTCATGGAGAATGTCAAAAAAGTAATAAGACATTTTAAAATCATTCTTTATACCATGAAGGTATATAAGGTGAACCCTAGTTACATATGGGAGCTTGGCCCCTCCTATCCACTCGAGTGATATCTTCAGTATCTTAGAATTAAAATGTGGGTGTCTAGTCGATGCATGTATTTCATGGATACTCTTGTGAAATTTTCGTTAAAAAAAATATCTCTTAGTTTGGTTAGCTTTTGTGGTTTTTACATATGGTCTGTTTATCCCTATGCGTCTACCCACCATGGAATACCTCATGACTACCTTGGATGGTTGCCAAGAAAATGCCATGAATGGTTGTGTGACCACTAGATCCCTGGCAATTTCTCTATTTGCATTCATTTCTAAATTCCCTCTTTCTTTTTACTATTTTCATCATTTTTACCATTACCAAACACATTTTTATCAATACCTCATCATTATCATCAATTTATTCCACCATAAAATCAGTGCCTAAGGGAGTCTATATTCATAAAATTTTGTCACAAAATAGGTTCAATACATAAACACCCAATCATGGAGTCACATTTGTACAAAAAATTTCCTCATAAGCTATCATTAACCCTGCTTTCTTGGGTTAAAAGAAATTTTTTTTTTTCAAATAAAATTCTAATTCATTCAATTTCGTATGTCCCATGCCCATGATTGTATGGTTCCTCATACATCATATTTTGACAAGTCGATCAAAGTGTTGTGAGAACATCTACCAAGGGTTGGTTAGATTACCACATAAAAAAAAATGATCAATTTTACAAAGGCAAGGATACAAGAACATATGTTCATTCCATGATTGGGGAATTTTACATTGGCTTTGATCTAAGAAAATTTTACATGTCCCTCATTGAATTGTTGTTGTGGCATGCCAAAAGTCATGGTCAGTCATCGTCAACTATTTTTGTCCACTTATTATCATTGGTCATCAATTCAATTATTTGGTGTCATTTATTTTTGCACCACATAGTGTTCACATGTAATCCAATACAAAAAGGGGTAATTGTAGACACCCAAAAAGTGTTGCATTTTGTATAGGCACATGTATTCATGCATTTTATAAATATTTTGATAATTTTTGTAAATATTTTGGTAAATTTTGTAAATCATTTAATTAATTCCAAAATTATAATTTGGAGAACTTGAATAATAATAATAATAAATTAAATATTCATTTTTTCTAAATTTTTGTTACCCTATCTTATGGCAACATCTCATAATTCACCTAATCACACCTACCCATGCCACATCACTCAAACACTTCATCCTAATTACTCTTATCCACACCACCTCACTCACACACTTCATCCTAATAACACCTACCCATGCCACCTTAGTCACACACTTCATACCTATCCATGTCACCTCACTTACATACCTCATCCTAATCACACCTACCCATGCCACTTAACTCACACACCTACCTATTTTCAACCTCTCCCCTCCTTGTTCCAAATGTCAAGTCTCCAAACTTGTCATCTTACCTATGCTTATCACTTGGTTTTCATCTCCTTCCAAGTCATCTCCCCTCACAAACCATCCACCAAGTCTATAAAAACTCCCTCTAATTCCTTCAGAAAGTGAGGCTGATACTTTTTAAAATGTTACTAAAATTTTAAGTGAAAAACACATAAGTTCGATACATCTCAAATAAATTTCATCAAAATTCTATCATCAAAGTTTGAGAACACCCCACCCTTGGTGGTTAGTAGTTGAGGCCACCACACCCCTAGTGGTTAGCAATCAATACTACCACACCTATAGTAGTTGCACTTCAAAACCTCCCAAATCCACAAAATTAATCACAAACAGGAGCAAACAGACCATAAAATGTGAGTAAGGTAATTTTTGATTGTTTTTGTTAATATTGCTATGTAATACTACCATTTTCATTTTATTTTGAAAGGTTTTGTAAGTAATTTTGCATCTTTTATGAAATTCAGGCCTAATATAGATAGGTCTTTTAGATGCTATTGATTTGTTGTCTCATATTGTGTGTAGGAGTTCACAAGAACACATACAATCTAGGATGGTCCGGCCTTCAAGCAAAGAAAGAAATCCATTTACAATTTGAGGTGGTCTAGAAGATATTTGGAGCACCATTGAAGTTCATTTCACAAAAGGAGCCTTTCCTTCCTAATTTTTTTTTGTTTTTTAACCCCAAAAGGGTATTTTGTAAAAGATTGTAATGGTTTAGTAATAATTTTAAATCAATGCAAATGGAGCATTTTTCAAACTACATTAAGTTTTATTTTAGATTTGATTCAAATTTTTAAGAGTTAAAGTTTAAATATATGTATTTTTGAAGCTATTTAAAGTTTTTTAAGATATTGTAAATTTAATAGGGAGTTAATAGGATTATTAATTCAAATGTTTAGAAAAGTAAATTTAAAAATTTGCAAAAATTAGTTTTTGAAATCTCAATTTTAGAGCTATAAGGTTGTCAACTTCAAAGGAAATGGAAAATACAATATTTTTATTTTTTGAATCTCAATCATTCAAAGGGATTTAATTTTATCCCATGGGAAAATAAGATGAAGTCAATACTTATTGTTTAAAAACTTTGGGGTGTGGTGAATGGACATAGAAACATTATAGAAGGGAAGATAGGAATTCAAAAATTCAAAGATAATGATACTAAAGCCTTAATGTCAATTTTGTTTGGCATATATAATGAGATTCAAGCACACATTAGTGAAGTAGAAAATTTAAAAGGTGCATGGAAAAATTGTGTATGATATACGAAGGAAAAAATAAGGTAATCATTTTACACCTACAATCACAATTGTATGCACTAAAAGTTCATGATGGAGAAAACATAGAACATTTTCTTCAAAGGATATCATAATTAAAATCAAAATTGCATACCTTAGGAGAAAAGGTTGAAGATAAACTCCTAGTTTCAGTTGTACTTAGAGCACTTCCTAAATCATTCAAAATGTTGGTCATATATCTTCTAGTATCAAATAGAAAGATGTCATTTTAAGAATTAATAAATATTCTTCAACAATATGAACTTGAAAATCAATTGAGAAATGAGTCATCCAATAAGGCTCTTGTAGTAGAAAAAGGATTTTACACTTTATCAAAAAATCAATAACAAAATAAGTATTGTCATATTTATTAAAAAAAGGATATACTACAAAATTTTATATTATAATGAATTAACTAGGAAGGATCAAGATCAATAATCTCCTAAATGAAATTAGATAAATTAGAGTAATCAACAAGAGTATGTTGCACAATCATAATGTGTACATAGGAATCTTATGGAAAACCACATATATTTGTTACAAGTGAAGAGGAATCCTATAAACCTATGACAGTAAATGCATATTGTGACACAAAAAGGAAAGATATAAAGTGTAGCTTAAATGATTTGAATGTAGTTCGTGATTGGTCAAAAAAAGCTTATGCTATATAAATTGATAATCATAGGGATAGTGATGCTCAAAGTTATCTTGATATTGAAAGAGATCAGGGTGATGAAGAATTTGGTTATTTTTAAAGGTATACTAAAGGAATTGGTTCCAAATTGTTAAATAAAATGGGATATAAAGACATAGGTTTGGGAAAACATGGACAAGAAATGAAAGATCCAATTGCACAAAAAATAAGACCAAAATATGAAGGTATTGGATATACAAGAAAAATGAGCAATAATAAATCAAGAACTAAATTCATGACAAGAAAAAGTGATATCAAATTAGCGAAAAATACTAATCAAATTTGTAACAATTAAGAACAAAATTGGTAAAAGAATTTTTAATAGGGAACAAATGTAATCATTGTGGTAGATATGGACATAAGATAGAAAATTGTTAGAATATCCATTATTGTGAAACTTTTAGAGGACATAATCATTATAAAACATATTCTCTACATAAATAGAAGGAAAATAAAAAATAAAAAATGTATTATAGATGAATAAGTATGAATGAATGGAATAAGATGAAAGGAATGATGTATGGTTTCTACAAAATAAACCAAATATTATGAATAATAAATTTTTATTAAATTAAAATAATTATATTGGTCTTACCATGAAGAAATGTGAAATTAATGATTATAACCCAAGCATAGCTTAGAACGTAATCTATAGTGAAAGCACATATATTGATGATTATATAGAAATGATGGTCTTATGATTTTTTTAGTGGATCATCCAAATACAATGATAATCTAGAGGTAGTGACCCAATGGGAGTGACCCAAAGGCAGAGATCCAAAGGTAGTGATCCAAAGACTAACCTAGAGGTAGTGACCCAGAGACTGATCAAGAGGTAGTGACCTAAAGATAGTGACCTAGAGGTAGATACCCATAGGCAACTTAGATATATTCATCCAGAGGCAGACACATATAATTTATAAAGGAATACTTAATGAAGTTTGCATATATATATTCATGTTAAAGTTAGAGTTTAAGAATCATAGAATGAAGGAAAAAACCATACTACCAAATAATGTAATAGAAGGGGGTGTTGGAAGTATTACATTATTTTCCTCTTGTAAATATTAGTTTGATAGAATGATTTATATTTTATATAAAGTATGTGTCAATATGAGAGTTAGTGCAAGGTGTCGAGAGAGAATTAAGAGTCACATTGCTATGTGGCAAAATGAAAGTTTTATCTTAATGAGAGGAATATAAAAGGATGGATATCCAAAATGTTTTAGGAGAGCAATAGTTAGAGTACTAAAAAATAATGTAAAATTATATATTGGAGATAAAGCTCCATGCAATGTAATCTACTTGAATAATTCTTATAATCTTTTGATATTTTATATATTTGAGTTATATTTGTGAGATATTGTTGTTATTACAATATTGATATTCATTATTATTTTGCACGACATTCATTTGATTTATACTTGATCCTAGATAAAAATTTATATTAGTTAATCTACCTAGAAAGCTAAAAATACAAGATATAATTTGTAAAATCTCATTATTAATATTTTAATTAATATTCATTTTCAATACAAGAAGTATATTTTTTAATAAATTATTGTGAGTATATATATTGGGCCATCAAATATCAATAAATTTTATAGTTTTTATATATAGAATTAAATTAGACAAATAGATCTATGAAAAGTATATAATTTATAATGTCTTTATGTATTAAATTTGTATACTTACCTAAAGGAAAGATAGTGCCTACAAGGTAGAATCATTGGAAAGAATACATGTTGTTCATCTAAGAAATAGGATCATTCCAGATAAAACTGATGGTAAAGAAAACATAGGATCACAAGACCAGAACAAAGAAAAGATAACCAAGAAAACCAACAAACAAGTAAAAAACCCTAAGATTGAGGTAGAAAATGATCCCCTAAAACAATTAGATCTCAACAAAAATATGGAAACCAAGAAAGTAGAGTTTGATGTTGGCCAAGAGTTAGCCAAATAAAAAATCAACATTACTTTTGGTGAACTAATGACCATTCCTAAATATAGATATCAGGTATGCAAAGCCTTCAATTTGATAGAATGGCCTGACTATAACATATGAAATGCTTTAGTAAGAAAAAACCTTCACCAATACCCAAGAATCCATCCTCAGGTAGACATTTTTACACATCCTTGAGATATACTTTAGAATTAGGAGATCAATATGTGATACATAACTGTATGTTAGATAGTGGAGCATCCCACAATATTATGCCCAAAAAAGTGGTAGATCAACTTGGTTTAATATGTACCAGAGACTCACCTCCCATATCAGTCATGGATAGTAGACAAGTGCCATGTGTAGGGATAATCACAAGATTGTGTTTTTAGATCAGTATCCTAAGAAAGGAATAGTGATGGATGTGGCCATTGTGGATGTAGACCCTTTATTTTCCCTATTGTTATCTAGACATTAGGCTAAGAAATTAGGAGGGTCAATCTAGTTGGATTGGTCATACACCACAATTCCATTAAATACTAAAGAACAAGCCATACTCAGAAGAGAACCATTCCATAAATACATTGTAGAGTTAAAGAAAACTGATAGTACAATAATAAATTTAGTCCACTTCATTGAGGAGAATGAAATGGGAGTCTATTCCATCTAGTATACACCATTCCTCTCTATAGTCCTTGAATTCATCAACATGGACCCACAAACCACAATCGAGATAGATGCAGAATCTGATAGAGTATTAACTACCAAAATGTGGACTATGACATTTGATGGTGCAAAATCACAAACTAGAGTAGGAGCTGGAGTTAACCTAACTGATATAAAAGGAAATTATTTGGGTATACCTTATAGACTACAATTCCCCTACACAAACAATGTAGCTGAGTACAAAGCCTTGCTATTAGGGTTAAGAAAAGCTAAAGAGTTGGGGATAAACTATCTGACTGTATGTGGAGATGCAAAGTTGATCATACAACAAGTTAAATATAAATATCAAACCAAACACCCTAGGTTAAAACAATACAAATAGGTTATCCAAGATGAAATAGACAAGTTTCTAGCTTTTAACATAACATACATACCTAGAGAAAAAAACCATATAGCAAACCTATTAGTTATCAATGCATTAGGAGTCGATTACCTAGAGATAGATACAAAATATCAAGAGATATTTCCTACTATTTTTGTTTATCATCCTTCTATTCCAGATAACGTTGTCTACTTACAAGTTTTTTAGGATGACATCGATATTAAAAATTTCATGACTCTGCAGAACCATTATGCTGATATTTTGTGTGACGAGTCAGATGAAGAAAAGCTAAGGAGGTCATAGGAGAACCTATGGAGGTCATACAACTTAGAACCAACAAAATCCCAAGAGGATTAGTTTCTTTGGAAATCCTTTTTTATGATTTTGATAGAGCACATAAACCTAGTATGATGGAGTCAGAAGCAGATGATGTTAATATAGGGATAGAACAAGAGCCCAAAATAGTGAAAATCAACAAGGTTTTGTTAGGAAAATAAAGGGATCAATATATAAATTTCCTCAAGAAAAATGTGGATTCCTTTGCTTGGAGTTATGAAGATCTCAAAACTTTCAATACTGATATAATGAGTCATATTATCCCATTAAAAGAAGGAACCAAGCCTCACAGGAAAAAGCAAAGAAATTTTAAGACCAAAAACTATTGGATGCCAAAATCGTAAGGAAGGTTAGATTCTCATCTTGGATAGCTAATCTAGTCCCAATCAGGAAAAAGAATGGAGACATAAGGCTATGTGTTGATTTTAGAAATTTGAATAAAAATTCACTCAAATATAATTATCCATTACCAAACATGGAACAGTTATTACAATCTATGGTAGGTTCAGCCAGAATGTCTCTATTAGATGGATTCTCAGGGTATAATAAAATAGCAATAAATCCTGAAGATAGATACAAAATTGATTTTACCATGCCATGGGGCACATTTGAATACCTAAGGATACCTTTTGGGCTGATGAATGCTGGAGAAACTTTCCAAAGGGTAATGGAATTTGCTTTTAAAGGCCTCATGTTCAAAATAGTGGTAGTTTACCTAGATGATATAATTGTTTTCTCTCAAAACCCAGAAGATCATTTTGGGCATCTGGCTCAAATATTTGAAAGGTGTAAAGAATTTGGTATCTCTTTAAATCCTAAAAAGTGTATTTTTGGAGCTACACAAGGAAAGCTACTTGGCCACATTGTTTCTAAAGAAGGAATCAACATTGATCTAGAAATAACTAAGGCTATTGCAAAAATCCCACCACCAAAGAACTTGAAAGGAGTCAGATCATTTTTTGGGAAGATCAACTTTGTCAGGAGGTTTATCCCGAATTTTGCCCAAATTGCTAAACCAATCAATAACATGATAAAGAAATATGGGATTATCAAGTGGATAGAAGAAAATCTAGAGGCTTTCCAAAATATTAAAAATACCATTACACAAGCCCCCATGTTAACATACCCAGATTATTCAAGATATTTTAATATCTATTCATTTGCCTTAAAAGATACCATTGCTACCATTTTATCTCAAAAGGATTAGGAGAATAATGAGAGGCCCATTGCATTCATGAGTTCTGGGATGAAAGGTCATCTGAACTACACAATGATCGAAAAACAAGCCTTTTCCCTAGTAAAATCTTTGGAACATTTCAAAGGGATTATTGGGTCCAATAAAGTAATAGCATGCATACCATACATAGTTGTTAAAGAGGTATTTACTCAGAATGAACCTACAGGTAAGTCATCTAGGTGGATGGTCAAGTTACAACAATATGAGCTCAAATTCAAGATAGTCAAAACCATTAAAGGACAAGGCTTGGAAAAATACATAGCCACCAAAGGAGGAGAAGAATTCAATAATACCATCACAACAAAAAATGCACAATCAAAAGACACTACAAATTACTTCGAAGATGAATGGTATAAAGAAATAGTCTTGTACTTAAAAACACTTTCTTTTTCAATAGGCATAACTCAGAATAAGATGAGAAGCATTAAATAGTAGGCACAAAAGTATTACATTCAGAATAACAAATTATATTGGAGGCATCCGAATGGAGTATTATTACTCTATCTTTTTCAAAAGGAAGTTCCTGGTATAATTGAAGAATTTCACACAGGCTTCTATGGAGGGCATTTCACACCTAAAGAAACTACTAACACCATAATGAGAGTTGGTTACTACTGGCCATCCATGTTTAGAGATGTGCATCTATTTGTAAGAAAGTTCCAGAACTACCAAATATTTGATGGTAAGAAAAAGTTACCTGCAATGCCCTTGAAACTTGTGGTAGTAGAAGCTCCTTTCACCCAGTGGGGTTTAGACCTGATAGGAGAAATTAATCCAAATTATTTAGGTGGTCATAGATGGATAATAACCATAGTGACTATTTCACTAAGTGGGTGGAAGCTGCTCCATTGAAGAAATCAACCACCAAAGTAATTATCAGATTCTTGGAAGAAAATATCCTGACTAGATTTGGAACACCCAAAAAGCTAGTCATTGACAATGGAAGCAGATTTATTTCATATGAGATGATAGAATTTTGTAGTAGATATAGCATTGAGTTGGTACATTCAACTAATTACTACCCTCAGGGTAATGGCCTAGTAGAATCCTCAAACAAAAACCTCATTACCAGGATAAAGAGATCCCTTGGCAAAAACAAAAGAGGTTGGGACAATGAATTGAAGTTTGCTTTATGGGTTGATAGGATTTCTATTAAAAGAGCAATAGGAAAAACCCCTTATGAATTGGTGTATGGGGAAAAGGTATTGCTCCCTCCATAGGTAGAAATGCCTACCTTGGCTTTATTACTTCAATATCACAAGAAACCAGATGGCCTGCAAAGAAGAATGGACCAAATTGTTAAACTTGAAGAGGACAGAAGAAATGCCTTCGAGAGAATGATCCAAGAAACTAAAAAAATAATTCAAATATTTAACAAGAAAGCTAAAGGAAAGCCATTTGCTGAAGGAGACATAGTACTATACTAGGATCCAAAGAATGACAAGCCAGGAGACAAAGGCAAATTGGAACCAAAATGGTTGGTCCCTTATCAGATCATACAAAAGATAGGCCACCATACTTACAGGTTACAAACCTTGCAAGGAGAAGAAGTGTAATTTTTGATAAATGGCCAGAACCTAAAAATGTACCATCCCTGTGATGGGGATCAATTGATATGAACTATTTTTATTTGCCAAAAAACAATTGTGTCAGCATTTAGGCAGTAATTGTTTTTTCAAGTTTAACCACAAATATTGTTAGTCTATTACTTTATTTAGTACTTTAGGTGACTAGGATATATATTTGTAGGTGATTAAGTTTTTTAATTCAAACTCTAAGTCTTGAATCGGTCTCTACATGTCCTTATGTAAGTCAGGAAAATAAGTATTGTTATAGAAAACTTTGAAAGTTGTAGTATACCATGACAAGAGGTCATCATGTATGGTCAAATCAATCGGAGATTCTGAGGTTCTCAAGAAAAAATTTACTCTCTTAAGATTCATCAGTTCTCTTATCCCAAATAGAGCCTGTGTTGGGCTTAAAAATCCCAACTTATATTGTACCCCTAATTTTCAAACAAGATTAAAAACAAGTGTCTAGGTGATTATAGGTTGTGGTAGTCAAATTCAAAGGTGAAAAGTTTCATAAAATTATGAAGGTCCAAAGGAGTCTCCATGGTCATGAAGGTATAGCTCTGGGTCATCTTGTGCATAATTCATTCAAAATCATCCTTCATAAATTCATTCCTATCATATCCATTTTACCATAGTATTATCATTTCACCATCCATTTTATTAAAGCCTTTACCCCATTCATCTAAGTTTACACTTCATAATTCCATTTGTTAGTTTTTCATCATCATCCATTCATTCTTCAATACATGCCCAGGTCACCCGATGAATATAAATTTTCTCTATGTCTAACGATGATCAACATCATGAATGAACCCACCCCGATGTATTCATGTTCCCTAAGGTGTGAAGTGTATCATATACATCAAGTTTTTTTCCCCTTTTCTCAATAATAAAATTTATCGAAGTTCTAATGCCTTAGTCATCACACCCGATAAAACTTCCATAAACTACCTCACCTGATAAAATAAAGAAAAGTGACTATCCTAGTCGATGCCTCATTTTTCATCTCATACAATCACCCATAGGTCCATTGGCTATCGTGCCTTGTCAAAAGAATCATCGCCTATTACTTCCATTCGAAGAACACTATTGGCTATGTTACCCGATGCCCCTCCATATTCACTTGATAGCCTATTCACCATTTTGTCATCATGCGAACCTATAATTTGGAAGTGGTTAAATCGTCTAAATAAACATTTTACATCACATATCCTACCCGATAGCCCCTCATTCACCTAATCACTTAGCCTCGTTGAATACCTTAGTCAATGGTCAATAGATTTCTATTTGCCTAAGTTAAACATTTCGTTCGATAATATCTTATTGGTGAGAATTAACTTTAAACCATGTTGTCCATACCTAGGTCTTTAAGGGTCTCAATTATGTGATTAATGCATCCCATTTTTAGTACCATGGTAAAGCATCTCATCTAAAGTCTTTTGCAAAGAATGATTGGTCAAATCACTCACCTGATGCCATATTATTGGTCAAAAGCTTCAATTGATGACCTTTGATTGTTTAATAAAAATTTATGGTGCAGGTAAAATTGGATAAGGCAAGCAATACTTTCCCTTTAGTTGGTCCCTTCACTTGTGCTTCGGGTAGATGACTCGTTTAACAAAATCCGATGAACTACAAATTAAGTCACACTGCAAATTCATTGCTCCTTTCCTTCACTCACCAACATCACATCAAGCTAAGTACCAATTGCATTTCTACTAGAGTCATATTTTAAGCCGTGTATTTGGTTATGATGCCCAAAGCAATGTATTCCATTTGCCATCACATCTACCTAAGTGTATGACTTATTCGATAGGGCTAAATCAAGTGGATACCTCATCTGATCAACCATTATTAAAATTAAGGTCACTTAATTTTAATCCCCATCTCGTTGGGTATCCCGCCCACATACGTCTTCAACAATGATGGTGAAATTTTACCTGATGACATGGCAAGAAAGGAGAAAGTGAGTTAGTGACTCGACCTACGATGGTAAAATATTGATCTGGTAATCAAATTTTTTGGAATAAAAAATCTCTTTATTGACCCATTTAACATTGACATCACTCTACGATTAATCAAAATCAAAGAGGGTGACTAGTCATGACTGACATAAATTCACTGAGGTTGATAGAAATAAAAGGAGTCAGTTCTCACAAGTATTCCAATGCATAAAAGGAGTTGTTAATCAGTACATCTGTACCATCATATGTTCGCAGCATAAGAAGAATGATAAAGGCAATCCAAACATAGAGCGATCAGAACTTAGGAGATGATGAAGGTCTAAGGAGAGAAATATCAGGTCACACAAATAAGTCTTTCATACAAAGTAAAAATCTTACAAACTATACTAATAAGAGCAGATTTATGGAGCAAGAAATACAGTAATATATTTTATGCTAATTCAAGCAAGTCGAATCCTGCATCTTGTCAACATGACTCTATATGAAGGCGAGTACCTGAACAAGGATCATAAAAACAAAGATGGGTCAAATTGTGCAACAAATAGAGCATGAAAAACATAACAAATTCCTGTATACCAATATTAAGATATGCAAAATGTGCATTAGAAGAAATCAGATGCCAAAGCTTCAACAATATGCCTACTTTGGAAATATACGAGTGCCTCGACGAAGTATAGTTACAGAGGAAACACCTCGACGGAGTATAGTTATGGAGGTACAATGTTTTTCACTATTACATTCATTTTTGTACCTCCAGATCTCATTTTCCATTCCATTTTTCCTCCCATTCCTAGCACTTTAGTGCTACTTCCACCTTCTCACCTATAAATATACCATTGCCCTCTCCTTTCTAGGTATTCTCTCTTAATTATTGTTCCATTTTGTTTCACAAAGCACCATCTCACCACCATTCCATGTACAACACTACATCCATTGTATTCAACTATCTCCACACCCATCCATATTGTTTCCCATTTTGTTTCATTTCATCGTATTTTTTCTTTTCTCTCTTCACCATCACATCGGGTCCCCCTCTGTTTCACATCAAAAATATAATTGCATCAAACCTAGTCCAGATCCAACTAAAGATAGAAATGGATGACTAGGACCAATAGGAATATTATATATGCAATATATTTTGTCTGGCCCACCACATGACCAAAAATAAAGGTCAAATGATCTCTTGCTCAAGATAGTCCAAGAACTCCCTTCAAATCAAAAAGTAGTTAGAGTCAGAAAAAGCTGAATTGGTGAAACACAGTTTTAGGCAAATGGTAGTTTTACAGAATTTTGATAGCTTGCACCAATTGATATCTTAATGTAACACACCCAAGAAGCTGAAGAGACATAGAGCCAAAATAGATACACATGGCTAAACCAATGCCAAGAAAATGTAATATATTTTGAACAAGGCTACATAAGGAGCCAAAGTGACCAAGAGTCATCATCAAGCATCCATTGTAAAAATTTACAAGCAAGGTATACTGTGTGTCCTATTTTAGGTTGTCGTATTTTCCCTGTGTTAGTCTTCCTCTGTTCCACTCTTATTCTTCCCATTTGTGCAAGAATTTTTGAAGGTGTATCCGCCAATTGAGATCATTTCTAGTGATTGGATCAGAGATCGGAGGCTCTTGATTACTTCATTAGAATTGAGAGTTGTGTTCTTCTATTACATTATTTGAATGAAAAGAACCATTGTATTGAGTTTCATTGGGTCTTGGCACTCTTCCGGATCTTTTTTGTAACTTTTTTATGAAATTTAATACAAATCTGGATCTCATCCTTCTTGCAAATTTGTTGTGCAAATGTATGTGTTGTCTATTTATGTGTTACATGATTTGAACATATGAATAGCACTTTCTTTCATTGGTAAATGTTTATATCCATTACATGATTTGAATGTATGTAAACAAACCAATTATCTCTTTTTTTTCAATATTTTCATAAAGATTTAAATTCTTGCTACGATTACCCAATGGACAAGGCATCGGTCTACATTCTTGAAGTGTTATATTAAGCTTGGTCATCATCAAAAACTGATTCAAACCCATCTAATCTGGAAGAGCTAAAAGGATAGAATGTCCATGTTTAATTAGGCTCTTATTAGGGTATCCATACCTGACCTAGTATTTCATGAATTTTCTTTAAACCCCCATATAGGTTGAAGCGGCAAGTCCACCAGAGCTTGCATATTGTTGTGATTCTAAAATTTTTGGTAGTGTGACAACCATATTTTAAGGATATCAAAATTTTCCACAACACAAGTTTATGTCATTCTCTTGGTAGTAGTACTCTTGTATGGAGTACAATGTAGCTCTTTAGCTTATATTATGGGAGTGACCATTTCCTCCATATTGCATTGTATTTTCATCATTTCTATTTATAGTATATTTTAGTCATATTTTTGTTTCACTTTCTTTCATATTTCTTGTATTTCATTAGGACCTATGTTATATCTCTCCACTGCATATATCCTCAAAAGCTAATAATTGAAACCTTCAAATTTTGACACTCAAGTAGTTGAATTCATAAACCAAAACCCTATTGTTACAAATTATCATGGTGTCTATACTCATCAACTAATACCTACAACTTCCACATGTCATATTACTTATCTAATGCTCTACTCCTTTATAATATGCTCAATAGATCCTTGAGCCACAACATTAACAACATTTCCATGTAATTTTAAGTAATGGAATTCATATAAAGTGAATCCTTGGACAAGATTGAGTATTCAAATTCAAAATCCACTTTTGAGTAATAATATCCATGGTGATATCTTGATAATAGATTTAGCACCTTCTCATAGGTTGAAACTTGTCATCTCATGTCAAAGTTAGACATGTCATCCAAAATTGAGTCCTTTGAAGGCATCATGCTTTCATGAAGATAACAACCTCTATGTTGGCATGTGAAGTATAAAACCTTGACCACTTGTTCATACAACCACTTTTTCAGTGCTAATTTATCGTCCAAATTCTTTCCTCACCATATGCAAATGATTCAATCCTATTGAAATAGTAAACAATTGTTCCTCTTTTGAACATTGTTCTAGGAGCCTCTAATGTTCTTGGATGTTTAATATAAAATAGTATTACCTTATAACTTCTAGCACCACTATTAGACTCCATGTGTATGGTAAAATTATCCTAGATTAAAACCTTAAAAATATCACTATACAATAAAAACCCCATAAATAATTAAGTGGAATAAAACATACCAAGGTATAGAATAGATTTAGGTGACCATTGGCCCCAAATTTAAAAAATTATCTATCATTAGAACTTAGATATTGCATGAAGAAAAATAGATAGTATAATGCATAACTAGGTTTGATATTAATATATTTAAATATTAAGTAAAGTTTGAACAAATAGAATGTTAGTATTATCCATAGTAGTAATATTTTTTATTAGGGTTATGGGGTTTCGAAAGGGACCCCAAACCTGTTATAATTGGGACAGGAAGAAAATCTCCACAAGGAGAAGATCTCCACCCAAAAAAATGCACAAGGATCATCCTGCACTACATAACTATGAAATAAAAAACCCAACTTATGAGAGCCTAGGATAAAATGAACAACAAATTAATCTCCCCCAGAATGGGAAAGAGAGAGCCAAAAAAGCATGAAGTAAAAATAAACTAAAAACCCAGATTATGGGATCTCAAGATAATAAAAAAGGGATAGACCCGATTAGGATGGGTACGAGAGCTAACAAGACATCATAAGGAAATCCGATCCAAATTTTAAATAGGGCACCCCACCCAAAATAAAACTACAAATTTGAAATAATGTTTCCTACTCAAGAGAAACTGGAAACCGAAACCAGCCTACAGATGAAAATTCCAAGAAATTGGAATTCAAGAATCTTGTAACTACCGTAAAATGAAAAACATGTCTAATGGTAGGCCACGAAAATATAGAAAAGAACAAAGAAACCTATTAGAGATTACACCAATGAAAAAATTTGGAAATAGCTACAATAAAGGAAAAAAATCCTTCCATGAAGGACTAGAAAACCCACACACTGGCCCAACAAAGATAATACTATCTAGGAAGGCACAAGAAAACCATGAACTAGCCCAGAAAAGAGAACCATACCCAAGAAAGCACAAGGAGATCATGGACTAGCCCAAAAAATGGAGTCCCATCCCAAAAGGCACAAAAATAACTCAACATGGAATCAAAAAAGAAACACAATGTAGAAAGTGGATCAGTAGGAACCTGAGATATTAGTAGGCCATGATATCTCCCTAAAAAGGAGACAATTCACTAATGAAGGTAAGTAAATCCTAAAAATTCAAACCATCGTGGCACTCCATGACTAGAAGGGATTAGCACACTGAGGACAGGCAATAAGAGATCATCAATAGTAGTAAAACACACACGCACAGGACCTCCCAAAATAAAAAAATACTAAGAGGAAATCTATCGAATAGTCCATTGAGCAAAGAAACCAACCAGCCCCACCAAAATTCCATCCAAAGAATATCTATGCACTCCAACACCTGCAACAACATGAGAAATATAGGGCCCTCCCCATAGGCTAGAAATATGTTGCAGTGAAAGAAACCATATAAATCCTAGGATAGGCACAAACCTTCACTTCAAAAGACCCACACCAGCCCTAGCCAAGAGCTACTCATCTGCAATAATAAAATTATAGCTCTTCCCCAAGACCAAGAAAAAGAAAAGAGCAAGCCCCAAGCTGAGATAACATGAGTAAACAAAGTGAGAACCCCATTTCATATGCCAAACCCAAGAAAGGAGTAGAAAAAAATAAAATTGCAACAAGAACATAGAGACCCATCAGAGAGCCAAAAATATCCATTGGGATAGTCTTTGAAACTCCAACTCCTGATTCGGGTCATCCAAAAACCAACCACCACTCAAGGCCACCATGGAAAGAACTCAAGGATGATCCAACCCAGCACCAAAAAACCAATCAGGATGGGAAAACCCAACATGGAAGACCCTAGGATGATCCGGTAAAGATCCTAAAAGTGTAGCAGGGGTGACACATGGTCATCCTAACTGGGAATCCATAGAAAGGGAGGGGGAAAGAAGGAATTCAGGACTAGGTCCTCCTGCCCAGGAGACCTCCCACTTCTCCTTGTCCATAGTAGTGATATTAATAATATAATATGATGAAATTTAGCAATGGATATCATATTACTATTAAGTAATACTTTTTAATATAGCATGATATGAGATCAAACTATGTTTAAATCTTGCTAAGTGATACTTGCATTATTTCCAATTGAGCATTGTGGTATATTGTAGTTAGAATTTTTAAATCCATTATGTTTGGGAATTTATATGAGATAGAGATACACGTACAAACATAATGGATTTAAAAATTCTAACTATAATATACCATAAGGCTCAAGTGATATACGTATTATTGTCATTTGAGCATTGTGGTATATTATAGTTAGAATTTTTAAATCTGTTATGTTTGTGTGTGTATCTCTATCTCTCTCTATATATGTGTGTGTATTTATATATGTGCATGTATATATATGTATGTGTGTATATTCTCCCTATTAACATTCTCAATACACACATGTGTGTGTGCACGTGTGCGTATATTTTCCTTGTTAACATCCTTAATACGCACACATGTGTGTGTGCACATGCACACATGTGCATGCATACTCTCCCTATTAACGTTATAAAAAAATAAAATAAAAATTCTATAGTTTTTCTTAAAATATATTATAGATGTATGAATACATCATAATTCCATTAGAAGTTGATATATACTTCCACATGTATGCAAAACTTTAATATAAAATTATGAAGTACCCTTTAGTATTTACTTCAATTTAAAAGTTTATAATTAGAATTTGAACTTTATAATGTTATCATTACACTTAGTATCAAATATAATTTGATACACTTGAGTCTAATGGATAAGCCATAACTTATTAGTTGAACTTATTTATATAGAGGTTACCCAAAAGAAGAGGATGATGAGATACTCATCGAAGAGATCCAAAACCTGATCAATATTAATTTTATTATGAGGTTAGGTAATAGGATGTAGGTTTACAATAATACAAACATGTTTCCCCTCCTCACATGATGAGCCAACACCACAAAATTTAAGTCTTAAGTTTTGTATGCCATGCAAAACCTAGAAATGTTAGAGCAGATTCTCTTTCAATAGGACAAGATGAAGGAATATGAACTCTTAAATACATATGCAACATTGTAACAACCCAAAAATACCAACCCATTTTTTTAAATAACACTTATAAGAAAAATTTACCAAGGGAGACACCCTTATTTTATTTATCTTAGCATACAAGGCTTCACCATATTTCAATTCTAAGTCACTGCAGATGATACTCAGTGGACAAGAGTGGCCAACATGGTTTCTAAGGTTCACCCTTACTAAGCCTACACATTTATAAGGACATAAAAAGTGGTCCCCCCACATTTACCATACCCTCATTAGCATAAGACAATCTAACCATGGTGTAGAGATTATCCTTGAAGGCCCATAACACTTAAAGGGGGATGCCTATTCTCCAAACCGACTCTAAGTCCATCTAGGCAGGTTAATTAGGCATATATCATTGGTTCTTAGTTACCACAAATTTGTGGGCTAACTAAGATCATTGTAAATTCACTATAAACTAACATGATCCTACACTTAGTTACCATACATTTGTGGGGTAACTAAGGGATCACCACCGTTTTCTTGTGAATGGTTTTTCTACTCTTAGTTGGAATACAACCGAGCCTTCATGTTCAAGGTGTATTGATTCACAAGAAGACCTAACTATTGTATCCACACAAATCCTTCCAATTTCATGAGTCCCTAACTATTACATGGGTATTGCATTCACACAATGCCTCCTAGGATTGGGCTTTAAATTATTTACTCAAGTCCACAAGAAAATATAACCACCCCAAGACAATCTTATCATAAATGATACTTGCATAATTCTAAATTTAAAGAAACAAATATCACATCACATCAAGCACTTTAAATTAAGCCATACTTCATTTAATCCAAATGTTATAAAAGATAAACAATGATGCCTCTTAAAATAAAGCCCTTATTATGCATATTTCAAATACTTGACATAAAGATTTAAATCAAATTATTTCCAATAACAAAGATGCATAACATGATAACCCAAGTATCTAACATAAATTTGTATTCCTGCAATTGATTGAACTCACTAATAACTATCTAGAAAGATTTTTGAAATCACATAATGAGCAAAATCCAAGATATCATTAAAGCAACATAATATTTTAGTTTATACAATAATCAAGTTTAAAAACTTATTGAACAACTCACTCTTTACATATCCTTTGATTTCCACAACATCTAAACATTCAAAGCACTATGAATCCATCCCCAATGATCCTCGAACCATCCACAAATCAACAAGCTTCTTCTTGAAAGGGGATCCACCCACAACTTATGAGGAATACTTAGGGATCAGGACAACTCTATATGCAATGCAACTTAAACATTTCATTTTCTATTATGTAAACAACCATGCATAAAACATAATCAAGCTATAGGAAATGAATTCCATACTTATTTTTATAATAATCCCTTAACTCAAAAATAGTCTTAGTGATCATTATTTTTGTTTCTCTTTCAAAACCAACATACAAGCAATACATCTTATAAAAGAGAATCCCATACTTCTCTTTATAATAATACCTTAACTCAAAAATAGTCTTAGGTAAAATTATATTGGCTTCCCTTTCAAAACCAACAAACAACATTACATTTAATAGCAAAGAATCTCATACTTCTCTTTATAATTATCCCTTAACCTGCAAAAGTATCAAGAATCATTATAAAAGTTTCTCTTTCAAAACCAAAAACAAATATTAAATATCAATACAAGATAATCCCATACTTCTATTTATAATGATCCCTTAATCTACATAGATCTTAGGAATCATTATAATTGTTTCTCTTTCAAAAAAAAAACACTTAATATCAATACAAGAGAATCCCATATTTATTTTTATAATGATCCCTTACTCCACATGGATCTCAGGAATCATTATAATAGTTTTTATTTCAAAAATCCACACGGTAAAATCCACTTTATTAAACTATCCCCTTTTAAATCAAGAACATACATTCCAATTTTCATAATGAAAAGCCCTTATCTTCTTATAATAACATAATGAGATCTTCGTCTCTTCTCATAATAAGATACATTTTCTATATAATTTAAAGAGAATTTTATTAACCAAGATATAATAAAAATATTTCATTAGACAACCTATAATTAAATATACGTAAAGTATTTTATTAAATCAAAATAATCAAAGTACCTAATAAGAAAGAAGATATTAAAAGAAAACACTCTAATAACCTAAAACTAAGGCACTCACTAAGGTGATGCCCTCACAAATCCTAAGCACATAATAGAATCCTAAGAAGAGGATTTACCCTCAGCATGAGAGGGCCATAGAAACCACACCCCAAAAGCTAATACACCAATAAAGACAACTAAGTACACCCTTAAATGGTGATAATGAAGTATCTCGCATGGTGTTGGATAGGGTAAACTCACTGATCCAGATAGGGAATGAACATACAAGCCACCAGAGAACCATCTGCACACAAATATAGAACAATCTACACACAGATAGGGTAAGGTGCAACTTCAAAAATATAAAGAGACTCCAAACAAAAGCAAAAAAATCTACCAAATGTGTGCAGTAGTTGTAGAGTGGAAAGGGAACACAATCCATTACCATGCCACACACATGCTAAAGGCAACCAAAAAATACTAAATAAACTATACAAGGAAGCAAAGTAAAACATCGATTCTTGATTTCTAAATAGGATTACTGCCACAATAACAACACAACATAACAAAGAGAATGTGCTAGGATTGGAACAATGCTTCCACAAGCTTGCAAGCCACCACATATTAAAATTTACCGACTATAACTAGAAAAATGTCAAAACAAAGCAATCCAAATGAAGAAAAAAGAGTAAAACTACCAGTTCTTCAAAGAGAAAATCATAGCCAAAAGAAGTAAAACAAGAGATATATTCCAAGAATGAAATAAATACAAGATAATACCTAGTTATCTCACACTTCCCAAAACCTCTCATAGCAAATGTCCTTCTACTTTGGATGTCCTTGAGCTCTTCCCTTTCCTAGGTCTCATGTAACCCCCAATTCTCGCCCATCATAGGATTTAAAACCACTAAATGGTATAGGCATGATCCAAAATGGAGGATAACATTCACAAAATACCCAAGGTATTACTCCAAGATGTTCACCATCCAAGATGTTATTGGAAATTTTGAGTATATTTTGTCATTGATGTCATAGGTTGATGACATTGGTTTCCATTGATGTCAAAGATAGCTTGGCATGGAAAAAAAAAACTTTATAAGTTGGTCAATTAATTCAAGGTAAATACATCCATTGAAAAAGAAATACAAGGTAGACAAAGCTCCATTGAAAAAGATTCATTATTTGCAAAGTTGAAAAGGATTTCAAAGGCAAAAGACAAAGTTTTTAAAAGATAAATTATAATATTTAAATTAAATTTTAAATATTATAATAATAAAAATTTGAATTTCCTTTGGCACCAAAATTCAAATCTTATTTTAAGTGGCAAAGAATCGACGTTTTTCCTAAGTCAAAATGCATATATAAGGTGGAGCCAGAAATCATTTGTAGGAGTGAAAAAAAGATTAATCGACGTCAATATTTTTATTGTCCTTTCGAAAAGCGCAACACACGGTTTTCAGAATAAGGCAACAAGAGGATAAAAAGGGATGTACATGTTTAAAGCAGGTGGATGGTGCATGAAGTTCATGTAGGATCAGTGCATGTTTATTTCCAACAAAGCGGGTAGCTCATGTGGTAGGCAGACCCTATGTAAGGAGTGGCATGGAGGATGTCTTGAGATCGAGACTCGACAGTGATAGGTTGTTCACATTTTTTTGTTGACCAAAGGATCATGACATTTTAAAGAAAATATTATGCATTGAGGTTCTTGTATGGGCATTTACCCCATGCGGTGCTCTATCACATGCTAGAGTGTGGGCTTTGTGATGTCGCACTTTTGAAACCTTGTGGCAGTAGAAGTGGTAAGGGTAATTGTTTATATAAATTATTTTCTTGGTTTTAAGGGAGTCATAAGGGTTAGTTTTTATTAAGTGTGCCATAAGGGTTGAGATTAATAAAGCATGGTTTTTTATTAGGGAGTCATAAGGGTTAAGTTTAATGAAGTTTAATTTTTGTTATTAGGGAGTCATAAGGGCTGAATTTAGTAAAGTTTAAATTTGCACTTAGGGAGTTATAAGGGTGTGAATTAATAAAATATTAAGTGCAAAGATATGTTTTAAAGAGCTTTCAATTTTGCAAACACAAATTATAAGAGTGCTTTATATAGTTTTATTTTGCAAAGAGCATAAAAGAAAAAAAAATTTTGCATGAAAGAATAGGAGTAATAAGGTGTTATAATGGCTTAATATTTTATTGTAATTATTGTATGGGGAAAAGTGAGTTTGAGGGTTTTGAGTTATTGAAGATCATTTTTATATTTCTTTGAGCACATATTTTGAGAAGTTCATGTGGATGTTTTGAGAAAGTATTTTTCTATCTAACCCTTGAAGTGGCACAAGAAAGATCAGTTGTTTGTGAGATAAATTTTTGAGGACATATCTTCATCAAAGCAGAATAAGAGGTATGGGCATATCATTCCTTCTTTAAGGTGTTCTATTGAGTAAACATTTTTGAAACATAAGGTGGAGATAAAAGGGTTGTTTGGTATGCATTGTTGGAAATATTTGAGTTAAGGTTTGAGATCTACATGTGCTTCATTGTTGAAAGAAATTGGAAACACTTGTATTAGGGTTTGTAAACAAATTGTGCATCTTTGATTGGTGAAATTGAAAATATTTGTGCTAAGGTTGAAGAAGAAGTTTGTGCATCTTTGTGAAGCATTTTGGGCATTGGTTTGAGTGACATTGAATGTGAATGTGTAAGTGTTAAAAATAATATGTGTGAAGCAAGTGTGTATATCAATTTTAATTGAGGGAAATACATAAGAAGGTCAGTTATCAAGTGCTAGACTAGAGCTACCTTTAGAATGCAATACATTTGAGACATATGAAAGCAATAGACTTAATTAATGTGTAGAAAATATTGAGAAATTATCAAGTGCATATCATTATCTATATGTTCAAGAGGTTAAACGAATTATGGATAGAATATGTCTGAATTGCCTAGTTGAAGAAATCATTTCTGAAAGAGATACAAGCATTTTTTTAAATATCATTTGTGTGCAAGATTTGGGATTGGTTGAGTATGTGTTATGAGCATATTTGAGTATGTGTTATGAGCAGATTTGAGTATGTGTTATGAGAAGATTTGAGTATGTGTTATGAGCATATTTGAGTATGTGTTATGAGAAATTTTTGAGCATGTGTTATGAGCAAGTTGTTGAGATGTTTTGAGCAAGTCTTTTGAGAAGGCTTGAGGAATATTTGAGCAAGTATTGTGAGAATACTTGAGATAGGTTTGAGGTATATTTGATGAAGTCTTGTGAGAAGACTTGGGCCAGAGTTGAGAGTAAATTTGTGCATATAATGTGTGTAAATTTGAGATAGAGTTGAAGGAAGATTTGTGCTGACCTTGTAACGAGGTTTGGTGAAAATTTAGGTAGATATAGAGAATAGGTTTGAGGTAGATTTGTGCTAACCTTGTAACTTGATTTGGTGCATATTTGTGCATATTTGTGAGCAGAGCTAAGATATATTTTTGTATGTAATAAGTGTAGATCTAATATAGATTTGATACAAGCTTGTGCATGTAATGTGTACATATCTGGAGCAAAGTTAAGCAAAGGTGTGTACCAATTTTAGAGGTGATAAAATAAAATAGTACATAGATCTCCTAATAGAGGTCCACAAGCTAGTGTAATGGGGACAGAGGTCTCCTATGGATAGAGATACATAAAATAGAGTAGTGAGGATAGAGGTCTCCTATAGATAGAGGTCCACAAGCCAATGTAATAGGGATAGAGGTCCATAATATAGAGTAGTGGGGATAGAGGTCTCTTGTGGATAGAGGTCCATCAACTAGATTAGTGGGTATAGAGGTATCTTGTGGATAGAGGTATATAAGCTAATGTAGTGGGGACATAGGTCATTTGTGGATAGAGTTCCATCAATCATAGTAGTGGGAAAAGAGGTTCCCATGCATAGAGGTCCATTGGATAGAGTAGTTAGGACAAAGGTCTTCTATGGATAAAGGTCTAATAGCCATAGTAGTGGGGACAAAGGTCTCCTATGGATAGATTTCTATGAATCAAAGTTAAGGGGATAGAGTTCTCCTATGGATAAAGTTCCATGAACTAGAGTTAAGGGGATAGAGTTATCATGTGGATAGAGGTCCATGAACTTGAGCATAGGGGATTGAGTTCTCCTTTGGATAAAGGTCCATAAACATTGTAATAGGGAATTGGTTCTCAAGAGATTTTTTGAGAAAATTTAGAAGAAATATTTTCTCCGTGGACATAACCCAAATTGGGTGAACCATGTTAAATTTATGTCTCTCATGAGTGTGGTGATATGTGCATTGATTTATTACTGCTATTGATGATATTGGTTGACACTGTTTTGGAAAGATATTGCAATTGATAACATTGGATAATATTGTTTGGGAAATAAAAGCAAAAGTTGATCTTATATTGTTCAACCCCCCTCTCAATATAAGATTGTGTTCTTAAATTGGTATCAAAGCAGGTTCCTTTGAAAGAGTCTAACAACTTGAAGGAATATTTTACAGGAACACAAATGGCTTCTCAGAATGGAATTTCAACAAATAAGGCTCCAATATTTGATGGAAATAATTATGCTTTTTGGAGTATGAGTATAAAGAATTATTTGATTCTACAAGGATATGAAATATGTCTATTGAGTATGGGTTCAAACCTATGGATACTCGTCCCAAAGATATGGATGGTAAGAAAATATATGTAAATAATACCAAGGCTATGAATGGAATCTTAAGTGGATTACATGAAACAAAATTTGTGAAGGTTATGCAATGCAAATTAGCAGAATAAAAATGGGACAAATTGAAGCAAACATATGAAGGAGATAGCAAGGTCAAGTTGGCAAAAATTCAAACTAACAGAAGGAGGTTTGAGGTATTGAAGATGAAATATGAAGAAGATATTTCTATGTACTTACTCCATGTTGATGAAATTATTAATACTATGCAATGACTTGGAATAGAAATTGATGACTATAGTGTTTCACAGAAGGTATTAAGATCACTCTCTATGAGGTATGATATAAAAGTTTCAGCAATAGAAGAGATGAAAGATCTCAATAAGTTGAAAATGGATGAGTTACATGTAATTATTGCAACATATGATATGAGGACAAAGAAAAATCAATCATAAAAAAAGAGACAACATTCAAAGCTTCAAATAAGACAAAAGAGAAATCACCGGAATCAAGTGATGAGTCAAGCAATGATTAAGAAGCAAACTTTGTGAGAAATAATAAAAAGGTATCAAGGAAACACAAAGATATGAAGACTATGAAATGTTTAAATTGTGGATACTTTGGTCACTATGCATATAATTGTCCACAAGCTAGGAGTAGAAGTAGTGAAGAGAAACATGATTATAAGAAAAAGGAAGAAAGAAAATTTAGGAATGAAAATAAAAATAGGTATGGTCATGGTAAGCATGATAAAAAGTGTTTACAAAGGCACAAAAAGAGTTTCTATGTTGAAAAAGCAAGCAGTGCCTCAAATGACAGTTATGAAAGTTTCTCAAGCAGTGAGAAAGAAGAGATTATATTTTTGGCAATAGAAGAAGACGACACTCCTATTAAAGAAAATGTTCTAGTAATTAAAATCCAAGAAAGTGGAAAATAATCTAAATTTGTAAAAAGGAATAAGAAGGAACTAATAATACTCAAATGTTTTATTTGTGGTAACTTTGGTCACCTTGAAGATCACTATACAAAAACTAGGTATAGTAGCAGTGAAGAAGAATATGAAGATGCTCTTGAAGATCTAGAGGAAGTTTCAAAAATAGAAGAAGCCACAATCGATCTAGAAGAGGAACTTATTATTGCTCTTAGAGAATTGAAAAGAGTTAGAAAGCATAAATCAATATTGAAGGATCAATCTCAAGAGGATGAGAAAATAATAGCAAAGCTTATACAAGATTTCAATGACTTAAAATTTAAAGTGGAAGAGGCAAAAAGCGTTGAAGAAGTTATGACTGAACAATTAAAGGTAAAGTATCTAAAATGTGAAAGACTAGAAGTTCAGAAGGGTCTTGGAACATATTTGGATGCATTTTCATGATTCAAGGAAGGCTAAAAAATTATGGATGATGTTCTTAAGGTAAAAATATATCCATCAATCAAGATAGGACTAGGTTCTGAAGGAGGACAAGAAAAAAATGGAAAGATAAGTGCAAAAGGTTTAGGTGACATTATCAAAACACAAAGATCTCCATTTGTGAAAGTTGGATTTGTTTTTGGACAAGGTCAAGAGGTACAAAAAGGGGAGTCAAGCTCCAAAGGAAAGGAAGTTTCAAAGGAAGATATTAGAGAAAAACCTAAGACATATGATGGTGAGTTAGGAAGTGGAAGCATCATTAAGGAAGAAGACAATGCACAAACAAGAAACATGGATCATCAAAGAGAAGGTAAATAAAGGACCAAGAGATCATATTTTCCAAGGGTTCATAGAAAGAAGGATTATGATTTCACTAAGAGAAAATTCAACTCATTTGAAGATGGATATTTCTTTCAAGGATATTGCTACTCATGTAATAGTTTTGGTCACAAAGCTATACATTGCAGGAATCATGGCAAAAATAATTATGGCTTCACCAAAATAAACTTCATGACATTTGTACCTTTCAATAATCACAACATTAGGTGTTACAATTGTAGTAATCTGGGCATACAACAAGGTGGTGTAGAAAAGAGTTTCCAGAACTTCCAAAAACAAGCAGGGACATAAATGATCAAAAGGTTCAAAGAGGTACAAATTCAAAGGTATCGAAGAAATTTGAGAAAAGAGAAGAGCATTGTATGTTGGGAGTGGATTTACTCCCTTCCCAAAATTAATCACCTCAAGAAGAGGAGGTGGTGAGGGGGTTGAGCTAAGAGTCTTATTTTTAGCCCCAAAGGAGTCCCTTTGCCATTTATGTCAAAGGGGGAAAGTTTTAGTAAGAGGGAGAGAATTCAGTAAGAGGAGGAGAAAACTTGGAATTTAATAGTTGGGAAAGAATTTTTAGAAAGGGTTGCCATCAATGACAAAGCGAGAAATTTTTGGAAATTTTGAGTATATTGTTGTCATTGATTTCAAAGGATTGATGTCATAGGTTGATGACATTGGTTTTCATTGATGTCAAAGATAGCTTGGCATGGAAAAAATATAAATTTTATAAGTTGGTTAATTAATGCAATGCAAATACCTCCATTGAAAAAGAAATACAAGGTAGGCAAAGCTCCATTGAAAAATATTCATTGTTTTCAAAGTTGAAAAATATTTCAAAGGTAAAAGACAGTTTTTAAAAGACAAATTATAATATTTAAATTTAAATTTAAATATTATAACAATAAAAATTTGAATTTCCTTTGGTACCAAAATTCAAATATTCTTTTAATTGGAAAAGCATCGATGTTTTTCCTAAGTCAAAATGCATATATAAGGAGGAGCCAAAAATCATTTGTGGGAGTGGAAAAAAGATTAATTGACGTCAATATTTTTACTTTGTCCTTTCGCAAAGCACAACACACAGTTTTCAAATGAAGGCAACAAGAGGGTAAAGAGAGATGCTCGTGTTGTAAAGCAGGGGGATGACACACAAATTTCGAGTAGGAGCAGTGCATGTTTATTTTCAACTGAGTGGGTAGCTCATGTGGTAGGCGGACCTTGCATAAGGCATGGCATAGAGGAAGTCTTGAGATCGAGACTCAATGGTGATAGGTTGTTCACATTTTTTTGACCAAAGTATCATGATAGTTTAAAGGAAATATTATGCATTGAGGTTATTGTGTGGGCATTTAGACCATGCGGTGTTCTAGCATGCGCTAGAGCATGGGCTCCGTTAGGTTGCATGTTCGATTCCTCGTGACAGTAGAAGTGGTAAGGGAATTTTTTTGTATATAAATTTTTTGTTTGGTTTTAAGGGAGTCATAAGGGTTAGCTTTTGATAAAGTGTTCCATAAGGGTTGAGATTAATAAAGCATGGTTTTTTTCATTAGGAATTCATAAGGATTAAGTTTAATGAAGTTTAATTTTTGCTATTAGGGACTGATAAGGGCTGAACTAGTAAATTTTAAATTTGCACTTAGGGAGTTATAAGGGTGTGAGTTAATAAAGTATTAAGTGTAAAGATATGTTTTAAAGAGATTTCTATTTAGTAAACACAAATTATAAGAGTGCTTTATATAGTTTTATTTTGCAAAGAACATAAAAGAAAATATGTTTTGCATGCAAGAATATGAGTAATAAGGTGTTATAATGGATTGATATTTTATTGTAATTTTTGCATGGTGAAAAGTGAGTTTGAGGGTTTTGAGTTATTGAAGATCATTTTAAGATTTATTTGAGCACATATTTTGAGAAGAAAGTTCATGTGGATTTTTTGAGAAAGTGTTTTTCTATCTAATACTTGAAGTGGCACAAGAAATATCAGTTGTTTGTGAGACAGGTTTTCGAGGACATATCTTCATCAAAGCAAAATAAGAGGTATGGGCATATCATTCCTTCTTTAAGGTGTTTTGTTGAACATAAGGTGGACATAAAAGGGTTGTTTAGTATGCATTGTTGGAAATATTTGAGTTATGGTTTAAGATCTACATGTGCTTCATTGTTGAAAGAAATTGGAAACACTTGTGTTAGGGTTTGTAAAAAAATTGTACATATTTGATTGGTGAAATTGAAAACAATTGTGCTAAGGTTGAAGAAGAAGTTTGTGCAACTTTGTGAAGCATTTTGGGTATTGTTTTGAGTGACATTGAATTTGAATGTGCAAGTGTTAGAAATCATATTTGTGAAGCAAGTGTGTATATCAATTTTTATTGAGGGAAATACATAAGAAGGTCAGATATCAAGTGCTAAAATAGAGCTATCTTTAGAATGCAATAAATGTGAGATATGTGAAAGCAACATACATAATTAATGTGTAGAACATATTGAGCAATTTTAAAGTGCATATCATTCTATATATGTTCAATAGGTTAAACAAATTTTGGATAGAATATGTCTAAATTGCCTAGTTGAAGAAAACATTTTTGAAAGAGATACAAGCATTATTTTGAACATCATTTGTGTGTAATATTTGGGATTGGTTGAGTATGTGTTATGAGTAGATTTGAGTATGTGTTATGAGAAGAATTGAGTATGTTTTATGAGAAGATTTGAGTATGTGTTATGAGAATATTTGAGTATGTGTTATGAGCTGTTTTTGAGCATGTGTTATGAGCAAGTTGTTGAGATGTTTTGAGAAAGTATTTTGAGAAGGTTTGAGGAATATTTTGTCAAGTATTATGAGAACTCTCGATATAGGTTTGAGGTAGATTTAAGCAATTCTTGCGAGAAGACTTGGGATAGAGTTGAGAGCATATTTGTGCATTTAATGTGTGCAGATCTGAAACAGAGTTGAAGGCAAATTTGTACTAACCTTATAATGAGGTTTGGTGTAAATTTTGGTAGAGATAAAGAATAGTTTTGAGGTAGATTTGTGATAACCTTGTAATGATATTTGATGTGATCTGTGCAGAGTTTGTGAGTAGAGCGAAGATAATGTTTTGAATGTAATAAGTGTAGATATGAGATAGAGTTGAGATAGGTTTGTGCATATAATGTGTGCAGATCTAGAGCAAATTTAAGCAATGGTGTGCACCAATTTTAGAGGTGACCAAAGAAAAAAGATAGAGATATCCTAAAGGTCCATAGGATAGTATAGTTGGGATAGAGGTATCCTATGGATAGATATCCATCTTCAAGATCAGTGGTGAAAGCACGAGGATACGAAAGCAAAGAGGAAAGTGAATATGCAAAATGCAAACAAAGAAACTGAACTTAGTGCTAAATCCTAGAAACTTGAAGGCGCATGAAAAGAGGGACAAGCATGAGAGAATCGAAATGAAACAAATGTGAATAAATAAGACATCCCTTTTATTGATATGTTTCAAACTCGGTTACAATGCGCATCCTCCCCTTCCAAGGGCTAGGAGCATTTAAGCGTGCGTTACTCGTTACATCCATGGGTGTCTTTCCTTCTTTCGCATGCCCACATGTAAAATGGGTGGACCAAACATCGCCACCACTTGCATTGATGAGTTTGGACTCCTTGCTGCTCCTCTAATGTCCAAAAACCTAGATTCAAAAGAACAAGAAATGAACAGTAGCACCTGCGGATGAAACAAATCATGCAATCTCCAAGCCTACGATAAGTGGATGAGAAAAATGAATTAAAATATGACTAAAACAAGTCCAAATGCTATGAAAATTTGATAGAGGCATCAAGACATCACCAAGAAGGCTCTGCAAAAAGAACTATTGGAAAATTCCTCACCAATTTGAATTCACTCCGGGGTGGGACGAATTCACCTATAACAAAATGTCAAAAAGGTACTGTCCCAATGTCCTACCTTAGAAGCTCCAAAAGACCTAAAAACTTGGGGTTAGATAATTGGGGGAATTTTGGGAAGACCCAGATGGTCGGATTTCCCCAATTTAGCTTCCATCATTAGGAATTTGATGATGCTACCTGTAGGTTAATAAAAGTGAGCAAAGATGGAAATATGGTCAAAATTGCTTAAAACGAGACGAAATTCAAATGGCAACCTATCTAAACATCATAGAATTGAATGCACAAATGAAAGAAATAAAATCTACCATGACATTCCCATCGCTTTGAAATGGGGCGATTAGGACTGTGGTAGTGTGGGAGGGGCGCCCATGGGGCGGGCCGCCTGCCGTTGGAGGCTTGATTTTGGCACCAATCCACTTGGGATGGGTCCAAAACCTCTTGTGTGGTATTGTCAGAAAATTTTGTGGGATATCATGGCCAAATTTTGGGTTTTGGGATCGATATTCGTCCTCCCAATAGTCACCCAATGACCTCCCTTCTAAAGGAGATCAAGGATGTGAAAGGCACAAATCCAAAAGGTGTGAGGTATGTAAATAAAATGACAACACTTCATTGCTCTAAAATGCTCCTTCTCTTCATGTTTTCGGGTGAGGAAACTCATCAATTTATAGACCTGGAGGTCTCTTGAAATGGGCATGCAGAGGTGCCACATGGCAATCATGCCTTCCCAGGGGGAAGGAGATTCCTCCCTGAATTGGGACTTCATGACTGACCTTGCATATGCCTCTAACGCTTGAAAATGCTCACCCATACTCCCATGCGATGAAGGAAACATTGGGTGACAGATCTGAGCTACCATTTGTCAAGATTTGACTTTTTTCCCGTCAAACCTGTAATTCGCTCCACCCTGGAGCAAATTCAGAATTCATCCCTGGGTGGGGCGAATCCCAGTTTGAATTCTTCCCACGGTGGAACAAATACTAAGAAAAGTTCTTGAAGGTAACAAATTGATCTCTGAACTTCCAAAACTACTGTGAGAGTGGTTAAGACCACCGTTTGACCTCTAGGGGTTGTCCTTGGGGCTGTGTGTGTCAAAGTGATCAGTTTTTGCAGTCACATAATTGGATTGGTGTTGTTTTGGTGTCTATAGATGCCCCTTTTTTGGATGTGATGTGCATGTCACAACATCGAGCAAAAATAGATAACCAAAGCACTAATGATTAGGGTTTCTCAGTAACCTAACCAAATTTTGATGCCCCAAGTATGGAAAGGTCATGCATTCTTGAATCCTTGCTTCTGATGAGTGAAGGAACTCAATTCAAGTGTTAACATTTTTCGATGAGGTGTTACTTGATCTTGGACATTGATTGGTCATGACTAGGCAAAGGGCACAACCTTTTGTCTATGAGAACTTGAGTTCATGATTCACAAAATGCCAAGTGATCTAATCAGGTTGTGATTATTGCTTTTTTACTTCCCCAAGCAGGAGTGTAATTGTCTTTGTCAATGATTCTTTGAATGCATGCCGTTTTCCTTAATTGGGTGTGTATTTGTTGATTGGCGACTAAGTGTGACTACCCTCGCAAGCGACGAATCGATGAGGGAATGACCTGCATGAGAAAAGTGACAAGTCACTTGACCCAAGATGACTGGTGCAAAGGTGCCTTCAGATGCTTATCATTGAACGTGTGTGCAGTTTTTCGACATTTAGACCTATTTTTGGTGGGTGTTAACCCTTTTGGTGACACTTTTTGGAGCTAAAATTGTCAAAAATCCATCTTCTCGTGGAGCGGTCCGGCTATGGTAGCCTTATTAGGGAGTAGGATAGTGAAAATTTGTAACCCCAACATCTGTTTTGGATGCCAAGAATGTCAGGCGTGAAGGCGCCTTCGTTCGACAATGTTATTACTATTTTTGGGTGGGTTTTTGACCCTTTTGCTGACGTCGTTTAGGGATGAAATTCTCGAAAATCCGTCTTCTCGTGGAGTGGTCCAGATATAGTAGCCTTCTTATGGAATAGGATAGCGAGGATTTGTGACCCCGACATCTATTTTACATACCTAAAATTTCAAGTGCCAAAGCACTCTCATCGGGCAAGTTTATTAGCTATTTTGGTGCATTTTTGTTCAATTTTGTTGTTTTTTGAAATTTTTGCCCTGAATTCGTTTCAGGGTGGGAAAAATTCCAGCTTAGTATTCATACCAGGGTGGGACGAGTGCTAACCAGAGTGCTCGTCCTAGGGGGGAACGAATATAAGCTTAAAAGGCTTATTTAAAGGCCAAAACTAGGGTTTGGGCTCATTTGCAGTTGAATTTTCTTACGATTTGGAGCTCTAGGGAGGAGGAGGTTAATTCTATGAAGCGAAGTGCTATTGAATTTCTGCCGACATCATGAGTGTACAAATCAGATCAAGCAGCGGAGCCGAAGCGAGACCAGTAAGTGCTCCTTAGCATTATTGCTCTCGTTTGTTATGTGTTTTTAAAACTGCAAGTTATTTGTTTGTTTTTCTTTGTTTATGTTGCTTTTCAAAATTAAAATTGAAACCCTAAAACTGAGCTGAATACAAACCAATTTTTAGCTTGAAACTAAGCGAAAAAACGTAGTTAAAACCTAGGTGAAAAAAAAAATTATTTTGCTTTTAACTAAAACCCTAGGATAAACGAAACGTAAAACCCTAGTTTTTTAGGTTGAGCTTGTCAGTTTTAAAATGTAGGTGAAGACCCTAGGTTAAAAAACTGTTATTTTAATTTGGTTTTGTTTGTACAGACTTTTTAAACTTGGACTACAGAAATCCCGATATGGACAACTATATAAACCCTAGGACTGACAAATTAATTTTTTTTTCTCTTTTTGTTGTTTTGTAATTGTTTTTGTTGTTAATTAATCAGTTAGAGTTTAAACCCTAGGGCTGACAAATTAATTTTTTTGAATTTTTTTTTTGTTTTTGAATTTATCAGTTAGGATTAGAAACCCTAGGACTAACAAATTAATTTTTGTAAATTTTTTTTTTGTTTTTGGCTATACAGTTTTAATGCAGTCCTGTATATACATGTTAAGGTTGTACAGTTTGCCATTTTTTTTAATGTTTTTATGTTGTTTTCTTTTGCAAGTTGTGAAGAGTCGGTATCGTGTATCCACTACTTTTGCTGAAGCATGGAGGGCACTAACTATGGCTAACTGGGAGTGTCTTGATGCCCTTGGGCTCAAGCAGGTGGCTCGAATGGAGCCTGTGGTTGGGGATCGAGCGTACCTGACGACCCTAATCAACCTATGGGGTCCCTGGACCAACACCTTCCATCTCCCAATAGGGGATATGTCAATGACCTTAGAGGATGTCTATCAGCTTCTATAGATTCTGATAGATGGACTGCCGATCAGAACGTCGTCGTGTGTTCAACGGACAACTATACTGATAAGATGCTTCGGGCATGGGGATGAGCTGGGTATGGAGAGCCCGATGGAGAGGGCAAAGGACAACTACCAGATTGGCAATATTTTGGTCCGATGGTGGCTAGAGAGGGGGGTGTTGGTAGTGAGGCACACATTCCTCATGGGCCTCGTTTCCAACATGCTGCTACCTGACTCGTCACGTGTGAGGTTCCTGTGGAACCTACTGGATGTGGTTTGGCAACTGGTAGAGTGCTCGACAGAGGCACCGCTGATCATGAGGTGGGGGCAGACATTTCTAGCATAGCTTTATGGTGAACTATACGAGGTCCACTGTCAGAGGCAGAAGGGGATTACCTACAGCTATCTGTTGCAGAGCTGGGCTTGGCAACACATAGCGATGGAGAGGCAAACCGGGTTACTATGGATGACTTGAATAGAGATGGAGGATAGGGATATAGGCTATGCAGATTTGTGGTAGTAGTCTGAGGAGAAAGGAAAAATTTGATGGTGGGCAGGTGCCATAGGGCACTATGCCGATGCCCTCGCTCAGCTAACTCCAAGGGAGGTGTTCTGTCACCCCTATCGGGACTGTCCAGCCTAGCCGAAGACTGGAGAGTGGCTTCGACGGGTATGCAGGGAGCGATGGATAATTGGGTGTTATGGGATTGAAAGCACGAGGATACGAAAGCAAAAAGGAAAGCGAATATGCGAAATGCAAACAAAGAAACCGAACTTAGCGCTAAATCCTAGAAACTTGAAAGCGCATGAAAAGAGGGACAAGCATGAGCGAATCGAAATGAAACAAATGTGAATAAAGAAGACAGCCCTTTTATTGATATGTTTCAAACTCGGTTACAATGCGCATCCTCCCCTTCCAAGGGCTAGGAGCGTTTAAGCGTGCGTTACTCGTTACATCCATGGGTGTCTTTCCTTCTTTCGCGTGCCCACATGTAAAATGGGCGGACCAAACATCACCGCCACTTGCGTTGATGAGTCTGGACTCCTCGCTGCTCCTCCGATGTCCAAACCCTATGTTCAAAAGAACAAGAAATGATCAGTAGCACCTGCGGATGAAACAAAGCATGCAATCCCCAAGCCTACGATAAGTGAATGAGAAAAATGAATTAAACTATGACTAAAACAAGTCCAAATGCTATGAAAATTTGATAGAGGCATCAAGACATCACCAGGAAGGCTCTACAAAAAGAATAGTCAAAAAATTCCTCACCGATTTGAATTCGCTCCGGGGTGGGACGAATTCACCTACAACAAAATGCCGAAAAGGTACTGTCCCAATGTCCTACCTCGGAAGCTCCAAAAGACCTGAAAACTTGGGGTTAGCTAATTGGGGGCATTTTGGGAAGACCCGGATGGTCAGATTTTCCCAATTTAGCCTCCATCAATGGGAATTTGATGATGCTACCTGTAGGTTAGTAAAAGCGAGCAAAGATAGAAATATGGTCAAAATTGTTTAAAACGAGACGAAATTCAAATGGCAACCTATCTAAACATCATAGAATTGAATGCAAAAATGAAAGAAAGCAAGTCTACCATGGAATTCCCATCACTCCGAAAGGGGGCGATTAGGACTGTGGCGGTGTGGGAGGGGGCGCCCATGGGGCAGGCCGCCCGCCGTTTGAGGCTTGATTTCGGCACCAATCCACTTGGGATGGGTCCAAAACCTCTTGTGTGGTATTGTCAGCAAATTTGGTGGGATATCATGGCCAAATGTCAGGTTTTGGGATCGAGATTCATCCTCCCAATAGTCACCCAATGACCTCCCTTCTAAAGGAGATCAAGGATGTGAAAGGCGCAAATCCAAAAGGTGTGAGGTATGTAAATAAAATGACAGCACTTCGTTGCTCTAAAATGCTCCTTCTCTTCATATTTTGGGGTGAGGAAACTCACCAATTTATAGACCTGGAGGTCTCTTGAAATGGGCATGCAGAGGCGCCACTTGGCAATCATGCCTTCCCATGGGGAAGGAGATTCCTCCCTGAATTGGGACTTCATGACTGACCTTGCAGATGCCTCTAACGCTTGAAAATGCTCACCCATACTCCCATGCGATGAAGGAAGCATTGGGTGGTGGATCTGAGCTGCCATTTGTCAAGATTTGACTTTTTTCCCGTCAAACCTGCAATTCGCCCCACCCTGGAGCGAATTCAGAATTCGTCCCTGGGTGGGGCGAATCCCAGTTTGAATTCATCCCTGGGTGGAACGGATATTGAGCAAAGTGCTTGAAGGTGCCAAATTGATCTCTGACCTTCCAAAACTACTGTGAGAGTGGTTAGGACCATTGTTTGACCTCTGGGGGCTGCCCTTGGGGCTTGTGTGTGTCAAAGCGATCGGTGTTTGCAGTCACATAATCGGATTGGTGCTATTTTGGTGTCTATAGATGCCCCTTTTTGGGATGCGCTGTGCATGGCGCAACGTCGAGCAAAAATAGATAGCCAAAGCACTAATGATTAGGGTTTCTCAGTAACCTAACCAACTTTTGATGCCCCAAGTATGGAAAGGGCATGCATTCTTGAATCCTTGCTTCTGACGAGTGAAGGAACTCAATTCAAGTGTTAACCTTTTTCGGTGAGGTGTTACTTGATCTTGGACATTGATCGGTCATGAATAGGCAAAGGGCGCAACCTTTTGTCTGTGAGAACCTTGAGTTCATGATTCATGAAATGCCAAGTGATTTGATCAGGTTGTGATTATTGCTTGTTTACTGCCCCAAGCAGGAGCGTAATTGTCTTTGTCAATGATTCTTTGAATGCATGTCATTTTCCTTAATTGGGTGTGTATTTGTTGATTGGTGACTAAGTGTGACTACCCCCTCAAGCGACGAATCGATGAGGGAATGACCTTCATGAGAAAAGCGACGAGTCACTTGACCCAAGATGACTTGTGCAAAGGTGCCTTTAGATGCTTATCCTTGAACGTGTGTGCAGTTTTTTGACATTTAGACCTATTTTTGGTGGGTGTTAACCCTTTTTGGTGACGCTTTTGGAGCTAAAATTGGCAGAAATCCGTCCTCCCGTGGAGCGGTCCGGCTATGGTAGCCTTCTTAGGGAGTAGGATAGTGACAATTTGTAACCCCAACGTCTATTTTGGATGCCAAGAATGTCAGGCATGAAGGCGCCTTCGTTCGGCAATGTTATTACTATTTTTGGGTGGGTTTTTGACCCTTTTGCTGACGCCGTTTGGGGATGAAATTCTCAAAAATCCGTCTTCCCGTGGAGCGGTCCGGCTATGGTAGCCTTCTTAGGGAATAGGATAGCGAGGATTTGTGACCCCGACATCTATTTTGCATGCCCGGAATGTCAAGTGCCAAAGCACTCTCATCGGGCAAGTTTATTAGCTATTTTGGTGCATTTTTGTTCAATTTTTGTTGTTTTTTGAAATTTTTGCCCTGAATTCATTTCGGGGTGGGACGAATTCCAGCTTAGTATTCATCCCAGGGTGGGACGAGCGCTAACCAGAGTGCTCATCCCAGGGGGGAATGAATATAAGCTTAAAAGGCTTATTTAAAGGCCAAAACTAGGGTTTGGGCTCATTTGCAGTTGAATTTTCTTGCGATTTGGAGCTCTGGGGAGGAGGAGGTTAATTCTGCGAAGCGAAGCACTGCCGAATTTCTCTCGACATCATGAGTGCACAAACCAGATCGAGCGGCAGAGCCGAAGCGAGACCAGTAAGTGCTCCTTAGCGTTATTGCTCTCGTTTGTTATGTGTTTTTAAAACTGCAAGTTATTTGTTTGTTTTTCTTTGTTTATGTTGCTTTTCAAAATTAAAATTGAAACCCTAAAACTGAGCTGAACACAAACCAAGATTTAGCTTAAAACTGAGCGAAAAACGTAGTTAAAACCTAGGTACAAAAATATTTATTTTGCTTTTAACTAAAACCCTAGGATAAACGGAATGTAAAACCCTAGTTTTTTAGGTTGAGCTTGTCAGTTTTAAAACGTAGGTGAAGACCCTAGGTTAAAAAACTATTATTTTAATTTTGTTTTGTTTGTACAGACTTTTTAAACTTAGACTACAGAAATCCTGAGACTGACAACTGTATAAACCCTAGGACTGACAAATTAATTTTTTTTTTTGTTGTTTTGTAATTGTTTTTGTTGTTAATTAATCAGTTAGAGTTTAAACCCTAGGGCTGACAAATTAATTTTTTTGAATTTTTGTTTTGTTTTTGGCTGTACAGTTTTAATGCAGTCCTGTATATACATGTTAGGGTTGTACAGTTTGTCATTGTTTTTAATGTTTTTGTGTTGTTTTCTTTTGCAGGTTGTGAAGAGCCGGTATCGTGTATCCACTACTTTTGCTGAAGCATGGGGGGCACTAACTGTGGCTGACTAGGAGTGGCTTGATGCCCTTGGGCTCAAGCAGGTGGCTCGACTGGAGCCTATGGTCGGGGATCGGGCCTACCTGATGGCCCTGATCAACCTATGGGATCCTCGGACCAACACCTTCCATCTCCCAATAGGGGAGATGATAGTGACCTTGGAGGATGTCTATCGACTTCTATGGATTTTGATAGATGGACTGTCGATCAGAACGTCATCGCGTGATCAATGGACAACTGTACTGATACGATGCTTCGGGCATGGGGAGGAGCTAGGTGTGGAGAGCCCGATGGAGAGGGCAGAGGGTGACTACCAGATTGGCAAGATTTTGGTCCGATGGTGGCTGGAGAGGGGGGTGTTGGGAGTGAGGCACGCATTCCTCATGGGCCTCATTTCCAACATGCTGCTACCTGACTCGTCAGGTGCGAGGTTCCCATGGAACCTATTGGATGTGGTCTGGCGACTGGTAGAGTGCTCGACAGAGGCACCACTGATCATGAGGTGGGGGAAGACATTGCTGGCATAGCTCTATGGTGAGCTGTACGAGGTCCACTATCGGAGGCAGAAGGGGATTAGCTGCAGCTATCTATTGCAGAGCTGGGCTTGGCAACACATAGCGGTGGAGAGGCCAGCCGGGTTACCATGGATGACTCGAACAGAGATGGAGGATAAGGATATAGGCTATGCGGCTCTATGGTGGCGGTCTGAGGAGCAAGGACAGAGTCGACGATGGGCAGGTGTCATAGGGCACTATGTCGATGCCCTCGCTCGGTTGACTCTAGGGGAGGTGTTCTAGCGCCCTTATCGGGACTGTCCAGCCTGGCCGGAGGCTGGAGAGTGGCTCTGATGGGTACGTAGGGAGCGATGGCTGATTGGGCGGCATGGGACCGAGCATGAGTTCTTCCCTTACAGTCGGGTGACATGATAGTTTGGGGTGCACCAGGGGTTTCCTGGTGAGCCCTTGGTCTATCGACGTCGGGGGATGAGAGGACTCTGGATCGACTGGTCATCTCGCCACTAGGCGAGGATTCAGATGTAGTGATCGACGTCCCAGATGTGGATGACGTCGGGACTACCATAGAGTATGACCAGTGGTGGGTACTACGGCGATGGCGGGGAGAGGGGCCACTGGGAGGCACGGAGGTGGCAGCAGCAGGTGGGGAGGGTGTCGAGGCACCAGGAGATGATTGGGGAGCTCCTCGGGAGGATGCAGACATGGTGGAGGTGGAGGATGAGGATGTGGATTTTGGGGTTTCGGATCAGCCGGAGAGGCAGGACGTCACGGAGCAGTGGGAGCCAGAGCAGGCTATTGTTCTAGAGATGCCTATGCCTCAGGTGGATGTGGAGGACACGGAGTCCGAGGCTACGCACTGAGATTGCATGGTTGGAGGGGTTGCTATGGAGGCACGATGAGGAGCTGGGGGATGCGCTATAGGAGAGGGATCTCCTGCGCATGCAGCTAGCGGAGCGAGAGCATGCATTGGCGGCCTACCATCGATAGGATGGGGGTACTGATGTTGCATGAGAGAGGGATCTCCTATGGATGTAGCTGGTAGAGAGGGATAGGGCTTTGGCATGGTGCGAGGAGAACTTGGTGACGTATCGCCAGTGGGAGATGGACTCGGTGCGGCAGTGGTTAGAGCTAGAGGTAGAGATTAGCCACCTTGGTGGGTGGGTCCCTACGTTCAGTGGAGGTGGATCATCGTGCCACTCGAGAGGGAGTGAGACTGAGTAGTCAGCATCCTCTCGATGCAGGTGACTGGATGAGGGGGGCGAGTAGGCATGATGCGGGGGCTAGCAGCAGCCACCTTAAGGGGTCTCACAGGACCCACACCATGGGGGGTAGTTCTCGTCGCACCGATCCTGCATGATCATGGTGGCCGACGCCCTAGGCTTGGGGGTTTTTGAGCTGTTGGATTTTGTTGTGGGGTCACAGGACCAGTTTATTGTAGCCTACGGGCATTTTTGATGATATATACAGATGACTTGATTTTGCTTATGCGAGTGTTGATTTGATTTTATGCATGATGAGTGATGAGTATGGATGTATGCATGTTAATTTATTTTGATGGATGCATATGTTATGATAAATGCAAATGTTTTTTATTTATATGTGATATGCAAAATGGAATGGATGAATTGAATTTGTGTTGTTTGGCGAGGGCACCATAGACTGTTTAGACCTTTGTGATTTTTCTTTTTGGCGATTGTTGATGGGAATGCGGGGATGAAGGATAGCACAGTTGGTTTAGGAATGTAGCTAAGGTTTCCTGAGACTCAGACGGTTTTAACTCACTAGCCATGACTGTACTTTATCTTCCAAGACTTTTGGACAAGGTATGAATCGGACTTGTCTTAGACCAAGTTATTTCACATCCCTGTGTGTGCAATTGAGTTCGTTTATGTGGTATTGGTCAGGATACCACCAGTGCCAGATAGGCTGTCAACCAAACCTATACTGAGGATCACCTGATTAGCTCCACTAACTCCTTTGTTGTATTTAGCCAGATTAATCTATGGTGCTATCTAGGATACCATAGGCTAGCTCATCCACATGCAAACATTGATCTGTACATGAGTTAATGTGACAGATATATCGTCATGCGGGAGGTTTACCACCAGTGACCGATAGGCTATCCACCAAACCGGTACTGAGGTTTGCCTCATGACCTATCGAAATGCTGAGAGTTCCAGGGATTCAAGTTCGACTCCCTTCTTTTCTTCAATTGTATTGGGATACTTGCTCTTTTGTAGTGATAAAAATCACTATTTATTTTTATATATTTTTCTTTTGAGCAAGGGATTTGAATTTCGAGTGATGAGAATC
The DNA here is from genome assembly GCA_028583015.1 of Wollemia nobilis. NCBI lineage: Eukaryota > Viridiplantae > Streptophyta > Pinopsida > Araucariales > Araucariaceae > Wollemia > Wollemia nobilis. The sequence continues at coordinate 521,971 of JAQPPZ010000128.1, read as the reverse complement.
ACTATTGTATGTGCCTTTTGATGTATGCACTTTGGTGGTGATGTCAAATTTTTGGAGTTTTGACTTTTTGCAAAATTTTATGATGTTTGCAACTTTTGAGAACTTGGGATTCTTGGGGAATTGGGTAGGGAGGATGCTTGTCCTTTTGCCAACTCTCAGCATTCTTGGGGTCATTCGCATAGGGGGATGAGCAAGATAACCATTTCGCTTATGGTGACTTGGATTGTTGTGCAGGTTTCATCTTTCATTCACACAACTTGGGAATTTTTATGTGTTTTAATTTGTGTTGGGATGCTACGTAACAAGGTGTGATCCAAGTAGAACTCTACCTTCTTAAAATATGTCTTAGTACAGTACGTGGCTAGAAAGCAAAATGATGACTGAAGGATGAAAACCCTTGATACATTAGAAGACCACTGACTCTAGTATGGTAAAAAGAAGTGAATGGCATTTATGTTTGATGGACTGCTTATAAAATGGAGAAATGTGGAACAAGATGGATTGGCGGAGTAATTACAATCTATGGTGCCTTTGACCTGTATGACCACAAATGTGCAATGTATGGATGTGATGCTTAATGCAGCTACATATTTTTGTGTTTTTGATGGATTGATTTTTTTTTGTGATCATGAAGATGAGATGTAAAAGAGCTCTTTATTGTTGTGATGAGTTTGAGCATGCCTGGAAATGAGATGCAAATTTTTGTTATTTTTGATGATTTTACTATTTTTGAATTTTCTTATTTTTGACCAAGCGATAATGGGTACCTTTGGGGCATTTTGGGATTGACCAAGCGATTGTAGGAATCCTTGGAGCATTTTGGGATTGACCAAGCGATTGTAGGAATCCTTGGAGCATTTTGGGATTGACCAAGTGATTGTAGGAATCCTTGGAGCATTTTGGGATTGACCAAGCGATTGTAGGAATCCTTGGAGCATTTTCTTGGAGATTTTGGGATTGACCAAGTGATTGTAGGAATCCTTGGAGCATTTTGGGATATGGCTGCTTTAGATATGGAATGGTCACAAATGACTGATGTTCAAGGGTTCTAGTTCCTTGATTCCATCAAGAGAGGCTAGCCGGTATGTCTCGGGTCCTATTTTGCTATCAATTACATATGGACCTAACCAATTTGCCATGAACTTGTCCCTTAGATGGGACGACAAACTAGAGTTCTGTTGGTTTTCCTTCAAGACCAAATCACCAACCCGAAAGTCCCTCAGGTGAACTTTCATGTTGTATGCTTTCTTAAGTCGCTCTTGATAGATACGTAAATGCTCGAGAGCATTAACGCGTCATTCATCAAGCAACGTAAGCTGGTCTAACCGGGCCTGCCATGCAGTGTCATCATCGATGAACTCTTGCATTGATATGCGTAGGGAAGGAATTTCCAACTCGAGAGGCATGACTGCCTCGGAGCCATACACGAGCAAAAATGGAGTGGCCCTAGTGGGCGTCCGAATGCTAGTGCGATAAGCCCATAGGGCAAGTGGGATTTGGATGTGCCAATCCTTATGACTGTCTATGATGGTCTTTTTAAGGATGGCAACTAGCATTTTGTTTGACGCCTCTGCTTGCCCATTTGCCTACGGATAATAGGGTGTCAAAAAACTATGCTGAATTCTGTACTTTGTGGTCAAAGCACGCACGTCTTTGTTCTTGAATGACGTCCCATTATCCAAGATTATTTTGGATGGAATACCAAAATGACATATGATGTTATGCAAAATGAACTCCACAATGCGGGGTCCTATCGTAGAGGTAAGCGAAACTGCCTCCACCCACTTGGTGAAATACTCTGTGGCCATTATGATAAACATGTGATGACTTGATGACGTAGGGGAGATCTTTTCGATTAGATCTAAGCCCCACTACGAAAATGGCCAAGCTGACTGGATCGTCTGCAAGGCCTAGGAAGGTACATGTGTCAAATTAGCATGGTGTTGACACTTCACGCACTTCCTCACATATGCACAACAATCTCGCTCTAAAGATGGCCAATAATAGCCCATGCGAAGAATGCACTTTGTGATGGCCATACCACTGAAGTGGCCACCACATGTACCATCGTGCGCTTGGGCGATTGCCCAAGTGGACTCTTGCTGGTCCAAGCAACGAAGGAGGATTCCTTCATAGCTATGATGGTACAAAATGTCTCCTATCAAGACATACTTAGCCGCTTTCTGCTTGAATGCTCATTTTGTGGCATGCGTCAATCCAAGCGGGAGATTACCTAACTTGAGGTAGTCCCTTATGGGTGAATACCAATCCTGCTGATCGAAAGCCTCGATGGTATGAATAACCAATCCCTCTTGAAGTTCATCCCTAGCAAATGTTGAGCGGGAGAGAACTTGTAAGAATAGCGTTGTGTTGCTATTAATGGGAGTAGGGGAGAACAAGGACCCCCAGTTGGCATGTTTCAGATGATCATGGATTCGAGAGAACTTATCCGAGGATGGTTCAATCTAGATCATGTGGATTCCTGGCATCAAGTCAGAGCTTGCACGCTCCATCATGGATTGTGATAGTGTTTTGACTTGAATGGTTGTCATATCACCAAAAAGGTCTTGCGGGATTAGTGACCCCAAGGAGGCCATAGTGTCCGCAAAATGATTCGATGACCGAGGGAGTGCCTCGATGTCGTACCACTCAAGCTTCACTAAGAATTTGTCCACAAGGGCTTTATAAGCCTGTAGAACTGGGCATTTGCATTGGAATACCCCTTTGACTTGGTTGACAATTAATAATGAATCACCAAAGATGTTTAGTCATTTGATGTTCATGGTGATTGTTGTCTGAAGACCTATGAGCAAGGCTTCATACTCTACATTATTGTTGGTGCATGGGAAGTCTAATTTAAAGGATAGGGGCACTGGAGCCCCTTGCGGTGTGAAGAATACAATTCTTGTGCCACCACCTTGCTCACATTTAGAACCATCAAAAAATAGGGTTATGTCAGCCTGTGACTCAGGCTCATCAGAATCTAGTGATTCTGAGACATGGAAGACCCCATCATCGGGTAGTTCTATGACTAGAGGCTGATCGTCTTCGAGAGGAGCCTCTGCTAGTTGATCGGCTATGACCTATCCTTTGATGGATTTCTGTCCAATAAACTCTATGTCAAATTCCATCAACAACATGATCCATTTTGTCGTGCGACTACTATGATAAGTATGACTCATCATGTATCGCAATGGATTCTCCTTAGACACAACATACGTAGTGTTGCTCAGCATGTAGTGGCATAGCTTTTTGGTAGCAAACACCACTGCCAAGCAGAGTTTCTCGATGTATGCATAGTTAAGTTCATAACTGACCAGGGTGCGGCTAAGATAGTAAGTAGCCTATTCTTTGTGAAGTTCATTCTTCTGGGCGAGCATGGCACCCAGTGCCACCTCAGTAGCTGAGATGTATAAGTAGAATGACACGCCTGGTCTAGGTGGTGCCAATACTAGCGACGAAGCCAAGTATCATTTGATGTCATCAAAGGCTGACTGGCACTCGTCATCCCAGTGAAATGCTACCCCCTTGTGCAATAATTTGTTCATGGGTCGGCACTTGTCAGATAGCTATGCTATGAAGCGCTTAATTGACGTGACCTTTCCTTGTAGACTTCTGAGCTACTTAATGGTAGTTGGGGGCACCATTTCAAGGATTGCCTTGACTTTGTTTGGGTCCACCTCGATGCCTCGCTTTGAGACTATGAAACCCAAGAGTTTTCTAGATGTGACGCCAAAGACGCACTTCTTGGGATTCAGTCTGACTTTATGCTCCATGAGGCGATCGAGGATCTTGCTTAAGTCATCGAGATGATCTGGGCACAAAAGAGATTTGGCCAACAAATCATCCATGTAATCTTCCAAAGTTTTATGCATGTAATCATGGAAGATGTACGTCATTGCACGTTGGTAGGTGGCGCCAGCATTTTTAAGGCCAAAAGGCATAACCTTATAACAAAATGTCCCCCAAGGCATTGTGAACACCATTTTTAGTTGGTCCTCGGGATTGATACGAATCTGATTGTATCTCGAGAAACCATCCATGAGGGATAGCATTTCGTGACCTACTGTAGCATCTACCAATGCGTCGATGCTTGGCAAGGGGAAATCATCCTTAGGACTCACTTTGTTTAGATCTCAAAAATTAGTGCATATGCGAATCCTCCCATCGAGCTTTTTGATGGGCACCATGTTGGACAGCCATGGCGGATAATCCATGTAGATGACAAACTATGCATCCAATAGCTTTTGCAATTCATCTTTGACCATCAAGGCCACTATTGGGTGCATCTTACGTAGTTTTTGCTTAACTGGCTTGACTTTCGGATCAAGCGTTAGATTATGCATGACTAGCTATGGATCTAGCCCCGACATGTCTCTGTATGACCATGCAAAAACCTCCTTCTTCTCTTTGAGAAGGGCAATGTAGTCGGCTTGCTCTTCAGGGGATAAGCTTACCCCTAACTTGATAATCTATGGATTCATTGGATCCAAGCCGATGTCTACGTCAGTCATCTCCTCGACTGACATGTGGGATCCATCCTCCAACTGATGTGGAGTTGGGATCAAGTGGATATCATTTGCTGAGTTTAAATCTACGTTGGGAACCTCGGGTTCCTCTTCGGCATGAAAGATATCCTGAGTTGTCCTTGGGGTAAAATGAAGCATTTTATCAAAAGGCTAGTACTCTGATGGGGATGGAGGTGAATTGACATGATCCTAGTCAATGGCATCTATGTCTAGATGCAAGGACCATGTTGGATCGGCCGAATTGCGGATGGGTGCGGTTAAGTCAATGGAGATCATGTTGATGAAATGATTTTGGTCTCCATTACATGGGTGTGATGACTTGAACACTCTGGATGTTCTCTATGCTCTGGATCTGGCTCTAGAGGTACTGGCATGAATGGATCGGCCCTATGTGCTAATAGGAGGATAGGGTCTACCCTCGACACTGATATCACCCTAGGGTCTCGGAGTGGAAGGTGCTCTTCGTATACCTAGAGCAGCGGATCCAACACTTGATCCCACCCTACTGGGTCTACGTACCACTCGTGCCCTGGCACTATGCCCATCTATTCAAATATGTCATTAATCTCCAAGGGGTATGGTTGCGGCCTCTACCACATGTGATTAAGATATGATTTGTTTCATCTTCGTAATCACTATCGGAGATCCAAAAGCCCTCGTTGGCTCCGACAACTATTTGAGGCATTACAGGCTCATCCTGCTCAAGCAAATTAATCTGGCCCCATTGTGGTTGTTCCACTCTCCGTGGGGGGACCTGATTCCCTTGACGTGGCACTGGCTCGCTTGGAGCCTCTAGAGGGAACATAGTCAAGAGGCTCTCTTGACGGTCATTCATGGGGATCACTTGTGAGTGATCACTATCGGATTCGAAGGGATCATATGATGTTGGTTCATATTCTGATTCATCCTCCGAAGATCCCTCTTGACACTATTTATACCTTCCTTGAAAGTGAGTCCCCGAACTTTCGCCTCTCTCTAGCAAAGGAGAAGGGTTATTGAGGTTAACAAGGGTGGTTGTTGACCATGGGAGGTAATCTCCCAATGTATACGTTGTGTTTGGGTTGGCATAAGGATCTGATGCCAATCCACCCTTGTTGCCTATCCCTAGGCCTTGCATGTTTTCCACCAAGATGTCCAAGGGCAGGGGGTGGTTGAACCCTACTCCCGACTTGTCATAAGGCATTTGGTATCTTGGCTGGCAAAGGACACGCACTCCTTGCTCATACCGCCTAGCCCGTATCCATGCCAATTGCATTGGCCCAGATATCTCGGAGCAAATTCTGGGTTAGACAGATAGTTGACATCTTCTCCAAAAGGCTCTTCATCTTCATCCTCTTGCATGCATGGCTCAGTACCATGATCAAGGCCCCCATACACAAAATTTGTCTGGTTTGGTGGGTAGCCTAAAGGAACAATTGTACCGATGGGGAGGCGAGGTCTCCCCATGTCTTGCATGGACTCTAGCATGGTCGTTGCTACAACATTCCACACTAGATACTCCCCCAGGCCCGTACTGGCCATTTCAATAGTAATTGTTGGCGATTGAGAGGGAGGGAACGAAAGCTCTTCCTGAGTCCACTCCATGTTGGGTGAACTAGGAGCCTCAACTTCCATTGTGCTAGGCATCTCTTCGGTAGAGATGGTTGATACTGTTGGCAGTGCCTCTTCTAGGGGTTGAGCCTCTTCCAGGGTTTGCTTCCCTTTGTCCTTCTATTTAGCCATGATAGGTGGCATTGGTGGTGAAGGAGCTGACGATGAAGATGCACCTGGCTGGGGTTTTGATGGATTTATCACCAGTGGTGCTTGCGACATCGGACCCTATCTAGATGGATTTAACTAAAAATCCAAGTGCATCGATGGGAGGGTCGATTGCGGCATCAGCTGCACCGCATTGCAATATTTGAAGGGTTCTAAGTCCACCGGGACTACATGTACTTCCCCTTCAAATGTATACTTCAAACACTAATGAGCTATCGAAGGGACACACTTCATGTCCCTGATCCATGGCCGCCCTAGCAAGATGTTATAAGCCATCTCGCCTTCCAAAATATGGCACAATGTAGGTATCATCTTTTGTCCTACCTGAATGGGTAGAACAATTGTGCCAACTATCGAGCATATCGCATCATTGAATGCTCGTAGTGTGTAGGTGGAAGCCGTGATGTGAGAGGCTGGAAACTTTAGATGTTTCAGTGCTGCTATGGTAATGATGTTACTGGACGAGCCAGTGTCTATCAACACCCTCTTATACGGGATCCCGTTGACCCATGCGATAACGTGCAGGGGTGGATCTGCCATGTCATCAGATACTGATTTAACTTCATCCTCTCGAAAGGTGATGACTGGCTCCATGCATCATTTGACATGTCCCACGAAATTGTTGAAGGAATTCGCTTCGTGGGGCTGCAACTCGATGGCTTTCAATATCTCCATTAGAGCTTCCCGATGGGGTGTTGATTGTTGTATAAGCTCGTATATGGAGAGCCTAGCCGACGTGGTCCTCAAACTCTATGTGAGTTTGGTCCGAATCATGGCCGCGGGTCTAGGCGGAGGTAGTTGCATAGGGTGCTGTTGAGGTTGTGACGTCGATGGAACCTCTCTTGTGGCTGCCTCGGGGGCAACTCCTGGGTATCTCTTGTTCCTAGTCACTATGCTTATCATTCCTACATACCCTTGCATGGGGCAATTCTATTGCACCTCATTGACTTGAAGGGGTTTTTCCTGTGCCTCATGGGCAGGCAAGGGGTCTTTGAAAACTCCCATCTATTGGTTGTTTGGTGCTACGGGGTTGTCCACTGCCAACGTCTTATTGTCAATCAGGTCTTGTATCAATCCTTTGAACTTCCAACATGCATTCAGGTCATGTCCCCTCCGCCTGTGGAACCTACAATACAAGTCCTCCCGGTATCCCTTAGGCTTGGGAGCATTAGGATCTATGGTTTGAATCTCTGGAAGGTTGATCAAGTTCGTCACTGACAAGCGGTCAAATAGGGAGTCTCTAGACTCCGTATAAGGGGTGTACTGTCGCCTAGGGTGATGCTGCTAATTTTGCTCCTGCTTCTGGTTTTCTCTTTCATAATTATTAGGAGGCACTGCCTGATAGTTAGCCTTTTGAGGCTGTATTTCTTGTGCAGGCTTAGGAACATTTATAGCAACTTGATTAACCGCAATGGGTTTTTGTTGCGTAGTCCCTATTTTTGTGTTCTTGTTCCATTCTTTCTTCTTAGGTTTGGCAATCTCGCCATCCTGTATCTTGATCTCTTCGATAATTCTGGCTTGCGCCAGAGCTTCCTCTAAGGTGGCATATTGCTGCAGCTGCAATAGCACAGAGATCGATCTCAAACAACTTCATGAGAACATTTGTGTAAGGTCGGACATAGGAGGGAGGTAGGGTAGCTTGGAAAGTAGAGTCCTCCACCGATTCCCGTAGGCCACCATGGTCTCTTCCTCATACTGCTTGAGGCTGGCCAGGTCACTTAGTGACGCCTTCTTCTTGGTGTTGAAGGCGAAGCATTCGAGGAACGCATCCACTAACTGATCCAAGTTATTGATGTTGTGCTTCGACAACTGAGTGAACCAATCCGAGGTAGGGCCCATGAATGTGGTTATAAATGTCCTTAGCAACAACGCATCATTGTCCTGGATGCCAAAACATTGGCTCAGGAATCTTGTCACATGCTCTTGGGCATCCTCTTCACCCTTAAAGATTGCCAACTGAGGCAGCTTGAAGTGTTCGGGGTAAGGGGGTGCAGGCACTGACGGATGCACAGGATGACTACGGAGTTGGCGTAACATGGGCTTTTGGGGCCCAAAGCTTTGGTTTCCATAGACTCCAAATGCTCTAGCAACGCTTTGTATGCATCGAAAGATTTAATCTCTTCCTCTTTAGTTTGCTCCCATTGTGGGTTGTGGGAGACTTGAGGCCTATGGGGGGGTGGCCGGATAGCAACCCCTCCACCTTGGTAGGGCATTTCGGCCCACTCTACTTCTTGTTCATACTCCTCGTAAACTTCTTGAGGAGTCTCTGGGTGAGACCTATGACCCTGGGTGGGTCCCCGCGGAGGGTACCCATCGTTGTTCTAGGGAGTGGCCTCCCTCTCAGGTCTAGGGGGTCTCGAAGGCAAAACTTGATAAGGTCATGGAGACCTATCTCGCACCAAGGGATTATGCCTCTCATATGGTTCCACTCTTTGGGTGCGAGGGGTTGGAACCCTCTCAGCTGGGTTATGAAGCAGCTCATCTATTTGGCATTGAATGCGCTCCTTGCTAAGGCGGTATAGATGCTCTAGCTGCTGTTGATCTTGCTCAAGCCGCATGATCTGGGCTTGGCGGGCGGCATGTCTGGTGACTTCCAGGTCAATTTGGTCCACCATCTTGAGCCTTGGAGGCCTGGATGCCTCTCCTATGCATTTACCTCGGTCGCAATGATCCGAGATCTCAATGGGTCACTTCCCTCTATCGAGGTTGGCAGCATTTACCCGAGGCTCTGGCCTCAATGGGTGACCATGGTACATAGCGGGTGTGGAAGCGCATGGCTCCCATGCTATACATTGCTCTCGAGGAATGTAATGGTCTTCCTCATGCTCCCTTTCGTATGTGTGAAAGGGGTGGGCGGAGTTAGCTCACCCTGCTTGAAGAGCCCTATGCTCTGGGGTTTGTCTATTGGTTCTAATAGTGATGGGGGGCAAAGGAGGGATGCCATAGTCATGTGGCCTCTCCTCATGGACACTATGCCACTCTAGCACTTCATCACGTGGTGGCCACTCATATCTAGCTTCTAAGGGAGCTTTCTTGTCTATGTTAAGTGCCACGTGTAAGGATTCTTCCTGAAAGGGGCTGTGATGAATGGGCGTGTCCCCCAAAGGGGTGTCCCTATAATTCCACCTTGACATGGAATGATGTGGACTCTCTTGTGGGTCAGGCCACCAAGGTGGTATGACCAAGTCCTTAGGGCTATAGCGGAGGCGACTTGTGCCCCCTTGTACACTTTTTGTAGCTTCTGCCCTTGATTGGGCTTGGCTACGGGTGTACACCATGGTGTTGCTTTGCTACAAGCTAAATGGATTTTTATCTCTTTTATGATTTTTTATGCTACACTAAATAGAAAAGAGCACACACATACGCAAACAGTGATTATCTCGTTTAAATATTGAGAGTGTGTCCTAAACCTGGTTTAGTGTGTTTTGTTTTTTTTTTTGAAGGTTTTTGTAAAGAACGTTTAAATGCAAAATGAGGGCTCTTATGACTCCCAAAATTGGTCGCCCCTTCGATATACCATTGCCAGGCCGATATACCAACCTCTCTATATACCCGCCCTTATGTGAGGGAAACTATAGGTACGTGAGAGCAGATGGTACGTGGAACATAGGCGGTACGAAAGGGGAATCACCCTATTTATGACACCTACCATAGAAGACTTATCCTCGTGCACTAGGAATCACCCCAACTACACTCGATCAGCTTTCATCAGGATTTACGTCTAGCAATAGTAGCGATCGGGGTTTATGAATGCAAAATTCAAGCCAAGGTGGTGATGAAATCCATCGTTGGTCTTGATCAAGGGTTGGGGTTTTACGACCAGCTCCTTGGTGTTTGATTTTCCATGTGGTGTGTGGGGTTATTTTTATTTTGCATTAAACAAAGTAAACATGCAACAAGACCTTTTCTATGCACGCAGAAGGAACTAGAAAAATAGAAAAATTGAAGACAAAAAATGATAGGAAAAGTGCAGAATTCTTACCTCTTCTCTGCTCGAATCTGTCGGTTCTGAGTTTCTGCCTAAAACTTCATAGACTGGAATTCATCCTGGGGTGGAATGAATTATAGGACTGTATTCACCCTAGGGTGGGACGAATTCCAATTCGTCCCTGGGTGAGACGAATTACAGGTCTGTATTCGCCCCCTGATGGAACGAACAACAGTCAGCGTATGAAAATGCGGTACCTGCAAGCAAAAACAACCAAACTTGGATCAGATCTCTGATCTTAAAAATAGAGGACAAGGTCCCACCATGATCGCCACTGAAAGCATGAGGATACGAAAGCAAAAAGGAAAGCGAATATGCGAAATGCAAACAAAGAAACCGAACTTAGCGCTAAATCCTAGAAACTTGAAAGCGCATGAAAAGAGGGACAAGCATGAGCGAATCAAAATGAAACAAATGTGAATAAAGAAGACAGCCCTTTTATTGATATGTTTCAAACTCGGTTACAATGCGCATCCTCCCCTTCCAAGGGCTAGGAGCGTTTAAGCGTGCGTTACTCGTTACATCCATGGGTGTCTTTCCTTCTTCCACGTGCCCACATGTAAAATGGGTGGACCAAACATCGCCGCCACTTGCGTTGATGAGTCTGGACTCCTCGCTGCTCCTCCGATGTCCAAACCCTACGTTCAAAAGAACAAGAAATGATCAGTAGCACCTGCGGATGAAACAAAGCATGCAATCCCCAAGCCTACGATAAGTGAATGAGAAAAATGAATTAAACTATGACTAAAACAAGTCCAAATGCTATGAAAATTTGATAGAGGCATCAAGACATCACCAGGAAGGCTCTGCAAAAAGAACAGTCAAAAAATTCCTCACCGATTTGAATTCGCTCCGGGGTGGGACGAATTCACCTACAACAAAATGCCGAAAAGGTACTGTCCCAATGTCCTACCTCGGAAGCTCCAAAAGACCTAAAAACTTGGGGTTAGCTAATTGGGGGAATTTTGGGAAGACCCAGATGGTCAGATTTTCCCAATTTAGCCTCCATCAATGGGAATTTGATGATGCTACCCGTAGGTTAGTAAAAGCGAGCAAAGATAGAAATATGGTCAAAATTGTTTAAAACGAGACGAAATTCAAATGGCAACCTATCTAAACATCATAGAATTGAATGCACAAATGAAAGAAAGCAAGTCTACCATGGAATTCCCATCGCTCCGAAAGGGGGCGATTAGGACTGTGGCAGTGTGGGAGGGGGCGCCCATGGGGCAGGCCGCCCATCGTTGGAGGCTTGATTTCGGCACCAATCCACTTGGGATGGGTCCAAAACCTCTTGTGTGGTATTGTCAAAAAATTTGGTGGGATATCGTGGCCAAATGTCGGGTTTTGGGATCGAGATTCGTCCTCCCAATAGTCACCCAATGACCTCCCTTCTAAAGGAGATCAAGGATGTGAAAGGCGCAAATCCAAAAGGTGTGAGGTATGTAAATAAAATGACAGCACTTCGTTGCTCTAAAATGCTCCTTCTCTCCATATTTTGGGGTGAGGAAACTCACCAATTTATAGACCTGGAGGTCTCTTGAAATGGGCATGCAGAGGCGCCACATGGCAATCATGCCTTCCTAGGGGGAAGGAGATTCCTCCCTGAATTGGGACTTCATGACTGACCTTGCAGATGCCTCTAATGCTTGAAAATGCTCACCCATACTCCCATGCGATGAAGGAAGCGTTGGGTGGCGGATCTGAGCTGCCATTTGTCAAGATTTGACTTTTTGCCCGTCAAACCTGCAATTCGCCCCACCCTGGAGCGAATTCAGAATTCGTCCCTGGGTGGGGCGAATCCTAGTTTGAATTCGTCCCAGGGTGGAACGGATACTGAGCAAAGTGCCTGAAGGTGCCAAATTGATCTCTGACCTTCCAAAGCTAACCAACATGGGAGGGATTTTTTTAAAATGGTTTAGAAGAGTATCCTTGGAATACATACATCAACTAGACATATCCAAATTTTGAGTTTAATATGCTACAAACATCACTCGAGTGGAAAGGAGAGGCCAAGCTCCCATATGTAACTAGGGTTTACCTTGTATACATTTGCTATATAAAGGATACTTTTGAAAGGTCTCCCCACATTTTTTGCACTCTTCATGAATGTAGACTTCCTATCCTTAGCATTAGGATTATCCCTTATGAAAATTTAGAGATGAGGATGGCAATTCATTCTTCCAACCATAAACCAATCTTTGTTGGGTCCATAAGGTGTAATACCTTAGTCTAGTTTAACTGCACCTCCATGATGATTCATTAAACTTTATTCTTATTGTCCCCATATCCATGATGGGTTTCTACACAACAATCACTCTATGTAATTGTATTCTCATGGACACAAGAAATAGGTGTTGCTACCCTACAAAAACCTAAGTTAAAGGAGAGTTTAATACAAGGTTACCTTTACAACCCTCCCTAAAGAAATCCCTAAGCCCAAGGATAACTCTCTCTCTCTCATTTTGCAAGCATTAAAACAAAATCATCTTCTGGAATGGAAGCAACACTAATTATCTTAAGCTTGTAAAATGAATCTACCTAAATAATATATCAAAGCATTAGCATGGATAAGAACCATAAAACCATTGATCAACATGGCACCATATAGTCATCCAAATAAAGGTCTAGATTACAAAATAATAGTCATTTCTTATATTACAATAAATCCTCTTTTACCAAGAGTGCCTTCCAACAGTACAACAAGAATATTTGAAGGTTTATCTTAGTATGATCATAAACATCTTATTTTTTTGGACTTCATGGTATTTGGTAGGAATGTGGGGATTATAATAGCTCATTTGTAGGTATAAATGCATTTCTATATGTTTTAGTGCACATACAAAAAAAGCCCATATTTCATCCCTAATATATTTTTCACAAATATTTTAAATCCCAAGCCCTTGTATTTCTATAAAATAAATTCAATATAAGAAACACAAGAAAAATAATCTCATACGTATTTTGAAGATATTTTCCACAAATATCAAATTCCCAATCTATACATATCTATTCCAATATAGAAAAATATAAGTAAATAAGCCCATAATTATTTTCTAGAAATATTTTCCACAAATACCAAATCTGAAAGCTATACATATTTGTTTCAATATAGAAAAACATAAGTAAATAAGCCCATACTTATTTTCCAAAAATATTTTCCACAAATATCAAATTTTGAAGCTAAACATATCTATTTCAATATAGCAAAACATAAGTAAAGAAGCCCATACTTCTTTTCCAAAACTATTTTCCACAAATATCAAATTCTAAAGCTATACATATCTATTTCAATATATAAAAACATAAGTAAAGAAGACCATACTTACTTCCCAAAATATCTTCCAAAAATATCAAATTCTAAAGCTGTATTAACCCTTCGTTAGCTTAATAATTAAATTATTTTATCATTTGGTTAAGTAGCAAATTTAGAGATCTAGTAATCAATTTGCCATTTGCAATTTTTATCATTCTTTTGAAAGGAATTAAGTTTCATCTATCACCAAACATTATAATGAGTTAATTCCAACATTAGATTAATTGCCAACTAATCTATCATTTGATTAGTTAATAATCTAAATATTATAATGAAATAAACATTAGTTTAATTACCAAACTAATATATCATTTGATTAGTTAATAATATAAATATTTTTTTTTTGAAAAAAATTGAAAATCTTGTATTAAAACAAAGAGCAAGTACAAGAGGGAGCAAGAACATCCCAACCAAGAACCCAGAGACACAAGACCTCAGCAAAGAGCGAGAGGGCAGCACAAACCAACACTAAGCACTAGAGACAAACAAGGCGCGAAATCGCGACATGTCGCGAAATCGTGACATGTCGCGATATCGCGACAGACAAGCCGGCCGAGGTCACAACCGCACAACCGGTCGCGAAAACGCGACATGTCACGAAATCGCGACATGTCGCGAATTCGCGACAGCCAAAGCCAGCAGCCCCCGACCGCAAAAAATGTCGCGATATCGCGACGGAACCAACACAAAGCAGTCAGTCCACAGAATTGTCGCGATATCGCGACGCATCAACCAATTGCCACCAATGCGCCAGAAGTGTCGCGATTTGGCGACATGTCGCGAATTCGCGACATGTCGCAAAATCGCGACGGCCAAAGCCAGCAGCCCCCGACCACGAAAGATGTCGCGATATCGCGACAGAAACATCACAAAGCAGTCAATCCTCAGAATTGTCGCGATATCGCGACGCATTTTCCAGTTGCCACCTTTGCACCAAAAGTGTCGCGATTTCGCGACATGTCGCAAAATCACGACATGTCGCAAAATCGCGACGGCCAAGTCCAGCTGCTCCCGACCACAAAAGATGTCGCGATATCGCGACGGAAACATCACAAAGCAAACAGTCCTCAGAATTGTCGCGATATCGCGACGCAAATTCCAAATGCCACCAATGCGCCAGAAGTGTCGCGAGATCGCGACAAGAAGAACCTTCAGCATCCAAACCTCCCAAGTGTCGCGAAAACGCGACAGGTTGACCACTCGGCGACCAATCATCATAAAAGTCGCAAGATCGTGACTGATGTCTTCCGTGTTGCCCCAGCAACCAAAGTGACGCGAAAACCAAGCAACATCGAGCCAATGGTCCCAGCGACATAACATGGCGCGAAAAGGAGACATCTTCCACCCGTTAGTCGCGACCACACAACCGGTCGCGAAATCGCGACAACAACTAGCCAAAGAACGCGACATCGCTGAATGTCGCGATATCGCGACAGGAAGTCTCCAAAGGCCGTGGCGACAAAACCTGTCGCGATATCGCGACAGGTTGCCACCGAGGGTCGCGATAACACAGCAGGTCGCGAAAACGCGACGAAAAACTCCCAAGACACAAAATTTTTTCATTTGCTCAAAAATTTTGCAAGACCTTGTCTAATCACAGCATCTTCCACAGGCATGTTACTGTGCAGCTGAACTCCAACCTCCTTTTCCGCACCCAACTTGGCAAGGAAATCGGCCGCCGAATTTGAATCCCGATTCACATGGATAGGGATCACATCCTCAAGTTCCCTCCAAAGGACCTTGATTTGAGAGACTAAGATCTGAATCCTCCACGCTTTCAAAGCAAAATTTCTCATACAATCAAGAGCGCCAACCAAAATTTGAGAATCAGTCTCAAGGATTATCTTTCTGTATCCCTGAGTGACAGCCCAGAAAGAAGCAACTTTGATGGCAAAAGCTTCGGCTTCGTTATTGGTGGCTCTTCCCATACCTTGGAGTTCCCAATAAAGAACAGTTCCAGTATGATCACGGCACACAACACCGATTCCAGCGTTGCCCGGATTGCCCTTTGCAGCTCCGTCCGTGTTAATTTTGATCCAGCCAACCGGGGGGGGTTTCCAACTAACCATGTTTTCTCTAACGTGAGCAGCAACTCTCTCTTCCTGTGGACCCAGCTCAACCAGAATATCTTCTTCAGCATGTAAGGCAACCGTCTCAGTGACTTTGCTCCAGATAACCTGCCAAATTCCATCAAGAGAGGAGAAGGTCTCTCTGAAGATTCGAGCGTTCCTTTCCAGCCACACTTGCCACCAGATGAAGAAGAGACCAAGCTCCCACCCCAATCGAAGGGCTTTTGATTTAAATCTAGCTTTCTTCCATCTTTGCCAGATATTATTCCGAGTCAGAGCACCATTACCCTGGAGATTAAAAAGAGAGAACCATCGATTCCAGATCTGACCTGTGAAGGAACATTCGAACATCAAATGGTCAGCAGTCTCTTCATGCTTACGACACAAAATACACTGAGAAGGACCAATAATTCCTCTGCTTCTGAGGTTATCATAGGTGAGGATGCCATTATGCATAAACTGCCAGACAAAGAAGTTCACTTTCGGCCAGCACTTGGAATGCCAGATTTTCTTCCAGTCATGAACCGGAAATAAATGCGGGGGAGGCTCTGGGAGAAGCTGATCATAACCAGCCTTCACAGTGTAAATTCCAAGATTCCCATGGCCCCAAGCTAACTCGTCTTCTTCATCTCTTCCCGTGAGAAATCTTGCTGACAAGATGTTGGTCAGAGTGGTTGCCAGCTCCGGAGGGATAGTGACAGGCCACTCCTCAAGTCGCTTAAATTTCTTGAATTTATACTCACCCAATTGACTAGTGATGAAATAGTTCTCAATAGTGACCCAACCCTTGGATTCTATGGCGGTTTTAATTGGAAGCGAGTTCGGGGATACTCCGCAATGATGGGTGGAAAGCTGGTCCCATGAGTCGGTCCGAAACGTGCTTTCTCCCCTCTTCCCACTTTCCAGAACAATTGATTTTTAATTACTTGAGAGCCCAACTTGAGAGCTTGCCAAACTAGGGAACCATTACCATCCAGAGGGAAACGACAAACTTCAAAGGGGTGGATGTTACCCAAATATTTGCTGGTCAAAATTCTACTGAATAAAGATGATGGCTGGGAGATCCATCTCCAATACAATTTACCTGCAAGGGCTTTGTTGTTGAGATTAGAGCTTCTCAAACCCAGCCCTCCTTTTTCTTTGGGCTGAGTAACTTTGTCCCAGCCAACCAAGGCCCATTTCTTCCCACCTTTTGCTCCTTCCCATAAGAATCGCCTAGCCAGTTTGTCCAACTCTTTCCAAATAGAAAGAGGAGCAGCCAAGATTGAAAATTTATAGATAGGCATGGCCTGAATAACCGACTGTAAGAAAGTTAAACGGCCACCGTAGCTTAACCATTTGTGAGACCAGTGGTTCATTCTATCTTTGATGCCATCCAGAAGATCTTTCCAAATATCATTTTTCAATTTCTTGAAGTGCAAAGGAACCCCCAGATAGACTATAGGAAGAGATGATCTAGAGAAGCCCAAAATCTCTAAGATTTTGTCCTGCATCCGTTGGTCAAGATTGAAAAAGACAACTTTAGATTTGTTGTCATTGATAACTTGATTGGAGGCCCTAAGGTAAACAGAAAGAGAGTCTCTGATTCCCCTAGCTTCCCTGAGACTAGCCACTCCAACCAAGCCAGTGTCATCCACAAATTGTAAATGAGTCAAGACTTCATCCCCGACCTTAATACCTGTTATCAGGCCTTGAAGTCTTCTTCTCAAGAAGAGTCGGCCTAATCCTTCAGCTAAGATAAGGAATAGATAGGGCGAGCAAGGGTCCCCTTGTCGGAGGCCACGAGAGGCTCCAAAGGGAGGCGAGGGAATCCCCTTGATGAGAACCGAATAAGAAGGCGTGGAAACACAACTCATAACCCAGTCAATCCATTCTTGGGAAAAGCCAAAGGCAACCAACATCCTTGACAGGAAACCCCACTCAACCCGATCGTAA
Source organism: Wollemia nobilis (assembly GCA_028583015.1). NCBI lineage: Eukaryota > Viridiplantae > Streptophyta > Pinopsida > Araucariales > Araucariaceae > Wollemia > Wollemia nobilis. Next base: position 504,376 of record JAQPPZ010000128.1, on the reverse strand, counting down.
GCCTTAGACATATCCAGTTTGATGAACATTCCTTTGTTACCAGAGTTTTGCATTGAATGAATAGCCTCCTGAGCAAGAACCACTCCATCCAAGATCTGTCTACCCTCTACAAATCCCCCCTGTTCTGATGAAATGATGTAATGAAGGAGAGGTTTAAGACGTTCAACTATAATTTTTGTGATAATTTTATAAATCACATTACATAAAGCAATAGGTCTGAAGTCAGAGATATGAACTCCTTCCTCCCCCTTTGGAATTAACGTGATAAAGGTATGATTTAGAGCCTTGAGCATTCTCTTATTAGATCTGGACTCCTCAATTACAGCCAAAACATCTTCCTCCAAGGTATCCCAAAAGGCCTGAAAAAACTCAATAGGAAAACCATCTGGACCGGGAGATTTGCCTGTGCTCATTCCAAAGACCACATTTTTCAATTCATCTCGGTCAATAGGTCTGAGGAGAGCCTGATTTTCTGCTGGAGTGATAATAGGGGGAATAACATCAAGAACTTCATTTTGAGCCCCCACATCTTGGTCCCTATTTTACGCAAAAAGCTTGGAGAAGTAATCCACAGAGTGGGAGTGCATACCTGGAAGAGTATCAAAGGAGTGACCATTCTCATCTTTTAAAACTGCCATATTATTCATCTGTCTTCTAGCACATGCTGAACGATGAAAAAATTTTGTATTTCTATCTCCTTCCAATAGCCAAGAATTTCTAGCCCGCTGCTTCCAGTAAATTTCCTCGTGGTTATCAATGTCCTCAACAGCTTTGCGCAAGGCATCATCTTCAGTTTTAAGCTGTTCAAAAATTAAACCTTCCCTAAATTGTTTCTGCACCTCCTCCCAGCGGGCCAACAAGGGGGCTCTTTGCAGCTTGAAATCCGATTTATTGGCGTGCCTCCACTGTTTCAATTTAAATTTGACAAAAAGAAGTTGTTTGTGAAATTTAAACATTGCTGTCCCAAAAGGTGGACGACCTTCTTCCCACCATTGCGGAATTACCTCATGAAGGTCCTCCTTCTGAAGCCAGAAATTCTCAAATCTAAACGGTTTATGGAACTGCCCTGTCAGAGTCCCACCCTTCAGCATGATGGGAGAGTGATCGGAAACAGGACCGTCCAAAATCTGTAATTGCACATTCCACTTAACAAAAGCCTCCTCTGAGACCAGAAAGCGATCCAACTTTACCTTACAACAGTGTGGATCCCTCCGTTTGTTAGTCCAAGTGAAAAAAGTTCCAGGACCTTGGACATCAACTAAGTGAAAAGCTTGAACCTGGGCAATCAGAAGCCGATCCCCCAGGTCCAAAACAGGGGAACCACCTTCCTGATCCCGAGCAGATAATTTGGCATTAAAATCTCCAGCAATGATCCAGTCAAAAGCTTGTCTTGAGGACCTCATGTTGTGAACTGCTTTCCATTGAAGCCTCTGGCCATCATGGCTTTGAGCCCCATAAAAATTTGTAATTAAAACTTGCTCAGCTGTGACATTATTCCTAAAAAGAGATGTGAGAACACCCCTCCAAGCTATATGTTCTAAAGCAGACCATTCCAGGGGGTTCCAAAAAGTAACAATTCCTCCTGAGGCACCTTGAGCTGCCACATCCATATATCCAGCTCCCCTCCATATTTTACTAACTGTTCTACACATAAGATCTAAAGACATTTTTGTCTCCTGGAGGAGCAAAAAGTCTGTTTTACCCTTCTTTATGAGTCTTTGAACAGCAGATTGATGGGTTCTGCTGTTTAAACCCCTAACATTCCAAGATTGAATAATCATTGGAAACCTTGAGAGCAGTAAGAGTCAATTGTTCTCACTGATCCATCAGTGACCAGCTTGTCTCCTTGCGATGCTATTAGGTCCTTATTAGACTTCCTGCCTGCACCTTGAGAAATGTTATTCTTGGACCGTTTTTCCACCTGGGTAATCCCCAGGGCTGGCCTTTCTCTATTCTTTTCGGCACTTCCCATGATGACATCCTGAATAACTGGCTGTGCTGAGGAGTGGATTACCAATGCCCCTGGGTTCTCTGGCTGTAAAAACTCAGTGGGTTTAAGCACCTGCTCACGGGCAGGAGTTGAAGAGGGAGAAACATGAGAGTGGATGTTAAAATCCTCAGTGTTCCCATCCACTCCATCCATAACTTGGTCTTCCTGATCCACCAGGGATTTAAAGATTTCATACCGGTTGGTTGGCTTGAGTGAAGCTTGGTCCTTGCCATTTCTCTTTTTGTTTCTTCTTCGTTTCTACTGTTCAAAGCCATCTTTACGGGCTTCGAACCTTGGGGGTGTTTTGTGATTCTTTGACCGGGGTGAACTTACCCTCTCTGGGTCGATTTGAGATTCCTAGCGGGGCCTCCGCTTTTGTGCTCAAGGTATTCGGACAGAACCTAGCCAAATGGCCATGCTTATGGCAGACCCTGCATCTAAAAGGTAGGGCTTCGTAATCTAACTGCTGTATCCAGGATTGTCCTGCTAACTCCAGTTCCACCTCAGCTGGTAGTGGCTGACTGATATCCATTTCAACACAGATTCTAGCAAAGACAGCAGTGTTTCCCTCTATGGTATCTTTGGAAACTCCCATAAATCTACCTAGAGAGTTACCAATCATCTCAAGAATCTGCTCGCCCCAAAACTCCATCGGGAGAGCGTACAGCCGGATCCACACTGGAACAGCCGTGGGCTCAATGCGAGGATCGAAACCCACTCTCCATGGTTGGACAAATAACCCTGTCGGGCCATGGGTCCTCTTCTACGATTCAAATGCTCTGTTTCTATCTACTTGAAGAAGAGAAACTAATAATGAAATACCCGTTGCTTATAGGCCATAAGGAGTACTCACCGATAGGTTCCCGATTCTGTCTAACCCGGGTGTGCGAGAAAGTGCGAGTGGGTCGGATTCCCATGAATTTGCGAGATCAAGTCATGGTTAGCACGGTAGGTGATCGTATCCTCAACCATCTTTGGTTCTATGACTATCTTAGGTCTGGAAGCAGATTGCGGGAGGCATCCATTAACTCTGTTTGCAGAAGAACCCTTGCCAACATTCTTGAGAAGCGCTTGGTAAGCACCCCGCTGGGCTTCATCAGAAGAAGACGCAAAATTTTCTTTTAGAATCTCGGCATAAGAGCTCTTCTTCCCGTCAAGAGAACCTGGAGGAGACCCCATAGGGCCCTCCCGGGGTAACGGACGAGCCTTCAGAGGGGAACGATGTCAAACCAACAGAGACCCAGGAAGAAGCCGCGAGCCAGAATCCTAGAGCTTCGGCCTCCGACAGATCAGAAGATTTCCCGCCAAATCGCCAGAGCTCAGAAGTTCAACTCTTTCAGTTTTAGATCATTAATAATATAAATATTATAATGCATTAAATGTTTGATTAATTGCCAAACTAATCTATCATTTGATTAGTTAATAATCTAAAGATTATAATGAGATAAATATTAGTTTACTTTCTAAACTAATCTATCATTTGATTAGTTAATAATCTAAATATTAAAGTGAACAAATCTATCATTTTATTTATTGCAATCTAAAGTTTTCTTTGTATTAATCTAATCCTATATTACTTGCAAAACTAAATATTATTTAATATTAAACCTACATTAGATTGAATAATATAAAGTTAAAATTGCATTAATCTAACCTTAGATTACTTGCAATAATCTATATTAATTAGCATTAATATTATAAGGTAAATCTAAAGTAAAATTGAATTAATCTAACCTTAGATTAAGCAAAACTCGAGTAATTAATATTAATCATACATAGCACATAAAACATAATATTGCACTAATATAACCTTATATTAAGAAAAAATATACATTAGATTAAAGCTAATGAGTTCAATTCATGCACTTATTGGCTAAGGATCATGTTAGAATAAGTGAATATTCTCTTACGTTCTACTAGGATAGACACACTTGAGTTTCCACTCCTCCATGTGTCAGGTGAACTCTCAGTGGTGTCTTCATCAGACTTGATGAGTTGTTCCACTCCTCCAAATGTCAGGTGAACTCTTAGTGGTGTCTTCATCAGACTTGATGAATTGTTGTAATCCAACAACTCTGAATGGTCAACTTTTCTATTTATACAAAGTTGATCCCTAGAATAAATCAATCAGTTCTATTTTGTTTCTTCAAATATTGTAATGCTTTGTAGTTCTACTCTTGGGAATTCTAATATGGTATTAGAGCAGGGTAGATTCTACTAGAATTCTCTCTTGAAGGAGGTTTATCGAACTGGTTCTTAATTTTTCTTTACCATTGATGCAAATATTTTAAAATTTATTTATTCACTACTTTGTGTATGCATATTGAATTTTTTTTTGCCTCTCTAAAAATACTCCTTAATGAACACATCTTTCTTTAAAACAACTAAAGCAATGGTACATCCTGTTCTAGGTGTTTTTTAATTTATATTATTTTTTCCCCTTTCAAATGCAGCCATCACTGTGTTTCACTCAAGAAGGAAACTAATATAAATCAAACATTTTTTTAGAGGCCCCCTATTTTTATTTGTCCTCATTCTTCACCTATGTTTAATTTTTTTTCCCTTAAATGCTAGATCGTTCGGATTTCAATAGCCTTTGCTGCGTATTTCATAATGTAGAAGGATAAATGTTGGATGTTCTTTTACCCTCACTGCATATCTTCTAACATGGATAAAATGGAAAATTGTAGGCCCTTAATTTTTGTGGGCATTTAATTATTTTTCTTGATCTTACAATCTCAAATCGTTTTGTCTTCGTAAATTTTAATTAATGTAAGGATTGCTCTCTGCGTCACCAATTAATGACTCTTGGTCTACTTACCTAGACCAACGTTCGTAAAAAAATTTCCAAACGTGGCCTTTGGACAACATTTTTCTGTGGTGCGCCGTGAGACTGTGTCTTCGGTAAAGCTTAAATTGATATTTCTTTGGGTCCATTTTATACTGTTCCCTGTAAATCTCTACAAATGTTTTTTCTTCAGGTTAGTGTTTGGTGAGGTAATATATTATGCAAGTGAAATATTTAGAAACACTCAGGTCATCACATCCTCTCTTCGGTGTCTTGCTCTCAACATCTCCGATTCATCTTTTAAAGTTGGTCTATGGCACAGTTGCTAAGGGAGACTCTCTATTTTGGCATCACTCCTCTCAACGTCTCTTCAAAGCATCATATGGTAAGGTGTTATATGATTTTTTAAAATAACATTTTTCTTATCTAGTGCAGATATAGGAGCCTCATTTTTCCTAGATGTCATCATTGGAGTGGCAAACGTAGACGCCACCCTTCCTCACTTCTTGTTCATTTAAAGTCGCTTCGTGGACCCTTACTCACTACCTTTTAGATATTTATTTTGTTGCATCCTCTGTCCGACATCAACCCCTTTAATTTAAGCTATAATATATATTATATATATATTGTAGCAAGAAAAAAAACATTTCGTTCCCTTTCCTTTCTGGATTTTTCTTCACCTGAAAAATCAAAGGAGAATTGTAAAACTTTTAATAAAAAAATTTCTATAGGGGGTTTATAGGTGCCTTTTGCACCTATACTAGGTTCTATGGGGGTTTCATTGCGTCACTTTTAGCCTTCTTTTGCCTTCTTTACTTTCGTTCTTAAGTTGGTAATATTTATTTTTGTTTATATATCTTGCTTAATATTAAAAAGGTGTTGATTAAATCTTCAATCCTTAATTAAAGAAATTACTAAAATATTTTTTTACTATTTATTTATTTCATTAAGCAAAATTTTATATTAACAACTTAAATTCTCTATTTTCCAAACGTCTTTAATATTTTATAGAGATATTTTAGTGAATGATTTTTTTTCCTTTCAAAAAAGTCTGTTTATTAACTTTTTTGGAATCAATTTGTTACATATAGTCAGCTTAAATTAAATAAAAGGGTATTCAATACTTTTATTGTTTTAAGAGGACAATCTTCGCCATCTGAAGACAAACCTCTTCCTTATTTCTTTTTTGATTGATGGCATTTCCCATTGGTTTTTACCATCTCTTCAAAAAAGAAATGATTGCACATAAGTACCTAATCAGGACTTGTTGCTGGGACTCATTTTTACAAACCACCCATAGTATAACTTAAGGGGTGGTGTTATAATAAGTGAATATTCTCTTAAATTCTACTAGGATAGACACACTTGAGTTTCCACTGTTCCATGTGTCAGGTGAACCTCAGTGGTGTCTTCATCAGACTTGATGAGTTGTTCCACTCCTCCATGTGTAGGGTGAAATCTCAGTGGTGTTTTCATTAGACTTGATGAGTTGTTGTAATCCAACGTCTTTAAATGATCAAATTTACTATTTATACAAAGTTGATCCCTGGAATAAATCAATCAATTATATTTTGTTTCTTCAAATCTTGTAATGCTTTGTAGTTCTGCTCTTGGGAATTCTAATAGATCAATCCATTGTCAAAAGCAACACCAAAATATTTATACCATAAATAATTTCATCCAAATATTAATACACCCTTAAGATTAGCTATGAAAGGAAAGTCTTAAATAAACCAACCTTAGCACAAAATACTGAAACCAAACCTATGCATACAAAACAATTATTTCGATGATAAAGGAAGGTGAAAAGAATAGCGCGATGCACACTACAACCTTGGCACTAACATCACATAGCCAGGGCATCAACCAACTGGTAGGGTTAGGTATTCTTAGAAGTGATGCAAATGTATAGAGAATGTTCCATCCTTGCCATTTCACCAATACATTTCACTACACAAGAAAACTCATTCTAGGATGGTGAAAGTAAGCACTAAATTAGGATCAAAATAACTAAAACCTACATACAAGTGCATGCAAAAACATAGTATAGAAGCTAATTGAATGCATAGTCAACCATCCAAAAATAAGAAGTAAAAAAATTGAAGCAACGTAACACCTAAGCAATTCATTCACCACACCTTGTGGATAATACCTAACACACAACAAGGGTAAGGTTGGTTATGTTCATCTCCTTAATACTCTTACACCACATGTTGTTTGTCCTTTCATTGCACCTCTATGTTAGTTCTTTCCTCATACTCATCCTTCATGTACCCCCTTCTTCAATCAGCCAACATTCTCTCTTAAAGGTCCAAGAAATGGAGGGAGGAAAGGCATAAAGCGATTTAGGGTTGAGTGTTAACATTAAATAATTTCCTCCACATCCATTAAAAATTTACTCAAGAACCCTTCAATGTAGCAAATAGTGGAGGAAAAAGCATCATATGTTACATCCATTAAAAATTTACTCAAGAACCCTTCAATGTAGCAAATAGTGGAGGAAAAAGTATCATATGTTAACCAAAGGTGGCTCCACCTTTACCCACTCAAAGAATTAAGTGCACCACCACCACAACCAAGGCTAAATATGGCCCAAAATACCATGAACATGAATAATAAATGATCACAATAAAAGGCTCAAGAATTATTTTAAAGAATTATAATTCATTTAAAATTAGATTAATCCATCCTTGATTAATCAACCATTTTTTATTAATGTAAAACTAACATCAGCAAATAAGCATTAAAAACAATTTTCTTAGTAAGAAACTAACATTAGATTAAACCAACATTAATTATTCATTTTTATTAGTATTAAATATAACATAAGAATAACATTAATCATTCTATTGATTGATACTAACATTAATCATTCATTTTGATTAATATTAAATATAACATTAGTCTACGATTAAATATGTCTCATTCAATCAAAGCAAATAGAAAAATATTTTACTTCAACCCTACGAAGTAACTTTAAATTAAATCTATCAAATATACAAGACCATTCTATCATATGCACAAGGGGAGGAGATCTAAACATCATGTCCAAGAACAAATGCACTTTATCAATGTTTTGTACCATTTTTTTATCCTCAAGTGAGTGTCTCCTTATTTAAGATAGACTTAAGCTATCATCTACTCATATTAAGGAGACTCATTACAAATAACTTTCCTATTCCAATGGTATGAACATGAAAATAAGAAAACCATAATGAACCTACATAAAAGGGTATTCATTCATGTTACCCTTAGTTGTTTTATGAACGAGTCATCATCATCATTTCTCCTTCAATATAGTCTCTCATTCCTTATGGCCAATTATCTTGTCCACCCTTGAGATTACCTGATGTTGCAACCAAGTAGAGCATCAGTAGTACCATATTATTAAGCAAAAATAGACACAATATTAGAAGCATATATCCATAAAAACAACAAAACTAAGCATTAAAAATTATTTTCTAATACATAGTCCAACTTGAGTAGCTAGTACTCCCAAATAGGATCATGATATACTACCCCCATTTGGACTAAACACAACCTGTTGTGTTTTGCTACAAAACATTACATTTTATCTTTATTCAAATAAATAAGAAAAATATATTTTCATCTCATCCACTTTTTCCAAGTGGTATTTTTCTCATAATATTGGTCTCGTTGGACCTTGCACCAAAATATTCACTAGCCTCACTTCAATGGCTGATGGATCTATCACCTATAATTTTGAGACATCCCACACATCATTAGGATTAGTGATGTACTTCCTAAGTAGGTGTATGTGAAAAGAGTCATGTATCTTTGATAGGTTGGGTTGTAAGGCAAGTCTGTAAGCCACCAGACTAATATTTCTAGTGATCTCAAAAGGCCCAAAAAAACAAGCATACAAATTAGAAGACTTGATGGCACTCTTAATGGGTTTGATTATTAAGAAAAAATTATCTTCGACAAAAATTTCTCTAGGGGAGCAATTCAAATTAGTGTAGCTCTTCTGATGATTGGTGGCTTGCTTAAGCCTTTGCCTAATCATCCTAATTTTCTCCTCAATCTTCCTGAATGTATTTGGTCCAATGACAACCCAATACTCTAGGTTATCCCAAGATAGAGGAGTTATGCACCTTCGACCATACAAGGCTTCAAACGATGCCATTTTTAAGGAAGCATGATACCCATTGTTGTATGTAAACTCTACTAGATGTAAATAGTCTTCCAATAGATACTTTTGGTACATGAAATATATATGAAGCATGTCTTCCAAGATCCTTTCTGTTCGGCCATATTTTTTTGGATGATATATAGAGCTAAGATTCAGCTTCATGACAATTACACAATGAAGGGTCTACAAAATTAATGATGTAAATATGGAGTCCCTATCTAATATGATCATCTCAAAAAAACCAAACAATCTAAAAATCTCTTTGGAAAATCTATTGGCCACTATTAGAGCATCATATTTGGTATTTCTTGGAATAAAATGAGCAACCTTGGTCAATATTTTAACCACTACAAGGATTGTGTCATGTTAATACCTAGTATTAGGTAAACCCACTATTAAGTCCATAAATATCACATGCCATTTTCATACATGTATGTCATCTGGGTACAAAAATCCTAATGGATGTCTATGCTCAGCTTGCACTTTCTAAAATTCTAAACATCAAGCCATAAAATTGGTGGTATCTATCTACATTCCCAATCAATATAAGGTCTTCTTCATGTTCTACCTCATCTTTACCCCTCCTAGGTGAGTGGATTAAGGAGATCTATGCACCTATTACATGATCATTTAACTTAAGTTGTCAAATTTAGGGATCACCACCCTATCCTTAATAAAAGTCTATCTTTTATGCCAAAATCCTTACTCTCATCATATTTCCTTTCCATATTGGCTTGAATTTCACTACAAAACTGTTCTAGTGCTTGCATTTCCCTAACTTGTTCCATTAAGTCCATGTGACATTGATTCAAAGTAGATATATTCCTTCTCCTACTCAAGGCATTAGCAACCTTATTTTCCTTTCCTTTGATATACTCTATGTAAAAATCATATTCCTGTAAGAACTATATTCATCTTTTCTACATTGCATTGAGCATCGGTCGGGTAAAGATGTACCTTGAGGTCTAATTATTTGTTCTTAACTCAAAAGGCTTCCCAAGTAGATAATGTTACCAAATATTAAGAGCATGCACTATAGCTGCTAGTTCCAAATCATGTGTAGCATAATTGACCTCATTATTCTTGATTTTTATTGACTTATACGCTACAAATGAATCATCTTGGGATAGAACTCCTTCCATACCTTCCAAAGAAGCATCAATATAGACTAAAAAAATCTCTTATGGATTTGGAATCTTGAGAATAGGTGCATCAATAAGCTTCTACTTAAGCAACTCAAATGCAACTTCACACTTATCTGTCCATTTATATTATTTTCCACTTCTTTTATGGTTAGTTATGAAATAGGCTATCTTGGAGTAATCCTTTACAAACCACCTACAATACCCTATCAATACCATGGAGCTCTACACTTCAGGTACATTAGTATGTGAAGGCCATCCCAAAATGACCTCTATATTCTTAGGATCAACCACTATCCCTTCTACAAATATAATCTGCCAGATACTACACCTCTAGAACATAAATTCACATTTTTATAGATTCCCATAGAGTTTGTTCCTTATCAACAACCCAAGCGCAATCCTTAAATGCTTATTGTGTTCTTATTTAATCTAAGAATATATTAGAATATCATCAAAAAATACTAAAAAAAATTGGTCTAGATGCTCCTTGAACACACTGTTCATTAGATTCATGAATATCATCGAGGTATTTGTTAGACCAAAAGGTAATAATTTGAACTCATAATACTGATACTTAGTCTTGAAATTTGTCTTGTGAGTATGCTACTCATGTATTCTTAGCTATTGATATCCTTATTTCAAGTCAATCTTTGAGAATATGGTGGCACCCTTGAGTTTATCAAACAAATCATCAATTCTAGATAAAGGGTACATATTATTAATAGTTGCTTTATTCAACATCTTGTAATCTATGCACAACCTCAGTGATCCATCCTTATTTTTGATTAAAAAATCTAGGGCACCCTATGGTGATATGCTAGGTTTAATAAATATATTTTCTAGTAATCCTTGAAGTTGAACTTTTAACTCCTGCATCTCAATAGGATTCATCTTATAAGGAGTTCTATGAATAGGTTCTAAACCTGGCAGCAGTTCAATGGTGAAGTCAAATTCATGCTTAGGTGATAGCCTTGGAAAATCTTCAAGAAAAAAATCCCCAAACTCCTATAGTATTTGATGTTTCTTAAATAGTTATTCCTTCCTATCATCCTATTTTTGTGGTTCAACTTTATGACATAAACCATACCACATTTACTAATAGCTTTCTTTAGATACATTGTAGAGATCATCTAAGGGTAAAAAGACCCTTGTTCACTATGTACTCTCACTCTATGATTATATTTTTATGTATAGTAAATCCATATATATTGAAAATTAATTATGACTTCATGAGCCTTTAACTAATATCTTTTCAAGATGATGTCAAAGGCATGTAGTGGTGTTACATACAATTGCCAAAATATAGATATGTTGGGTAAGGTAATATAGACTATGGGAAAATAATGATCCATCGAGTAGGTTTATCTAGACCCATACTCAACTATCCACCCTTGTGCCAACAATATTAGTCTTTCTAGAAAATTTCTAACTATACTATAATAAATGAAACTATTTGTAGCTCCACTATCCTATCAAAATCTTAACTTTATTATAAAAAAGCATACCTTCTAAAATCATAGATGTGGCTTGGTCATCCAGATTCTTATTTCTAGTTGCAGCATATATTTTATTGTTGGGTTCCTCTATATTTTTGCTTGGTCCTGATTGATTTGAATATTTATTTACATAGTGAGGTCCCCCACAATCATAGAAACCACCCTTCAAACCTGAGTTTATTTCCTATTTCTTTTCTCCTATTCGCTTGGTTTTGGATGGTTCAAATTATTTTTGTGCTTGAGGACTATCATTATCCTTCCTCTTCTAGAATTTCTTCTTGGATATTCCTTGCTTCCCATCATTTTTCTTTTTCATCTTTGATTTATCTTTTTTTTTCTTGTTTTTCTCTTACTCCCAATTCATAATACCAATGATCTTACTTTTACTTAAGGATTATCGAACTCTTTTTAACAAAATTGTATAGTTAAAGGGAGACTTGATAAACTATAGGTTGGACTCCGCTTGATGATCTAGGTCATATACCTTCTATAGAGTCTCAAGCTTGTGCATGTTTACTACCAACCTTATCTTAGGATTTGTTCATAAGATAAAATTATGTACCTTCATATTATCATCCTACTTGTAGAGCGGCATACTTAAGCAGTTTTATAATTTTTTTTGTAGTAAACCTCGACTATCATTGTTCCTTGGACAAGCATGGAAAATTACTCAAATTTTTCCATATAATGTTATTCACTGAGGAATATTTCCTTAAATGCCTTCACAAACCCTACCCATGATAGGTTAATAGCCTCAAATTTTTTATTGAATTTAAAAGTGTTCCACCATTCCAATTCAATCTCCTATAAATGGAGAGTGGCCCAACAAGTTCAAGTCATCGAAGAATAGTTTTTCATGGAGAAATAGGTCTCTATCTCATTCAAAAAAACTTTAACTAAATCACCCTCATCTTATCTCGTGAATTTAGAGGTCTTAACATTCTTCATGCCCTTAGCCAATTCTACCTCCATAAAAGCCCTAAATTCTTACTCATATGAGGAAGAGTTTTCTTCTTGTATAACATCAATATTTCTATTCTATCTCACTATAGTTTCCAACATTTATTGTTGGAGTATATTACATTATTTGGTAAATGACTTATATTAGGCTTTAATTTGTGTAATATAATAAATGCACAAGTGTGCATAATATTCAATAATATAAATGTGCATAATTGTCCATGTGCACATGAGTCCATAGAATAGGGAGATGAAGAGTCTAGAATTTTGAAGGCCAAGAGTGCTCCATATGAAGAGTTACATTATATTATATGCATAGTAATGTGAGGATGTAAAGTGACGTGATTGTAATAACATTACTTGGTACTTTCAAAGCTATGGCACCATTTTTGTGAGCTATTGTTTATGCCATATTTAGGAGTAGATATTAGAGTTATTTATCTATTTCATACTTGCAAAATATTACCATTATCATATACATTTGGTTACTACTTTATTTTATATCTTTTGGTTTTTTTATCTTAAGTAATAAGCTTCAAAAGCTAAAAATTGTATCAGAGCCACAAGGGATTTTGACAGGAGATAGGGAGAGCTATTGCAAGGATTGGTCTTACACATATTTTGAATATGAAGGAGAAACTAGTGAATGTGAGGAGATTATATTTGGAAGATGAAACCAGAGAATATTGGAAAATTCCTATTCCAAGAACAAATTTGGAATAGAAAGAGATTTTAGATCTTGAAGTTAGACCTTGATATTGTGGAGATTGAAGAGATTAAGAGACCCAAGAAGGAGGTCCTATTGAAGAAGTTGGTAGATTGAAGGATACTACAAATAGTTGATTGGCTAGAGTATTTACACAAGATTGCGAAGAATAGGACTCAACACAAAATTTGTTCCACTAGTTTTAAGAATAACAAATGAAGTTGATTTATATTAGAATTCTATAAATTTTAATATATTTGATTCTATTATCTAAGTTTTTGGTTGCATAATATTAACACCCAATATTTGAGAAGCTTACTACAACAAGTAGATAAGAATTTCACCTTCATTACCTACAAGTCTATGTGCTTTCCTCATGCAGGGATTAATTCTTTGTTGCAGAAAGTTAGAGATTGAAGAGTGAGAAGGTATAAGGCAAAGACCCAATTGGATATTCAAGATTTAGGATAATCGAGAAGGAATTCCCCATAGAATATTGTAGATTTAAGATAGTTACATATTGAAGAAGTTGAAGAGACCTGAAAGAGGTAAAATTGAAGAACTTCCAGTTTTGGAAGATAAAATATTGGAGATAGGAGATTGAATATTGAAGACTACATATTGGAGAGTGAAGAGATTTGTGCAGAAGGTTCTTGATAAAGACTGGATATTGAAGATTAAGAAGACTAGAGATTGAATATTGTAGGTAGAAGACTACAGATTGAAAAATGAAGAGACCCATGTAAAAGGTTCTCATTACAAATTAGATATTGGAGATAGAGAAGACCTAAGAAGAGGTCCTATTATACATTTAAAGAATAGCGAAAGAATTTAGAGATTCAGGATATTAAGAGTAGCAATTTTTGGAGATATAGCAAAGATATCTAATTATAGTATTCACATAGTTGGGATATTGAGTAGACCAAGAATAGGTCTCATTGAAGCTTTGAGAAGAGAAGTTGAAGAGTTGTAGAAGAGGATTTGAAGAGTTGCAAAATTAGAAGACCTAAGAGAAGTGGTCTCAAGGAGAATTTGGAGAAGAGGAATAAGGCTAGAGAAAGACTTATTGCAAAATTAGAGAAGTGACCATTCAAGGTGTTATTGAAGAAATCTAGGAGTAGGATATTGCAAGGAGGAGTAATTTTGAAGAGTTGAAGAAGTATCTAGTGAAGGATATTTGGAGAAGGTATGTGATATGAGATTAGAAGCAAGGAGAAATTTTGATAAATAGTATTTTGGGAAAATTATCACCATCCAAAAATAATCCCAAAAGGAAGAAGTGTTTGGAAATATTTTTTTCGAATTTTAGAGAAGGGATTTGAAGATCTCAAGACATTCAGATTCTTGAGAAAGTAGACATGATAAAAGATCAATTTTCATGTTAGAATTTGACAAGGATATTGAAAAGCCCAATGTTCTAGGAAATATAAGGAAAACCATAGAGTTTTAAAGGTTGATTTGATAGAGAGAATATTTTAGGTTGTGGAGAAAATATTGAAGGGTTACAATATAACATAGTGAAGGAGACCTAGATCTACAATTTGAAGAAGATTTGGAATTTTTTTTGAGTGCTCATGGATAGGATATTGAAGGTGTTGAGACAAAAACAAAAGAAAACATTCAAAGAATTTAATTGTAGGTTTTGGATAGCGAAATAAGGAAGGAGTTAAGTATAGAGTTGCAGGTTTATGAACACTATTTGGGGAAGAATTAATAGATACTAGTTTTAGCATTTAAAAAGAATAAATTTGAAGGATATTGGAAGCCAAAAAAATAGATTTGTGGATAACATCAAAAGAAGATTAGGAGCTATGAGTTTTGAAAAATCTAGAGCAGATTTAGAGGAGTTATTATATAGAGAACCTAGAAAAGGTTGAGCAACAAGTAGAGCTACAAATTAGGTGATATTTTAGAATAATAGTGAAGGTGAATAGAGGTGCAAAATTTACAAATTGGAGACAGCTAGTTGGGTGAATCAAATCACCAATAAAATTAGCAAACAGAACATTAGAAAGGTATGCAGTATTGGTGCAATATAAGTTTATTATCTATACATTGAAATAAGATTTACATCAAGGAGTTAAGAGCACCATATTATTATTTGAGATCTGCATTTGGAATTTGAAATAAGAGCTTAAAAGAGTTCTTTAAATCAAGGTGATATTAGTGCTTACACCTTATACTTTGTAAAGACAAAATAGGAAGAGTTTGAGCTAACAAATAAAGGTGAAATAAGAAAAAAATATAATATTATTTTTGAGTGCTATTCTATAGTGATTAAGAAGTGTAGATTTATCTATGTGGAAAAAATAAATCAAGTGCAAATATTATATAAATGGTTGAAAAATCAAGGTGAAGTATTTTAGTATCTAAAGATACTAGATAAGATGCAAAAGAGGAAGTGTCGAGCATCGTTATTGAGCAAGAAAGAACAATCATCCATCACAGGAGATTTGCTCTCATTAGATGCTTCCAACACCACCATGACATAAGGTAGAAGTCATCACCATGCAGAAAAGCATCACTACAATATAGAATAGATTGCATAGAGTTGAAGGAGATTTCCATCACACTAAAGTCATCAAGATATCACCAAAGAAGGTGAAGCAAAACATACATGTGTAAGCTAGCAATCTGCATTCAAATATTTGCATGAAGGAGCATAGAAATACATTGGATAAAAGAATATTTACAGTTCAAAGGGGAGTTGCAAGTGTCATTATATGTAGAGCATGCATATGCCACATGGAGGAAGAAATTAAAGCTATATTTTGCATGTAGTAGAAGCACAAAGCCAAATAAAAGTGCCTGCTGAATTAATGTTCAATGCATAGGAAGGAGAAGCATTTCAAAGAGCAATGAATACATTGAGTTCCTGAAGAGATTTTACAGAAACATATTCTATAAATAAAGCATAAAAGTAACTAAGGAAATAATAACACCATTCAATGCACATATGACACACAAGATTTACCCTGGTTCACCCAATTTGGGCTAGTCCAGCAAACAAGAGTCTATCCTCCTTGATATATTATTCTCTCTCTTATCCCTAAAACGAGACATTACAATAATTATATAAGGAAACTCTTACAACCCTAAACCACCAAGTGGTATTAGGGTACCGTGGATACAACACCGTGGGCTAAACCACCCACACTAACTAACCACCCACCAACCATGGGAATCCTGGGGTTCGCTCCAAAAGTAGCGATAAAAGTAGGTGAAAAGTAGCGATAAAAGTAGGTAAAAATTCCGACGTCGGCTTCACCGGCTTTGATCGCTTTCATCGTATCCGAGGGCACCTCCCTATGCACCTCGAGCCGTCGCCTATTATGTAAGCACCTTTACCATAGCCGGGGGTCCTTGGGGGCCTTCGACCCCCACAGACCCCCCCTACCCATCGTCTTTTGTGCTGTAGTCAATGTCATACAATTATTTTCTGGCAAAGAATGAGACATATCCAAAATTCTCCCACTTGTTGAATACTTTTCCAGACCCATTTCAATTGTACAGAATCTAAAATTTTCAATACTTACAGCCTTGGTTAAAGCATCTACAACATTTTCCTTGGTGTCTATCTTTTCCAGTAACACTTTCTTTTGTTCAAGCATGTCCCTACAAAAATGAAACTTTGTATCAATGTGCTTCGTTCTTGAATGGTAAGCAAGGTTCTTTTCCAGAAATATGGCACTCTAACTATCATAATTTATCTTCACAGCTCCTTGAAAGAACCCAATTTCAGCACATAGTCTTTGTAGCCATACAACTTCCTTACTTGCATCAGTGGCTTCCATATACTCAGCTTCAGTAGTTGAAAGAGCAACAATAGTCTACCTCTTGCTCATCCAACTAATGGCCCCTTCGAACAAATTGAATACATAAGCACTAGTAGATCTTCTCCTGTCTAGATCTCCAGCGCAATCTGCATCAACAAACCCTTCTATATCCAATTGTATATTTTCTTTACATGTACCCTCATAGCAGATTGTAAAATCAGAGGTGCCACGCAAATATCTGAAAACCCTTTTCACAATGAGTCTAATGCTCTTTACCATGTTTAGACATATATCTACTCAAGACTCCCACTGCATGGACAATGTCTTCTCTAGTACAAACCATGGCATACATTAAACTACCTACAATATTTGCATAAGGAATATGTGACATTTCCTCTATCTCTTCTTCTATTTTTGGACATTGTTCAGCAGACAATTTTTCACCTAAAGAAATAGGTACCTTCACCGGTTTGCAATCCTGCATATTGAACCTTTTCAACACTGTCTCAACATACTTTTTTTGATCTAGCCACAACTTTCTATTAGAGCAATCTCTTTTTATTTGCATACCCAATATAAAATTTGTAGGGCCAAGATCCTTCATGTCAAATTGTGATGCCAACTGAGACTTTACTTCCCTGACCAGTTTCTTGCTATTTCCAATTAGTAACATGTCATCAACATAAAGAACTATAATGACAATTACATTACCAGTTTTCTTTGAATACACACAGTGATCAACATTGCTATGAAAAAAACCAATTCCTAAAACATAAGTATCAAATTTTTGGTACCACATTCTAGGTGATTGTTTTAGTCCATACAATGATTTCTTTAACTTACATACTAGATCCTCCTTTCCTGCAATAGTGAAACCTTCAGGTTGCCTCATATAGATTTCTTCCTCCAAATCTCCATGAAGGAATGCAATTTTCACATCCATCTATTCTATTTCAAGATCAAATGCAGCAGCCACAGCTAACATAAATCTAATTGATGTTAGCTTTGCAACGGGAGAAAAAACTTCATCATAATCAATTCCTTCAACCTGGGAAAAACCTTTAGCAACCAGACAAACTTTATATTTCTCCACTTTACCTTCAACATTCTACTTCTTCTTAAAGATCCACTTGCAACCTATTGCTTTCCTACCACTTGGTAATTTCACTAAATCCCATGTTCTATTCTTTTTCAGGGACATCATTTCCTCATCCATGGCCTCTTCCCAATGGTTTGCCTCTCCAGAATTAACAGATTCTCTAACTGTTCTAGGATCTTCATTAGTAACAGATAGTACAAAAGAAGTAGGAAAAGCAGATGGACTATACCTTTCAGGTTGCTTCCTTTCTCGTGTTGATCTCCTTACCACAGGTGTATGAACCTCTTCTTCATCCTCTTCCAGATCCTCACCTGTATGATCCTCTTCCATATCCTCATCTGTATGCTCCTCTTCCAAATCCTCTACTGTCTGATAGTTTTCCATGAGATCAAATTGGACCATTCCAGGTTCCTCTTTTGTAACTACCTTCCTGGAATCACTAATCATCTCAATAAACACATCTCTACTATACACTATACTTTTAGTTTTTGGATTCCAAAACTTATATCCTTTAACACCATATTTATAACCAATAAAGATACATTTAATAGCCTTATTATCTAGCTTACTTCTTTTCTCCTTTGGAATATGCATGTATGCATCATAGCCAAAAACTCTCAGATGTGAAATAGAAGGTTTCTTACCAAATAGAGCTTCAAATGGAGTTTGATCCGGCAATGCTGATGTAGGTGACTGATTTCGCAAGTAGCATGCTGCACTCATTGCTTCTGCCCAGAATTTCTATGCCAAACCTGCACCACTGAGCATACTTCTAGCCTTCTCCATCAGTGATCTATTCAATCTCTCTGCAACTCCATTCTGTTGAGGTGTATATGGAGTAGTATTCTGTCTTGCAATACCACATTACTTACAAAAATTTTCAAATATATTAGAACAATATTCCCATCCATTATCAGACATCAACACCTTAATCCTTTTATCAGTTTGATTCTCAACAAGTGCTTTAAATTCCTTAAAATTTTCAAACACTTCATATTTTCTCTTAAGAAAATAAATCCATGCATATCTTGAAAAATCATCAACAAAGGAAGCATAATACCGTGATTTTCCAAGAGACGACATAGGAATAGGACCAAAAATATCACTGTGGATCAAATCTAGTATCCCACTAGATCTTGTGGCACTAGATGGAAAACTAACCCGATTCTGTTTACCATAAATACAATGTTCACAAAACTTGAAATACATTGAGTAATTAGGGATACCATGAACCATACCTTTTGTGTACAAGGTATGCAATCCCTTTTCTCCAATATGTCCCATCCTTTGATGCCAGAGTGTTGAGCTTTTATCAGAATCAACCTCAGGAACAGTTGAGCTACTGCACTCATTTGTCATAGTGCTTCCCAATAGATTATACAATGTTCTAATCCAAAATCCCCTTGCCAACACCATTGATCCAAAAACCATTTTGCATGAATCCCTTCCAAAACTAACATTCACTGCTGCATCAGCCATTTTGCTTATCAAAATCAAATTTCTAGCAGGTCTTGGAATATGCATCACACCTGGTAGGGTCTTAACCCTACCATCCTGCAGCAAAATTTTCACTCTTCCACGACCCATGATTATGAGTGGTGAATCATCTCCCAACAATACCTCCCCTCCATCATATCTTTCATATTCACTGAACCACCCTCTATGAGGAGTCATATGAAAAGAGGCACCAATATCAATCAACCAATAATTTTTATCTGATCGTGTGGAGCACGATGAGCAGGATGCCAGATATACATCCCATGCTTCATCAATGGATTTATTTATCTCTATGGAAGTCGATTCATCAAAATTTTTTCCAGACTCAGCTTTCTTTGATCTGCAATCCTTCTTCATATGACCAGGCTTGCCACAATTCTAGTATTTTCTCTCAAACTTCCCTCGAGACTTGGATCTACCTTTAGACTTAGACCTATCACCATATCTAGATTTGTCCTTCTCCTTGGCACACCCTCTCACTGTTAGAGCTTCCTTAGATGTGCCCTCCATGGCTTTTCTCCTCATATCCTCAGATAATAGAGATGCCACTATATCTTCAAACTTCAATGTGGATGAAGTTGTACTACCAATTGCTACTACTAAGTTATCCCATGAATCTGGTAAAGAGCATAACGAAGTAATGCATTTATATTCCTCACTCAACTTAATTTCTACAGATGTTAGTTGACTTACCACTATATTGAATGCATTCAGATGATTTGCAACTGAATCCCCATCATGCATCCTAAGATTGTACAGTTTCTTTCTGACGAATAATTTGTTCACTAGGGACTTTGATTGATACAAATCCCCTAACCTCTCCCAGAGATCCTTTGCTATAGCTTCTCTCGAAACATTGATGAGCATAGAATCTGCAAGACACAGTCGAATCAAACTCCTTGCTTTTGATTCATCTTCTCCCAATATTCATCGAAAGTACCCGTAGGTTTTGTTATTTCTAAAATAGCAGCCCACTGATCTCTCTCCACGAGCATATCTTCCATCTTTAACTTCCATAGCTCAAAAATTTTGCCATCAAATTTCTCGATCTCTATCCTTGAATGATTTCCTGACATTTTTTTTTCTTCAAACTCCTTCTACGTAAATCCCACTCTAGAATAGGTTTTATTTCACTCCTAAAAACCCTAGGTCTTCTTCAAACAAATTTAAACCCTAGCAATAAAGGCATCCCCCTATGGCTAATAACTTGGCTCTGATACCAAATGAAGAGATTTTATAGAAACATATTCTAGAAATAAAGCAAAAAAGTAACTAAGGAAATAATAACACCATTCAATGCACATATGACACACAAGATTTACCTTGGTTCACCCAATTTGGGCTAGTCCAGCAAACAAGAGTCTATCCTCCTTGATATATTATTCTCTCTCTTGTCCCTAAAACGAGACATTATAATAATTATATAAGGAAACTCTTACAACCCTAAACCACCAAGTGGTATTAGGGTACCGTGGATACAACACCGTGGGCTAAACCACCCACACAAACTAACCACCCACCAACTGTGGGAAACCCCCGGACCCCCCCTACCGATCGTCTTTTGCGCTCTAGTCAATGTCGTACAATTATTTTTTGGCAAAGAATGAGACACATCCAACAGTTCCAAGTGGCATTTGTAAGGCGAAAGGTTGAATATATTTTAGTGCTAGTTCAAAGGAAGACATCCTCTAAATATTGAATAAAGGAGGATTAGCATAATGGAAATGCAAGGAATGCATAGGTGATCAACAAGCATGCAAAATTATCAATTGGATGCAGTGAAAGGGAATATTACACTTGGTAGGTTGAGGTAGAAAATTCAAGGTACTAGTGTGGAGGTTGAAGTCAAATTTTGTAGTGAGCATTGATGTGCAGATACATTGAAGCTAGAGAAAAGGAAATAAACACTCCAGATAGATCAACATACACTAAAGGCCAGCGAGCATCATCTAATGACATACGTAGAGGAGAGAAAAATAAAAAATGGGTCAAGACTTGCTGAACAACAAATTATCAATTCCAAGGTGAAGGTAATCCACTTTATTAAAGTTGCTTATAATATTGGATTAGGAGAAATAAGGATATACGTAACTATTATCCTCTAAGGTTAAAAAGTAAATTATTTTGGAGAAGTGAATTTAACCTTAGACATATTATTGAATATTAAACTTTGGATAGAATATATTGAAGAAATAATTTGAAGGTTTTGAAATTTCAATCATTTGAAGTTACAAAACAATTTTGGGATATTTGTAATTTAATTAAAGTGGGAGTAACCATCTGATTTTTGTGGTGCAGTGGTAAATGCCATGGGTGCTGGTAGATGCTGACCCAGGTTCCATTCCCCTTGTCTCCATCCTAAGGATATATGGTATAGTTAGGAATGTCCTATGTGTTGGTAGAGGCCGACAAGGCTCCATTCCTCCTATGCCCAACCTGTTGAAAGTGGCACCTGGAAAAGGGTGTTTTCCACTATAAATTAGTAATACCCAGGTGTTGTAGGTGAGTTGGAGAGGATAGGGCAATCCTCCAAGGGAGGTCCCAGGTTCAAATTTCCACCCTACCAAAAAGCTAAATTGGGTATCCAAAATCCAATTGATAATGTTGGTGCGGGCAGGGTCAGGTGCGACTCCTGAGTGACTTTAACGGTGTAGAACCCCCTACTCATGGTCTCTCAGACCAAGGCGGCCCCGCAAGGGGTTTTTTTCTTTAAAAAAAAAGTGGGAGTAATAAGGGTTTCTATATCAAATTAGACTTATAGAATTGCAAATATAATTTATCTAAATTTCTAAGCTTGGAGTTATAAGGAATTCAACATCAACATAGGAATTAAGAAATTTAGAGTTTATATTTTTGTGACTAAGGTTGAACAAAAATAAAGGTTTTGAAATTTCTTTTTTACTACTTGGGAGTCATAAGGAATTCAACCTAAACTTACAGATATTAAGTAATTGAAGAACTATGGATAAATTAGCAAGAGGGACATATCATCATCAAATGCAAAGACAAAACACTCTCTCTATTTCTTATCAATAATGTAAAATTGTTTCACAAGAAAATAATTCCACTATTCAAGATGACAAAGATATTTGGTATATTAATTTAGGAGAAAGTCATCATATCTGGTTCAATACCTATAAGTTACTAATAACTTTGGTATACTGTTAGTTGATGGAAAGAAGAATCTGGTTTATGGATATGGATATGTAATACCCAATGCATCCTATCCACATTTTATATTGCATAATGTTATGCATAAATCAAAATTGACTACAAAACTCATTTCAGTTGCTAATTTAATTGAAAGTGGAAGACTAGTAGAATTCAAATGTGCCGAAAAACATATGTCTTATCAGAAGACTATATGAAATAGATGCTATAAATTCAGTTAAAAAGGGAGTTTACTTTTTGTATTCCATTGGTTTTCACAAAAGCTTGTAATTATTCTAGATAATATTAATATATTTTTTTAGAGACAAATGACAAAAAATAAAGACTCATTCTACTATAGAGACACCAAATTTAGATGGAAGAAAATGAGAGGTCAGCTACCAAGATGCCCACGAATCAAAGAAAAACATGAATAAGGACACAATAGAAAGTATCTACAAGTTGAAGATCCATATTGAAGACTAAAGTCTTAAATAACCAAATAATGTAATATGGGAGGGTGTTGGAGTATATTACATTATTTTGTACATGTATTAGATTAGGCTTTACTTTATGTAATGTAATAAATGCACAAGTGTGCATAATATTCAACAATGTAAATATCAATAATTGTCCATGTGCATGATTCTATGGAATAGGGTTATGAAGATTCTAGAAGTGTGAAGGCCAAGAGTGCTCAATATAAAGAGTCACATTAAATTATATATTTATAGTAATGTGATGATGTAAAATGACATGATCGCAATAACATTACTTGGTACTTTCAAAGCTATTGTGTTAGGATCCTCCATCCTAATATTATTATTATTATTTTTTTACATAGTGGAATGGGTAGCCGCCACGAATCCGAGCAGGCTGTCCAGCTTTTATGTCCACCACAGTATTCTGCGTTGTCCGCCCCAGAAGCCGCCACATAGATCTTCGCACAGTCTGCCCCTATAACCACCATGCCACAATCATTTTAAACCTTTTACGCCATTGAAAGCACCAGGAAAGGGACAAGCGTTCAGTCCGGCGAGGCTCGAGATTTGAACCTTGGACCTCCGCCCCCTTATGGGGTTTGGATGAACCAATTGGTCTACACATCCATCCTAACATTATTAGTTAGTATTATTTCATTAATTATTATATTATTATAATATGAATAGTCACATCCTTTCATTAACGTAGCCCTAGGTTAATATAAATACTAGGAGGGAGGCATAGAACTCTCATCAATAAATAATAAATAATAAACACATATTGTGTATCCATTTAAAGGGTATCTATCGAGTGCAAAAGTGATTCTCTTAGTTTTATATTTATTTTTGCATCCAAATCCAAACTGTCCCATTGGTGAGGCTCTCTAGGACTTAGAGTCCTACCATCTGATATCAGATCTTCATAACATCAAAGGGAAACACTTCTTTCAGAACTTGTGGTCGCATTAATAAAACAGTGTAAATTATTCTCCAATTCATTCCATAGGACAAGAAAACGTAGAAAATTGCTGCATTTGGACTGAGAAAGCTCTTAGTGGATTGATGTCATCCTGCACTGTCTAAACGGTCTGAAGTCAACCCAACTACGTGGACGTCACAAGCAAGCTCCCAGATCAAAATAAAAATAAATAGTGAAACAGGAATTGACTGATGACGTCAATATTTCCTGGCAAATCCATTTAGAATTCGATGAATTAGGAGGGATTACAAGCTTAAATATTATAAAATAAAATTTTACCCACAGATCCACGTAAAATAACTCAGGTTCAAAAAACGGAGTCAAATCATGAGAAAATCCAACTAAAAATCCACCTGCAACGTTTTCATGCTATAAAACTAAAAAATCGGCAAGAACGAGCTTAAAAGACACTTCAAAACTCCTTTTTCAAGTTACTGGAGACCTTGAAAAAGTCTGGATCAAAAGCAGAAATAAAATCATAAAGAAATCCAAGCTGTGACGCGTCGAAGGGTTTTCGGTGAAGCCATAAAATTAACGATAAATAATTATAAGGTTAAACATTTATAATATAAATTTTATTAATAGTTTTCTGGCATCGAAAATATCGCCGTAAAATTACGACGTCACCACTGAATTTCCCGACGAAAACAAAAAAAATATTATTGCTTATCCTTAAGTTTTTTTTATCACCATTCGACCATTCATACTATCACAACAAACTCTAAAAAACATCTATGTTTATCACCGTTCAGCCATTCATCCTACCACAACAACATATTCCAAGGTGCATCACATAGTTTGAGCAAAATAAGCAAATACATGACGACCGACGGATGTACAACAACAAAACAGATAGAACGTGGTTACAAGGACAAAACAGGTGGAAATAAGCATTCAAATTCAATCCAAGGTTTTTTAAGGACATCATAAATTAATTTTATCTTCGGGTCAAGCAACATATCAAAGAAAAATCTCAAAAATTGCCAATAAAATTCAGCGACAGCATAATTTCTGAACTCCCGATAATGTTTAGAACAAAAACCAAAGATACTTTATAAAATTAACTTTATACTATAAAATTTATAATATACAATTAAGTTTTTCGGAATCGGTAAACAAATTCTATGATGTTGGCTTTTACGACATCGGCAAAGAACAAAGACAAGGTTTTAAAAAATAAAAGACTTATCCCACATTTGTTATGAAATATAGATAATAGACATTTAAAAGGAATTAAGGGTAGAGTATTATAAATTAGGTCATGCTATAGTCCTCCCACGTGCAACTGGGACCACTACCGCTCTTTGTACATCTCTTGTCACTTTGTTCCCGTGTTCTCATGTCTGTCAGAGTCCTTGTCCTGCTACTCCACCTCGTCCTTCGCTCTGTTCCTCCTTGGTTTCAGTACCGCTCCTCCACTCTGCCCAACGCTCACTAGCCCTGCCACCACCTCGCTTTTTGTGCCATCCCTACACTCTACCCTCGCACTTTGCACCCATCTCATCCCTACCACTCCACTTCGCTCTACGCACCCAACTCACCCCTTGCCACTCACCGTGTCCTTCATGCCTCCCCGATGGATCACCGCTCGCTCTCCACAAAATCTGATCGATTCAAAAAAAAAAATTGTCTTATCTTCCCTTAGTCACATTTGACCATCTTATACTATCCGCTCTACTTGCATCTGACCGTTGTGTTGTCGACCATTGTATCACGATTTAAATTCAAAATACAAAGAAGCAGAATTTCTGTTAAGTTGAAACAAAACATTTCCGCAATTTTTTTTGTCAAATAATTTGACAATTTTTTTTGTTTTTTTGTTTTTTTTTTTATGAGGAACCTTTTATATACAACATATCCGCAACATGTGATGGGAGAGATTTGAACCTGGGCCTCTCGATAACCGCAGAGTTTTAACAAATTTTGATTACCATTATTAACAAACCAAATCCTTGACTAATAATTGTAACAATTGTTAAAAACAATTTTTGACAAGAAATTGCTCTTAAATTTTTGCAAAAAAATTATTGGTAAGAAAATGACGACGATTTTTTCTTGTTAAAAAAGTTGACGACGAGAAATTTGAAAAAGAAATTAGTGATAGAATTTTAACAAGAAATTGATGACATTTTTGCAATAAATTGCGACAAATTTTACCGACAACAATTTTTGTCGACAATAAATTATGACAAGTTTTGACAATTTTAGTTTTCTTTTTCCAACAAATTATGACAATTTTTTGTTGCATAAACTTGATGATTTTTTCAGCAACGTTTGTTAATGACTTTTACAAAATTTTATCGATGACTTTTTTCTGTAAACAATTTTAATGATGAATTTTTAGCAACTTTTATCAATGTTTTTCACAACGATTTTGTGATAAATTTTGGTAAATTTAGACACAAATTCCAACAATGACTATGTAAATGGCTTACACCACCCAAAAAATTACCCAACTCTTACCCATTAAATGTATTAACCTCGCAAAAATGAAGGCACGACGAGAAAAAGGTTTTTGTTTTCATTGCGATGAGAAATTTGTATGCAATCATCAATGTATTACACCCAAACTATATATTTGAGATGCAACTATTCCTTGTAGTTCCTTCAACGAAGAAAATGTGATTGAGGTAGAAGTAGTTACGGATACACCTAAAGATAAAACTAGAGATGAGGAATATGAGGAAGATAAGGAATATGAGGAAGCTGAGGAAGATGAGCAAGATGAGGAAGATGTGGAAAATGAGAACCATGAGCAAGCACTACCCAAAATACCTGATCACCGCCATGACGACAATACGATTGATATACACAAAGTGATCGATGTCCTAGGAAAATATAAGGTAGACATACACGAAGTGACCAATGCAGGAGAGCACTCCACTCTCAAATGACTACCCACAAATTTCTCACAAATAGTGCGTTATTCCCACCTAGTAAACCCTATCCAAAAATAAGGTAGAAAGGTGGCTACACACTCATTTTCCATTACCTCTTCCAAGGAACACCATAAAGTTGTGGACGTGTTACCCCCACTCTTCATACATCATTCTAAAGAGTTTAAGGAACCCCAAGGGTTGCCCCCCATCATTTTTTTGCTCCTCATCTTCTTCTTGGTAATCCATCACTAACTATTCCCCCTTCCCGATATCTCTACTTACAAAAATAAGACATTAAAGTTATGCAAGAACATAAGAAAATGCATCTTAGAAAACAAAGGATGAAGCTCCTCCTTTTGAGCTTTGAGGACAAAGATTTTTTAAGGAGGATTGCATGTTAGGATCCTCCATCCTAAAATTATTAGTTAGTATTATTTCATTAATTATTATATTATTATAATGTGAATAGTCGCATCCCTTCATTAACGTAGCCCTAGGTTAATATAAATACTAGGAGGGAGGCATAGAACTCCTCATCAATGAATAATAAAGAATAAACACATATTGTGTATCCATTGGAAGGGTCTCTCTCCAATGCAAAGGTTATTCTCTTAGTTTTAGGTTTATTTCTGCATCCAAATCCAAACTATCCCATTGGTGAATCTCACTAGGACTTAGAGTCCTACCGTATTGCACCATTTTTGTGAGCTATTATTTATGCCATATTTAGGAGTATATATTAGAGTTATTTCTCTATTTCATACTTGCATAATATTACCATTATCATATACATTTGGTTGCTACTTTATTTGATATCTTTTGGTTTGTTTATCTTAAGTAATAAGCTTCAAAAGCTAAAATTTGTCTCTGTTGCTCCATATATTCTATTTGTTGCTCTAATTTTTCTTGTAAAAGTAAGACAATAGAAGTGAGGTTCTCTACCTCTCTACTAAAATTTCTTAAACTTTTCCAAAGGGGTCTTCCCTTGACACTGCCTTGCCTAGCCTATCTTGGTGGTATGGAAGATCCTCTTCTTCCTCTCCTTAATTTTTGTGCCATAGTCCTAGCCACATAAAATTCCTAAGTTAAATTGTAGTTCTCCTTCTCATTGCCTCCTAAATACTAGTTAGTTACATCTTCCATATGTACTAACAACTATATATTATCATGCATTGACAATAATGATAGAAATTCTATCTCCACATAGAATCCTATATACCCAAAAGTGATCCATCAGGTTAAAACATCTCTAGGTTCTTTATAGGAAAGCTTCTTGTCCTATGATCTAAGGCTATGATACCAAATATAACAACCTCAAAAGTTAACCAACCCAAGAGATATTTAAAAAAAAAGGTTCACGAGAGTATCCATGGAATAAATACATCAACTAGACATACCCACATTTTGAGTCTAAGATGCTATACAACTCACTTGAGTGGATAGGAGAGGCCAATATCTCGTAGGTAACTAGGGTTTACCTCGTATACCTTCATGATATAAAGTACACTTTTGAAAGGTCTCCCCACATTTTTGGCACTTTCCATAAATACAAACTTCTTGACCTTAGTATTAGGATTATCCCTTATTATACTTTAGAGAGGGTGATGCCTATTCCTTCTTCTATCCATAAGTTAGTCTATATTGTGTCCATTAGACATAATGTCTTAGTCTAGTTTAACTGCACCTCCATGTTGTTCCATTAAAATTTATGCTTTTATTCCCCATCTCTGTTATGGTTTTCTATGCAATAATAACTCTGCATGAGTATCTTCTCATGAATACATTAACTAGGTGTTGCTACCCCACAATAGTCCAAGTTAAAGGAGATATTAAGACAAGATTACCTTTAGAGCCCTTCCCAAGGAAACCCCTAAGCCTAAGTATAACTCTCTATATCTCTCTCTCATTTTGAAAGCATTAAAACAAAAGCATCTTCTAGGATGGAAGAAAAACTAATTATCTTAAACTTGCAAAATAAATCTAACTAACCACTAGATAAAAGCATTAGCATGGATAAGAACAATAAAATTAGTCATCAACATGATACCATATAGTCATCCAAATAAAGGTCTAGATTACAAAAGAATAGTCTTTTCTTCTATTACAATAAATGCTCTTTTCCCAAGAGTGACTTCCAAAAATACAACAAGAATATTTGAAGGTTTATCTTAGCATGATCTAAAACATCTTCTTACTTTGGCCTCCATGGTAGTTAGTAGGAATATGAGGATCGTGTTAGAAATAGATTATATTACATCATTTGGGTCATGTAAATGTACCTTCCTAGGTACATACTTAGGACATTAGATTACTTTAGGGGGAAGTTATCTAGTTACTTCATGCAATGTAATAAATGCACAAGTGTCAATGTGCAAGATGTATATGTGCAAGATGTCCCTTGCACAACTAGGTAGAGTGTTGGCCAAGGAACCTATCTTCCTATATAAAAGGGCCTCATTGTAACAAGTAGGATATACAAGCTCAGAGCATATTCGTAGGTAGTAGCATAGTGTTGTGTAGATCACCATATATTGGTGATGGGTGCAATGTAGTCCAATAGCTTTATTCATGGAGTGTCCATTTCCTCCATAGCTACATTGTATTCATTTCTATCATTTCTATTTATAGCATATTTCAGTCATCTCGTAGATTTACTTTCTTTCATATTATTCTGCATCTTGTGATTGCTATCTCCCATTGCACACTGCATCAAAATCTAATAATGGTATCAGAGCCACGGTAGATCTAGCCACAATAGATCAATAGGAAAACCACCATTATCATTGAGCCTAAGTTTTTTGTCAACCTAACGCACTGCTAGACCAACCACTATCAAAAAATCTCAGAAGAGTCTAGGTGGTAGAATTAGGGAGAGCCACAAGTGAGGACTGAAAGAAATCTTAGTTCTAAAAATACTGAGATTACATTTGGCTAGAGTCTTTCCACAGAGTTACAGAAAAACTCATGAAGACTAGGACTCAACATTCAATCCACTAGATTGACAAATCAACTAGTGAAGATCATTCAGGATATCTGGAATTTGTTAACTATTGCCCAAAGTTTCTTTTGTTGTAGAAAATTAATTCTCAGATGATTGGGACACCTCCTACAATAGAAATCTAGGAGACTTCAACTTCATTTCCCAAAGGTCGATGTACCTTCATAGTGCAAATATTAGTTCCTTGTGCAAGAAAATAATACTATGAAGAAAAATCATGGTGAAGTTAGGAGACTAGAAATCTCCATTGCTAGATTGAGAACTTCATAGTAGAAGAAAAGGCCATAGAATCCTTGTTCCATAAGAAAAATCCATAGAAGCCTTGATCTAGAAGAAAAGGCCACAAAAGCCTTGTTCTAGAAGAAAATGCCATAGAATCCTTGATCTAGAAGAAAAGGCCACAGAAGCCTTGATATTTAAAAATATCATAGAAGCCTTGATACTTGAAGAAAAGGCCACAAAAGCCTTGATATTGAAGAAAAGGCCATAGAAGCCTTGATACTAAAAAAAGGCCATAGAAGCCTTGATCCTAAAGAAGACTCCAGAAGAGAGTATCTAATTCAGAAGCAGATTAATATTTTAGTACTAATACTTTGTTGTAGGGAAAGGAGATTCAGTGAGTTGGGAAACTTCCTACAAGAAAGTTAGGAAGAGTATCTTCTTCAGAATAAATCCAACACCTAAAGAAAAATTGAAGGTAAAGAGATCAAGAGAAGATCTCATTGAAGAAATTCTAGTATTGGAATAAGAAGAAGGACTAGGAGAGTCCTACTCGAATCTAGAAGCAATAGAATTAGAGATCCAGAAGAATATCTCACCACCAACACTTCTAGGAGTAGAAGGTTGAATAAAAGGTCTCAAGGAAGACCAGAAGAAGTTGCAAGATCAAAGACCTTGGGGAGGTCTCAATGAGCATCCAGTAAAAGGCTTGGAGAGCCTTATTAAAGAAATCATCAAAGGAGAACTCATTGGAGAAATTCACTATAGAAGATAGTGAAAGATTTGGGACAATTATCGCCATCTAACAACAAGCCCAAAAGAAGAAGAATTTGGCAAGGAGTGCCAAATCTCAGAAGACCTCAAGACATTCAAAATCTTGAGAAGAAGATCCTTCTTGAAGTCAGAATTCGACAAGAAGACTTGAAGACAGAAGAAGCCTGCCAAATCCAAGAGATTTGAAGATTACCTCTCACAACAAGAAGGCATTATTTGTTGAGATAAATACTTCTAAAAATCTATAACAAAAAGGAGGATACTATAAGAGGAGAACAAGCCACCAAATCCTAGGCTCATGAAAGAAATTTTGAGACCATATTTTGGTGAAGGAGTTGTTTAGGATAGCCTACAAAGAGCTACAAGATCTTACTCAAGGTAACAACTTGGTGATCTTAGACACCAAGATCTACATCCTCTACAAAAGCTTTTAAAAGTAAGCAACTATTGGTGCAAGTAGATTCATTAATTGGATTACTTATCAAATTTGTTAAAGCACCTTAATTTGGATTAAAGTTGCAAGAAGGAAAATTGGATTACAATCTTCAAAAGTGCAAAAAGAGAAAGGTTTCTTTTAAGGTTCATTTGCACATTAGTTAGAAGTTGATTAGATTTCATAACTACAACTATATCAACTACCTATCATCTACTTTGGAAATAAAAAGAAGACTAAGTCCTACAATATTAATTGTAGAATAACTCTTGAAGATTCATTTCAGATTATTCTTGATTAGTTGCAGTAAATTGATTAAGTGCATTATTTTGAGAGTTGATTGGAGTGATAAGGTGAAATTTTTAGTGCATTAAAAGTAAAATATTATTAGATTTATTTTCACTATTCTATTGCTCTCAAAAATATTATTGTTTGTGTTCTTGAGAAGGGCACAAAATCAGAATTTGATAAAGTGTCTAAAGACACTATTAGTGCATAAAAATATGCAACACATAGTGGCCAAGTGAAGCCACAAAAATAGGTTAGAATCCTCCAAAACTTTGAGAAGAAGATAACTAACCAAAATCAGAAATAGAAGCTTCAAATATTGAGACTTGGTGAGTCTCAAATCCAAAGCATTACAGGGTTAGTTGCAAGGAGAAAAGTGTAGAAAATTGCATCAAATAAGGAGCTTCTATCTACTTCTATCTAAGCTTGGATTTGTCATCAAAGTATCCAAGCAAAAATGGGAAGGTGTCTAATCAAAGAGACAACCTCAAAACCCCTACATTGCATTCAAAAATTCTGCCACAAAACCAGAAATTCAGACCTGAAAAAAGGAGTGCAAAAGAAGGTGCAATAAAGGTTATTTTATATATAAATTTGTTACATTGTATTGCACTATCCTAATCTGGTTTATATAGGAAAGAGGAATATTTGAAGGTGCCTCAAAGGCACAATATCCATAGGGTAAACCATCCAAAGATGGTTGAATGCTAGCACTCTCCAAGCATAGCAAAAGGAGCCACTCTAAGGGCTCATACTCCTCATATCTTGGATGGCCAAACCTACAAAAGACAAGGCACAAAACAAAGGGAGAAACAATATTATATTCAAGAGCAACGTTGTCTACAAAAGGAGGACATAAAAAGTGAAAAGAAGAAGAATAAGACACCATTGGAGTGTTTCAAACTCCATATTTGCATTGCTCAAAATCGGTGCTCAAGCCTCCAAATCATTGCTCCTCATCCTAGCTAGAAACAACTCACAAGAAAGTGCCATTGAATGAAGGAGGAGCTAGAAATTTTATAGGGTTTAAAGAACCTCCAAAGGGTACGTTGAAGAAGTGTTAGAGAAGACATCCATGCACAAGGAGGGAGTGACACTTGTCACTTGAGGCAAAACCCTAACGCTCCTCACACGAGTGCTCATCTTGACCAAGAAAGGAGTTACTAACAATAGGTTGGTGCATTGAGAATATGAGAGACACTTGTCCACAAAGAAACCAAGCGCTCCACTAAATAATGTAATGTTCATATGTTACTCAAAGGAAGATACAAGTGTTTTCTAGCACCTTCTACTCCTCAAGCGCTCAAGAAGAAAATGGACGTGCCACTTGGCACTTAATACAAGATTCTCCTCCATTTTAAGGGCATCAAAGACCAAGCATTCATAAGCATTCACACATCCACATTCAACACTCTAGAGTCTTCGTGCATAGGGTCGAGTTGCAGCATAGAAGCAAGGTGGAAGAGCCTTTAATGCTCTAGTCAAAGGAGGTCAAAGGCAGAGATTAAAGGCACCATATTTGGAGCATTAAATCCAAGGAGGATTCCAAGCATTCTATTGGAGGGAATAGCCAAAGCAGAGATGTTAATATTGCAGCCCTTGCACACCCAAAATTAGCACCGATTATTGCGGTCTTTGTATAGTGCAAGGTAAGATTTATTCCTATTTTAAATGTGCTTTCATTTCTTGGGAGTTATAAGGTTGATAAATCAAGGTTAAACTTAGAAGAATTTAACCATATTGAAAGCCATATCTCAAATGGAATAATTTATCAAATCAATATAATATTTGCAATATTAAACTTAGGAGTAATAAGGGTTTCTATTGGAAATTTATTTTAAAATATTTGCAAATATTATTGTGTTCTAATTTTCCAAAATTTGGGAGTTATAAGGGTTACTACATCAAATTAATTTATTGGAAATTAGATACACTAAAATTAAATCCTAAAGGGATATTAATAAAGGTTATTGCTAAGGTTGGAAATTTATAATATTCTTGTCTCAAAATTTCACAAAAGGGACAAAAGAAATCCAACATTAAAACCTCTTCAAAATTGGAAAAGTGCTTAGTTCAATAGGAGTAATAAGGTGTTAGAAAAGTTGATTTTGATATTTACAAAACTTTACAAAATCAACCAAAAATTGAACTACAATTTACAAAAGCACTATATTCATCTTATATCATATTCCAAAATCACTAGGGAGTCATAAGGCATTCTACAAAACTTGATAATATTAGCATCTATCAAATATTATCAAGTTGTAAATCCATTGGGAAAATATAATCTTTCTACAAAACCTAAAATTCCATTAGGTTTATATACTCTCATCACTAGGGAGATATAAGGAAGTCTACAAAACCTAAGGATTGATAAAGGTTTTATAAAATCAAGCTTATATATTTAGGAAGCCATAAGATAATAGCTTTCTATATCCTAAACTAGGGAGCCATAAGGATGTCTACTTCCCAAAATACTACAAACACCAATAAGAATAATTGCTTCAGAAAGGAAAAAGCTAGTGCCATAAAACTTGGGATCATGAATCTACTCATGAAATCTGAAGGAATGTTAGACCTAACTTCAAAAGTAATCCATAGTGAAGCCTTAGAAGATAATTTTGATACTATGGAATGCTATCTTCAAGCCCATCTCAATGAAGCAATTGACAATGGAAAAAGTGACATTTCACTTTCCTTAGACTTTGTGAGCATATTATACATAGCATTGCTCACATATAAACACTACAAGGATGAAAATGTAGAACAAAAAGGATTGATAGAACTACTCAAAAATAAGGTAGAACTTAATGAATCATATCTAGAAAATATTTTTCAATCCTCATGCAACATTGGCACTTCAGGTTCTACTAACTCAAGATCTTATCATGATGCCTTAAGTGGTTGTTTAGAAGCTTCTGTACATATTGAAGATAGGAAAGGAGAATATTCCTTACAAGAACCAAGTAGCAACACAACCACCTATGAGAGCACAAAAATTGGAATCAAAGGCAAAGCTAAAGATGAAGAAGAAGACAAAGCAGATAAAGGAGGAATACAATGCAAAGTCAATTGAAAGAAGAACCTTTAGCTACAACTACAACTTACTTTACATCATTTGAAGACACAATAAGCAATGAAGAAGAATACAAATTCCACTATCCAATGGAAGGAGATCCACATTGAAGACTAAAGTCTTCAATACCCAAATAATGTAATACAAGGGGGTGTTAGAAATAGATTATATTACATCATTTGGGTCATGTAAATGTACCTTCCTAGGTACATACTTAGGACATTAGATTACTTTAGGAGGAAGTTATCTAGTTACTTCATGCAATGTAATAAATGCACAAGTGTCAATGTGCAAGCTTTATATGTGCAAGATGTCCCTTGCACAACTAGGTAGAGTGTTGGCCAAGGAATCTATCTTCCTATATAAAAGGGCCTCATTGTAACAAGCAAGATATACAAGCTCAGAGCATATTCGTAGGTAGTAGCATAGTGCTGTGTATATCACCATATATTGGTGATGGGTGTAATGTAGTCCAGTAGCTTTATTCATGGAGTGTCCATTTCCTCCATAGCTACATTGTATTCATTTTTGTTATTTCTATTTATAGCATATTTCAATCATCTCATAGATTTACTTTCTTTCATATTATTTTGCATCTTGTGATTGCTATCTCCCATTGCAACTATATCAAAATCTAACATATTAAAAAAACTCATTTGTAGGTATGCATGCATTTCTATATGATTCAACACACATGCAAAAAAGCCCATATTTCTTCCCTAAAATATTTTCCACAAATATTTTAAGTCCCAAGTCCTTGTATTTCTATAAAATCAATTCAATATAAGAAGCAAAAGCAAAAGAAACCCATACTTATTTCTAAGATATTTTTTACAAATATCATATTCCAAAGCTATACATGTCTAATTCAATATAGCAAAATACAAGTAAAGAAGCCCATACTTCTTTTCCAAAATATTTTCCACAAATATCAAATTCCAAAGCTATATTAACCCTTTGTTAGCTTAATAATTAAATTAACTCATCATTTGGTTAAGTAGTAAACTTAGAGATCTAGTAATAATTTTTCCATTTGCAAGTCTTATCATTCTTTTGAAAGGACTTAAGGTTAATCTA
Organism: Wollemia nobilis; assembly: GCA_028583015.1. Classification (NCBI taxonomy): domain Eukaryota; kingdom Viridiplantae; phylum Streptophyta; class Pinopsida; order Araucariales; family Araucariaceae; genus Wollemia; species Wollemia nobilis. Next base: position 468,411 of record JAQPPZ010000128.1, on the reverse strand, counting down.
TCACCAAAGATGATAATAAGTTAATTCCAACATTAGATTAATTACCAACTAATCTATCACTTGATTAGATAATAATCTAAATATTATAATGGAATAAGCATTAATTTAATTATCAAACTAATCTATCATTTGATTAGTTAATAGTATAAAGATTATAATGCATTAAATGTTGGATTAATTTCCAAACTAATCTATCATTTGATTAATTGTAATCTATAGTTTTCTTTGCTTTAATATAATATTAGATTACTTGCAAAACTAAAGATTATTTAATATTAAACTTATATTAGATTGAACAATCTAAAGTTAAAATTGCATTAATCTAACCTTAGATTACTTGCAATAATCTAGATTAATTAATATTAATCTTATAAGGTAAATCTAAAGTAATATTGCATTAATCTAACCTTAGATTTAGAAAAACTCTAGATTAATTAATATTAATCATACATAGCACATCCAACATAATATCACACTAGTATAACCTTAGATTAAGCAAAAAAAATACATTAGATTAAAGGTTAATAGACCTGCAACCTTAGCTATTAAACTAAAGGTATAAATAAATCAACCTTAGCACGAAACACTTAAACCAACCATATGCATACAAAATTATTATTCTAACACTAAAGGAAGCCAGAAAGAATAGCATTATGCACACTACAACCTAGGAACTAACATCACATAGCCAAGGCATCAACCAATGGGTAGGGTTAGGGATACTCAGCATCAACGGTGTGTTGTGGTATCTCCACAACAATCCCCAATTTTTGAGGACCCACCTTTTGTTTTTGAATTTTGTGAGGTATGGTCTTCCTTGAGTGTTAATTTAGCTGAATCCCTTATCTTTATGGAGTCCAAGGTCCTTTGAGGAGTTTTGTTTTCTTGGTCACCTTTGAAGATGTTTAGGAAGATTATTTTCTTTGTTTATGTTTTCTTATTTGGTTAGGTTTTGTATGAGGTTATTTAAAAAAAATAAAATAAATATATATATATATATATATATATATATATATAATATTATATTAATAAATATAAATATAATAAAACTTTAAAATATAAAAAATAAAAATAAAAATAAAAAATTATATATTATTATTATATATTCCAGCTATATAATAATAATAGTAAAAAAATATAAAAAATAAAATAAATGATGTAATATATGTTTTTTTATATGTATGTACATCATTTAGTTTGTTTCATTCTATGTTGTTGTGTTTCTTTTAATATATCTTATGTAATTTGTGTTATTTTCAATATTTTATTTGTTAACGTATGTTTCAAAGCTTGTTTCCATTCATGCTTGTCTTAATGTATGTTTCAAAGTTGTTTCCATTCATGCTTGTCTTAAGTTTTCGAATGATGTAGGACTACTACGTGGAGCACGCAGTGGATAAGACTTGATGACACTGGCCAGCTCGCAGAGGACTGAACTGATAGCCACGTCGACCTAGGCGAGGATTAGGATGCTGGCACGGACCTTGGGACGTTGTGTATCCAGACGATGCAAACGTGGCAACGAAATTGGGTTTTAAAAATGACGACACCGAAGATGATAGAGCAGCGGCGTTTGTGGAATAGATGCCAATTTTGATGAGGATAAGGAGTATACGACGCTGGGCAAACGATATTTTCGTCCAAAGAACGCCGACAACTATGTGAGATTGGTGATGTGGAAGATAACATGGCATTTACATCAGCAGAGTTTACGAAGAATAGCTCTTCAACGGATGAACGAGACAGAAATTCACCGGTGTTTTGAAACCATTTTAAATACCCATTTTTAAGAAGTTAAGAAGAAAAGAGGGGTTGAAAACTTTTGGAAACAAGACTACAAATGAACATTTGGGTTTGTTTTTTCTGAATTTTTTATTTGGGGAGTTTAAAAAAACTTAAATAGAAAAAGGTCGTAAGTGTAATTTTTTTTTTTTTGAATTTACATGGTGGAATCGATAGCCGCCACGAATCCGGACAGGCTGTCCAGCTTTTATGGCCGCTATAGTATTTTGCTCTGTCCGCCCTGAAGCCGCCACACAGATCTTCGCGCAGTCCGCCCCTATAACCACCATGCCACAATCATTTTAAACCTTTTATGCCGCTAAAAGAACCAGGAAAGGGACAAGCGTCCAGTCCGGCGAGGCCCGAGATTTGAACCTTGGACCTCCGCCCCCCTTATGGGGTTTGGATGAACCAAAACCGAAGTCGTAAGTGTAATTTTAAATACCCATTTTTGAGAAGTTAAGAAGAAAAGAGGGGTTGGAAACCTTTGGAAACAAGATTGCAAATGAAATTTGGGTTTGTTTTTTTTGAATTTTTCTTTCCATTCTACTGGACTGGATTGTTTCCATATGATGTTGTTATTGACCGTTGTTATTCTGCATTGTAATGAGCTTATTCAAAAATCTTTTATCAGTCAATACATTGAAGATTCAACAAGTTTTATGCATATTTATGGTTAACTTGTCTCCATTTTTAATGTATTGTATTTTTTGTCCTTAGGATATTGCACCACATTATAGATTAGATTGCATAAATTTTGGATCATCTTGATGCTGGTTTCCCTTGCTCGCAGGTTTTATGGAGGTTTTGAGTTGCAGTGTTTCATTTCATTTTAGCTTCATCTTTTATTTTATTTTCCTAACCTAACCTTTTCATATTTTTTTAATGTTGTTTCATAAAATAAAATAAATCGAAAAAATATAAAAAAATACAAAAACAAAAGCTTGGATTTAAGGAATAAGCTTTAAAATTCAATTTAAAGCAATTTTGAATTGGTTTTAAGGAAGTTGTAAAATTCTGAAATTATTTGAAATTCTGCACTCTAGGAGGAATTTGCAATTTCTAGCTTTACTAGATTCCACATTTTGAAAGAGATTTAAATTTCCAGATTCGTAGGAGGGTTTTGCAATCAATGAATTGACTTCCTTCACGAAATTTCATGAAAGGGGGTAATTCATATGGCATTTCATAGGCCATTACAACAAATGTAATAGATTGATTTCTCTTCATGAAAATCATAACTTCACTTTCATAACTTCATTGAAGAGGGGGATTTATAGGATATTTCAAGCCCTCCATTAACTCTCTTTATGAAAATCCATTTCATTAAAGAGGGTTGTTAATAAGGCACATCAAAGGCTAAATGAGCTACAAAGCTAGTCATTCAAAACTATTTCATTTCCACATTTGAAGCAACATAAATGGAATCAACTCACCATTCTTAGGATCACATTTACTTTCCCTTTAGGTTTATGAATAGTAATAGTATATCATACTAAAGCAATCCCATAACAGTTGTTTTGCAAAGCACTAAGGTATTCCATGCACTCATTTGATGAACATACATGTATATATTAGAATAAAAGGAACCTTGGAGAAACTTTATTTATTTTCAAGAGAAGGTTTTCGAATTTTGGTGAGTGTGGTTTTGCACTTGGGCAAAATTACCACTCAAAATGATATAAACGTATAGATAACGTTCCATCCCTACCATTCCACAGTACCCTTTACCACACAAGGAAAATTGTTCTATGATTGCAAAAGCAAGCACTCAATTGGGTTCAAAACAACTAAAACCTATATAAAAGATAAGCAAAACACATAGTACAGAAGCTAACTGAATGCATAGTCAACCAACCATAAATAAGAATAAAAAAGGTAGAAGTAACATAACACCTATGCAATTCATTCACCAAAAGTTGTAGATAATACCTAGCACACATCAAGGGAAAGGTTGGTGATGTTTATCTCCTTGATCCTGTTACACCATGCGTTGTGTATAGTTTCACTACACCTTTGCAATCATTATTTCCTCTTGATCCTCCTTCATGGTCCCCTTATTCAATCATCCAACATTATCTCTTAAAGGTCCAAGAGATGGAGGAAGCTAAGGTGTTAAGCAAGTTATGATTGAGTGGTCACATTAAGGTATTTCTTCCATGTCCTTACTCAGGTGCACATTAACACAACAAAGAGTGGAGGAGAAAACATCATACATTAACCAAAGGTGGATCCAATTTTACCCACTCAAAGCATTAAGTGCACCACCAACACCACCAATGCTAAAGGTGGCTCAACATGCCACGAACATGAATAAGAAATGCTAACAATAAAAGGCTCAAGCATTATTTTAAAAAATTATGATGTATTTAAAATTAGATTAATCCATCCTTGATTAATTAACCATTTTTGATTAATGTAAAAACTAAATTCAACAAAGAAGTATTAATCAAACATTTTCTTAATAAAAAACTAACACTAGATTAAACCAACATTAATAATTCTATTGATTAATACTAACATTAGATTAAACTAACATTAATCATTCCTTTTGATTAATATTAAATCTAACATTAGTCTAGGATTAAATCTTTCTCATTCAATAAAAAAAATAGAACAATATTTTACTTAACCCTATGAAGCAATCTTGAATTAAATCTATCAAGTCTATAAAAGAGACAATTCTATCATATGCACAAGGGGACGAGATCTAAACATCATGTCCAAGAACAAATACACTCTTTCAATGTTTTGTACCATTATTTTATCCTCAAGTGAGTGGCTTTTTATTTAAGATAGACTTAAGCTATCACCTACTTACATTAAGGAAACTCAATGCAGGTAACTTTCCTGGTCCAATGGTACAAATATCCTACATGAAAGGGTATTCACTCATGTTATCCCGAGTTGTTTTTTGAACGAGTCATCATCATCATTTCCTCTTCAATATGGTCTTTCATTTTTTATGGCCAATTTTTTTGTCCACTCACGAGAGAACCTGATCCTACAACCAAGTAGAGCATCAATAGTACCATATTCTTATGCAAAAATGGACACAATATTAGAAGTATATATCCATAAAAATAACAAAAATAAGCATTAAATATGATTCCTATTACATATTCCAATTTGAGTAGCTAGTACTACCAAGGAGGATCATGACAACTACCACCAACCTTATCAAGGAGGATCATGCACAAGCATCTTACCATCCTAATGGTGTGAATATTCAACATGTCTAAATAAAATATGTCTACATGAAATATATTTATCCATGTTACCTTGAGCTACCGATGAACAAGTCATCATCATAATTTCCCTAAATATATCTCTTTGTAGGTGGTTCACCCATATGGTCCCACCAAAGAGAGCACCTGGTCCTACACCCACAAATATATCAATAATACCATATTCCAAGATAAAAAAGAAAAAATTATCTTATCAAAAGATATCCTAAAATAAATCTATGTCATTATATAAACACATCAACACATAGCTCACTGTCCATACTGAGTTATTCCATGGAGGCATGTTATAAACATCCCACTAGAGTAGTTTTGATATAGGAAATCTTCATATGTGCAAGTGAAATGAGAGAAAAAGATAAAGATGTTTAGGATCTTGATTTAACCTCCTAAACTATTTAATAATATTAAGGGAAAACTTGCTCATGAATGTTTGATCAAAATATAGAAGTGTTTCAACATCTATGATTTTTCTAGTAGACAAAGTTTGATATGGTATATAATAATTAAAAGGGTTAGTTGTAGTGTAATGGAGGAATGAAGAGATTGTCATGGTCTATGACTAAATGGAGGTAACTTAGGATAATTTTGAGGAATAGTTCCATCTAAATTTCCTTTTTTACATCAATTGGTTGGAAAAGCATTGTGTAAAAATTAGTTGTTATTATAAGTGAAGTGTATTACCCCCAGGTGTTGTAGGTGAGTTGGAGAGGAGAGGGCAATCCTCCAAGGGAGGTCCCAGGTTCAAATATCCACCCTACCAAAAAGCTAAATTGGGTACCCAAAATCCAATTGATAATGTTGGTGCGGGAAGGGTTGGGTGCGACCCCCGGGTGACTTTGACGGTGTAGAACCCCCTGTTCGTGGTCTCTTAGACCAAGGCGGCCTCGCAAGGGGTTTTTCACTTTAAAAAAAATAAGTGGAGTGTATTACTAATTTCTTATAGGTAAGTTTTCTATTCATGGCATAAACAAAGCAACATCATAGAGTGCTATTTTTCATTTAGGTGAAAAGAAACTCTAGGAAGGAGTCTATGTTGTATGATCTTAGGATTTAGGATATTTTTTTTTGAAAAAATTGAAAAAAACTTGTATTAAAATAAATAACAGTTACAAGTGGGAGAGAAGACATCCCAACCGAAAGCAAAGAAGCCAGAAGACAACAGGCCGCGAAAACGTGACATGTCGCGAAAACGTGACATGTCGCAAAATCGCGACACCAAACCTAACAACGACCGCACCCCGGCAACAAGTCACGAAATCGTGACATGTCACGAAATCGTGGCAAAACAACGCCGAGGCCGCAAAACCCAAAAGGAGTCGCGAGATCGCGACGGCACAACACCAAAGCTCCCAGATGCCAGAATCGTCGCGAAATCACGACGAGAAATCCAGAAGGCACCTGATCTCCAGAATTGTCGTGAAATCGTGACAAGGTCTCCCTTTGACACCAACATTGCAAAAGTGGCGCGATATCGCGACATTTTTTCCTCATGGCTCTAGTTGGCCGGAAGTGTCGCAATTTCGCGACGAGAAGACCTTTGGGCGACCCTTCAACAAAGGTGTCGCGAAATCACGACGTGTTCTCCCCGTGGCGCCCTTTTCTCAAACGAGTCATGATATCATGACAATTTTCCCTCCTGAAGCTTGTTCTCCAAAACTGTCGCGAAAATGCGACGAGTTTTCCCTTAAGCATCCTTTCCTCAAAAATGTCGTGAAATCGTGATAGATTCTCACCTTGAAGCCCGCACTTCAAAAGTGTCGCAATATTGCGATGACTTTGCCTCTTAGTGCTATTGCTGCGAAACTATCGCGACTCGCGATGATTTTTTCACCCGAGAGCCCATTCGGCAGAAGTGTCGCAAAATCACGACGAATTTTCCCTTGGGCACCTTTTCACCAAAAGTGTCGCGATATCGCGACAGATTCTTTCCTTGGGCATCCTTTCCTCAAAAAGGTCACGAAATCGCGACAGATTCTCACCTTGATGCCCGAACTTCAAAAGTGTCGCGATATCGCGACGACTTTTCCTCTTAGTGCCATTGCTGCAAAAATGTCACGAAATCACGACGGTTTCTCCCCCGAGAGCCCAATCAGCAGAAATGTCGCGATATCGCGACGAACTTTTCCTTGGGCATCTTATCACCAAAAATGTCGCGATATCGCGACAATTTTTCCCCTTAACGCACTTTTTCCAAAAACATCGTGAAATCGCGATGACTTCCATCCAATGACTGCAGCAGCAAAACAGGTCACGAAATCGTGACACCTGCTCATCAGGGGCCGCGACGGTGCAACAAGTCGCGATATCGCGAAAAAAACCAACCTTAGCCATTTTTGTGCTCATTGATGCAGGGATCGTTCCAGACCACGTCGAATCTCTTCATCAATTAGTGGCATATCACTATGCAGCTGTACCCCTGCCTCTTTCTCAGCCCCCATCTTCGCAAGGAAGTCAGCAATCGTGTTCAAATTTTTGCTGACATAAACAGGGATCACATCATGTAATTCTTTCCATAACTCCTTGATTTGGGATAACAAAATCCGTAGTCTCCAAGCTTTCAAAGAGAAATTTTGCAAGCAATCAAGAGCGCCGATCAAGACTTGAGAGTCTGATTCGAGAATTACCCTCCGGTAACCCTACTTAATAGCCCATATAGAAGCTGATTTGATGGCTACGTCTTTAGCTTCATTATTGGTGGCTTGGCCCAAGCCCTGCAACTCCCAAAAAAGCATCGTACCAGAATGATCTCGATAGACAACACCAATACCCGCACTTCCCGGGTTGCCTTTTGCAGCTCCATCAGTATTGATATTTACCCAGCCTACTGGGGGAGGTATCCAGCATACTCTGCCATGCCCCTCTTGTCCCTCAACCCCCTCTTCTAGATGCCCAAGATCAGCCTGAATATCTTCTTTAACATTAATGGCAACAGTTTCAGTGACTTTTCTCCAAATGACCTGCCAAACACCGTCTATCGAGGAGAAAGTATCTCTGAAGATCCGGGCATTTCTCTCCAGCCAAACTTGCCACCAAATGAAGAGAAAGCCTAACTCCCAGCCAATTCGGAGGGCTGTAGATTTGAATCTGCCCCTTTTCCACTTTTCCAAAATATTGGCATGATTTAAAACACCATTAGCCTGGAGTTTAAATTGGGAGAACCAGCGCTCCCAAATCTGATGAGTAAAAGGACACTCAAACATCAGGTGATCAGCAGATTCCTCATGTTTTTGGCATAATGCACATTGAGAGGGGCCACTGATTCCCCTACTTATTAGATTGTCAAAATTAAGAATTCCATTGTGCATAAGCTGCCAGGCAAAGAAATTCACTTTCATCTAGCCCTTAGAATGCCAAATCCTTCTCCAATCCTGAACCGGAAATGAGTGCGGGGGAGGCTCAGGGAGGATATTTTCATACCCAGCCTTCACTGAATAGACCCCAAGGCTCCCACAGCCCCAAGCTAATTCATCATCCTCATCCCTCCCTGTGAGGAACCTTTCTGACAAGATTTTGTGCAAGATGGGCACCAACTCCGGAGGGAGAGTAATTGGCCACTCTTGCCACCTCTTAAACTTTTTGAATTTATACTCCCCCAATTGGCTGGTGTGAAAATAGTTATCAATATGTATCCAGCCCTGGGCTTCTAAGGCAGCCTTGATTGGTTGAAGCTCAGGAAACATGGCAATGATGGGCGGATGCTGGTCCCAAGAATCAGTCCAAAAATGTGCCTTATCCCCTCTCCCCACTTTCCAAAATAATTGGTCTTTGACAATCTGAGATCCAAGCTTAAGAGTCTGCCACACTAAGGAACCAGTGCCTTCCAGGGGAAAGCGGCCCACCTCATTGGGAAGAACATGCCCCAAATATTTGCTAGAAAGGATTCTGTTGAAGAGGGAGGTTGGCTGGGAAATCCACCTCCAGTACAGTTTTCCAGCCAAGGCTTTGTTATTAAGCTTGGAACTTCTCAGGCCCAGCCCTCCATTGTCCTTAGGCTGGGAAACTTTATCCCACCCAACCAAAGCCCATTTTTTCTTCCCTTTTGCACCTTCCCATAAAAATATTCTAGCCATTTTGTCCAACTCTTTCCAGATGGTATGAGGGGCAGCCAGGATAGAGAATTTATAGATTGGAAAAGCTTGTATAACTGACTACAGGAAGGTTAACCTACCCCCATAGCTTAACCATTTATGTGACCAGTGATTCATTCGGTCTTTGATGCCTTCCAACAGATTCTTCCAGATATCTATTTTTAATTTTTTGAAATGCAGGGGAACGCCCAGGTAAACTATTGGAAGAGAAGTTCTAGTGAAACCCAGGATCTCAATAGCCCTCTCCTGCAGCCGTTGATCAAGATTGAAAAAGACAACTTTGGACTTCCTGTCATTGAGGACCTGATTTGAAGCCCTAAGGTAGACATTCAGAGTATCTCTGATTCCTCTAGCTTCCCTAAGACTGGCCACACCAACCAGTCCAGTATCGTCCACAAATTGCAAGTGAGTCAAAGTTTCCTCCCCAACCTTGATACCAGTTAGCAGGCCTTGTTGTCTTCTCCTCAAGAACAGTCTGCCTAATCCCTCAGCCAAAATGAGGAAAAGATAGGGAGAGCAAGGGTCTCCTTGGCGAAGACCACGAGTGGCACCAAAAGGATGCGAGGGTAGACCCTTAATGAGAACAGAATAAGAGGGTGTAGAAACACAGCTCATAACCCAATCAATCCAATCCTGGGAGAAGCCAAAAGCTGCCATCATTTTCGACAAGAAGCTCCACTCCACCCGGTCATAAGCCTTGGACATATCCAGTTTAATGAACATTCCTTTATTGCCCGAAGTTTGCATTGAGTGGATAGCCTCCTGAGCAAGAACCACCCCATCCAATATTTGTCTTCCCTCAACGAAGCCCCCTTGTTCTGAAGAAATGATATTATGAAGAAGGGGTTTGAGCCGCTCAGCCATTATCTTAGTGATGATTTTATAAATCACATTGCATAAATCTATAGGCTTGAAATCAGAGATATGAGTCCCCTCCTCCCATTTTGGAATTAAAGAGATGAAGGTGTGATTGATCGCCCTGAGCATTCTTCTATTGGATCTGGATTCCTCTGTGATAGCCAAAACATCCTCCCCTAAAGTGTCCCAAAAGGCTTGAAAAAACTCAATTCGAAAGCCATCTGGACCAGGAGATTTTCCAGTATTCATACCAAAGACCACGTTTCTCAATTCATCACTTTCAATGGGTCTAAGCAGGGCCTGATTGTCTTCTTCAGAGATAATAGAAGGAATAACATTAAGAACTTCATTCTGAGCCTCAACATCCTGCTCCATACTTTCCTTAAAAAGTTTAGAAAAGTAATCAATTGAGTGGGAGTGCATACCGAGAAGAGTATCGAAGGCATGTCCATTATCATCTTTAAGGACTTCCATGCTATTCATCTGACGCCTAGCGCAAGCTGACCGATGGAAAAATTTGGTATTTCTGTCCCCTTCTAATAACCAAGTATTTCTTGCCCTTTGTTTCTAGTATATCTCCTCTTGGTTGTCAATGGCCTCAACCGCTTTACGTAGTGCATCATATTCAGATTTGAGTTGCTCAGTAATTGATCCTTCCCTAAAGAGTTTCTGTACCTCCTCCCATCTAGCCACCAAGGGGGCCCTTTGGGTCTGGAAATCTGACTTATTTTCTTTCCTCCATTGTTTCAGTTGAAGTTTGACAAAGTGGAGCTATTTATGCAATTTGAACATTGCTGTCCCAAAAGGTGGATGGCCTTCTTCCCACCATTGTGGAATTTTCTATCGAAGGTACTCCTTTTGTAACAAAAAATTCTCAAATTTAAAAGGCCTATGATGCTGCCCTACCGAAGTCCCTCCCTCCAGAAAAATGGGAAAATGATCAGAAACAGGGCCCTCCAAAATCTGGAACTTAGAAGTCCATTTTACAAAAGCCTCCTCCGAGACCAGAAAGCGATCTAACTTGAACTTCCTACTGTGTGGCTCCTTCCTCTTATTTGTCCAAGTAAAAAAGGGTCCAGGGCCTTGAACGTCCACTAATTGAAAGGCCTGAACTTGGGCAATCAGAAGCCGGTCCCCAGGATCCAAAATTGGGGTGCCACCTTCCTGGTCACGAGCGAGATAATTTTGCATTAAAATCCCCGCAATAATCCAAGTCAAAACATTCCCTGGATGACCTCATGTTTTGAACAGCTCTCCATTGGAGCCTCTGGCCATCAAGGTCTTGGGCCCCATAAAAGTTGGTGATTAAAACATGTTCTGTTGTGAAGTTATTTTTGAAATGAGATGTGAGAACACCTCTCCAAGCTATATGTTCTAATGCAGTCCATTCCAGAGGGTTCCAAAGAGTAACAATCCCCCCTGAAGCACCTTGGGCAGCCACAGCCATATGACCAGCACCCCGCCAGATTCTATTAACTATTTTACTCATAATATCTAAAGACATTTTTGTCTCCTGAATAAGCAAAAAGTCTATTTTATGTTTTTCTAAGAGTCTTTGAACAGCAGATTGATGGGTTCTACTATTTAAACCCCTAATATTCCAAGATTGAATGATCATTGAAAACCTTGAGAGCAATAAGAATCAATAGTCCTCACCGATCCTCCATTGATCAGTTTATCTCCTTGAGCTGCAATCAAGTCCTTGTTTGACTTTCTGCCCGCTCCTTGAGTGTTGCTATTTTTGGATCTCTTTTCTACCTGAGAGATACCCAGGGCTGGCCTTTCTCGATTTTTTTTAGCAATTCCCATGCTAACATCTTTAATTACTGGCGACTCTGGGGGTTGCACTGTCATTGCCCCTGCAATTTCTGGTGGCAATACCTCAATTGGCTCAAGCACCTGGTCTAAGACAGGAGAAGATGAAGGAGAAACATGAGTTTGAGGGTTAAGGGCCTCAATATTCCCATCCACACCTTCCATATCTTGGTCCTCCTGATCTACTAGAGACTTAAAAATTTCGTATCTGTTGGCTGGCTTGGATTGAAATTACTCCTTACCAGTTTTCTTCTGCTTTCTCCTTCTCTTGACTTGTTCAAATCCATCTTTCTGACCCTCATTAGCTTGAGGCGAATTGAATGTTTCTTTGTCAGAGCTGGCCTTATTCTCTTTGGAGCGGTTTGGCATACTATGCTGGGATTTTGATTTGGAGTCCAGGAGAGTTGGGCAGAACCGAGCCAAATGCCCATGCTTGTGGCAGACTCTGCATTAGAAAGGCAAAGCCTCATAGTCTAACTGTTGGATCCAGGAAACTTCGGCCAGTTCCAGTTCCACCTCTGCTGGTAGAGGCTGGCTGATATCCATTTCCACATATATTCTAGCATAGACACCCGAGTTACCTTCAATAGTATCCTTGGAGACACCCAGGTATCTACCCAGAGAGTTACCTATCATTTCCAAGACCTACTCCCCCCAAAACTCCATTGGGAGAGCGTACAGCCGAATCCAGACCGGGACAGCCGTGGGTTCAATGCGGGGATCGAAACCCACTCTCTAGGGTTGAACAAATAGCCCCACCGGACTGTGGTTTCTTTTTTTGAATTCAAACGCTCTGTTCCTATCAGCTAAAGAAGAAAAGCTAACGATGAAATACCCATTGCTAATAAACCACAAGGGCTCCCAGTTCTGTCGGACCCAAGTGTGCAAGAAATTTAGGGTAGGTCGGATACCCATTAATTTGCAAATCAAATCATGATCGGATTTGTATAAAATTATATCTTCCACCAGCTTTGGTTCGATTACAATCTTAGGCCTCGAAGCGGATTGAGGGAGACATCCGTTGACACGATGTGCTGTGGAACCCCTACCAACATTCTTAAGCATCATATTCAGGTTGTTTCTTTGCCCTTCACCGTTAGAAGACGAGGGAGTGTCTTTGAGCATTTCTGCATAAGAGCCCTTTCTCCCAGAGAGAGGGATTGGAGGGGACCCCATTGGGCCCACCTGGAACTGCACACGATCCTTCAGATCTGCAAAGAAAAAATAGAGTAGGAAGCCACCTGATGTCCTAGATTAACCTTCACCCCACCAATCCAAGAGCATCGCCCGTAGCCTGTGCAGAGAGTTTCCTGCCAAAACGCCAAATTGCCAGAGCTCGAAAAAACCTTCGTAAAGCAGACTCGTAAGTAAAAACCTAGGATTTAGGATATTAGAGAAGAGAAGAAATCCACTTTAGATTCTCATCCCATATTGTGTGATTTTTCTAATATTTTCTCTAAGGATTTACCCCGATGACCCCCACCCTCATGAGGTATATTTTTCCATAGAATTATATCCTATGTCAAAACCTATCTTTAAGGTAGCCTATAAAATGTTGAATATGGAACCTCATGAATTAAAGGTTGAGTTATAGGAGCTTATAGATAAGGATATCATATAACCAAATATTTTATCTTGGGGTATGCACATTATTTTTGTTAAGAAGTAGGATGGATCTACAAGGTCATTTTATTGGCTTTTTAAGACTTTATACTACCATAAAATATCACATGCTATCTCAAACATATCACATAAGATCCCATATATGAAATGGACACAATAAAGGTTAAATAATAATATGAACAAATTAATATGTATATCAAGGATTATAATAAATCAAATAACATTCATTTATATACTGAAATATGAATGTAAATAGCTTGAATAATTCATGTACTATGCATGAAGAACAACTTACAATATTAATTGCTCAAAAATGTATACAAAATTTATTTCTCCTTTTTATTACAACTATGAATATCAATACATGATTCTTGATTGATTTTCCATTGCATCTTATCGATAATTTTCTCCATAATATAGTAATATATGATGTGACTCTTCGAGTACTTGACTATTGCTTTCCCTTGACTCTTAGCTTCTCATCTTGCCACTTGTATACTCGATGAACACTTGACTCTACAATACTTGGAAGACTCTTGGATTCCTAATCTAGGATACTTGTGCACATCCTCACATCACATATTTGCATTCTTATATACAATACACTTGTGCATTTCCTTCACATTCACATTCACATTTACATAAAAGGAGAAATATAAATAACACTCTAAACTATATACTCAACCCTAATCTAATATTTACAAATGTGCTATGTATGTACCATGGGGGTACATTACCATGTACCAAATACTGTTATATATATCAACACCCCCTTGTATTACCTTATTTGGCTATTGAAGACTTTAGTCTTCAATATTTAAGTGATCTTGCATTGTTCATGAACCTCTATTTCTCTTGAATTTGCTTCATCATCTTGAGTCTTGGGTTCATCTAATGCTTATGTTTATAGGGAAACATTGGACTATGTTGGATCCAATTCCTTGTATCCTATATTTCTAAACACTCAAGCAATTTATTATTAATTTCATCTTGAGATAGACATTCAATAATCTCTTGAGAAAAACCAATTGAATCTAAGGCATATATTCTATTTTTTATTGAACTTGTAGCTTCTATTTTGTTTTTATTCTTGATGATGCATTTTCTATGTTCATTTATATATTTGAATTCAACCGATCTTCCTTTTTCAACCAATTGAGTAATTAAAATAATATTGGTTGATAGTCTCAAAATATACAAAATATTCTCTAGCACAAAATTTGAAAAAGGTATGCTAGGTAATAGTCTACCAATTCCTTGAACTAGATATCTCTTGTCATCTATAATTTTTAGAGAGATATTAGTTCTACTTTCCAAAGACTCAAACCAATGTAAGTTTCTAGTCATATGATGACTAACTCCTAAATCTATATACCAAATATCCTTTTCCATTTGAACTTTATGATCTGACTCATGTAATACTATCTTGCATCTTTAATAAGATTTTTGAAAAATCATTTTAAGATGTTGCCCATTGTGTTCAAAAAACAAAAGTTGATATAAATTTTATTTTTAAACTTATCCTTTTATGAAGCATGGTTTTACATTTTGATAATTCCTCCTATGTTGAAAAGTTCTTATTTTTTATTTATCCATCTTGTAATTCAAATATGATGCTTACTGACTTTATTTCCTTTAAATTTGTAAATATTATGACTCCCAAGTTCTAAAAATAATTTAAAAAATGAAATTTGCAAATTAATGTTTTCTAATCCTTTGATATTGAAAACCTTTTAACTCCAAAATTATAAATTTGTAAATTTTCAATAAATTCTAATGTTTTTAATTTTTCCTAAGAATAAAAACTTCTATAATTTTCCAATAAATATTTTTAAGTTTAGAAAATATTTTAAATAATCAAACTAGCAATGTAGAAATCCTTATCACTCCACATTTATATTAAACCTTAATCCTACCTTATAACTCTAATATCTTTGAATTAATTAAAAAACCTTACCTTACCTTTATAAACTCCAACTCAACCTTGGCTTGAATTGACTTGACTAACATTTCACTATTGTGCTCAATGTTACTGCCAACCTTGAATAATGCTTCACTCTTGCCAATCTAGGTTTGCATTCTTATACGATGTTAACTTCCAATCTTGATTTGTTTGTTCTTCAACAATGTTCACTTCCAAAATTGGTTTTTGTTCTTCTGCAATATTCATTAATAATCTTGATTTTTGTTCTACTACCCTATTCAAAATTGCATCGAAGGTTAATAAAATTTATTCCTCTGCATGGAATATTGCATGCAAAGCATTAGAGATGAAACATTTCACTTCACCTGATTATTTTGTTAGGTAATAATACATCATTTAGTTTTTATAAACCCTAATCTATTATTGATGCTTCACCTTTTGCTTGCTTCATGTCTTTGATGATTCCACTACCACTTTACCTTTTCTCTTCTTCATTGTCATGCATTGGTTCCTCTACCAAAATATTTTGGCATTCCATATTCACTCTCATTCATCTTCTTTTCCTAGTTTCTCTACCAGAATGCTTCAACGTTCCACCTTCACTCTTCTTCATCTCCTTTTCCTAGTTCCTCTACTAGAATGCTTTAACATTCTACCTTCACTCTCCTTTGTCACCTTCTACAAAAATGTAATGTCACTTCACACTCAATCTTGCTTCATCTTTCCCTAGTTATATTTCTAAAATGTGATGTTACTTCATATTTAATTTTTTTGTCACTTTCCACTAGTTCTCTTCAGACTGCAATGTTACTTTACATTAGATTCTCCTTAACTTTCTTTGGTTCACTTCTAGAATGTGATGTTACCCTGGTTCTCATCACCTCTATGTCATATTTATTCTCCTTGTCACTTAACCTTAGTTAGTCTCTTTCTTCTCCTCATCACTTAATCTTGGCTATTATTTGTTGTATCACAAATCACGTTTTCACTTTGTTATTTTGTAATTGATCTTCTCCTAGTATATTTCTCTTTCTAGCTAGTCTCCCCCTTTATTGCTCCTTACTGTATCGCTATGTTATGTTCATCACCTTTAATAACTTGCGTGCTTCATTTTTCTATGAATAATGTAAGTGATGGTCACTTACACTATACTCTTAGATGGCATAAATTCCTAAAATATCACAAATGATAATAAGCTTGTTCTTCTGGAGACTTTAAGTAATGCAAATATATATAACACATTTTTAATTTTTTGTGATAAACAACAACTCTTAACTTCTTTCATTTGCTATTTGCACTTTACTTTGAATACATTACTATGGGCCTTATCCCATATACTTTGTAGAATATTGCTTTGATGATTTGGTTATCTTCACTATTGTCCTTTTTATTTTGTATAATGTTGCTCTGGTTTTTACTCATCATAGGCAACTTATAGATTTATTAAATATTTCTCTTGATAGGCTTATTAGACCTCTTAATTTATCTAAATATTTTTAGACTCTTTACTCTTCAATATTATCCTCTTGTAGGCTCAATTGTATAATAACATCTAGGGCTCCTTCGTTTCCTCTATAATATAGTACGTGTCTACCTTGAAGAATTTGCTTCAAAAATGATTCATAGCCAAGACTAAAATGATATATAGATATTTTTAGTCAGCCTATTTCTTCAATGTATCCTAGGAATATAGTTCCATTTTTTTGCTCTATAAACTTCTATTTTTTACTCAAAAATGTCAAGGTTAGTTTATCCTAGTTCTTTTTCAAATATATCAAGGTATCTCATACCTAATTCCTTTTTCAAATATGTCAAAGTCTCTCAGACTTGATTTCTTTTTCAAATATATTAAGGTATTTTAGACCTAATTCTTCTTTTGATATGTCAAGGCCACTTCACTCTATGAACTAATTCTACTCTGAATATATCAAGGTCACTTTACTCTATGACCTGATTCTACTTTGTTAAGGTCACTTTACTCTATGACCTAGTTCTACTTTGTCAAGGTCAAATAATTCTATGACATGATTCTTCTTCTCTGTTGTATTATCATTTATATTCTCTTATCTTAGGAATCTTTGAATGTTTCTCAAACTGCTATAACTTTATCACTTCTTCTTGCTACTCTAAGAAGCTAAAATTCTTCTCTATCTCTGTAGGAAGCTTCTCAAAATTTTGTAGCTTAATATCTACTACTATTCTCAATTTTTAATATCTGAGGTCACAATATATATTTTCACTCTTATATACAAGACACTTGTGCACATTTTCTCTCACATGAAACTTGTGTATTTCTTGCATATTTACATTTACATGACACATGTGCATTTCCTGCACATTCAAACTTACATAAAATAGGAAATATAAATCACACTCTAAACTATAGACTCAACCCTAATCTAATATTTACAAATGTACCATGAAGGTACCATGGGGGTACATTAGCATGTACCAAATAATTTAATATATCTCAACACATACATCAACTATTGGAAACCTAATAAAACTTATAATTGAAAATCAATATTCACTACCATACAGTGTTTATTTTTTTATCAAATGTAAAGGGCCACTATATTCTCAACTATTATATTAGATATAGGTACCATCACCTATGATTAAAGAATGATTATATCCATAATATAGTACTTATAACTAGATATGACCACTATGAGTTCATCATGGTAAGATTTGGTCTAACTAATACACCAACAACATTATTGGGACTAGTGAATAATGTCCTCTATAACTAACATAACAAATTTATAATGGTGCTCCTAGACAAAATTCCTAGTTTATTCCAAGAATATTTATGACTGTTGGAATCTTCTTAGGGTATGATCTCTTAATATGCCCTACCTCATGAAATATTCTACATCTAAAAATATGTTTTCATAATCTATGGTTTGGTTCCACAACTTATCTACATACTTAAAAATGATTGATTCTGGTAAAATTTACTTATATAAATCATGACCAATATCCAAGAATCCATCCTTTATATTTTCTAAAATCTCAAGGAATTATCCCTTAGTGTTGTGTAATGTATTGAAGGTATCCATTTTCCAGAATTCAATGGGTAACACATACATCCTAACCCAAATTGTTACTAGAGATAGATTTACATTTTTAGAAGTAAAGCCTTCATATCAATGGGTAAAGAAGTGTCTTGCTCTTCCCATAAACAAAGGACCCCATTTAAGAATTCTATGTCTTTCCTCCCTAGAATAAAAAATGGCTAGGAAGAATGGATAGACTCGCTCCTAGAGACTTCTAATTCCTATCAATCTATTTTCTCAAGGTCAAAGCCCTTGAACAAGACCAATAAAGTTTACCAATAACTACCCTATATTTGAGCAACAAGGATCCCTTCTTTGTGAGATCCTAACTAACCTCCACTACTAGGGATGATTCTAAGGATTTCATTGTAAGTTGATCCATGGGAAGGAAAGTATAACTCAAAATCTACTAAAATTTACTAGTATATCTATAGAAAATATATTATTTAAAAATAAACTTATAGTAATTTGCATGCAAGAAAAACTTCTACGATAATGAAGATAAAAATAAACTTAGCCAAAAAATTCTACTTCCAAACATAATGTTTTATCTTGTTGATTCCCTAGTCTTCCATTGTTCCTCCCATAATTCAAACCAAACTAACAAATATCCAATATTTTATATTTTTAGAGTTGAAAAATGTCATTACCCTTGTTATGGATGGATGACTTCATAGGGTCTTATCTTTGTCAATATCACTAAAATAACTTCATATGACCACTCATTTTAAATATCTTAAAATTTGGCACAAATTAATCCAAGAATCATCTGAATTGAACAACCCTTCCCAAAAAATGGCTTCTATAGTATGAGACATTTAAAAAAATAAGCTAACATTGCCCTAGTTTGAAATAGTTATCTTCACATGATCATATTTCCCTCAATGATGCTTGGATTCTTTCACATGACCACTCATTTCAAATATTTTTAAATTTTACACAAAATAGCACAAGAATCATCTAAATCTAACAACTATATGCACAGATATGGCTCTTGAAAGATGTCTCATTAAAAAAAAAAAAATCAAAACTTAACTCATGTACATAAAAGCAATAAAAAATATTAGAATTAATACCATAGGCCAAGGTTCAAATCCTATGGGTGAGCCTTACAATTAGTATCAAGTGATATTAGCTAAATTGGTTATATTCCTCAATTTTTAAGGAGGAGACCAAGGTTCAAGATTTGTATCTTACTAAACAATACATAATTTTTAAACTAATATAATACCACTTTATGATCATGCTATAATATAATAAAACTCATTTCAATTTTATACAAAATAAAAAATATTAATTATTATAAGGTAATTATATATTTACATTTTAAAAGAAGCAATATTAAAACTATACCATACAAACAAAATTATCCCCAAGTACTATGTGAATTGGTAAGTGCTTGTCTTACCAAGAAGACACCCAGATTCAAACCTCAGGGTTAGCTTTTTTGTAAAGGGCTAGGTGGATTAGTAAGTGATTGTCTTGTTAAGAAATTACCAAGAATATACCCGGGTTCAAACCTTCGGGGTAACCTATTTGCAAAGGTAGTAGTTTGATCTGAATCCTCTGAGTGTGTGTAAGACTAATAATGATGATATGAATCTCGAGTGACTAATGATCCCCTTCATGTTGGATCAATAATAACAAGACATAATAGGTTTAGTGAAATTAGCTCTTGTGGTTTGACCCCTACACTTAGAAGTTACTAAAAATAGTGTGGTTGTGACCAACTCTTCTATGTAACCAAAAAATTAAATAAAAATTAAAATAAAATTAAAATTTTAAAATTTACCTTAGTATTATACCATATTGGACCAACTATTTAAAAAATTAACCCCAAAGGCAAAGGGTTCTCTCCAAGTTTAAAATATCATCCAAAAAATTGTAGTAAAATCAAGTCATTAAACATTTTGCATTAAAAAAAATAAAGTGCCTTTACTTATACCAAAGAATATGACAAGTGGCGTGGGTTAGTGTGTGAGGGTGTTGGTGTGTGTTCATCAAAAAGAAAAAAAAATGACAATTAATAATAACTAGTCACTCTTAATTATATTATCTTTAACTCTTCTTTAAAAAGGTTTCAAACTTCCAAAAATAAAAAAATTGTTATTGCAATTATGCCTTCTACATACATTAATCACAATCACTGTTTGTGTAAAATTTAAAACTCATCCTTTGCAACATTTTGTAGTAGTTAACATCCTCTAAATCAACACACAAAATTAGACATGTTTTAATATTTTAAAAACATAATTTTTATACCCAGGTGTTGTAGGTGAGTTGGAGAGGAGAGGGCAATCCTCGAAGGAGGACCCAGGTTCGAATCTCCACCCTACCAAAAAGCTAAATTGGATACCCAAAATCCAATTGATAATGTTGGTGCAGGTAGGGCTGGGTGTGACTCCCGGGTGACTTTGACGGTATAGAACCCCCTGTTCGTGGTCTCTCAGACCAAAGCGATCCCGCAGGGGTTTTTCGCTATTAAAAAAAAAGAAACGAAAAAAAAAAAAACATAATTTTTATCAATGAGATCTTGATTCAATAATTAGATATATAAATGATTTAGTCCATATTGAAGTTCAAATCTTAACCTACACTATAACTATAACTAAATTATATGAATAATATACCCCACATCAAAATTCAAATCTCAACATACTATATAACTAAATTAATATAAAAAAAAAAACTCTTTTATAACCTATTTTTTAAATATATAATCTTTTAATATTATACATCACTTAAATTTCAAACTACTTAATATAAAATTACAAACCACATGTATTGATATACGTCATAACATAATTAATACAAATTTACGACAGGTCATAATCTTAATGTCAACCTTTTAAAAAATAAAAATAAAATATACGGTTGCCTTATAATATTTTTAAATATATAATCTTTTAACATTATACATCACTTAAATTTCAAACTAAAATCACAAACCACATGTATTGACATACGTCGTAAAATTAATTAAAAAAAATATACGTCATAAAAATTTACGACAGGTCATAATGTAAACTTTTAAAAAATAAAAATAAAATATACGGTTGCCTTATAAAAAGATTGTCGACATATCATTTTCTATTTCATTTATATTCGATGGTTAGGAGTGCTTATCCTTTCTAGAGATTGATTTATTGATTTGTTTATTATAAATTTGAACCATGACATCCTTCATTTTAGGAGTGCTTATCCTTTCTTGAGATCGATTTATTTATTTGTTTATTAAAAATTTGAACCATGGCATCCTTCATTTTATCGGATGTCTCTTTTCTTTAAATTTTAATAAAAGTAAAGGTGACAACAATTCTTAAGTAAGGATGATGGAATTTTTAAAGATAAAAATTTGAAAATTTCAAATATAAATATAAAATTTGAATTTTTTATTTAGATAAGGTTATATAGTATGTTTAAATGTATTTTATGTTATAAAAATTATTTGATCATAAATTAAGAAAAGTTCACTTATTATTAAATAAATAAATGTTAAAAGCTATTTTATTATCTATTTAAATTTATATGACTTGGACATTGATATATTTTCAAAATTAAACTTTCATCTTGGGCTTTTTCTTAATATATGCTAAAAAGCTGGAGGCACATCAAAACCATCATCGCTTTAAATTGAACTTTGGTTTCCGTTAACAAAACTCAATATCTTTTATGATTGTTTTGTCTTTATTTAGATATATCTTTAGTTAGTAAATGTTTTTTTTTTTTTAAATTAATAGTGAGGGTTTTAAGAGGCTCCCACAACTTTATACAAGACTCCCTTGAACTTTGGTCTCCTTTAGGAGAACTCAATATCTTCTATCATTGTGTTGGCCTTATCTAGATAGATCTTTAGCTAGTAAATGTTTCTTTTTTGTAATTAACGATGAGGGTTTTAAGAGGCTCCCACAACTTGATACAAGACTCCCACACTAGAACAGAGACCCCCAAGGGTACAATGAAAACCAACAACAACTATGGAGTGATAGACCACCCATAACCATAAAGAAAACTCATCTTATCAAAACAAGTTACAAACAATCTTTACAAGATAAAAATCATGGAAGCTCCATCACGAAACCATTGGTCAAAGTCTGGGAATTAAAACCATTAAAAAACATGCCTTGGACCAACTAGATTGAAGGGCCAGAGAACCACTAAGCAAAGTATCCAGAATAACCACCCTTTTTCAGATTACGAGTAGTCTTCATTCAACAAAAACCCCAATTCCACTGGGAGATTGTCTCTCCATTCCTCTCTCCCCAAGTGCTCAACTCCCCAGTTGACCAGGAAATCGACCACCTTGTCTTCATGCAACAAGAACCCCAATTCCACTGGGAGATTGTCTCTCCATTCCTCTCTCCCCGAGTGCTCAGCTCCCCAGTTGACCAGGAAATCGACCACCTTGTTTCCTTCCTATAAAGTGTGAACATATTGAACACCTATAAACATACTCGTAATTCTTCTAATTTCTAATACTTCGTTGAACTCCCACCGGTTCTTCCCAGAAATTAGTAGATTAATGAGACTTAACAAATCATATTCTATTATAACGTTATTGAGGCCTAGAATGTGAACCAGTGAAACACGGATACATGTCGCCTTTATTTTCGCAAAGAAGGATGACTGGGTGGAAAAATGTTCAACAAAGGCAATTAAAACTCTCCCTCTTTGGTCTCTAATGACGCCTCCAACTTCAGTAGGGCTCATATTCCCTCTTGAAGCACCGTCGAAGTTTAACTTTACCCATTCCCGAGAAGGAGATCTCCATTTACACGATAACCTCGGACTCAGTATTGGATCCTCTGCTCTGGCACAAGAGAAACCCAGATCCCACTTCAGTGTGATTTTCACGGGCGTGGAACTTAGAGTCCTATCACCCCTTCACATTCCATAGAACCCTAGCTGCCACTTGGAAGACTGATTTTTTTCGACATTTGAATGCCCGAGCATTACATTCTTTCCAAAGGCTCCATAAAATATGGAAAAGGATGAAATTCCATAGACGTGTTAATCTGAGAGAGACGAAAGGAGCAGACCACTGAGCCAAAATCTCCAGCATTGACTTCGAAAAGACTTAACTAATCGACAACAACCTAAGAATCTCCACATAAGATTCGTGAAGAAAGAACAATTACTAAAAAAGTGGTTAATGGTTTGACCTTCAACTTCACACGCATAATATATGTTGTCGATTACCATACCACACTTTCTAAAATTCTAGATCCACAAAATTTTATTGTGTAACCAACCAAAAAATGTTCACCTTGGAAAGAAGATTCGGCACCCAATAAAAGCTACTTTAACTTATATTAAATAAACAAAAAAAATTAATAAAACAAACTTATAAATATTATTATCTCATAAATATTAAAAACTATTTTACTCTTTTACTTTAAATTCATTACTTTCATAATTCATATTATTGATAGTACTATATAGATAGTTCAATGACCATATGATGGCAACTTCTTTTAGTCCTTGACCCTTCAAATCGGTACTGCTGATACACTATGTGAGTGCATCAATGGCCATGATGCCGCTTTGGTATACGAGTTTCCCTCTACGGCTTTAACCCTTTACCCATCAAGTCCGAACTCCAGCGTCAATGACGCTCCTTTGCTTTGGTATATGAGTTTAGATCTGCTGTTAATTTTGAATTTTTTTTATACCAAAAAAATTGGTAATACTTTTATTTAGGATAGGATTTGAGATCAAAGTTTGATATCTTTTATAATTTTGGTTTCTTGGATAAAACGAGGTTATGGGATTGGTAATACTTTTATTTAGGGTAAGATTTGAGATCAAAGTTTGATATCTTTTATAATTTTGATTTGTTGGATAATGGAACTCAGATTATGTAGATCATCTAACTAAGACAGTCTACATCTAAATAAAGCAATTAAATAATAAACACTCAATTACCACCAACAAACCTATTCCTTTTAAATATGTATAGTTTAAATCTAAATCCCTTGAAAAAATATCGGAAACTAAAAAAACTAAACAAAGGCTATAGAGATGGGGCTAGCTAGTATTTTAAATATCCCGATTCCTTATAATCTTAAATTCTATTTCCTTATCGTCTTCAACGGCTTTTGTGCTTTTACTTATTTCACAACCATTAACCAAACCGTATATTCTGACCGAAGAGTGACTTAAACGTGAACTTCTTGCCTAAACAGTAACACCTTATCGAAAATGATGTCGACAAGTCCACCGGCAATATGAAGCGGACAAGTCCATGAATTATGGAGGGTTGCAATTCGTGGTCCAAATTCGGTCTTAGGTTAGCATTAATCCATGAATTATGGAGGGTTGCAAGTCCAAATTCGGTCTTAGGTTAGCATTAATCCATGAATTATGGAGGGTTGCAAGTCCAAATTCGGTCTTAGGTTAGCATTAATCCATGAATTATGGAGGGTTGCAAGTCCAAATTCGGTCTTAGGTTAGCATTAATCCATGAATTATGGAGGATTGCAATTCGTGGTCCAAATTCGGTCTTAGGTTAGCATTAATGTGTCTGGTCCTTTCTTTTCCCTAGTTATAACTTCCAGTTGGGAAGATTACGAGAGATTCAACTAACTACATTGGCGTTGAAGGTCAGATAGATTAGAAGTCTGCAAGCATGGCCGAAATTGTGGTTAACAGAGAACTGACAGTAGCATCGTATGCTAACGAAGGGCTTCTCACGGATAGCCATGTCAAAATCAGGGAAACTCCGTTGGACTTGGGCTGCCTGGACAAAGATGGATCTCTTGGGGACGTCGTTGTGAAAAATCTGTGGGTGTCGGTGGATCCATATCTCAAATTGTTTTTCAAAAATGAATCTAACGATGGGATTTTTTTCCCCAGCATCAAATTGAACCAGGTTCTGTATTCTTTTTTCTTGGTTTGTTTGTATTTTGATCCTTTCGTTTTCATATCATTAAGAGATATATGTGTTTTTAATTCTTGTCTGTAGCCTATCACATCCCTTCTGGTAGGGAGAGTAGTCGTATCTGCAAATGCAGCATTTGAAGTGGGTGATGTTGTCACCGGTTCCTATAAGGTGGGGGAGTATACTACTCTTGCAGGTTCAAGCTTGAGAAAAATCGATACCAGTCTAGCAAAGCTTTCGGATTATTTGGGACCCCTCGGTACTGGTTTTCTCTAAAACAAAAACATTAGACTCTTTTAAGTTTTAGTTTTAGTTTGATGCGGAGTTACAACCATCAAATTATTCATTTGTATTTGTGTTAGGTAATTTTTAAAATTGTTTTAACCTATCGGTTGGTAGTGAAGTGCTGGATGGTAGGTTTTGTTGATTTTTTTTTATTCTACCAATTAAAAGTTATTAAAGTTTTTTAAAAAAACATTGCAGACCTATTTAATAGGTGTTTGATATATAAATCTGTCGGAAAAAAAAGTTATGATATAAGCTTTAAATTATTCAATTTTTCTCAATGGATCAAATTTTTGATTGGAGTAGCAACTGAATGCGCATCTATATATTTTTCTGCTTCAGATATCTTGTGATAGGAATACGCTGAAAATTTTTCCAATGCACACCAGGAAATTTGTTAAGTTTTACGTTGATATTGTATTGTATGATGGCATTTTTTTTTCCCTGTGACGATGTCTTTACATTCTTTTTCATGGCGGCACCTATAATTTAAAATGGGGAGGGCCCTTGCCTTTTTCAAACATGGGGGGCCCTCTCTATTTTAAGGTGTGTGTCAGATAGCTGGTTTAGTCGGAGATTTACTAGTCTTAAAGAGCTCAAATAAATGATTGCTCCCTTTGAAATAGATCTAGCACTCAACCGACTACAGGTTATGCGCTGTTCGTGGGGTTGACCCTTTAAAAAAAACAAATTGGGCCTCAGTCAGGGTGATGACACCATAATAATATATATAAAGTATGTAAGTAAAAAATTATAAAGTATAAAAAATAAAATGTTTATATTATTGTAGAGTTAAGTTGTTTGCGTATTTTGTTTAACGAATGAGCCCGTTTGCACCTTTGTAGTATTGAGTTTGAAGAAAGGAAGCTATATGTGAATATTGGGAGAAAGAATTATGCTGACAACTTTAAGAAATCAAATTTTGCATTGAATCATTTATCTAGTAAATAAAGCTCTACATTGTTTATTCTTATAACGTATAAAATCTTGTAAAGAGCCTTTATTTTTCTCTAAACAACAATAAACGTTGCTACAATCTTATAATACATTGGATTCATAATTTCTTAAAAATATATTTTTTTTTTAATTTTTGTTCATTGTTGCAAAGTTTACAAGAGACTAAAACAACCTATGAAACCAAGAGTTTTAATACATTATTGAGTATTGTGTACAACCCTAATCACTTTTAAACTCAAACCTTAAAACTTGGACCTTTTATTTAGAGTTCTAAAGTTTAACAACATTCAGCAAAGAAATTGTATAGCAAAGTCAAAAAGCTCAACATCCTCTTATCATATTTTGGAGTGTGTTTCTTTTGTTGTTGATTTTGATGAAAAGTTTTCTTATTTTTTCTTTAAAATGTTTCATTTGTGAGTTTACTTTTAAAGTGTCCTCATATACAATCTTGTCCTTGTAAGCTTGACATTCCATGACAAAATATTTTTCAGTCTGCACTACTCTTGTTATTCCAAAGATATATTCTTTTTAACCATGCCTCTTGAGGAATTTTCCATCTCTCAGTTTCACATCTTAGATGGTGTGAACTAGATCTTAGTTGGCCTATAAGCATTTTTCCTTCTATTTGATCTTTGTATCTATTTACCTCTTTTGATTGTGTTCACAATTTGGGTTGAACTCACTAATGTATAACTACTTTTTTCTTTTTTAAGTCAACATGACAAGTTTGAATTTTTCCCTCACATACTGTTTAATTTTTTTGGAGTTTGGGAGCTCATGAAATTTAATGCTCCATTTGTCCATTTATTTATTATTATTTTTTATACATGTGTCTTTTATTCTATTTAGCGTTTTTTTATTACCTACTTTAGGTACCCTAATAGCCTTCTCATATCTTTTACTTCTAATGGAAAAGTTTTTGTTTTAGCAAGTAAAATATCATATGGAACTTATGCTTTAATTCTAAAATTATTTATAATTATTTGCTTTTGATATCTTTCTATTTATCTCCATTTAAAATTCAATGTATTACTAGCTTACACCTACACTCATATAGCACCACTGGAATAACTAATAACCCAAAAGAGGACCTTAATGATTTTACAATCTCACAACTTTGTTTTTTGCCCCTATTAAACAAGGAGTAGAGTGCCCTCCATCCTACTTGTATTTATTTTATCCTACATATTTTCCAATTGAGTTTACTTTGAAAATCTAACTAAAGATATTTATATTCTATTACTATAACTAAAGGATTTCATGCAAATAAAGTATATATATGTGTTTGTTATCTCTGAGTAGAGAAGAGCATAATTTTAGACTTGCTAGTGTTTAAATGCATCCCAATTTCTTTACAAAAATGCTCTAAAGCATTTAGATATTCTTTTAAAATTTTAGTGTATTTCCAATCAAGATTAGGTTATTAGCATAAATAAGTTTCACTACATAATTAGCCAATTATATTCTCTCTCCTCCCATCCTTTCTACCCATTCCTCAAGTTTCTCAATGTAAAGGTCAAATAAAGCAAGTGATAATTGAAAACCTTGTTTCATTGCTAAAATACTCTGATAGTCCTTTTTGAAGTTCTAATTTTGCCACCACTTGCTCATAAAGTTTGTGTATAGCTGCTCGTAGTTGGTTGGTATGATAATTTATTCTATTTTTTTATTATTTACCTCTATATACTATACCAAAAGCCTTTTTAAATTCCAAAAAGTAACATTAAACTTCTCCTTTTCATTCCATTCTATTATTGAGTACTTTGGTCTAAACCTTGCTTGCCCTATTGTCTTATTTTTTTGATTTTCTGCCTATTGATTGATTTTACTTTCTACTATGCTTCCAAATAATTTTACCAAAACATGATCAATCATAATGCTATGGTAATTTGAAGGATTATTGGTGTCTCTATTTTTATGCAATGGTATGACTAGGTGGATTATCCATTCTAGTGGAACTTGTTCTTTAATTATGGTATTAAAAATATTTTGGATGCATGGTTCTACGATGTGAACCCCACGCTTGAGATGTTTAGCTTACAAATAATTCATATCCTAAGCTTTACTTATCACTATTTTCTTAATGTCCTCCTTCACATATTTTTAAAAAAAGTTCCTTATTTGTGTCAAAGAAAGAAAATGGATGGGAAGTGATATTTTTGAGTTTTAGTTTGACCTTTTTATTAGATCCAAGCAATAAATATCATTTTGAATTTTATTAATTTTTAAACTTATATTTTATAAAACATTATATGAACTAAAACTTGGATCAATTTTACATTGGAACTTGAAGTTTAGGTGGAATATCAACATTCTATATAGATATATGACATATATGTACTCTTGGATTTAGAATAACTAATAATTATAATTATGATTTTTTTTTGTTTTCAATGACAATTTTTTTTGGATTTGGTTAGTGTGAGAAACCCCTATAACTAATATTTATGGTTGGGCATCCCCATCCCACCATGAGCTCTCATAAGGGGGAGAACACACAACCATTATTGAGAAAGAAGAATATATAAGGAAGGAAGCAATTAGTTAATTCAAAAATATTTTGTTAGATACTAGGAAAGATAAGGAGATCCAAGATAAGCTTTTGTAAATTATTTCATCAATTATCATATGGTGATAAAATAAAATTTTGATGAAGAAAATAACTATGAAGGAGATAAATGAAGCAGATTTCCCTTTCCATTCTAACAAGGCTCTTGGTCCCAATTCATTTTTGTAAAAAATTTCTAAAGTTTTGGGATTTATTGAAATGTGATATGTTAGTTATGGTTGAAGAGGCCCAAAAAATTAAGGCTGTAATAAGTGAGACCAATGTCACTTTTATTAAGTTTATTTCTAATAAAGATAAGACAAAATATTTTGATAATTTACGTCCAATAATACTACTATATTTAGAATTACATTTCAAAAATAAAGGAAAATAGGTTGAAAGACATTCTAGATTGTGTCAATGTGGTTTTTTTTTATGTTAAAAAAATTCTTGATGGTATAATGATTGTATTGGAGGCCATACATTGTCTTAATTCCATGAAAAAATCTAGGTATGCTCAGGGAATTAGATATGAAAAAATATATGATAGGGTTTCATTGATTTTTTAAATGATCTTCTCTAAAATATTGGTTTTGATTACAGTTAGTTTGGATGGATTAAATATTGTAAAAACACTCCAAACTAGTAGACTTTTCCACGGTGATCTAAAATCTCCCTTTCTATTCATTATTCATGTGGATGCATTAGGAAGATATTTCTCAAAGAAAAATGGAAGGAAAAATTAAAGGTATTTAGGTTGCAAAAAAATTGTCCCTTCAAATATCATCTCTAAAATGTTAATGATAATTTTATTTTGGGTCATCCGAGGCCATGGAGTTTAAATAAATATTATCATACTATGAGAAGGCTACTAGATAGATTCTTAATACTACAAAATTTACAACAAAATATTGTGGATATTTTTGGGTTTAAAATTGAAATTTTTTTATCAATCGTCTTGGGAATTCCTTTGTCACATAAAATAAAATAAAAAGAAGTTTTTGGTCTCTTGTTTGGATATAATGAAAGTTTGTTTGACGGGCTAGAAAGGTAAGTTATTAACCATGGAAATGAGTCTACAAATATTATATACTAAATTGTAATTCATCCCTATTTATGTGATGTTGCTTTCAATATTGCTAATAGGTATAACATCAAAAATTGATAAAATTTAGAAAGACTTTATTTGAAAAGGGTGTGAGGAAAAATTTAGGTCTCCTTTTTGTAAGTAGAATAGGGTTTGTAAAGGAAAACATATTAGAGTAACATGCTTGCAAAATTGTAAACTTATGAGTTTGGCCTTAGGAGCAAAGCTTGGGTGGAGATTATTTAGAGATCAAGGTAAGAATTAGAAATAATTATTACTTCAAAAATATATAAGTTCTATCAATGCAATGAAATTCTTTAGGAAAAGAACCCAATCTAAAGAATTGTCAACATGGAACTACAAAAAATATATTTTACAATTAATAAAGAAATATATTAGATGAACAGTCAATGAGGGAAATTATATAAGTTTTTGTTATGATGCTTAGTTAAATTATTATCCTATTATATCTTATTCAAAATGGTCATTAGCTTGGGAATTCGTAGCTTGTAAGGGTCTAAATTTCAAATACTATATTACTATGAGCAACAACTCTAGATAATGGATTTCTATTCCTAACCCTGTTGAAGGAGAGGAAATCAAATGAAATTGAATATGAACTTTAAAATATGCTCCAAGAATTTTATTTACGGATTCTTAAAAAAAAGGATGGATTGGTTTGAAATCTATAAAACTATGGTGGATACTCTATCAAGTTTGTATATGAGACATTTTCTTGAAAGAATATTTGGTCACTAGATGCTCTCCCTAAGGACTTAATATTTATTTGGTTGGTATTTTAATGTAATATTGTTATAGTATAGAGTCTACAAAGAAAAGGATATCATGGACCTTCAACATGTGCCTTATATGAGAAGGATTTAGAAACACCAAATCATTTACTTCTTAATTGTCCCTTTGCTAACACCATTTAGGCTTGATTTTTTTTAAATATAAAAGTATATTAGGTAAATATATAAATATTGAAAGAGTTGATGAAATATTGGATTAATTATTTCAAAGCTAAAGCATTATGTATTTCGTGGAGTATTGGCCTTGATATTTTTCATTGGAATTTACAGATGGAAATGAATACTATATATTTTTAAAATAGATCTCAAAATCATGCCTAATTTTAGAATAGTACTATTACCTCTCTTCTATGATGTTTATAGATATAGTGCTCATCATAGGATACCTCAAATATGGAAAAAAATGGTAACAACTTGGTTATAATATTTGAACATATGTGAAAAAGTCATCTATGATAATGATATTAAAATAAAGGATCTACTTTGGTCTAGGTAGAATGGAAAAGTTAAAAAACTAGGTTTATTAATTGTGATAGTGGTGTTTTTCAAAATAATAAATGTAAAATTTTCCTCACTTATTGATAATCATAGAGAATTTCAACTAATAATTATGCAAAGGCTACGACACTTCTTACAAGGATTAAAATTGCAATAGAAAAAATGATAGAAATATATTTCAACTGAGTGGGACTAAAAAAATATCATTAATCGTATTAACAAAATTGGATGTGGGGATTGGCTGATAAATCATATTAGTGCTTATGATAATCATCTATTACTGTAGGTAATCATGTAGAAATGTGAGCATATTTATAGAGAAGGAAATTAGGTAGTATATAAATAAGCCAATATTTTTGTTGATATTCATCTTGGTTAAATTCAAATTTTAGAAGGCTACTTCACAATTGAGATTTTATCTCTTAATTAAAATTATGTCAAGGAGCTAATTGTGGAAAAATAGCTGTTTATGAAAGTTATGAATCTATTTGATAGAAAAAGAAATGAAAATAATCTATGATAAAAATGCATGTTGGATATGGTTTAATTGACCTAACAATAAATGTAATATTTTGGTATTTTGCTGAAAGTGGTTCCTAATAGAAGCCACATATAACTTATCTAAATTAAAAAAAAAAAAAAGATTTATTTGGTTGTTTTTTGATGATAAAAATTAACTTTTTGAGTACCATATTTGTTGGAAGTGTTGTAATTGATTATGATAATGCATTTATATTTTGAACAAGTGAAATTAGTTGGTTTTTACTCTTATGATACTCGTAATAATAAAATACACATAAAAAAAATACTAATATAACACAATGTACTACCAAAAGTGATATTTTAACAATAAACCTAATTAAATGACCAAAAACTAGTTGAAATAAAATATTGTGCAAACACAAAGCTTAAACAATGATTTATAAACTTGAAAAATAAAAATTACATGAATAGAAAGAACTATGATTTGTATAATTTGAGGGAAATGAGTTTTATAGTATTTATGACAAAAGCACCAAGGGAAAGTGGTGCTAACAAAGTTGTCACCTATGAATAGAACTATTATGTATTATAGTGAATATCAAAAATATGATTATTGGGATAAACCTATAATTTGTAAACCTATATCCTACAACCTTCAACATGCAATTATATAGAAATCCTACAAAATATCTATTTTAATGTATGTAGACTCAAGGCAAAAACAAAATCTCACTTAGACCTATAGTGACTTTATGCTAGATTCAATATGATCTAATTAAACAAGAACTTGTAATATAACATTATAATAAAATTTTATCTAAATATAAACAAAGAAAATATTTGTAATGGATATGTCTAAATAAATGAGATATGGTGTCCTCTTTGATTATCCAGACCATCAGACGTGGGGTAGACCATGTGAAAAGGGTAAATCATACCTCATGCAAAGTGATCCAACAAGGCCAATCCTAAGAGCATGGGGTTTGGATCAATGGAGATCCTCTAGGATTTTAATAAATATCAACTCCTTTATAATATGTGATCTCAAGCACACACTTCTTACTCTAATAACATGGGGAGGAAAGGATAAGAGAAAGAAAATATAAAGATAGAGAAAAGAAAAAACTAAGCTAACAAGGTGGAAATGCACCAAAGATCAAATAATATCCCCCTGCATAGTAGCTCTAACCATAATGCATTGGCATGAAAACTTCCTCTCTCGACATACATAATCACATAAATAAAAATATGCAAGCACACACACACAAAATAGATGGGTTAGAGCATGACATATATATATGGAGTCAAAGTAGACACATAGACCTCCAATCTATCTATCTATCTATCTATCTATCTATCTATCTATATATATATATATATGAAAAATGTATTATAAATACTATGCCAGCAATAGGGGTTCAAATTTCCTTTAATACCCCTTAGAAATACACATAGTACTATACAAAGGGAAATTATGGGAAAGCTTATAAGAACGTGTTGATCCTTTAGAATGCTAAAGTTCCTACTATATATATATTACAATAAGGGGAGTTTCACTCCAAAATTTATAGGTTGCACTAACAATCTTAGCTACTACTTTATGGGGATTCTATAAACTTAGTAAAAGCACATTTCACCATTAGTTTTGTCAACTTAGGGATTGATATTATTGCAAGTGACATACCCTTGTATTTAATGGATCATTTTCCTCTTCTCAGGCTACTAATATGATATGACTTTGGTATACGATCCTTACTATTTTTATTAGAAACTCATTAATACGTTCACCTACCTTTCCTAGGAGTTCATGTACCATTATTGTTACCTTGTGCTTTGGCAAGCGCTTACCTTTCATATGGCCTATTTCTCAAAAAATATGTTCCTCCCTTGCATAAAGTCTTTGTAAAACCTCTAAGGTGGTACTTCTATCTGGTTATTTGGGTATTGGGGTTTCTTCTATGATTGAAATCTTAGAACTTTTCCTTAATTCCTTCTTATTAGAACTTTTAAAAAAAATTATCCTCCAATTTCTTATTCTTCTCATATTTTTATTTAGTCTTTGTCATGTTATGATCTTCTAGTACAAGGTTCATTTGAGTTTTATCCTTTTTTGAGTTATAGCCCTTAAAGTCTTCTTTCAAATTCAATTCCCTTGCTTTCTACCAAATTTGTTATAATTCTTTCTATCCTTTTCCTTCTTTTGTCATAATTATCAGGAATTCCTTCTTTCAAATAATACAAATTATAGATGATCACATTTAGTTTTTCTATATGGTTCCTAGCTTGAAGTGATTTGTAGACACTGAGAATTGACCCATACAAATAAGTTAATTATCCCTTAGAAGCCTAATAAGCCCCTCAAAATTGTTAAATGCAATTTTTGAGCTAATCAATCCTCAGCTTTTGAGCCCCTTTTCATACTTAGAAAATTCATGATCCTCTTGGATGGACCAAAAAATTACACATCTTGTTTCCTTAGGCACTACTACCCTCAATGAATTTATTGTCTAATTTAACGGGTCATGAATTCAGTTATGAATGCTTCCCATCCAATTTTCAAAGCATAATTTTTTATCAACTAATTTTACCACCAACGATCATCTCTACAAATTCATGGTTGATCCTTATTGACAAAAAAATACAAGAAAAGACTTCAAATCTTGGATTCTCTTCCCACCTTGGTATTTTGGGTTATTTATGATGCTAACCTAAGGTGACCCTCCCCTATTGTTGGATCCCAATGTACCTCCCCTCTTACCCTATCCAAATTCGACTTCAACCACCCTCTTTAATGCCTTTCCCTCTCTCCCTCCATGCCCTAAAAATCTATAAATAGAAATATTGGGACCATATTTATACAACACACTCTCAAGCTAACAAAACTCTTACAAATTTATAACTTAAATTATCAAGCCTATATTATGACCTTGGAGGATTCTTTGGAGGGATTATTGGACTCATCTTAAATGACCAATCCTCTATTGGTTGTTGCCTCTTCCCTTTGTCTTCCTATTGTGGTCATTTTTATTTTTGTCATTTAGATTACCATAGACATGTTTTACGTTTTAACTTCATATTTTGGCTTTAAAATTGGTGTTCAATATTTTATGTAGTTATAGGTCAAACATAGGTGGATTCTTATCCAACCATAAATCTTTGAAGCACCCTAATTTAACCATATTTTACCTCATCCTTTTTATCAGAGCAAATTCATGGTTGGCTAGTACCTATCACAATTTTGATAAAAAGGAGAAAAGGGGTATAATTCTACCCTGTGTTCTATCCCTTTTAGTTAACCCCACCTACCTTCACATGCCTTGGGTATCGAGTTCACTAAAATATTTATATTTTCCCTCTCATCATCCTCTATCTTTTGATAGAGTGAATTCATAGTTTATGCCTACAAGGTACAAATTCGATGAAGGCCCAAACTTTTCTATGTTCCCCCTAGTATCCTATTATTTTCTATCAAAGACCATCAATATACCTTGTTGTTTGAGCCAAACAACGTAATTTTGTGGCCTATACATACCAATCATGAATTCATCTTAGTGAATGTGAGGGTGAGTTTAACCTCACCTTTCCTATTTTTCTTTGTTCCTTGTTGTCCCCTTGATCCCTATAACTTGTTCTCCTACCTATATTCATTTTGTTCTTCTCATTTATCTACTCTTGAATTGTGATCTATCTTTAGTAATATGAATTCAGGGTCTATATCACTTGATCCTTAGGCCTCTCTCCCTAACTTTATCATTTAAATTTTTGGATGAATTCTATATCTCCTTAATGCAAAGTGACTTCATGGTCCATATAAGTAGATCATTAAATCATTCTGCTATTTGGTTTCCTCTCTATGAAGGTATATTGTTTACTTTTATTTTCTCTATGTATTTTGTGATTTCATAATCTATCCTCTCTAAGTGTGAATTTACCCTATTATTAAATTTTATCTAAATTTTATGTTTAATTTACTCATCTAAAGGACCAAGGGGCTATGACTACCTACCCTATGAGCTCTACCTCCACAGTGGCCTAAGTAGGTCCCCAAAAACTACCTCCAAATTTCAAGTTCTAATTTTTGCAGGTTCATAGATTCACGATCATCAATTTTGAGGCATAAAATTGGATTCGTGGCTTGGGTCTATAGGGCATAAAATCCAGACAACCATCTAACTGAGTGTGCACCCTTGGTTAGGTTTTTATATTTACTAAAAAATTTCCCTCTATTGTTGTATGTTCTCTTTTTCTTTCTATTAAACTCACCAAAAAGAAAAGGCATAAAAATAACCCTAGCTTCCTCGTATTTCCAAGTCATGAAATGAAAGGTAAAATAAAGTAACTTAGCTATTTTGATTTATTTATCTCCTCTTGTAGGCATTTTAAAATAAAATTTGCATGTAGTGTGCATTAGGATAGTTTTATTATGCATTTTCCTTACCCCCTTGCTAAATGATAAACAAACTTTATTTATTGCAATTTAGGCTTATTTCTCATTCAAAAAAAATCATCTTAAGACTAGTTATTATATTTTGCATACTTAGTTTATTGTATTTTTAGTTAGAATAGACATTTTAATTAAATATATTACATTATCAAACCAAACTTAGGTGTTTTCAAAATTACACATCAAACCCCCACAGAGACATGGAGTGAGTCTTTATAATGCTCTTGGTGAACCCCCAAACATTAACTACATTAGAATTGATGCGAGGATAAATAATATGGGGATTTTATCCTAGGCAGATCCATTGATATAATCATGGGAATATCCTCACATTTTGGTGAACCCAACGTAAACATCTTTTTGAGACCTTTCACTTAATCAAAATATAATTTTTTTCTTAAACTTAAGAAAGACCACTTAATTTTGTTTATGTACATTAATTCACTAATCAATATTTAATAATTTATGCCTTCAAGTCATCATAGCAATATTATTACTATAGACACAAAAACAACACCAATCCGACTATGTGACTGCAAACACTGATCGCATTGACACACACAGCCCCAAGGGCAGCCCCCAGAGGTCAAATAGTGGTCCTAACCACTCACACAACAATTTTGGAAGGTCAGAGATCAATTTGGAACCTTCAGGCACTTTTCTCAGTATTCGTCCCACCCTGGGATGAATTCAATCTGGGATTCGCCCCACCTAGGGATGAATTCTGAATTCACTCCAGGGTGGGGCGAATTACAGGTTTGATGGGCAAAAAATCAAATCTTGACAAATGGCAGCTCAAATCCGCCACCCAACACTTGCTTCATCGCATGGGAGTATGGGTGAGCATTTTCAAGCGTTAGAGGCATCTGTAAGGTCAGTCATGAAGTCCCAATTCAAGGAGGAATCTCCTTCCCCCTGGGAGGGCATGATTGCCATGTGGTGCCTCTGTATGCCCATTTCAAGAGACCTCCAGGTCTATAAATTGGTGAGTTTCCTCACCCCAAAATATGGAGAGAAGTAGCATTTTAGAGCAATGAAGTGTTGTCATTTTATTTACACACCTCACACCTTTTAGATTTACACCTTTCACATCCTTGATCTCCTTTAGAAGGAAGGTCATTGGGTGAATATTGGGAGGACGAATCTCGATCCCAAAACCTAAAATTTGGTCATGATATCCCACCAAATTTTCTGAAAATACCACACAAGAGGTTTTTGACCCATCCCAAGTGGATTGGTTCTGAAATCAAGCCTCAAACGATGGGTGGCCTGCCCCATGGGCGCCCCCTCCCACACTGCCACAGTCCTAATCGCCCCCTTTCGGAGCGATGGGAATTCCATGGTAGATTTGCTTTCCTTAATTTTTGCATTCAATTATATGATGCTTATATAGGTTTTCATTTGAATTTCGTCTCGTTTCGAACAATTTTTATCATATTTCTATCTTTGCTTGCTTTTACTAACCTACAGGTAGCATCATCAAATTCTTATTGATGGAGGCTAAATTGGGAAAATCCGACCATCTGGGTCTTCCCAAAAATTTCCCAATTAGCTAAACCCAAGTTTTTAGGTCTTTTGGATATTTCAAGGTAGGACATTGGGACAGTACCTATTCGACGTTTTATTGTAGGTGAATTCTTCCCACCCCAGAACGAATTCAAATCGGTGAGGAATTTTCCAATTTTTATTTTTGCAGAGCCTTCCTGGTGATGTCTTAATGCTTCTGTCAAATTTTCATAGCATTTGGACTTGTTTTAGTCATAGTTTAATTCATTTTTCTCATTCACTTATCGTAGGCTTGGGGATTGCATGCTTTGTTCCATCCACAGGTGCTACTGATCATCTATTGTTCTTTTGAATGCAAGGTTTGGACATCGAAGGAGCAACAAGGAGTCCAGAATCATCAACGCAAGCGACGATGACGTTTGGTCTGCCCATTTTACATGTGGGCACATGAAAGAAGGAAAGGCGTCCATGGGTGTAACTAGAACGAATGCTTAAACACTCCTAGCACTTCGAAGGTGAGGATGTGCATTGTAACCGAGTTTGGAATGTATCAATAAAAATGGCTATCCTATTTTAATTCACATTTGTTTCAGTGCGATTCGATCATGCTTTTCCCTCTTTTCATGCACTTTCAAGTTTTTAGGATTTAGCGCTGAGTTCGGTTTCTTTGTTTGCATATCGCATGTTAGCTTTCCAATTTTGCTTCCGTATCCTTTTGAGACCTTTCACTTAATAAAAATATAATTTTTTTTCTTAAACTTAAGAAAGACCACTTAATTTTGTTTATGTACATTAATTCACTAATCAATATTTAATAATTTATGCCTTCAAGTCATCATAGCAATATTAATACTAAGTATTGTATCCAATAAATATTGGTCCTTGTATATTTCTTAGTATAGTGTGTTAAATATTTTCCCTTACATACGGAGGTGAATATTAGGGGAACCTAGTCACCATAGTATCAATGGTTATGTCAAGGTGGCAAGTATATCAAGTAGGTGTAGGTATATCTAGAGATATTCGTAAGGTATATAAGCTAATTGAAATCAATATTTGTAGCTTTTCTACCTTTCCCTAACCAAGAGAAAATATTTTATAAAATTTTAATCTCCTTATTTTAACCATACCTCCTACTCTTCAAAGTAAGAAGAGGATCATAGACCCAAATTAGAATCCTTTATGGTATGATAATGATCCAACTTGATATAGAAAACCATAACATTGAAGATGATGATGATACCTCAACCAATGATACTTTTAATCCTATAAAAAGACCTCATGGACAAATTACTTGCAAATAGTATGCCCATATTATGAATTTATGACGACAAAATAAGCAAATCATCACAAAAAAATTAGAAAAAGATATCCACTTCAATAAATTTGGGCCATTCAACAATAAGAATTTTCCCATTCTAATTCTATGTCTCTTCACAATTCTCATCATAATCCTTTATTCCATAAATCTCCTCTAAATAAAAATACAACCCATTTTATTCTTATGCTACACCAACCACAACTAATGTTGGGGGAATTTCTCAACCACCTCCAACTAATAGTATTCCTCCCAACCATAATCAATTTATTCAATTCCTCCTAATAATATTTTTCTTCTATCAATCCAAATGTTAAATTTTCTTCCATTCCACTTAATGTCAACAATTTTTCTTCTCTTCCTTCTAACTATTCTTCTATTCAACCAAATACCCACTATGTAGCTCCATAAGATACTACACAATGCCCTCTTTATCATAACCCTTATCACAATAGTGTAAATGCTTCAAACATGAACCAAGTCCCATTTCAAAATCCTTAGATGAAATTAGTAACTTTTGGAAGGAATTATTCTATATTACTAGTACTTAGTTGAATATATCCTCTTCTTATCACCCTTATATGGCCAGATAGAGATTGCAAACAAATATTTTTGTACTTCTCTTCGTTGTTCTTCCCATGACAAGTAGTATTATTTGATTGATTTTCTCTCTTTAGCCAAATGGTGGTAAAATAATTATTACCATTATTCCCTTAAGATTTCCCTATTTAAGGTATTGCATTTTCAAAAAAATCCATCAGTGGTAGACTATATTCTAGTGGCTCAAGTAGAATATTTTTTGTTGTAGTGTTGACTTGTACTATAACTCCTTAAAGATAATTTGGCCTAGACCCAAAACTATATGAAGGAACAACATGAATTACATTATTTTGAGAAATAGTTTGCCATGGGAAATATGGTGTTTTTGTACCTCCATCCTATAAGAAATTTTCCTTAAAGACCAAGTCCATTCAGGTTTTGGGTTCTCAATTTTATAGCCCTTATATGGTGGTTTGTTACATTGGTCAAGTGGCATATCAGTTTAATATTCCACAATAATTTTGCATCCATAATGTCTTTAATTTTTTTATCTTAAATAGGTTATTGGCAAAAAGGTATTGTCCTATATGGAGCTTATAGTACTTGATGAGTAAGATCAAATTAGTCTCTAGCTAGAAGTAATGTTGCAATCCAAAGTTTATATGTTGTGGTCTCACTAGATTCAGGAGTTTCTAACCAAGGGGAAGGATCTTCTAGAAGAGTATTCAATGTAGGGGGCTAAGATCATTTTCAAATAATTTCCATTTATAAATACAAATCCTTCTATGGGGAGCCAAGTAACAACTCCAATATAGCCATGTCGAATATATTTATTATTATTAACTCAAGACCTAGGATAAGGTAGAAAACCCTTGAGTAGTAGGGTTAGGGTTATTTTTTATTTATTATATGAGTATAAAGAGTTATTTTTTAGTTGGGATCATCCTTTCATATGTAAATCTTAGTTGACTCTATTATACATATGAGATTTTACCCTCTATAAGTGGTTAGGAATTGTATTGATTTAGAATCTAGAATATGTTACTTGCATTATTGATTTTTTGGCATTAAATCTAACTTATCATTTCTAGTGGATATTTACTTTTGTGTATAGTAGAATTTATTTTCTATTACACTATTTCTAGAATTTATTTCATAACACACACATACACATCAGCCCATTGTTTATTCTTCTTTTGTGATGTTGTTTTCTCAAAATTAAAATGGAAACCCTAAAAACTGAGCTGAACACAAACCAAGACTTTAGCTAAAAATTGAACGGAGGACGAAGCTAAAACCTAAGTGCAAAATCTTTATTTTTGCTTCTAACTAAAACCCTAGGATAAACGAAACGTAAAACCCTAGTTTTTTAGGCTGAGCTTGTCAGTTTTAAAACGTAGGTGAAAACCCTAGGTTAAAAAACTGTCATTTTAATTTTGCTCTGTTTGTACAGACTTTTTAAAATTAAAATACAGAAATCCCGAGACTGACGATTGTATAAACCTTAGGACTAACAAATTAATTTTTTGAATTTTTGTTTTGCTTTTGAATTTATCAGTTAGGATTAGAAACCCTAGGACTGACAAGTAAATTTTTGTAAAAATTTTTGTTTTGTTTTTGAATTGATCAGCTAGGATTAGAAACCCTAGGACTGACAAATCAATTTTTGTAATTTTTTTGTTTTGTTTTTAAATTTATCAGTTAGTATTAGAAACCCTAGGGCTGAAAAATTAATTTTTGTAAATTTTTTGTTTTGTTTTTAAATTTATCAATTAGGATTAGAAACCCTAGGGCTAACAAATTAATTTTTGTAAATTTTTTGTTTTGTTTTTAAATTTATTAGTTAGGATTAGAAACCCTAGGGTTGAAAAATTAATTTTTGTAAATTTTTGTTTTGTTTTTGAATTTATCAATTAGGATTAGAAACCCTAGAACTGACAAATAATTTTTTGTAAAAATTTTTGTTTTGTTTTTGAATTGATCAGCTAGGATTAGAAACCCTAGGATTGACAAATCAATTTTTGTAATTTTTTTGTTTTTTTTTTGGTTGTACATTGGTAGGCAATGTTGTATATTCATGTTATTGCTATACAGTTTTTTTTCATGATTTTAATGTTTTTGTGTTGTTTTCTTTTGCCGGTTGTTAAGAGTCGGTACCGTGTATCCACTGCTTTTGCTGAAGCATGGGGGGCGCTAACTGTGGTTGACTGGGATTGGCTTGATGCCCTTAGGCTCAAGTAGGTGGCTCAACTAGAGTCTGTGGTCAGGGATTGGGCCTATCTGATGGCCCTGATCAACCTGTGGGATCCCTGGACCAACACCTTCCATATCCCAACAGGGGAGATGACGATGACCTTGGAGGATATCTATCAGCTTCTATAGATTTTGATAGATGGACTACCTATCATAACGTCGCTGCGTGACCAGCGAACAGTTGTACTGATACGATGCTTTGGAAATGGGGAGGAATTGGGCATGGAGAGCCTAGTGGAGAGGGCAGAGGGCGACTGCTAGATTGGCAAGATTTTGGTCTGATGGTGGTTGGAGAGGGGGGTGTTAGAAGTGAGGCACGCATTCCTTATGGGCCTCATTTCCAACATGTTTCTACCTAACTCATCAGGTGCGAGGTTCTCGTGGAACCTGCTGAATGTGGTCTGGCAACTGGTAGAGTGCCCGACAGAGGCACCGCTGATCATGAGGTGGGGGTAGACGTTGCTGGCACAGCTTTATGGTGAGCTGTACGAGGTCCGCTGTCAGAGGTGAAAGGGTATTATCTATAGCTATGTGTTGTAGAGCTGGGCTTGGCAACACATAGCGGTGGAGAGGCCAACCGGGTTACTATGGATGACTCAGGCGAAGATGGAGGATAAGGATATAGGCTATGTGGTTCTATGGCGGCGGTTTGGTGAGTAGGGACAGAGTCGGCTTACTCTAGGGGAGGTGTTCTGGTGCCCTTATCAGGACTGTCGAACCTAGCTAGAGGCTGGAGAGTGGCTTCGATAAGTACACAGGGAGCGGTGGCTGATTAGGCGACATGGGACGGAGCATGAGTTCTTCTCCTACATCCAGGTGACACGACAGTTTGGGGTGCACCAGGGGTTACCTGGTGAGCCTGTTGTCTATCGGCACTAGGGGGACGAGAGAACTCTAGATCGACCCGTCATCGTGCCACTAGGCGAGGATTCAGATACGATGATCGATGTCCCAGACGTGCATGACATTGGGACTACCGTAGAGTACAACCAGTGGTGGGTACTGCGGCGATGGCGGGGAGAGGGGCCACTGGGAGGCATGGAGGTGGCAGCAATGGGCGGGGAGGGTGCCGAGGCACCAGGAGATGATTGGGGAGCTCCTCGAGAGGATGCAGACATGGTGGAGGTGGAGGATGAGGATGTGGATTTTGGGGTTCCAGATAATCCGGAGAGGTAGGACATCACAGAGCAGTGGGAGCTAGAGCAGACTACTATTCCAGAGATGCTTGTGCCTCAAGCAGATGCGGAGGACACAGAGTCTAGGCTATGCGCTGAGATTGCATGATTGGAGGGGTTGTTGTGGAGGTGCCATGAGGAGCTAGGGGACATGTTGCAAGAGAGGGATCTCCTACGCATGCAGTTGACGAAGCGAGAGCATGCATTGGTGGCCTATCGCTGGCAGGATAGGGGTACTGAGGTTGCACGGGAGAGGGATCTCCTACGAACACAATTGGTAGAGAGGGATAGGGCTTTGGCGTAGCATGATGATGCAGTAGCTTATTACCATCGATAGGAGGTAGAGTGGTTGCGATGGGAGACAGATTGGTCTCAGCATCGGATGGATATGGAGGGAGAGATTATCCACCTTGGTGGGTGGTTACCTGAACCCCCGAGAGGTGGATCGTCATGTCGAACGGGCGGTAGTGATACTGAGCAGTCAACATCATCTCATCGTAGGCGACTAGATGAGGGAGGGTGTAGCAGGCATGAGGTGGGGGCTAGCAGTAGCCGCCCTGAGGGGTCCCATAGGATCCACACCATGGGGGGTGGTTCCTGTCACACCGATCATGTGTGATCATGGTGGCCGACGCCTTAGGCTTGGGGGTTTTGAGCTTTTGGATTTTGTTGCGATGTCACAGGACCAGTTCATTGTAGCCTGCGGGCATTTTTGATGATATATACAGATGAATTTATTTTTTTTATGCGAGTGATGATTTGATTTTATGCATGATGAGTGATGAGTATGGATGTATGCATGTTAATTTATTTTTATGGATGCATATGTTATGATGAATGCAAATATTTCTAAATTTATATGTGATATGCAAGATGGAATGGATGAATGGAATTTGTGTTGTTTGGCGAGGGCACCATAGACTGTTTAGAACTTTTGTGATTTTGCTTTTTGGCGATTGCTGATGGCAATGCGAGGATGAAAGATAGCACAGTTGGTTTAGAAATGTAGCTGAGGTTTTCTGAGACTCAGACGGTTTTAACTCACTAGCCATGATTGTACTTTGTCTTCCAAGACTTTTGGACAAGGTATGAATCGGACTTATCTTAGACCAAGTTATTTCACATGCCTGTGTGTGCAATTGAGTTCGTTTATGTGGTATTTGTCAGGATACCGCTAGTACCAGATAGGTTGTCAACCAAACTTGTACTGAGGATCATCCACATGCTATCTAGGATACCATAGGCTAGCTCATCCACATGCAAACATTGATCTGTACATGAGTTAATGTGACAGATATATCATCATGCGGGAGGTTTACCACCAGTGACAGGTAATCTATCCACCAAACCGGTACTGAGGTTTGCCTCATGACCTGTCAGAA
Source organism: Wollemia nobilis (assembly GCA_028583015.1). Classification (NCBI taxonomy): domain Eukaryota; kingdom Viridiplantae; phylum Streptophyta; class Pinopsida; order Araucariales; family Araucariaceae; genus Wollemia; species Wollemia nobilis. The sequence continues at coordinate 423,846 of JAQPPZ010000128.1, read as the reverse complement.
TGCTGAGAGTTCCAGGGATTCAAGTTCAACTCCCTTCTTTTCTTTAATTGTATTAGGATACTTGCTCTTTTGTAGTGATAATAATCACTGTTTATTATTTTATATATTTTTCTCTTGAGAAAGGGATTTGAATTTTGAGTGATGAGAATCACTATTGTATGTGCCTCTTGTTGTATGCACTCTGGGGGTGATTTCCAATTTGTTGGAGTTTTGACTTTTTGCAAGATTTTGATGTTTGCAATTTTTTGAGAACTTGGGATTCTTGGGGAATTGGGTAGGGAAGATGCTTGTCCTTTTTCCAACTCTCAGCATTCTTGGGGTCATTCACACAGGGGGATGAGCAAGATAACCGTTTCGCTTATGGTGACCTAGATTGTTGTGCAGGTTTCATCTTTCATTCACACAACTTGGGAATTTTTATGTGTTTTAATTTGTGTTGGGATGCTACGTAACAAGGTGTGATCCAAGTAGAACTCTACCTTCATAAAATTTGTCTAACTTAGTACAGTACATGGCTAGAAAGCAAAGTGACGACTAAAGGACGAAAACCCTTGATACATTATAAGACCATTGAAAAAAGAAGTGAATGGTGTTTATGTTTGATGGACTGCTTATAGAATGGAGAAGCGTGGAACAAGATGGATTGGTGAAGTAATTACAGTCTATGGTGCCTTTGACCTGTATGATCATAGATATGCAATGTATGGATGTGATGCTTAATGCAGCTACATATTTTTGTGTTTTTGATGGATTGATTTTTGTGGATATGAAGATGAGATGCGAGAAGAGCTCTCTATTGATGAGTTTGAGCATGCCTAGAAATGAGATGCAATTTTTTTTTTTTTGTTATTTTTGATGATTTTACTGTTTTTGAATTTTCTTATTTTTGACCAAGCGATTGTGGGAATCTTTGGAGCTTTTTGGGATTGACCAAGCGACTATAGGAATCCTTGGAGAATTTTAGGATTGACCAAGTGATTGTAGGAATCCTTGGAGCATTTTGGGATTTACCAAGCGATTGTAGGAATCCTTGGAGCATTTTGGGATTGACCAAGCGATTGTAGGAATCCTTGGGGCATTTTGGGATTGACCACTTTAGATATGGAATGGTCACAAATGACTGATTTTCAAGGGTTCTAGTTCCTTGATTCCATCAAGAGAGGCTAGCCGATATGTCTTGGGTCCTATTTTGCTATCAATTACATATGGACCTAACCAATTTGTCGTGAACTTGTCCCTTAGATGGGACGAAAAACTAGAGTTCTATTGGTTTTCCTTCAAGACCAAATCACCAACCCGAAAGTCCCTCAGGTGAACTTTCATGATGTATGCTTTCTTGAGTTGCTCTTGGTAGATACGTAAATGCTCGAGAGCATTAACATGTCGTTCATCAAGCAACATAACCTGGTCTAGTCGGGCTTGCCACATAGTGTCATCATCGATGAACTCTTGCATTGATATGCGTAGGGAAGGGATTTCCAACTCGAGAGGCATGACTGCATTGGAGCCATACACGAGCGAAAATGGAGTGGCCCTAGTGGGCGTCCGAATGCTAGTGCAATAAGCCCATAGGGCAAGTGGGATTTGGATGTGCAAATCCTTATGACTTTCTGTGACGGTATTTTTAAGGATGGCAACTAGCATTTTGTTTGACGCCTCTACTTTCCCATTTGCTTGTGGATAATAGGGTATCAAAAAATTGTGTTGGATTATGTACTTTGTGATCAAAGCATGCACGTCTTTGTTCTTGAATGACATCCCATTATCCAAGATTATTTTGGATGGAATACCAAAACAACATATGATGTTATGCAAAATGAACTCCATAATGCGAGGTCCTGTCGTAGAGGTAAGCAAAACTACTTCCACCCACTTGGTGAAATACTCTGTGGCCATTATGATAAACATGTGATGACCTGACGACGTAGGGGAGATCTTTTCAATTATATATAAGCCCCACTATGAAAATGGCCAAGCCGATTGGATCGTCTGCAAGGCCTGGGAAGGTACGTGTGTCAAATGAGCATGGTGTTGACACTTCACGCACTTCCTCACATATGCACAACAATCTCGCTCTAAAGATGGCCAATAATAGCCCATGCGAAGAATGTGCGTTGCGATGGCCATACTACTGAAGTGGCCACCACATGTACCATTGTGTGCTTGGGCGACTGCCTAAGTGGACTCTTGCTAGTCCAAGCACCGAAGGAGGATTCCTTCATAGCTGCGATGGTACAAAATTTCTCCTATCAAGACATACTTAGCCAATTTTTGCTTGAATGCTCATTTTGTGGCATGCGTTAATCCAAGTGGGAGATTACCTAACTTGAGGTAGTCCCTTACGGGTGAATACCAATCCTACTGATCAGAAGCCTCGACGGTATGAACAACCAATCCCTCTTGAAGTTCATCACTAGCAAATGTTGAATGGGAGAGAACTTGTAAGAATAGCGTTGTTTTGCTATTAATGGGAGTAGGGGAGAACAAGGACCCCCAGTTGGCATGTTTTAGACGATCGTGGATTCGAGAGAACTTATCCAAGGATGGTTCAATTTGGATCATGTGGATTCTTGGTGTCAAGTCAGAGCTTGCACGCTCCATCACAGATTGCGATAGTTTTTTGACTTGAATGGTTGTCATATCACAAGAAAGGTCTTGCAGGATTAGTGACCCCAAGGAGGCCATAGTGTTCATAAAATGATTCGATGACCGAGGGAGTGCCTCGATGTCGTACCATTCAAGCTTCACCAGGAATTTATCCACAAGGGATTTATAAGCCTGCAAAACTGGGTATTTGCATTGGAATACCCCTTTGACTTGGTTGACAATTAACAGTGAATCACCAAAGATGTTTAGTAATTTGATGTTCATGGTGATTGTTGTCTGAAGACCTATGAGCAAGGCTTCATACTCTACATTATTATTGGTGCATGGGAAGTCTAATTTAAATGACAGAGGCATTAGAGTTCCCTGCGGTGTGAAGAATACTATTCCCATGCCACCACCTTGCTCACATTTAGAACCATCAAAAAATAGGGTTATGTCAAACTGTGACTCAGGCTCATCAGAATCTAGCGATTCTAAGACATGGAAGACCCCATCATCGGGTAGTTCTATGACCAGAGGCTGATCATCTTCGAGAGGAGCCTCTGCTAGTTGATCGGCTATGACCTGTCCTTTGATGGATTTCTATCCAATAAACTCTATGTCAAATTCCATCAACAACATGATCCATTTCGCCATGCGACTACTATGATAAGTATGACTCATCATGTACCGCAATGGATTATCCTTAGACACAACATATGTAGTGTTGCTCAGCATGTGGTGACATAGCTTTTTGGTAGCAAACACCACTGCCAAGCAGAGTTTCTCGGCGTATGCATAGCTAAGTTCATAACTGACCATGGTGCGGCTAAGATAATAAGTAGCATATTCTTTGTGAAGTTCATTCTTCTGGGCTAGCATGGCGCCCAGTGCCACCTCAGTAGCTAAGATGTATAAGTATAACGACACTCCTGGTCTAGGTGGTGCCAATACTTGTGGCGAAGCCAAGTATCGTTTGATGTCGTCAAAGGCTGACTGGCACTCGTCATCCCAATGAAATGCTACCCCCTTGTGCAATAATTTGTTCATGGGTCGGCACTTGTCAGATAGCTGCGCTATGAAGCACTTAATTGATGCGACCTTTCCCTATAGACTTTTGAGCTGCTTAATGGTAGTTGGGGGAACCATTTCAAGGATTGCCTTGACTTTGTTTGGGTCCACCTCGATGCCTCGCTTTGAGACTATGAAACCCAAGAGTTTTCTAGATGTGACGCCAAATACGCACTTCTTGGGATTCAATCTGACTTTATGCTCCATGAGGCGATTGAGGATATTTCTTAAGTCATCGAGATGATCTGGGCGCAAAAGAGATTTGGCCAACAAATCATCCATGTAATATTCCAAAGTTTTATGCATGTAATCATGGAAGATGTACGTCATTGCACGTTGGTAGGTGGCATCAACATTTTTAAGGCCAAAAGGCATGACCTTATAACAAAATGTCCCCCAAGGCATTGTGAACGTCATTTTTAGTTGGTCCTCGGGATTGATACGAATCTGATTGTATCTCGAGAAACCATCCATGAGGGATAGCATTTTGTGACCTGTTGTAGCGTCTACCAATGCGTCGATGCTTGGCAAGGGGAAATCATCCTTAGGACTCACTTTTTTTAGATCTCAAAAATTAGTGCATATGCAAATCCTCCCATCGGGCTTTTTGACAGGCACCATGTTGGACAGCCATGGCGGATAATCCACGCAAATGACAAACTGTGCATCCAACAACTTTTGCAATTCGTCTTTGACCATCAAGGCCACTGTTGGGTGCATCTTACGTAGTTTTTGCTTAACTGGATTGATTGTCAGATCAAGCGTTAGATTATGCATGACTAGCTACGGATGTAGCCCCAGCATGTGTCTGTATGACCATGCAAAAACCTCCTTCTTCTCTTTGAGAAGAGCAATGTAGTCGACTTGCTCTTCGAGGGATAAGCTTACCCCTAGCTTGATAATCTGTGGATTCATTGGATCCAAGTTGATGTCTACATCAGTCGTCTCCTCGACCGACATGTGGGATCCATCCTCCAACTGATGTGGAATTGAGATCAAATGGATATCATTTGTTGAGTTTAAATCTACATTGGGAACCTCGGGTTCCTCTTCGGCATGAAAGATATCCTGAGTTGTCCCTAGGTTAAAATGAGGCATTTTATCGAAATGCCAGTACTCTGATGGGGATGGAGGTGAATTGATGCGATCCTAGTCAATGGCATCTATGTCTAGATGCAAGGACCGTGTTGGATCGGTCGGATTACGGATGGGTGCGGTTAATTCAATGGAGATCATGTTGATGAAATGATTTTGGTCTCCATTACTGCGGGTATGATGACTTGAACACTCTGGATGTTCTCTATGCTCTGGATCTAGCTCTAGAGGTACTGGCATGAATGGATCAGCCCTATGTGCTAATAGGAGGACAGGGTCTACCCTCGGCACTGATATCACCCTAGGGTCTCAGAGTGGAATGCGCTCTTCGTATACCTGGAGCAACGGATCCAACACTTGATCCCACCCTACTGGGTCTACGTACCACTCATGCCCTAGATCTATGCCTATCTATTCAAATATGTCGTTAATCTCCAAGGGGTATGGTTGCGGCCTCTACCACATGTGATTAAGATATGTCATTTATGTTTCATCTTCGTAATCACTATCGGAGATCCAAAAAACCTCGTTGGATCTGACAATTGTTTGAGGCATTACAGGCTCATCCTACTCAAGAAAATTAATTTAACCCCATTATGGTTTTTCCACTCTCTATGGGTGGACCTGATTCCCTTGACATGACACTGGCTCGCTTAGAGCCTCTAGAGGGAACATAGTCAAGAGGCTCTCTTGAAGGTCATTCATAGGGATCACTTGTGAGTGATCACTATCAGATTCGAAGGGATCATATGATGTTGGTTCATATTCTGATTCATCCTCCGAAGATCCCTCTTAACACTTTTTATACCCTCTTTTAAAGTGAGTCCCCAAACTTTCACCTCTCTCTAGCAAATGAGAAGGGTTATTGAGGTTAACAAGGGTGGTTGTTGACCATGGGAGGTAATCTCCCAATGTATATGTTGTGTTTGGGTTGGCATAAGGATATGATTCCAATCCACCCTTGTTGCCTATCCCTAGGCCTTGCATGTTTTCCACAAAGATGTCTAAGGGTAGGGGGTGGTTAAACCCTACTCTCGACTTGTCATAAGGCCTTTGGTATCTTAGTTGGCAAAGGACACACACTCCTTGCTCATACCTGCCTAGCCCATATCTATGCCAATTGCATTGGCCTAGATATCTCAGAGCAAATTTCAGGTTAGACAGATAGTTGACATCTTCTACAAAAGGTTCTTCATCTTCATCCTCTTTCATGCATGGCTCAATACCATGATCAAGGCCCCCATACACAAAATTTATCTAGTTTGGCAGGTAGCCTAAGGAAACAATTGTACTGATGGGGAGGCAAGGTCTTCCCATGTCCTGCACGGACTCTAGCATAGTCGTTTATACAACATTCTACACCAGATACTCCCCCAGGCCCGTACTGGCCATTTCAATAGTAATTGTTGGCGATTGAGAGGGAGGGAATGGAAGCTCTTCCTGAGTCCACTCCATGTTGGGTGGACTAGGAGCCTCAACTTCCATTGTGCTAGGCATCTCTTCGGTAGATATGGTTGATATTGTCCCATCGTGATCGCAACTGAAAGCACAAGGATACGAAATCAAAAATGGAAAGCTAACATGCGATATGCAAACAAAGAAACCGAACTTAGCGCTAAATCCTAAAAACTTGAAAGTGCATGAAAAGAGGGAAAAGCATGAACGAATCGAACTAAAAAAAAATTGAATTTAAATAGGACATCCCTTTTTATTGATACGTTCCAAACTCGGTTACAATGTGCATCCTCCCCTTCCAAGGGCTAGGAGCGTTTAAGCATTCATTCTAGTTACATCCATGGGCGCATTTCCTTCTTTCGCATGCCCACATGTAAAATGGGTGGACCAAACATCGCCACCACTTGCGTTGATGAATCTGGACTCCTCGCTGCTCCTCCGATGTCCAAACCCTATGTTCAAAAGAATAAGAAAATATTAGTAGCACCTGCGGATGGAACAAAGCATGCAATCCCCAAGCCTATGATAAGTGAATGAGAAAAATGAATTAAAATATGACTAAAACAAGTCCAAATGCTATGAAAATTTGACAGGGGCATCAAGACATCACCAGGAAGGCTCTACAAAAATAATATTAAAAAAATTCCTCACCGATTTGAATTCATTTCGGGGTGGGACGAATTCACCTACAACAAAATGCCAAATAGGTACTGTCCTAATGTCCTACCTATGAAGCTCCAAAAGACCTAAAAACTTGGGGTTAGCTAGTTGGGGGAATTTTGGAAAGACCTAGATGGTCATATTTTCCCAATTTTGCATCCATCAATGGGAATTTGATGATGCTACCTGTAGGTTAGTAAAAGAGAGCAAAGATAGAAATATGATCAAAATTGTTCAAAACGAGACGAAATTCAAATGACAACCTATCTAAGCATCATATAATTGAATGCAAAAATTAAGGAAAGCAAATCTTCCATGGAATTCCCATCGCTCTGAAATGGGGCGATTAGGCCTGTGGCAGTGTGGGAGGGGGCGCCCATGGGGCAGGCCGCTCGCAGTTTGAGGCTTGATATCGGCACCAATCCACTTGGGATGGGTCCAAAACCTCTTGTGTGGTATTGTCAAAAAATTTGGTGGGATATCATGACCAAATGTTGGGTTTTGGGATCAATATTTGTCCTCCCAATAGTCACCCAATGACCTCCCTTCTAAAGGAGATCAAGGATGTGAAATGTGCAAATAAAAAAGGTGTGAGGTGTGTAAATAAAATGACAGCACTTCATTGCTCTAAAATGCTACTCTTCTCCTCTCTTTTGGGGTGAGGAAACTCACCAATTTATAGACCTGGAGGTCTCTGGAAATGGGCATGTAGAGGCGCCACATGGCAATCATGCCTTCCCAAGGGGAAGGAGATTCCTCCCTGAATTGGGACTTCATGACTAACCTTACAGATGCCTCTAATGCTTGAAAATGCTCACCCATACTACCATGCAATGAAGGAAGCGTTGGGTGGTGGATCTGAGCTGCCATTTGTCAATATTTGACTTTTTTCCCGTCAAACCTGCAATTCTACCCATCCTGGAGTGAATTCAGAATTTGTCCCTGGATGGGGCGAATCCCAGATTGAATTCGTCCCAAGGTGGGACAAATACTGAGCAAAGTGCCTAAAGGTGCCAAATTGATCTTTGACCTTCCAAAACTACTGTGAGAGTGGTTAGGACCACTGTTTGACCTCTGGGGGCTGCCCTTGGGGCTGTGTGTGTCAATGTGATCAGTGCTTGTAGTCACATAATCGAATTGGTGTTGTTTTGGTGTCTACACATCCCATCTTGTGTGATATTCCTAATATTTTCTCTAAGGAGTTACCTCAACGACACCAAACTCATGAGGTATACTTTTCCATAGAATTATATCCTTTGTCAAAAATTATCTCTAAGGTAGCTTATAAAATGTTGACTATAGAGCCTCATGAGTTAACGGTTGAGCTATAGGAGCTTATAAACAAGGATATCATATAACCAAATATTTTATCTTGGGGTATGTAAATTATTTTTTTTAAGTAGGATGGATCTATGAGGTCATGCTTCAACTATTGACAATCCAATAAATATTATAATTAAAAATCAATACTTAGTACCATACATTGTTGACTTTTTATCAAATGCAAAAGGCCACTATACTCTCGAATATTATCTTAGATATAGGTACCATAACCTATGATTCAAGAAATATTATATCCATAAGATGGTAATTAGTACTATATACGGCCACTTAGTCCATCATAGTATGTTTTGGTTTGACTAATACACCAACAACATTCATGGGACTAGTGAATAATGTCCTCTAGAATTAACATGACAAATTTGTAATGGTGCTTCTAGACAACATTGTTAGTTTATTCCAAGAATATTTATGAACATGAGGAACCACCTGAGGTTGGTATTACAATTCCTCTAAGAGCATAGACTATAGGTAAATATCTCTAAATTTTAATTTTTCTAATAAAAATCCAACAATTTGGGCAAGTAATATAAAGAAAACAAATTTCAGTGGATCTAATCAATTATTAGGACTATAGTGGAATGGACATCTCTAATAAATGTGTCTAAAAAAAGGTATTTAATGGGACTCATAGGTTACTATTCAAGGTTTGTGCAAAAATTTTCAAAATAGTAAACCTTATCACCTCTCTACATGAAGAGGAAGAATATCATATGAACAAAGAGATGTGAAGAGCCTTTTAGTAATTGAAGAAAGTTTTAACAACCACTCCCATTCTGGTTATCCTTAAGCTAAATTAGTTATATGTAGTTTCGTTAAAATTTTTTATTAAATGGTTAGATATATTTCTAATGTAGGAAGGATGTATAATAGATTATGAGCCCTATAAACTAAAGGGCTAATGTTTTTATTATCCAATACATGATTTAAAAATTATTTCTATTATATATGTATTGAATATATGTAGGCACTATTTACTAGGAAAGATATTTAAAATAAAGATAGATCATTAAATTTTTAGATACCTATTTACTGAACCTAATCTCAATGATAAAAAATTATGGGAAATGAAGTTCTTTAAAGACTATGATTTTGAGTTCTATATTTTAAGGGAAAATAAAATAGGGTGATTGATACTCTTAGCAAGACGGTATATACATATTACATGATGAAAAACACTTTGATTTTAATGAAATGGATCAAGCATGAGCTACGAGATGATGCATGGTTTCAACCTGCTAAAGCATAAGCTTCAAATAAACTAGGTATAATGGATATCTATTTAATGTAGATCATATGATTAGGTTGAATGGTGTTATTTACATGCCAATAATAGGATATTTCATCCAAATAATCCTAAATTAACCTCACAATCTATGATATATTGTTCATCGTGGGGTCAAGAAGATATATGTTGATTTTAAGGAATTATTGTTTTGTCCAAGGATGAAGAAAGATATTGGGCATTTATTAGGATGTTCTTAAAGTGTTAGTAGATCAAAGTTGAACATCATCATAGAGGATTACTTTATCCTTATAAGGCACATAAATAGAAGTGGGATATGATCTTGATGAACATCATCATGGATTTTTTTGAGTTTGTATAAGCATAATACCATCCTAGTATTAGCGGAAAAAATTATGAAGATAACAAACTTTATATCTTTAAACAATATATTTGAAGCTAGAGATGTGGTTCATCTATATGTGGAAAAAAAATTAAATCTTCAATGTGTGCATAATATGATAATTTCTAATTGAGATTTTTTATTCAATTACAGATTCCAAAAAACCTTTTAGGAGGCCTTAGGAACTTAAATAAGCATCCCATGACTTTGAGATCAGTTATCAAATAGAAAGGATGAAAAAAATAAAGATGTTATATTTTAAATATACATGATTGATTAATAGGAATGGTGGAAAAGGTATCTTATCTATGTTTACCTAGACATGTCATAAATCGATGTCAATATCCAAGTTAAGCATCAATAAAATACAATGGAGATGATGCTACATACCCCTTCTTCTTATTTATTAGCTACTATACACCTATTGAGGATAGAGAGAAACTATAACATAATTGACCCTCCTTCTTACTTAGTTTTCCACACATTTAAAGTCATTATTATAGCATATTAATATCAATATCAAGAGAAAACATAAAAATATAATTGATATTTATTTGATTTCCTAGAGGTGATCACAACCATAGGTGAAGTATTAATTTATTCAATACTAAATGAAGGAATTTTCTTCATTTATATCATCATACTCAAATTTTTCATGATAGCATATTATATTAGAGGGTCAAGGAAGGATTTAACATGATTGATCCTCCTTATGCCCCTACTATATTATCAAGGCCCAAGGACCCAAGCCTACTGTAGACACCAAAACAGCACCAATCCGATTACGTGACTGCAAACACTAATCGCTTTGACAAACACAGCCCCCAGGGCAGCCCTCAGAGGTCAAACAATGGTCCTAACCACTTTTATAGCAATTTTGTAAGGTCAAAAGGGCAATTTGGCACATTTAAGCACTTTGCTCAGAATCTGTCTCACCTAGAGACGAATTCAAAATTAGAATCTGTCTCACCCAGAGACGGATTCTGAATTCATAACTGGTAGGGACGAATTCTGAGTTTAACGGGAAAAAGGAAGAATGGTGCCAAGTGGCAGCCCAGGACAACCAGTTGATGACTCCTACCCTGCACGCGTGTGTAGGTGGACAGAGGGGCCGTTAGAAGACTGTCACAAGGGGCAATTATGAAAGCCCAAGTCATGGAGGACTCCCCCTCCCTCATGGGAAGACAAGACTGCCACATGGCACCTATGACCAACACGTGGCGCCTATGCTTCCCTCTCAAAAAATACCCCATGGGTCTATAAAAGGTGGGACTTTTCTCACCCAAAAAGATACAGGTTGAAGGATATTTCAAGCAACGAAGTGCTGCCGAGTTGAAGACCCACTTGCATCCCTTTTGGTTCACCTTCTCGCATCCACAAATCTCTTTTGCAAGGGAGGTTGTTTGGTGGATTTTGGAATCTTGAACCTGACCCAAATCCAACACATGGACACCTGAACCAACCAATTCGCCGACCCCCCAATCCTAAGAGGTTTTGGGCCCATCCCTAGTGGATTGGCGCTAGAATCAAGTGCCAACGGTGGGAGGCCCACTTGGGCACCCCCGCACTTTCTAAGTTTTAGAGAATTCTAGATTACTTTTTTAGGTTGCATTTTGTGTTATCATGTTTGGTTAACTCATAGCTGCAAGTTCATAACTTTTGATCAGATTCTAGTATGTTTTGTGTCGCTTTGTTGTTTCACTAACTTGCAGGTGGCAAGATCAAATTCCCAAGGGTAGAGGCCAAATTGGGAGAATCCGACCATCTGGGTCGTCCCAAAATGGCCCCAATTACATAACCCCCTTGTTTGCAGGCGTTTTGCAAGTCTCGAGAATCGACATTGGAGCAATAGTAGGTCGGATTCTTCAACACAGAAGAATTCGTCCCACCCAGGGACAAATTGCAGTCAGAATTCGTCCTGCCCAGGGACGAATTCCAGTTGAAGGCAGATTGGCCAGCTGTCTCAGTGGCAATGGCCTTCTGGTAACTTTTCTATCTTCTGTCAAGATTTCAAGCCATTTGGACTCACTGTATTTACTGTTTCAAGCAAATGTTTACATGCATATTTTGTTAATTTTAGAGAACGAACACTTTCCATTTGCGACAGGTGCTACTGACATCTTGGTTGTTTCTTTGTTCATAGGAGAAGCAGTAGAGGTGAAGAACTCATCGACATCAGCGATGACATCATCTTGGCCCATCCATTTCAATCGTGGGCACGTGGAAAGAGGAACATTAAGTGATTGTAATCAAATTCTTTTAGCGCTCCTAGCCCCTAAAAAGGGAGGAGGCATCATTGTAACAGAGATCAAGAAATTTTAATGAAAGGGCTGTGTTTTCTCCATCTGCTTGTATCTCGTTTTAATGCGTCTTTTTCCTTTCATGCACTTTACGTTTGTAGGACTTAAGCGCATTTGACTTTGGTTGCATCACAATTAGTGTTTCCTTTGACCGGAATCTCGTGCTTTCAGTGGCGATCACGGTGGGACCAACAAGGCAAAATCCCATCCAGGTGAGACTTCATCACCTTCTCCTTCATCATCAACGCCACCTATCACGGCCCAACAGAAGGACAAGGGAAAACATATCATGGAAGAGGTTAAGCCTCTAGAAGAGGGGTTGCCCACAGTTTCAACAATATCAACAGAGGAAACACCCAACACAACAGAAACCAAGACTCTTGAACCACCAAAAATGGAATGGACTCAGGAAGGACTACCATTTCCTCCCACCCAATCATCAACAATCACTGTTGAAATGGCCAGTATGGGGGAGTACTTAGTGCAAATGTTGTTGCAACCCCTACATTGGAGTCAGTACAGGACATGGGAAGACCTCGCATTCCCATAGGGACAATTGTTCCTCTAGGCTACCCACCAAACCAGACAAATTTTGTGTATGGGGGCCTTGATCATGGTCTTGAAACATGCCAGCAAAAGGAAGCAGACGAGGAACCTTTTGTTGAAAACATCAACTATCTGTCAAACCCAGATTTTGCCCTAAAATATCTCGGCCAATGCAATTGGCATGGATACGGGCTAGGCAGATATGAGCAAGGGATGCGGGTCCTTTGCCAACCAAGATATCAGATGCCATATGACAAGTCAGGGGTAGGGTTCAACCATCCCCTGCCATTAGACATCTTGGTTGAAAATATGCAAGGCCTAGAAATAGGCAACAAGGGGGGATTGGCATTAGACCCTTATGCCAATCCAAATACAGAATACACATTGGGAGACTACCTCCCATGGTCAACAAACACCCCTGGAAATAGCAGTAATCCCTCTCCTTTGCTAGAGAGAGGTGAAATTTCGAACAGTGGTCCTCAAAGAGAAAACCAACGGCTGCCGGACATCTTTCTGAAGCTATTCCCCTTAGAGATTCTAGACAAAACAACACAGCATCAAGAGAATCAGGTCCCTCCACCAAGAGTGGAACAACCACAATGGGACCAGATTAACTTACTGGAACAAGGAGGATCCTCAACGTCACAATCAACAGTTGCTGGAGAGGATGAACAATTTTGGATCTATGAAAGCGATTCAGAAGATGAGACTGAGATGGACTATCTCAGACATGCGCGAAGACATCACCGCACTTTAACTCATGAAGATCTAATGGGACAGATGGGCATACTGCTGGGCCATGAATGGTAAGTAGACCCAGCAAGGTGGGACCAAGTGTTAGACCCATGGCTCCAAATTCAAGATGAGCATCGTCCACCTCGAGATCCCATCATGACAGCAGTGCTGAGGGAAGACCTCGCCCTCCTTTTCACAAAATTCACACCTAGGGAAGATCCATTCGTGCCCGTTCTCGTAGAGCCAGATCCAGAGTATAGGGAGAATCTAGAAGAATCAAGTAATCACACCCGCGGTTCTGGAGACCAAATTCATTCCATCCACATGATCTCCATTGATTTGACCGCACCCATTCGCAATCCGGCCGATCCATCACGGTCATTGCATCTAGACATAGATGCCATCGATTGGGATCACGTCAATTCACCATTATCACCATCAGAGTACTAGCCTTTCGGTGAAATACTTCATTTTACCCCAAGGACAACTCAGGATGTCTTTCAAGCTGAAGAGGGACCCGAGGTTCCAAACACAGATCTAAACTCAGCTAATGATATCCATTTGATCCCAACTCCACATCAGTTAGAGGACGGATCCCACATGTCAGTCGAGGAGACGACTGACGTAGATATCGGCACAAGATACAAAGAATCCACAAATTATCAAGTTGGGGGTAAGCTTATCCCCTGAAGAGCAAGCCGATTACATTGCCCTTCTCAAAGAGAAGAAGGAAGTTTTTGCATGGTCGTACAAGGATATGCCAGGACTAGACCTGCAGATAGTCACACATAATTTAACGCTTGATCCGACAATCAAGCCTGTAAAGAAAAAACTATGCAAGATGCACCCAACAGTGGCCTTGATGGTCAAATATGAATTACAAAAGCTGTTGGACGCACAATTTGTCATCTACGTGGATTATCCGCCATGGTTGTCCAACATGGTTCTCGTCAAGAAGCCCGACGGGAGGATTCGCATATGCACCAATTTTTGAGACTTAAACAAAGTGAGTCCTAAGGATGATTTTCCCTTGCCGAGCATCGATGCATTGGTAGACGCTACACAGGTCACGAAATGCTTTCCCTAATGGATGGTTTCTTAGGATACAATCAAATTCGTATCAATCCTGAGGACCAACTAAAAACGGCATTCACAACGCCTTGGGGGACATTTTGTTATAAGGTCATGCATTTTGGCCTTAAAAATGCTGGCACTACATACCAACGTGCCATGACGTATATCTTCCATGATTACATGCACAAAACTTTGGAAGATTACATGGATGATTTGTTAGCCAAGTCTCTCTTGCGTTCAAATCACATCAATGACTTAAGCAAGATTCTCGATCGCCTCATAGAGCATAAGGTCAGACTGAACCCCAAGAAGTGCATTTTTGGCGTCACATCTGGAAAACTCTTGGGTTTTATAGTCTCAAAGCGAGGCATCGAAGTGGACCCAAACAAAGTCAAGGAAATCCTTGAAATGGCTCCCCCAACCACTATCAAGCAGCTCAGAAGTCTGCAAGGAAAGGTCACGTCGATTAAATGCTTCATAGCGCAATTATCTGACAAATGCCAACCCATGAACAAATTATTGCACAAGGGGGTCACATTTCATTGGGATGACGAGTGCCAGTCAGCCTTTGATGAAATCAAACAATACTTGGCTTCGTCGCTAGTGTTGGCACCACCTAGACCAAGAGTGTCGTTCTACTTATACATCTCAGCTACTGAGGTGGCACTGGGTGCCATGCTAGCCTAGAATAATGAACTCCACAAAGAACATGCTACTTACTATCTTAGCCACACCCTGGTCAGTTATGAACTTAACTATGCATACATTGAGAAACTCTGCTTGGCAGTGGTGTTTGCTACCAAAAAGCTACACCACTACATGCTGAGAAACACTACGTATGTTGTGTCTAAGGAGAATCCATTGCGATACATGATGAGTCATACTTATCATAGTAGTCGCACGACGAAATGGATCATGTTGTTGACGGAATTTGACATTGAATTCATCGGACAAAAATCTATCAAAGGACAAGTCATAGCCGATCAACTAGCAGAGGCTCCTCTTGAAGACGATCAGCCTTTGGTAATAGAACTACCCGATGAGGGGGTCTTCCATGTCTCAGAATCGCCAGATTCTGATGAGCCTGAGTCACAGGCCGACATAACCCTGTTCTTCGATGGTTCTAAGTGTGAGCAAGGTGGTGGCACAGGAATTGTATTCTTCACACCGTAGGGCGCTCCAATGCCCCTGTCATTTAAATTAAACTTCCAGTGCACCAAAAATAATGCAGAATATGAAGCCTTGCTCCTAGGTCTTCAGACAACAATCGCCATGAACATCAAAATACTAAACATCTTTGGTGATTCGCTGTTAATCGTCAATCAAGTCAAAGGGGTATATCAATGCAAATGCCCAGTCCTGAAGGCCTACAAAGCCCTCGTGGACAAATTCCTGGAAAAACTTGAATGGTATGACATCGAGGCACTCCCTCGATCATCGAATCATTTTGCGGACACAATGGCCTCCCTGGGGTCACTAATTCCGCAAGACCTTTCCGATGATATGACAACCATCCAAGTCAAAACCTTATCGCAATCCGTGATGGAGCGTGCAAGCCCAGACTTGACGCCAGGAATCCACATGATCCAGATCAAACCATCCTCGGATAAGTTCTTTCGAATCCGAGATCATCTGAAACATACCAACTGGGGGTCCTTATTTTCCCCTACTCCCATTAATAGCAACACAATGCTATTTTTACAAGTTTTATCCCAATCAGCATTTGTTAGGGAAGAAATTCAAAATGGATTGGCGGTTCATACTGTTGAGGTTTCTGATCAACAGGACTGGTATTTACCCATAAGAGATTACCTCAAATTAGGTAATCTTCCCTTTGGATTGACGCACGCCACAAAATGAACATTCAAGCAGAAAGCGGCTAAGTATGTCTTGATAGGAGACATTTTGTATCATCGAAGCTATGACGGAATTCTTCTTCACTGTTTGGACCAGCAAGAGTCTACTTGGGCAGTCGCCCAAGCGCACGATGGTACATGTGGCGGCCACTTTAGTGGTATGGCCATTGCAAAGCGCATTCTCCGCATAGGCTATTATTGGCCATCTTTAGAGCGAGATTGTTGCGAGTATGTCAAGAAGTGCATGAAGTGTCAACATCATGCCAATTTGATGCACGTACCTTCCTAGGCCCTACAGACAGTCCAATCTACTTGGCCATTTTCGCAGTGGGGCCTCGATCTAATCGAAAATATCTCCCCTGCATCGTCAGGCCGTCACACGTTTATCATAACGGCCACAGAATATTTTACCAAATGGGTGGAAGCAATTCCGTTAACCTCAACGAAAGGACCCCGCATTGTGGAGTTCATCTTGCATAACATCATATGTCATTTTGGTATTCCATCCAAAATAATCTCAGATAATGGGCCATCATTCAAGAACAAAGACGTGCGTGCTTTGACCACAAAGTACAAAATTCAGCACAACTTTTCAATGCCCTATTATCCGCAAGCAAACGGGCAAGCAGAGGCATCAAACAAAACACTAGTCGCCATCCTTAAAAAGACAGTCGCAGATAGTCATAAGGATTGGCACATACAAATCCCACTTGCCCTTTGGGCTTATCGCACTAGCATTTGGACGCCCACTGGGGCAACTCTGTTTTCGCTCGTGTATGGCTCAGAGGCAGTAATGCCTCTCGAGTTGGAAATTCCTTCCCTTCGCATATCAATGCAGGAGTTCATCGATGATAACACTGCACGGCAGGCCCGGTTAGACCAACTTACATTGCTTGACGAATGACGCGTTAATGCTCTCGAGAATTTACGTATCTATCAAGAGCGACTTAAAAGGGCTTACAACATGAAAGTTCACCTAAGGGACTTTCGGGTTGGTGATTTGGTTTTGAAGGAAAACCAACAGAACTCAAATTTTTCGTCCCACATGAGGGACAAATTCACGGAAAATTGGTTAGGTCCATATGTCATTGATAGCATAATAGGACCCGAGACATACCGGCTAGCTTCTCTTGATGGTATCAAGGAAACAGAACCCTTGAATATCAGTCATTTGCGACCATTCCACATCTAAGAAAGCCATATCCTCAAAAAGCTCCAAGGATTATCGCAATCACTTGGTCACCACAAAAAGCTCCAAGGATTATCACAATCACTTGGTCAATCCAAAATCTCCAAGGATTATCACAATCACTTGGTCAATCCAAAAGCTCCAAGGATTATCGCAATCACTTGGTCAAAACAAAAAGCTCCAAGGATTATCGCAATCACTTGGTCAAAACAAAAAGCTCCAAGGATTATCGCAATCACTTGGTCACCACAAAAAGCTCCAAGGATTATCGCAATCACTTGGTCAAAGCAAAAAGCTCCAAGGATTATCGCAATCACTTGGTCAATCCAAAAGCTCCAAGGATTATCGCAATCACTTGGTCAAAACAAAAAGCTCCAAGGATTATCGCAATCACTTGGTCAATCCAAAAGCTCCAAGGATTATCGCAATCACTTGGTCACAACAAAAAGCTCCAAGGATTATCACAATCACTTGGTCACACCAAAAAGCTCCAAGGATTATCGCAATCACTTGGTCAAACCTAAAAAGCTCCAACGATTATCGCAATCGCTTGGTCAATTCATCAATAGAGAGTTCCTCTAGCACCGCATATTCACATTCACAAAATCAATCCATCAAAAATACAAAAATATGTAGCTGCATTAAGCATTGCATCCATACATTGCATATTTGTGGTCGAACAGGTCAAAGACACCATAGGCTGTAATTGCTCTGCTAGTCCGTCTTATTCCACACTGTTCCATTGTACAAAACAACAAAAACACCATGCATTGCTTTTACCACACTAGAGTCAGTGGTCTGTTAATGTATCAAGAGTTTACATGATTCAGTCATCATTTTCCTCTTTAACCATGTAATGTATCAAATCGAACAGATTTTACGAAGGTAGAGTCATACTTGAAATACACCTTGTTACGTAACATCCCAACACAAATTAAAACACTAAAAATTCCCAAGTTGTGTGAACGAAAGATGAAACCTGCACAATAATCTAGGTCACCATAAGCGAAACGGTTATCTTGCTCATCCCCCTGTGCGAATGACCCAAAGAATGCTGAGAGTTGGCAAAAGGACAAGCATCCTCCCTACCCAATTCCTTAAGAATCCCTAAATTCTCAATAGTTGCAAAACATCAAAAATTTGCAACATGTCAAAACTCAAATACTTGACATCTTACAATGCACAAATCAAATGGCACAAACGATAGTGATTTTCATCACTCCATATCCCCAATCCCTTGCTCAAAAGAAAAACAAATCAAAATAAACAGTGATCTCATCACTACAAAAAGAGCAAGTATCCCAATATAATTGAAGAAAATAAGGGAGTTGACCTTGAATCCCTGGAACTCTCAGCATTCTATAGGTCATAAGGCAAGCTTCAGTACCAATTTGGTTGATAGCCTATCGATAACAGAAGTAAACCTCCCGCATGATGATATATCTGTCACATTAACTTGCGTACAAATCAATGTTTGCATGTGGATGAGCTAGCTTATGGCATCCTGGATTACACCGCAGATTAATCTTAGTACATACAACAAAGGAATTTGTGGAGCTAATTAGGTGATCCTCAGTACAGGTTCGGTTGAAAGCCCATCTGGCACTGGCGGTATCCTAACAAATACCACTAAATGAACTCAATTGCACACACAGGGATGTAAAATAACTCGGTCAAAAACAAGTCCGATTCATACCTTGACCAAAAGTCTTGTAAGATAAAGTACAGTCATGGATAATGAGTTAAAACTGTCTGAATCTCAGAAAACATTACATACATTCCTAAACCATCTGCGCTACCTATCATCCTTATAATACCATCAGAAAATACAAAAAATAGAAAACCACATATATCCATACAAGAGTCATACACCATAACAATAAAGAGCATCTTAAACAGCCTATGGTGCCATAACCAATCATCACAAAATTCCATTCATTTACTTTGCATATCACATAAAAAATCAAAAACACTTGCACTCATCATAACATCTGAATCCATCAAAATAGATAAACATACATACATCCATAGTCATTAGCCATCACGCATAACAAAAATCAAACATCACATGTACAAAACCAAATAAAACCGGTATATATATATATCGCCAAAAATATGCCAGCAGGCTACAAAAATGGTCCTCAGACCCCACAATCATACCCAAAAACCCAACCTAAGGCGTCCACCAACATGATCACGCAGGATCGGTGCGACGGGAACTACCCCCCATGGTGTGGGTCCTATGGGACCCTGCAGGGCGGCTACTGCCAACCCCCGCATCATGCCTACTACCACCTCCCTCATCTAACCACCTGCGACGAGATGATGCTGACTGCTCAGTCAGACTATCCCTCGTCCGCCGTGAAGATCCACTGATCGAAGGCTCAGGTAGCCACCCACCAAGGCGGATGACCTCCCTCTCCAAGTCTATCCGGTGCAGACACCACTCTGCCTCTCGTCGATGATAGTAAGACAATGCATCATCGCGTTGTGCCAAAACTCTATCTCGCTCTGCTAGCTGGGCCCACAGGAAATCCCTCTCCCACAGCGCGTCCCCCAGCTCCCGCCTCGCATCCCCCAACTCCAGATCCCGTATCCGCAGTAGCTCTGTCAGTCGCATAATTTCAGCACGTATCTCAGACTCCATCTCCTCTGTATCTGTCGGATGCACAGGACTCGCCGGAGCAGCACCCTGCTCGGGTTCCCACTGCTCCTCCACGTCCTGCATGTCCGGCTGATCCGGAACGCCCAAGTCTACAGCCTCATCACCCACATCAACCATGTCTGCGTCATCCAATGGAGCCCCCCAATCACCCCCTGCTACCTCAGCATCCTCCACTGCCGCCTCCGTGCCTCCCAGTGGCCCCTCTCCTCTCCATCGTCGTAAAACCCACCACGAGTCATACTCGGTGGTAGTCCCGACGTCATCCACGTCCGGGACACCAATCACTACATCGGACTCCTCGCCCAATGGCGCAGTGATCGGTGGCTCTAACCCCCTCTCATCTCCACGCCTCCGATAGACCATGGGCTCACTAGGAAACCGTGCCTCAGTAAAAGCAGTGGGTACATGGTACCGGCTCCTAACAACCTACAAAGAAAAAAACAACACAAACTCAAAAAAAAATAACAAATCAAATTTTCAGTTCTATGGTTTCTAACCTTAACTGTTAAACAAAAACATCACAAAAAATCTTAAAGTTTTGAAAAGCGTCAACACAAAAACAATTTATCAAATAAAAGCAAAAATAAACTCTAGGGACACTTACAAGTTTCGCTTCGGCTCCGCCACTCGAACCAATTTGTGCACTCATGATGGTAGAGAGAATTCCAGCAACGCTTCGCTTCGCAGAATTACCTCCTCCTCCCAGAGCTCCAAAATCGCAAGAAAAAAATGACACAAATGAGCCCAAAATCAAGTTTTGGCCATTAAATAGGCCTTTTGCACTGGAATTCATCCTTGAATGGGATGAGCGCTCTGATTAGCACTCGTCCCACCTAGGGACGAATTCTCCAGCTGGAATTCATCCCACCCAGGGACGAATTCAGGCCAGCACTTCAAAAACATCAAAAAATGACTAAAAATGCACTAAAAATAGACGATAAAATTGCTCGATAGGAGTGCTACTGCACCTAACAACAAGGGCATACAAAATAGACATTGGAGTCACAAATTGTCACTATCATACTCCCTAAGAAGGCTACCATAGCCGGACCGCTCCACGGAAGACGGATTTTCGACAATTGCATCTCCAAATGCGTCACAAAAAAAACAACAAAAACAGTACAAAATTCAACAAAAACAAACAACAATAAACATTGCCGGACACAAGTGCTCTTGCACTTAACCTCTGGGCAAAGAAAATCAATGTCGGGGTTCAAATTATCGCTCTCCTACTTCCCCAAGAAGGCTATAATAGCCGGACCGCTCCACGGGAAGTTAGATTTTCGATGATTTCACCTCATTACGGCATCACCAAAAGGGTTAACACCCACCAAAAATAGGTCCAAATGTTGGAAAAATTGCAAATGCTTAAACGTAAACCCTCTAAACGCACCCTTGCACAAGTCATCTTGGGTCAAGCGACTCGTCGCTTTGCTCACGAAGGTCATTCCCTCATCGATTCGTCGCTTGAGGGGGTAGTCACACTTAGTCACCAATCAACAATCACACACCCAATTAAGGAAAACGACATGCATTCAAAGAATCATTGACAAAGACAATCACGCTCCTGCTTGGGGCAGTAAACAAGCAACAATCAAATCAATCAAACACTTGGCATTTTGTGAATCATGAACACAAGGTTCCCCCTGAGGATAAAACACCCTTCGCCTATTCATGACTGATCAATGTCTAAGTTCAAGTCACACCTCACCAAAACAGGTTAATACTTGAAATCAAATTCCTTAGCTCGTCAGAAGCAAGGATTCAAGAATGCATGCCATTTCCATGCTTGGGGCATCAAAAGTTGGTTAGGTTACCAAGGAACCCTAATCATTAGTGCTTTGGTTATCTATTTTTGCTCAGCACTGCGTCACCCATAGCGCTTCCCAAAAAGGGGCATCTGTAGACACCAAAATAGCACCAATCCAATTACGTGACTGCAAACACTAATCGCTTTGACAAACACAGCCCCCAGGGCAGCCCTCAGAGGTCAAACAGTGGTCCTAACCACTTTCATAGCAATTTTGTAAGGTCAAAAGGGCAATTTGGCACATTTAAGCACTTTGCTTAGAATCTGTCTCACCCAAAGACGGATTCAAATCTGTCTCACCCAGAGATGAATTCAAAATTAGAATCTGTCTCACCCAGAGACGGATTCTGAATTCATAACTGGTAGGGACGAATTCTGAGTTTAACGGGCAAAAGGAAGAATGGTGCCAAGTGGCAGCCCAGGACAGCCAGTTGATGACTCCTGCCCCACACGCGTGTGTAGGTGGACAGAGGGGCCGTTAGAAGACTGTCACAAGGGGCAATTATGAAAGCCCAAGTCATGGAGGACTCCCCCTCCCTCATGGGAAGACAAGACTGCCACATGGCACCTATGACCAACACGTGGCGCCTATGCTTCCCTCTCAAAAAAGACCCCATGGGTCTATAAAAGGTGGGACTTTTCTCACCCAAAAAGATACAAGTTGAAGGAGATTTCAAGCAATGAAGTGCTGCCGAGTTGAAGACCCACTTGCATCCCTTTTGGTTCACCTTCTCGCATCCACCAATATATTTTGCAAGGGAGGTTGTTGGGTGGCTTTTGGAAGCTTGAACCTGACCCAAATCCAACACATGGACACCTGAACCAACCAATTCGCCGACCCCCCAATCCTAAGAGGTTTTGGGCCCATCCCTAGTGGATTGGCGTCGAAATCAAGTGCCAACGGTGGGAGGCCCACTTGGGCACCCCCACACTTTCTAAGTTTTAGAGAATTCTAGATTACTTTTTCAGGTTGCATTTTGTGTTATCATGTTTGGTTAACTCATAGCTGCAAGTTCATAACTTTTGATCAGATTCTAGTATGTTTTGTGTTGCTTTGTTGTTTCACTAACTTGTAGGTGGCAAGATCAAATTCCCGAGGGTAGAGGCCAAATTGGGAGAATCCAACCATCTGGGTCGTCCCAAAATGGCCCCAATTACATAACCCCCTTGTTTGCAGGCATTTTGCAGGTCTCGGGAATCGACATTGGAGCAGCAGCAGGTCGGCTTCTTCAACACAGAAGAATTCGTCCCACCCAGGGACGAATTGCAGTCGAGAATTCGTCCTGCCCAGGGACGAATTCCAGTTGAAGGCAGATTGGCCAGCTATCTCAGTGGCAATGGCCTTCTGGTAACTTTTTCTGTCTTCTGTCAAGATTTCAAGCCATTTGGACTCACTGTATTTACTGTTTCAGGCAAATGTTTACATGCATATTTCGTTAATTTTAGAGAACAAACACTTTCCATTTGCGGCAGGTGCTACTGACATCTTGGTTGTTTCTTTGTTCACAGGAGAAGCAGCAGAGGTGAAGAACTCATCGACATCAGCGACGACATCATCTTGGCCCGTCCATTTCAATCGTGGGCATGCGGAAAGAGGAACATTAAGTGATTGTAATCAAATTCTTTTAGCGCTCCTAGCCCCTGAAAAGGGAGGAGGCGTCATTGTAACAGAGATCAAGAAATTTTAATGAAAGGGCTGTGTTTTCTCCATTTGCTTGTATCTCATTTTAATGCGTCTTTTTCCTTTCATGCACTTTACATTTGTAGGACTTAAGCGCATTTGACTTTGGTTGCATCGCAATTAGTGTTTCCTTTGCCCGGAATCTGGTGCTTTCACCTACAAACCATCCCATTTAATAATTAGTAGGTTCCAAAAGTGTATTAACTCATAAGTTCAATCCTCATCCAAATCCAATCATTGTAGAACGCAGTAGCCATCCATACCTATTTTTATTGACTTAAAATCATACTCACATTTTTAGTTAAAAAAATAATAAAATAACATATATCTTCACACTTGTTATTGATTTGGGGTATCTTAGGGCTTAAATAAACCCATATTTTGGTCTCTTGCATAAGACCATGGACACTTAAATCTCACTTTATTAAAAGTTTCACTTTGAAGATTAAAAGAACCACTAATTGGAGAGGTGAAAAATGTTAATGCCTCCTTAGTCTAAGTTATAGATATGTCATAGAACAAAAGGATGTTGCTTTGAACATAATTTATCATTTCTAGTATCACTCCTAAAAAATAAATTTTTTGGAAAGTGTCACTTTATTCGACTAAATCATAGCTTATAAAATTAGTAATCATTTTGGGAATCCAAAACATAGAAAGTTGTTATAAAATATTTTAAAGCCTTGTTAATTTTGATAAATACATGTAAAGGCAAGATTCCTTATGATATAAACAAACTCCTAAGAAATCTATATCATTATAAAATATAAGAAATATGAAATAAAGATGTTATAAATGTCCAAACAATAGATAACTTATCATGGAGGTGGCTTGATTTTATATATGCATGATTGTTGAATTTGAGTAAATAGACAAAAGAGTAGAAGGTCCTTATGACTTTATATTAATCTTCTTCATAACCATATAAATCTCTTCCAAAATTTTACCAAAAACATTAACAAAATCCATTTGTTCATCTTTGACAAACAATTAAGGGAGGATTTTCAAGTCATGACACCTCCAACTTCGTAAGTCAATCTTTAGGAAGAGTGATTAGGGTTAATTTTGACTTGAGATTTGTGTTTTTTTAACAATTCATATGGGATATCACTTAATGTTCCTTCATATTGTATAC
Organism: Wollemia nobilis; assembly: GCA_028583015.1. Lineage (NCBI taxonomy): Eukaryota > Viridiplantae > Streptophyta > Pinopsida > Araucariales > Araucariaceae > Wollemia > Wollemia nobilis. Next base: position 399,019 of record JAQPPZ010000128.1, on the reverse strand, counting down.
TTTGTAAAATATTACTATGAAAAATCATGATTCACCATAGTGATTGGGTAATTTGCAACTAACATTAATCTGGACACATCAACACAAATCGTGTGTTGGTTGAGTTGGAATATTTTATTTTGAATGGCCTTGATTATCCCTAGTTATTGGGTAGTTTATGAGTGATATTTATTTAGATAAATTGACATAGATAATTCCTTGATTGGATTGGTTATGAAAGTACCATTAACCTAAAAATGTTATCATCATTATGCTATGGAAAGTCATATTTGTGAATCTCATTACTTTTTTTACTTCTTTTAGTTTTTTATGGTGTCTCTTGATGTAAACTTTATTTTGTAAAATTATAATTAACTTCTTTATGTAAATATAAACATAACTAAAAGAAGGAAATAATGTAGTAGATAATTTAGCCAATAAAAATTTGTTTATATTTTTCTTGGCAAAATTTAAATTTTAGAAGGTAACTCTCTTGATGCAGGAGCATCCGGTGGCAGCAGAGCAATCTTGCATCGACAAAAAAATTCTAAGTGTTTGCCTTGATGTCGCGATATCGCGACAGAGAAAAGTGTCGCGATATCGCGACATGTCGCGTTTTCGTGACTCAAGAAGGAGAGAGAAGGCATGGAGCAAAAATGTCACGATTTCACGACATGTCACGAAATCACGACCGAAAGAAGACAGGAAAGGCGTGGAGCAAAAATGTCACGATTTCATGACATGTCACGAAATCGCGATCGAAAGAGGAAAGGCGTGGAGAAATGTCATGATTTCGTGACATGTCACGAAATCACGACCGAAAGAAGACAGGAAAGGCATAGAGGAGAAAATGTCACGATTTCGTGACATGTCACGAAATCACGACCGAAGAAGCAGAAAGGAAGCAAGGAAGGAAACTGTCGTGATATCGCGACATGTCACGATTTCGTGACCCTAGAGGCGAGGAGAAGGCAGAAAGGAAAGATGTCGCGATATCACGACATGTCACGATTTCATGACCGAAAAGGAGAAAGAAGAGCCGAAAGGGAAAGATGTCGCGATATCGCGACATGTCACATTTTCATGACTAAAGGACGAGAGAAAGCGCAAAGGAGAAAAAGTGTCGCGATATCATGACATGTCACATTTTTGTGACCCAAGGACGAGAGAAAGCGCAAAGGAGAAAAAGTGTCACGATATCGCGACATGTCACATTTTCGTGACCCAAGGACGAGAGAAGGCGCAAGGGAGAAAAGGTGTCACGATATCGTGACATGTCACATTTTCGTGACCCAAGGATGAGAGAAGGCGCAAGGGAGAAAAGGTGTCACGATATCGTGACATGTCACATTTTCGTGACTCAAAGAGGGTAGGAAGGTAGAGAAGCTAAAAGTGTCACGATATCGCGACATGTCACATTTTTGTGACTCGAAGAGGGCAGGAAGGTAGAGAAGCCGAAAGTGTCACGATATCGCGACATGTCACATTTTCGTGACTCAAAGAGGGCAGGAAGGCAGGGAAGCCGAAAGTGTCGCGATATCGTGACATGTCACATTTTTGTGACTTGAAGAGGGCAGGAAGGCAGGGAAGCCGAAAGTGTCACGATATCGCGACATGTCGCATTTTCATGACCAACAAAAGAAAAGAAAGCGCAGGCGGTTACAAGGGCCGTTATAGAGGAATTTATCGAGCGGTGGTATACCGAACGTCATCAATGGTTGACAGGTGGATAGAGCCTATAGTGGCAGCACTGAACAACACGTGGCACCGAGGTGCAGTGAAAGCAGATGAAGATCAAGGGTCAGAAAGGAAGGCGTTCGAAAGCGAAGACAATGAAGAGGCATGGGAATTGAAATGAAGGGTCAAAAAAGGGAAATGAAGAGTCATGCCAGAGATTTTAAAAGGGGAAGCGAAGGCATGCACAATGGTCGGAGAACTGCTGAGCCATAGTTGTAGTCGTGAAGGCAAGAGGGCGATTTTGGACCAGTTTAGACTATTTTTCTTCCTGGGTGGAAGATGTTGTAAGAGAAAAAGAAAATAAACTATCTTTCAGGATGAAGGAGTTTTAAATGGCAGACTGCTGCCATTATTGTAAATTATTTCCAAGTGTAATGAATGAGAATTAAGAATCTATTGTGAGCTATTTGTAGATCCCCATCAAGTGGTATCAGAGTGGGAGTTCTTGAGTGTGTGAGCAGATCATCGAAAGTGAGGCAGTTTGCACCAGGATCTATGGAAGGATTGTGAGAAGAGAGTGAGGAAGAATGCCTCCATGAAGAAACCATGGTGGTGGAAGGAATGTGGTACCTGAAGAAGATTTTAGAGCTTTGTAGAGGCAAGTGCAAGCCCTGCAAGAGGAGTTGCGAAGAGGGGTTGAACCAAGGAGAGAGGACCATAGTGAAGATGAAGCTTGGGAGGTTGATGAACCATCGGTTGTAGAAGAAGCAATGGATCCTGCAGAAGCCAGATTAATCAAGGCTATATCTCGGATCGAGAAGAAGACAAAGTTTGATGTCTCCACGTATTCTGGGAGTCTCAATTCAGAGGAGTTAATTGATTGGATCAATGATATGGAGGAATATTTTGAGTATGAGGAGGTTGTAGATCCAGATCGGATCAAGTTTGCAAAAACAAAGTTGAAAGGCCATGCTTGCATATGGTGGAAAGAAGTGCAGCTAGAAAGAAATAGAGGAGGAAAGGAAAAGATAACCAGATGGGATCGAATGGTAGAGAAGTTGAAGAGACAGTTTATTCTTGTAGATTATGAATTGGACCTGTTGAGAAAAATGTAGAGTTTGAGATAGTCAAATAGATCTGTCAAAGAATATATAGAGGAGTTCTACCAGATCTCAATCAGAACTGGCCATGCAGAGGCTAACAGGGAGAAGGTGGCCCGTTACATCAATGGGTTGAGAACCAGTATTCAAGAAGAGTTGAGTCTGGTTAGGATGAGCACCATCGAGGATGCTTACCAGTTTGCCCTCAAAGTCGAAGAGAAGCTGAATAGACGGTTTGAGGGTAAGCAAAGAGGAAGAGGTCATGGGGGAAGAACTGGTGGAAGGACCAGTGGAGAAAAATATAAGGATCAGAAGAAGGCTGGTGAAACCAGTAATACCCAGGATCAGGAAGAGGGGAACACCTACCAACCCCGTAATCAGAACAATGGTTACCCAAGGGGGAGAGGTAGATCTGGACATGGATTTGGAAGGGGAGGATTTCGTGGAACCTGTTTCCACTATGGCGAAGAAGGACATCAAGCATACGAGTGTCCACAACATCGAGAAGGGATGAATAAGAGACCTGAGGGTCCTGCCAGAGCTGCTGTAGCCGATGAAGGTGCTGAATCAGAACATTCTAAGGAGGCAGAGGGAGGAGAAGTTATGGTTACAAGGAGGACCCTATTGAATGAGGAGAAAGGATCAGACCAGAGAAGGAGCTTGTTTCGCACAAGGTGCAGAAGTTCGGGTAAGGTCTGTAACATTATTATAGATAATGGTAGTACTGATAACTTGGTCTCAGAAGAAATGGTTACCAAGTTACAGTTAAAGAGAAGGGGACACCCGCATCCATATCGGATTGCGTGGTTACAGAAGGACCATAGGGCTTTGGTCAGTGAGCAATGCTCGATGAAATTTAATATTGGGAAGTACTGTGATGAGGTCCTGTGTGACATCCTGCCTATGGATGCTTGCCATTTGTTGTTGGGAAGGCCATGGCAGTTTGATCGGTGTGCAGTGCATGATGGTCATGCCAACACTTACTCAGTGACGAAGAATGGAGTGCGCCATAAGCTGAAGCCCTTGAAGGAGGTGGGCGAAAAGGTATGTAGCAGTGCTAGAATCTGTTTAGTTGAAGGGGGAAGATTTTTGGATAGTTTAAAGCATGAGCATATGTGCTATGCATTAATTCCTAGAGTTAGGAAGGAAGAATGCAAGGATACCCCTGTAGAAGTCTTAGGACTGTTAGAAGAATTTCTAGACATTGTATCTGATAATGTGCCTGAGGGTTTACCACTAGTGAGGAAGATCAGTCACCATATAGATTTGGTACCAGGATCTAGTTTACCCAATAAGGTAGCACATAGAATGACTCCTATAGAAACTGAAGAGCTGAACAGGCAAGTCCAAGAGTTGCTAAAAAAGGGACTGATTCGGGAGAGCTTGAGTCCATGTGCAGTACCTGCAGTACTAGCACCAAAGAAATATGGAGAGTGGAGAATGTGTACAGACTCTCGAGCCATTAACAAGATCACCATAAAGTACAGATTTCCATTGCCAAGGATGGATGACATTATGGACTATTTGAGTGGAGCCAAGTACTTCACAAAGATTGATCTGAAGAGTGGTTATCATCAGATTCATGTCAGAGAAGGAGATGAATGGAAGACAACCTTCAAGACCAGAGAAGGTTTGTATGAATGGTTGGTCATGCCATTTGGGCTAACTAATGCACCAAGCACATTCATGCGGTTGATGAATGAGGTATTGAAAGAATTTTTAGGCAAATTCATCATTGTCTATTTGGATGATATTTTAATATTTAGCAGAACCCTGGAAGAGCATCTGATGCAGGTCAGAAGGGTTTTTGAGAAGCTGCGGGAGGAGCAGTTGTTAATAAATCTGAAGAAGTGTAATTTCATGAAGAAAGAGTTAGTGTACCTGGGATTTGTCATCTCAGTCGAAGGTCTAAAAATGGACCCAAAAAAGGTGAGAGCTATCATTGAATGGCCTACTCCGAGAAGCACGACTGAGGTAAGATCATTTCATGGTCTAGCAAGTTTTTACAGGAAATTCATTAGGAATTTTAGCAGTATTTGTGCACCCCTTACAGAAACAATGAGAGGGGATAAGAAAGAATTCAAGTGGACCTTAGGAGCAGATAAGAGCTTTGATATGATGAAGAAGAAGGTTACAGAGCAACCTATTTTGGCACTTCCAGATTTTAATAAGGTATTTCAGGTAGATTGTGATGCTAGTGGTAGTGCCATAGGAGCTGTTTTGAGTCAAGAAGGTAAACCTGTTGCTTACTTTAGTGAGAAACTCAATGATGCTAGGAAGAAGTATTCAGTTTATGATCAAGAGTTTTATGCTATAGTTCAGGCTCTAAAGAAGTGGCGACATTACTTGTTGCCAAAAGAGTTTGTTCTATATACTGATCATCAGGCCTTACAGTATATTAATAGCCAAGGGAAGCTAAATCAGAGGCACCTAAAATGGGTTGAGTTTCTACAGAGTTATACCTTTGTGTTGAAGCACAGGAGCGGAAAGTCAAACAGAGTTGCAGATGCCTTAAGTAGAAGGTAGTGTTTGTTGACAGAAATGAAGGTGGAAGTGGTAGGATTTGATGAACTGAAGGGTTTGTACCCTGAAGATCCTGATTTTGCAGAAGCCTGGAAGGCTTGCTTGGCACCTGTCACTTTGGACAGGACCAAGTGGTTGGATTTTCTGATCCAAGATGGAATGTTGTTTAGAGGAAGTCAATTATGCATTCCAAGGAGTTCAATGAGGGAAAATCTAGTCAAGGAGAAACACAGTGGAGGGCTGGCTGGACATTTTGGTCGGGACAAGACCATTGCCCTGGTTAGTGAGAACTACTATTGGCCGCAACTGCAGCAAGATGTGAAGAGGTTTGTACAAAGCTGTAGAGTATGCCAGATGGCGAAAGGTGTGAGCCAGAACACTGGATTATATCAGCCATTACCTGTACCAGAGAGACCATGGGAGGACGTCAGTATGGATTTCATTCTTGGTCTACCAAGGACGCAATGGGGAAATGATTCCATATTCGTGGTGGTTGACAGGTTTTCAAAGATGGCACATTTTATTCCCTACCAAAAAACTAGTGACGCAGTTCACGTTGCAGGTTTATTTTTCAAAGAGGTGGTACGACTTCATGGTCTACCAAAGAGTATCATTTCTGACAGAGATACCAAGTTTGTTGGGCATTTCTGGAGGACCTTGTGGAAGAAATTGAAGACAGATTTGAAATTCAGTTCTGCATACCACCCACAGACCGATGGCCAAACGGAGGTGGTGAATAGAAGTCTGGGAAATCTATTGAGATGCTTGATAGGAGATAAGCCCACGGGATGGGATTTGGTTTTGCCACAGGCAGAATTTGCATACAACAATTCTGTCAATAGGAGTACTAACAAATCTCCATTCCAGATAATATATGGGAGCAGTCCAAGGAGTGCTTCTGAGTTGAGGAAGATGGATACAGGGGAAAAGTGCAGTGCCGAGGCTGAGGACTTTGCAGAGCATCTGAAGAGTGTGCATGAAGAAGTGAAGAAGCACATTACTAACATGAACAACCAATATAAGACAAGGGCAGACCAGAAGCGACGGTTCAAGGAATTCGTAGTGGGTGATGAAGTCATGGTCCATTTGAGAAAAGAGAGATTTCTTGCTAAAACCTATAACAAGCTGAAGATGAAGAAGTTTGGACCATGCCGAATTATAGGAAAATGGGATTCAGGCAATGCGTATGAAGTGGAATTGCCAAGTGGCCTTAACATATCACCTATTTTTAACATTGCAGATTTGGTAGAGTATCATGAAGGAGGCAGTAGCGAGACACCAAGTACAGAATTATGGAGTATTCCAACATCTACTTCAGTAGCAGACGAGATCGAGGAAATACTAGACACTCGAGCAGGCAGAAGTACCAGGAACAGGCAGTATTCTGAATATCTGGTCAAGTGGAAGGGCAGACCTATCGAAGATGCAACTTGGTTGTCAAAAATAGAGGTCGACCACCTGGGTCTTCCTCCAATAGTATATAAGTAAAGGACACTTCTCAATCCACCCCGGGTGTCTGATGCAGGAGCATCCGGTGGCAACAGAGCAATCTTGCATCGACAAAAAAATTTCTAAGTGTTTGCCTTGATGTCACGATATCACGACAGAGAAAAGTGTCACGATATCATGACATGTCACATTTTCATGACTCAAGAAGGAGAGAGAAGGCATGGAGCAAAAATGTCATGATTTCATGACATGTCATGAAATCATGACCGAAAGAAGACAGGAAAGGCATGGAGAAAAAATGTCATGATTTCGTGACATGTCATGAAATCATGATCGAAAGAAGAAGAAAGGGGAGAAAAAAAACAGGAAAGGCAAGAGGAGAAAATGTCATGATTTCGTGACATGTCATGAAATCATGATCGAAGAAGCAGAAAGGAAGCAAGGAAGGAAACTATCACGATATCGTGACATGTCATGATTTCGTGACCCTAGAAGCGAGGAGAAGGCAGAAAGGAAAGATGTCGTGATATCGCGACATGTCACGATTTCATGACCGAAAAGGAGAAAGAAGAGCCGAAAGGGAAAGATGTCACGATATCGTGACATGTCGCATTTTCGTGACTAAAGGATGAGAGAAAGTGCAAAGGAGAAAAAGTGTCACGATATCGCGACATGTCACATTTTCGTGACCCAAGGACGAGAGAAAGCGCAAAGGAGAAAAAGTGTCACGATATCGCGACATGTCACATTTTTGTGACCCAAGGACGAGAGAAGGCGCAAGGGAGAAAAGGTGTCACGATATCGTGACATGTCACATTTTCGTGACCCAAGGACGAGAGAAGGTGCAAGGGAGAAAAGGTGTCACGATATCGTGACATGTCACATTTTCGTGACTCAAAGAGGGCAGGAAGGTAGAGAAGTCGAAAGTGTCACGATATCGTGACATGTCACATTTTTGTGACTCGAAGAGGGCAGGAAGGTAGAGAAGCCAAAAGTGTCGCGATATCGCGACATGTCGCATTTTCGCGACTCGAAGAGGGCAGGAAGGCAGGGAAGCCGAAAGTGTCACGATATCGCGACATGTCACATTTTCGTGACTCGAAGAGGGCAGGAAGGCAGGGAAGCCGAAAGTGTCACGATATCGCGACATGTCACATTTTCATGACCAACAAAAGAAAAGAAAGCGCAGGCGGTTACAAGGGCCGTTACAGAGGAATTTATCGAGCGGTGGTATACCGAACGTCATCAATGGTTGACAGGTGGACAGAGCCTACAGTGGCAGCACTGAACAGCACGTGGCACCGAGGTGCAGTGAAAGCAGACGAAGATCAAGGGTCGAAAAGGAAGGCGTTCGAAAGCGAAGACAACGAAGAGGCACGGGAAATGAAATGAAGGGTCAAAAAAGGGAAACGAAGAGTCATGCCAGAGATTTTAAAAGGGGAAGCGAAGGCATGCACAAGGGTCGGAGAACTGTTGAGCCATAGTTGCAGTCGTGAAGGCAAGAGGGCGATTCTGGACCAGTTTAGGCTATTTTTCTTCCTGGGTGGAAGATGTTGTAAGAGAAAAGAAAATAAACTATCTTTCAGGATGAAGGAGTTTTAAATGGCAGACTGCTGCCATTATTGTAAATTATTTCCAACTGTAATGAATGAGAATTAAGAATCTGTTGTGAGCTATTTGTGGATCCCCATCACTCTCAAAGGGATATTATCTCTTAATGAAAATAATACCATGAAATTGATAGAAGAAACATTGTAGTTTAAGTTAGTTGGAGCATATTTTTAAAAATACAATTTGGATATGGTCTAAGTGACCTAATAAGAACTATAATATTTTTATATTCTACTCAGACTGGCCTAGATTATTAAAATGATAACAAATATGTGATACTCATTTGTTAAATTATTTTTGAAAACATAATAAATATTTCAATTATGTTAATAATGATTCACTATGTTAAAAATAATAAAACTACAAAATAAATAAAATATGTCTATTTTTAATTAAATTTGTTAAAAAATAAAATTTTGCATGTAAAAATTAGCTCAAATTTTAAAAGTGAAATCACTATAACATATAAAAAATAAGCTATATAATGGCTATGTCTACTATAGGATATTGGTATTTTTCAAATGCATGTAATTTATGAATTTGAATCCTCATAAGTTAAAAAGTGTCACAAAATCCATGTTGAATAGGTGTTGAAGTCATGATTAGATATTTGTTTGTCTATATACTACATTTCAAGATGTTAAATGCTAGTCTTGAGAAATACATATGACTAACACTCATGGATTCCTACTATATGATATATAAGAAATTTGTTAGAAGTTGTTAGATTCATTCAATATCTCAAGTTATATTTGAAGGATTGTGATGTGGAATAACTTGTGAATATTAAACTTTTTAAATCTGATTGGGTTTTAATATAATTCAAAGATAATAAAAGAGAAAGGGTGATATCCATGTCAACAGATAAAGTATTAAGGTGCTAATAACATATTTTATGAAACTAATAATATATAATTTGTATTCCTTAAATTAATCTTAAATTTTAAAGTGTATGTAAAATTTTTGTAATACATAAATTAATTAATATAAAGTATGTTATTACATTTACTCCATACAATATTTAAAATGATAACAAATAAAAATTACCTTATGCAAGCCTTCAATGAAACAAGTGAAAATAATTTGACATTTGTATACTTAACTAACAACATAGTATTTCCACAATAAAAGGTAGTAAATTATAACAAATACATGTATCAAAATAAATTTAGAGGACTAAGAAAATCTATACACACAATTATATTTTGTGATAGTTTAACACCATGTATTTTATTGTAAAGAATAAAATAATAAAAAAAACCTGTACATGCCAAATTGAAGTATTAAATCATGAAATAATTATTATTAATTAATATTTTTATTTTTATGCACCTATTGAATGAGAACATATACATATACAAAGACAATCTACCAAAAAAACTAAGCTAAATATAAATACCAAAAAATTATGATTCTACTGCTAAATTATTGTTAGACAACTAAATTAACCTCCAATCAACAATGATATAGGGTTTTCCTTTATATTAATTAACAAAAAAAAAATTATGTAATACATTGTAAATACAACTTTAACATGCTATGGGATAATATGATACCTAAGGAATATAGGTTTAATATTTTAAGAAAATAGTTATAATTTTCTCCTTGATATGATTTATTATTATTATTATAACGTGAAAAATGTTTTAAAGTAGAAATTTTTCTACTTTAAAACAAGATAAAAAAAACCTAGGTTGGAAAAATACTTTGCATTTTTTGCACTACATACCTATCGGAAGACTTCAGTTTAGACCAATTGTCAGTGTTTACATCCCAAAGATCCACCCACTTGAAAATTCTCTTGCACTGCAAGGTAGGCATATCATCTTCATACGTCCCATTTTTCCAATGGCAAATTGCTTTGGCTACATCTTTCCAAGCCTCCCATATTCTTTAATTAGGATGCAACCTCTAATTTCAATAATATCTTCGAAACTAAAATGACCTTTGCTAGCCAAAATCACCCTTCAAACACCTAATCACCTACTTAGAAGCAAGAACCTTACCTTGAACCTGGATGTTGAGAAACCCAAGGCCACCCTCCTTCTTAGGAATAGTACAATACTTTCATGCAACTAGGGGAAACCGCTTGGAACCATCCATATTTTCCCATAAAAAATCCTGATACAGGTCTCTAGTCTTATATATTGAGTAGTTTTTAGAAGCCAATAGGAGGAATAGTACATGTGGCACATCTGAAGAATATTACTTACCACAATAAGTTTCTTGCAAAGGAGATCATCTTACTTTTCCAAATTTGAATTTCTCAAATCTGCTCATACACCAATCCCACATAGATTTAAGGGAAACCTTCTGCAAAATGGGATGCCCAAATATCTAACAATCTCTCCATCCCCAACTTTCCAACCTGTATGAATTCCTTCAGGTAAGGACTCAGCTCCTACCAACCAATATTCATATTTAGTCTCACTAACCACAAAAGCTAAGACAATCATGTAGGCCAACAATTGAGTCCTTATCTGCAAAGTGGTTGCTTATAAGATAACCATTAGGAATAGCAATTCCTCTTATTTGATCGACTAGCCTCCTCTGTTCTAGCATATAATCCAAAGCATTAGTGGAAAGAAACAATGATAGATCTGAACAACTGAATGTCCACTCTAACCGAAGAGAAAAGCATATTAAATCCAAGCCATTGCAACATATAAAGGTCCAATCCATGGTCTTGTAGGTCCTATCTGGAAGGATTGGAGGTGGAAATATGGAAAACCAATTTGGTATTTTAAAGCCCTAAGATTTATCAATTGATGGTTTCTAGAATCCCATTTGGTGACATTCTAAACATCATATGGGGTTTGAGTTGTTCTTGCAAAAATGGAAGAAGCATCTCATTGGGGTGTGGATGTTCCTGGTTTCTATATAGTTGAATATTTTTTCCTGGTTAGTTATTATGCAGGGTCTTCATAGTAAGGCTTTTCTAGCCAAATGGATGCTTGCATCGGATGCTTGTTCTAGTTGTGGAAAAAGTGAAACAATTAAGCATATTTTTTGGGAATGTCTAAGAACGAGAAAGGTATGGAGAAAGGAAATTTGGTTGTATGACAATGTTTTTCAAGGGCGGCTAAGGTGGAAGGCAATGTTGTTTGGAGACTCCATTTACTGTGCGAGCCACAGAAGGATATTTTGGTACATTATCAGACTCTCTATCTTGTTCAGTATTTGGAAATATATATGTAGTCTGATTTTTAAAAATGAGGAGGTGTCGATTGTTGTTACTATTAGCAAAGTTGTTGAGCTTGTTTCTAGTCAACTTAAGGTGTTTAGGTCTGAGATTATTCAGGACTGTATTAGAATTGATAAAAGTGTTAAATTTGATTGTTTGTTGCTCATTCACAAACTACTATAGTGTTGCTATGATGATGTATTCTCTTATTATTATTTAATATGAAGTATTTTTTCAATAAAAAAAAAAAACCTAGGTTGGAAATTTAGGAATAATAATGTATATATTGATATTACATATCATATCATGACAATTTGAGTTAGATACGAGGGTATCTCGTAAAAATCACTAATGACACTTTAGTTTAGTTAGCCCAATGGAGTTTAGGTGTTACATCGGTGTACCTAATTCCAATATTTTAAGAAAAGAGTTATAATTTTCTCCTTGATATAATTTATTATTATTATTATTATTATTATAAATTGAAGCTAAATTATGATTTTCTATAAGAATTCCATAGATATTTTATATGCATAGGAGTGAAATAGTTTCAATTCTATTTAATTATTAAAGTAAATTTATTTATATAAAATACCTAGGCTTTAAAGATAATATAACTAAACCCAACTATAAGTAAATATGATCATAAGGCAAGGAAAGGTACTCAAACAATAATCTGAATAACTAACTAACTAAAATTCATACTTTTTACTTTAATAAAAATATTTAAGAATAAATATAACCTAAAAAATTAGTGCGGGCAAAAACTTGAAGATAGAAGAAAACATAAGCAGGATTTAAAAGAACTAGAATTTTCCTTATTAAAGTAATGCATTCAAAAATCATGATTTGTATAGTATGAGAGGTATGAAAATAAAATTACATAAAATATATCATTCTTTTCATGCAACAAAATATGGAAGTGTTTAACTATTAAAATTAAAAAAAGTTAAGTAAATTTAATTAATGTATTGTTTAGCATCATGTAATCTATAATTTGTACAACATGTAAATGCAAATCATATCTATGCAACTTTATATAATATTTAAGTCATGTCAATGTAAAATTTCTTCATTCAAATATTGTTCCTTTTAATATTAATTTTTATTTTTCTAAATATTATTGTAAAATATATATATTTGGATCATAACTAAAATAACAACACCTATTCCTAAAAATATCTGTTTTTATCATCTACTTTATTATTATAATTTTTTCTATGTCCATTTTATTTGTAGTTTCTTTCATAGTTCACCAAATAAAAACCATGAACTTACATGAATTCAAATAAACAAATATAAACTCCCTATGTGCTCATCTAAGTTGGATTCAAAATGTAATAATTTTTGTTGAGCCTAGTTTTAGAAAATTAATAAAGTTGAAGCTTTGCTTACAATAAAATAGATAATATGAAATGCATTATTTTGAAAAGAATTAACATAAAAGTATTATTTTTTGGGGGGAGAATAAGGGGCTGTAGTCGAGTCCCCATACTTGAAAAATAACAACTCTTGAGAGTTTACAAAAAAAATTAATTATTGTTTCAATTGAGTTGTTATAGCTAGATACAAGTTTAAATTCTTGATTTTCATTTTTTGGATCTTTGTGAATTTCCTATGTGAATACAAATATTCCAAAATTCAGCATCCTTATTCTTGATATTTTCCTATAGCAACCTTCACAACACCAAAAATCCACCTCTATTGTCTATGCATTGCATTTTAGTAGAGTAATATTTTCAAAACATCGTGCTATCATAGTATGCTTTACAAGGTCTAGATTATTGGTTTCCTTCCTAAAGCATAAGTGCAACCACAAGAATTGTAATAAATAGTTTATATAAAAACACATTAATGTTATAAAATACAATAAATATTACCAATAGAAAACATTAAAGTAAATCTTAATCATTATTTTATTCAAGCAGTCAACATTTTCTAGTTACTTCAACTAAACTTAATACTTCATCTAACCATGGAAAAGATAATTTAACTTCATGGTCCTCAATTTGAACCCCTCTATTAGATAACCTATCTACACATTTATTTTCTCCCCTTAATACATGTTTAAACCTGATGTCTTCAAACTCTGTAGCAAGATCTTGTATTTCCTCAAATTTGTATTTTTTACTATTAATGAATCACTTTTTATCTATACTCTATTTCATTTCATTTGTTTGAATACTTTTAAACCTTCCCAAGATTTATCTTCATTATGTGTCCTAAATCCACTATTGAAAATGTCATTATATAAAATAGCTCCCCTATTATTATTAATTATTTCTCCCCCTCTTATTGATCCCATATTTCTTTTAGATGCTCCATTAAAATTCAATTTGACCAACTCCACTTCTGGTAGTTTCATATTTATATTCTTTGTCTTATTTTTGTTTCTCGTGTACCTAACATTATAATTTCATTTTATGATTGACTCCATCTATCAAGGCTCTCTACTTCAATATTAGGTATTGGGTGAGTTGATAGGGTTAGTTTAAACCCCTCTATGACTAAATAAATCTTCCTTTTTATTACCTACAAACTATTTATATTTTCTTTAACTATTATTTTATTTCTTTCCAACCATACAATCGAAAGTATTATTTTTTATATATCTCAAATTGTTTGTAAAGCCTCACTTTTGAAAGTGTTATGTCATTAATTTAACCATTCTTCAATTCTTACATTCATCACCATGCATTTATTGATCATATTAAGAATCCATTGTCATAGTTTCTAGACTATTGAGTAGTCTTCCAAGATATGGTCTCTAATATCATCATTTTTACATAGAAAACATTGTAAGGGGATATGAAAACCCATTTCATAAGGTTATCCTAGGATAAAATTCTTCTATGATCTACTAGCCAAATAAACATTTTGACTTTAGGAATACTCAAGTTATCCCAAATATGTCTTCATATTCTTATGGTATTCATATTTTATTGGTGTTTTACATTATATCCACTTCTTGTTGTGTATCTCCTAAGCTATTAAACTCTAAAATTAGCTTATCCTTGGCTTCCCTTAGAATAATCATTGTTATTATTTTTCTGCTCAACTGCCTCCTAACATCAATGTCTTGTATATGTATAAAAAATTGTCTTTCCATTTGCATCTTTCTTCTTAATCCTTGTACATAATGTTTGAAAGCCTATCAACATATTTATATTCAAGTAACCTCATCCATGGGTTCAAAATTAGACCTAGATTGAGTGGTTTTTTATCACATCAATTATCCATCCAAACAATTTTTTTTCTCTAATTCCCACCACCCATATTAGACCTTTAATGACCAAATCTATTGATTTTTTTAAATCGTTCCATACTGTAAGACCATTTAGTAGTGAGAATATAAGAAATATTAACCTTGGGTTATTGATCTCAAATTACTTAGAAGAATTATTTCCCATTGTCATTGACTCTCTTTGTATAATATCCATATTACTTTTCCCCTAAGAGCTAAGTTTACATCCATAAGAACTCTTAAATCGAGACCTCCTCTAGTTTTATTATTACACACATTGTTGCATTTCACCAAAGAATATTTTCTCTTATCATGTAATATTGACCACAAAAATGATTACATAATATATATTAAACTCTTTTCTATTGATTTTAACATAGTATGCAATGACATATCATATGTTGTAATGGATTATAATACTAATTTAATTAGTTGCACTCTTCCTACTAATGATAACCATCTATCTTTGAATATTAGTAGTTTATTTGAAACTTTACTTATAAATAGACTCCATAATTCTATCCTCATTCTCTCCTCAAACAAGAGAATCCCTAGATAAATTTTTGGTAATTTTGCCTCCTCAATTTAAAGTAAACTTCAAATCCCTACTCTAATTCTAGCTGGAGTGTTTAGGAAGTAAATTTTAAATGTTGTCCTATTATATTTCTGCCCTGATGCTCTTTCATATTAGTTTAATAAGTTATTCAAAACTTTGATCTCATTTACCCGGGCCCTCTCAAAAAGGATTGTATCATCTACAAATTATTTATGGTTGATGTTTTCGATGTTATTACTAACCTTAATTCCACTTATAAGCCCATATTTGTTAGTCGTCTTCAAGTTCTTACCTAATACCTCTGTCATAATAATGAATAGATATGGTGATAGAGAATCTCCTTGTCTAAGACCTCTATTGGATTTAACTAATTTTGTTACTAAATCATTGAACAACATTGACTATGATACTATAGATATATAAGCTTTAATCCATTTGACCCATTTATTCTTAAATCTAAACTTTTATACTACTACAAAAAGAAATTTTGATTTAACCCAATCATAGTATTTACTCATATCATGTTTTAAGATCATTGCTCTCTCTTTTCTTAAAGCTATCGAATACATAACTTCAAGAGCTACTATGATATTATACAAAAACTCTCTCCTTCACAAATCCTCCTTGCTCTTCTAAAATATTTTTTTCTAAAAATGGTTCTTAATCAATTTACGATCACTTTGGAGATTATCTCATATGTCTTATTACATAGGCTTGTGGGTCTAAAAGAATCAAACAATTTTTCATTGTTTATTTTTTGGAATAAGGGTAAGATAAGTTATATTTATTTTATAAGGTATATAATGTTTTACTCTAGATTGTTCCACTTCCACCAATAAAGAATCCTTCACTATTTCCCAATTATATTGATAAAATATTGTGGAGAGCCCATTTAGACCTAGGTATTTATCCTTATCAAAATATAAAAAATTCGAATGAACTTCTTCCAAAGTAATAGGATCCATAAATTCCCTATTGTCTTCATCTATTATAACTAAAGTTACTTCTTGTAGTTGTTTATCATTAAAAACTTAATACACCTATGATCCTAAAATATTTTAGTAAAAAAGCGTTACTTCCTTTTTGATTTCACTTGAGTCTTCAATCCAAACCCCTTCTACTGATTTAATTGT
Source organism: Wollemia nobilis (assembly GCA_028583015.1). NCBI lineage: Eukaryota > Viridiplantae > Streptophyta > Pinopsida > Araucariales > Araucariaceae > Wollemia > Wollemia nobilis. The sequence goes on along the minus strand of JAQPPZ010000128.1, from coordinate 382,563 downwards.
ACTAATTTTGGATGTTGGTATCTATACTATTGTCTTCTTATGGAAAAACTATGTATTATTTTCTCCTCCTTTTAACAAATTTTATCTTGATCTTAGTAGTCAAAGTTTCTCTTCCTTACTCAAAATATTATGATATTCACTAAGAAACTCCCTTTCCTCCAATATAGTATTATTATTCTCCCCTTTTTATAATTTTGCAAGTTTCTATTTTAGTTCTTCTTTCCTCTCAAAAATAATTTCCAAAAGTGTTCTTGTTCCATTCTTTTAATCTAGATGTCATTTATTTAATTTATTTTGGAAGTGCATACAACCCACCATTTCTTGAAGAATTTTATTTTTTCTCTATCATATTAGTATATTGAGGATCATCTTCCCACATCTACTCATATTTAAAATATGATTATTTTTTAATTTATTTACCACCATTATAACTCTTATTGGCAAGTGATCTGAACCAATCCTTGTGAAGGTATTAATTTTAGCACAAGTCCCTTCATCTAGCCAATGATATGATAGTAAGCATCTGTATAATTTTTTTCTATCATGTTTTGGCCTCTCCAATTATTGTTACATATATAGTTTCCCTCTTAAAACTCAACCTCCCATTGATTATTATTTTGAATAGAATTTGAGAAATCTCTCATACTTTGGGTTATTTTCCTATTTTTCCTAAATTTTTCATCTAGCTTGGTTATGGAATTAAAATATCCTATGATTATGAATCATTTTTTTGTTCTCTACTTCTTACAAAGGATTCAATCTCACTTCATACTTCTAGTATGCCTTATTGAGTTGTAGTTCCATAGACATTTATAAGGATGAAATACATATCTACAAAGTAGCATGTGACTAAAGAGGCTATCCAATACCTAAATTTATGAATGGTTGCATAGGAGGTTCTAATATAATTTGAACATGTTAGACTCCCTTTGTCGCTCCTTCAAAATCCATAACATCCCATTAACATGTTGCTCATATTAAATGCATAGTTTTAGAAACATATTCCTTTATCATTTTAGTTTTCTAGATACAAAGAATATTAGGCTTATCACTTAAAAAGATCCCTAATACACCTCTACTTTGAAGGCGTATTAGCACGCCTTATTTTCTATGAGATGGTAATCATATCTCATTTGAGGCTACTAGGCCTATCTACAAATTACTAATATTATTAGAATCCTAATCTCGATCTCTAAAGTTTGAATCTAGCTATTGATCTGACTCTTTAATTAATTTAAGGTAAGCAACTAGATCACACTAAAGAATATCAAAATATTCCTATTGATATTGAAAAACAAGATCTAGTTTTGTTATTTGATAAAGAGAAGTTCAACAAAATTAGATTGTGTTCCTTTATCTATGTTTTCTCTTGCTTCCTTGGCTATCGCTTGATAAATTTAGAGTTTTCCTCTTTTTCCCTTGCCTATATTATGAGTAGGTATTATTATTCTATTCCTCAATATTCTTTTACAACTTTAATTTTCAATATATTTATCCTCTCCTAGCTTTTTTGTTGAGAATTTTGACATGTGTTGCTCATTTTTTGGTATTTCCTTGTTAATGGTGGAGTTATTAACATCTACTATTGCTTTTTCTCTACCAATTTTCTTCTCTTAAATAGTACATGGTGTTTTAAGAGAGTCTTTAAAATCTGATGAGGCATATTCATTTAGATGAGTGAGAATATTCATCCCTAAATCAAGATCATACTAAATATACAATTCCTTGCTAATATTTTGATCTTGTTGTACCATATCTTCTAAGACTATTATATTTTTTCTTTATAGGATAAAGCCTCAAAAGAATTGGCATTTCTTCCAATATCCTTCCTTACCAGTCTTTACTATTTATTTACTTTCATTTTTTTGGACCTATTTTTTAAAAGTTGAAAACCATCCTCATCCATAGCCATTTGTAAGTTTCTCTTGTTATTTTCTACATATATTTATGTTGGACTCATCTTAGGGTATGCTATCTTAATATGACCTACATCATGACATCTTTTTCATCTAAAAGATATATTTTCATAATCTATGGTTTGGATCCACAACTTATCCACATACTTAAGAATTATTGATTCTAGTAAATGTTTATGTATATCAATCATGACCAATATCCAAGCATAAATAGCCAAGACTCCATATTTTATAGTTTATGAAATCTCAAGAAATTATCCCATAGTATACCTATTGTCTTGAAGGTATCCATTTCCTTGAATTCAATGGTAACCCATATATCCTAACCCAAACTAGTACTAGAGATAGATTTATATTTTTAGGTGCAAAGCCTTCATACCAGTGGATAAGGAAGAGTCTTGCTCTTCCCATAAACCAAGGATCTCATTTTATTATTCTATATTTTTCCTTCCTAAAACAAAAAATGGTTAGAAATAAATGATAGATTCACTCCTAGATACTTCCAACTCCTATCAATCTATTTTCTCAATATTAAAGCCCCTAGCCAAGACCCATAAAATTTATCAATAAATACCCTATCTTTGAGCAACAAATATTGCTTATTTGTGATATCCTCACTAAAATATACTACTAGGAATAATTCTAATGATTTAGTTATAAATTGATCCATGGGAAGGAAACTATAACTCAAAATCTACTAAAATTTACCAGTATATCTCTAGCGAATATATTATTTAATACTAAACATGTAATAATTTACATGCAAGCAAAATTCTAAGATGATGAAGATGAAAATAAACATAGTTAAAAAATACTAAACCTAGACATAATGTTCTATTTTGTTGATTTCCTAACCCTTGATTGCTCCTCTCATCGTACAAAACCTAGCTGATAAATATCTATAATTTCATTTTTTGAGATTTGAAAATTTTTATTGATGGATGGCTTCAAAAGGTCGTATCTTCCTCAATATGACTCAAATTCCTTCATATGACCACTCATTTTATATATCTTCAAATTTGGCATAAATTGATCCAAGGATCATCTGAATTGAACAACCCTTCCCAAAAAATAACTCCTAAAATATGAGATGTTTTTCAAGAAAGCTTTACCCTTATGTTTCCCTAGTTTCAAATAGTTGTCTTCATATGGTCATATTTCCCTCAATGCTACTTGGATTCTTTCACATGACCACTTATTTCAAATATTTTTAAATTTCACACAAAATTGTACAAGAATCATCTAAATCAAACAACTCTATGCAAAGATATGGCTCTTGAAAGATGTTTCATTTTTTATGGAAAAAACCTTCAAAACTTAACCCATGTAGTAATAACATAAAAATATTCATAACTATTAGAATTGTTCTTATTAATACCATAGACCAAGGTTCAAATATCATGGGTAATTTTTACCATTTGTATCAAGTATTATTAGCTAAATTAGTTAGATTCCTTGAATTTTAAAAATAAAACCAAGGTTCAAAGTTTGTATCTTACTAAACAATACATACATAATTGTTTTTTTTTTTTTTTGGTAATATTAAGAGATGGGTGTTTTGGCCAGGAATCCCCCAACATGTTACAACAAATCCACCAGGGAGACACACATCCAACCCCTCAAACACTCACCCACACCACGGTTTGAACGTTGGCTTCCCGAAGAAGAGCCAAATCCTAAACTATTGCGTTGCACCCCTAAGTGCTTAAATAAATTAAAAATAATACAATACATATATAATTGTTAAACTATTATAATACTACTATATAATCTTATTATAATATAATAAAACTTGTTTCAATTTCATATAAACTAAAAAAATTATTATTATTATAAAATAATTATATATTTAAATTTTTAAAAAAGCAATATTAAAACTAATTCATACAAAAATAAAAAATAAAATAAAATTTTAATATCTACGTTAGTCTTATATTATATTGGAGCAAATTATTTAAAAAATTAACCCCAAAAGCAAAAGGTTCTCTCCAAGATTAAAATAGCATCCAAGAAAATGTTGTAAAATCAAGTCATTAAAGATTCTGCATAAAGAAACTAAAGTGCCTTTACTTATACCAAGAGAACATAGCAATTAATAATGACTAGTTATTCTATTTTTATTATCTTTAACTCTTCTTAGGTTTTAAACTTACATAAAGTAAAATATTGTTATTGCAATTACCTCTATGCCTTCTACCGCCACTGTATAAATTAATGCAATACCCACAACTACTATTGTTTGTGTAGAACAGTAAATAGTTAAAAAAAAAAAATAGATTCCACATTTTTATTTGATGAATTGATGTTTTATACAAATCTAAAGCTCTTATTGTGCAACATTTAGTTAATATCCTTTAACTTAACACATTAAAGTTCAAATTTCGTCATCGTATAACTAAAGTAGAATAACAACCATTTCAAAACTTTTTTTAAATATATAATCTTTTAATATTATATATCACTTAAATTTTAAATTGTATACTATTTAATGTAAAATTAAATGGGTCATAACATAATTAATGGGATAATATAAAGGTTTAGCTTCCAAGGTTTAAATTGGTATGTGCTAATTTCCTATTGATAAGCTTAGTTCTGGGTTTTACAACACAATAGTTCAATAGTTGAATATATAATCAACACACAAATTTAAAATTAATTAAAGGTTTTAATATTTTAAAAAATATAATTTTTATCAATAATATTTTGGTTCAATGGTTGGATATATAAATAATGTAGTCTAGAATAAAGTTCAAACCTCCGTCACAATCGCAAAAGCATTGGAATTTTCCAACAAAAACCCAAGTTCAATCCTCGGGAAGGGATGTATTTTTCTTTTTGATTTGGTTAAAGTGAGAAACCTCTGCTCAACATACATAATAATGGAAGCTTTTAGCAACAAAAGACTAAAGTTATGGATGCTTTACTCCTTATCCACCTTATTTTTTTTTTTTATCTGATAGACAATGTTAGCAGGGATTAATATATTCTATTTAAAAAAAAAAAAAACTATATAACTAAAATAAAAACACAACCCTTTCAAAACTGTTTTTTAATATATAATCATTTAATATTATACATCACTTAAATTTTAAGTTGCATACTACTTAACCTAAAATTGCATAATAGGTCTTAACATAATTATTGGGGACACGGTGGTTTTAGTTTTGGTTATTTCAGAGGTCTAAGGTTCAAAGGTATTGGTGTGTGTTAATCCCTTATTAATAAGTTTAGTTCTGGAGCTTACAAAGAATCATAACTAAAATAAGAATGCTCAACAGTAAATATTGATCATAAAAATTTCTTACACTATCCAAATTAAAAAACATAATTAATACAAATTTACAACAAACCATAATTTTAATATCGTTTTTAAGAATAAAAATAAAATATACGGTTGCCTTATAAAAAGACTCTTAGACATATCATTTTCTATTTCATTTCTATTTGATCGTTAGAAGTGCTTATTTTTAAGATTGATTTATTTACTAATTATAAATTTGAATTATTTTTCGAAATTGTGTGGTGTAGTTTGTAAGGTTATATTAATGTTTTTATCATGAAATTTCTTTTCACTTAAATTTTTTTTTTTTATATCTTTCAATTTTATAAAATGTTTTTAAAGGAACATCTTTCTTTAAATTTTAACAAAAGTAAGGATAATGTAATTTTCAAAGTAAAATTGATGGAGTTTTTGTAAGGATAATGTAATTCTCCAAGTAAAGATGATGGAGTTTTTGTAAAGATTTAGATAATTTTAAATAAAGATTTAAGATGTTAATTTTATTAAAATAAGTTATATATTATATAATATAATTAAAAACAAAATATTAATAAAATAAAAATTATATTCTATATTTTATTTAATAAATATTAAAAATTATTTCACTAAAACCATTTTATATGATTAAACACTCATATCAAATTCGACAAAGGTTATCTCATATGCAATAAAAGTCATATCAAACACCCTTTACCTCGTTGCTGATGTACGATATGAGTGCGTCAATGGCCATGATCCCGCTTTGGTATATGAGTTTTCCTCTACGGCTTTAACCCTTTACCCTTCAAAGTCCGTACTCCTTACGACAGGATATCAGTGCATCATTGGCCATGACGCCGCTTTGGTATATGAGTTTCGATCTAAGGACAGGATATCAGTGCGTCAATGGCCATGACGCCGCTTTGGTATATGAGTTTCGATTGAAGGACAGAATATGAATGCGTCAATGGCCATGACGCCGTTTTGGTATACGAGTTTCAATGTAAGGATTTAGAGCAATTAATTTTCAAGAAAAAAAATTAATAATTAAAATAATTGGTAACATCATTGAGATTAAACTTTGATATTATTTATAATTTTAGTTGGTTAAGTTAGGTAAGACAAGGTCAATGGTCAGGTTAGGTAAGAGAAGGTAATTGGAACTCAGACTATGTAGGACATCTTTCCATCTAAGGATTTAGGCGGTTAATTTTGAATTTTTTTTTAATAAATAAGATAATAGGTAACACCATTGAGATTAAACTTTGATATTATTTATAATTGTAGTTGGTTAGGCTAGGTAAGACAAGGTCAATGGTTAGGTTAGGTGAGGTAAGGCAAGGTCAATGGTTAGGTTAGGTAAGACAAGGTCAATGGAACTCAAACTATGTAGGGCATCTATTTTAGGCAGCCTACATTGAGACAACCAACCGACAAACACTTTGTTCCTATCAACAAGCTTATCCTTTTTGAATATGAAGGGTTTAAGCTTAAATCTCTTAAAAAAATACTCAAAACCTTAACATCATAAGAGATTTAAAAGTGCTATACCATTGCTTTAACCATTTTTCAATTCTTACATTCATCACCATCCATTTACCTATCATATTAAGATTCCATTGTTATAGTTTCTAGACTATTGAGTAGTGTCCCAAGAGATGGTCTATACTCTCCTCCTTTTTACATAGAACACATTGTGAGGGGACATGAAAACCCCTTTCATAAGGTTATCCTAGGATAAAATTCTTCTATGACCTACTAGCCAAACAAAAATTTTGACATTAGGAATAATCAAGCCAAATATATCTTCATATTCTTGTGGTATTCATCTTTTGTTCATGGTTTACATTATATCCATTTTTTGTTTTGTATCTCCTACGCTATTCAACTCCCAAATCAGCTTATCCTTGGCTTCCCTTAGAATAATCATTGTTGTTATTTTCCTGCTCAACTGCCTCCTAACATCAATGTCTTGTATACTTATAAAAAACCTTCTTTCCATTTGTATCTTCCTATCACCATATTTGTCTTCAAGTAACCTCATCCATGGGTTCAAAATTAGATCTAGATTGAGTGGTTTTTTATCACACCAATTATCCATCCAAATAGAATTTTCTTCTCTAATTCCCACCATCCATATTAGACCTTTAATCACTAAATCTATTGATTTTTGTAAATCTTTTCATACTGCAAAACCATCTAGTAGTGAGGATACAGGAAATATTAATCTTGGGTCATTGGTCTCAATGTACTTAGAAGAATTCTTGCCCATTGTCTTTGACTCTCTTTGTGTAATATCCATAGTAATTTTCCCCTAAGAGCTAAGTTTGCATCCATAAGAACTCTTAAATCGAGATCTCCTCTAGTTTTATCATTACACACCTTGTTGCATTTCACCAAAGAATATTTTCTCTTATCATGTAATTTGACCACAAAAATGACCACATAATATAGATTAATTTTTTTTGTTGATTTTCACATAGTACGCAAGGACATATCATATTTTGGAATGGCTTATAATACTTATTTAATTAGTTTCAATCTTCCTACTAATAATAACCATCTATATTTGCATATCAGTAGTTTATTTTGAACTCTACTTATAACAAGATTCCATAATTCTATCCTCATTCTCCCCTCAAACAAGATCATCCCTAGATAAATTGCTGGTAATTTTGCCTCCTCCATTTGATGTTTGAATCTAGATATTGATCTGAATCTTTAATTAATTTAAGGTAAGCAATTGGGTCACACTAAAGAATATCAAAATATTCCTATCGATCATGAAAGACAAGATCTAGTCTTGTTATTTGTTAAAGAGAAGTTCAACCAACTTAGATTGTTTTGCTTTCTCTATGTTTTCTCTTGCTTCCTTAGCTCTCGCTTGATAAATTTAGGGTTTTCCTCTTTTTACCCCTCCTATATTAGGAGTAGGTCTTATTAGTCTATTCCTCAATGTTCTTTTAGAACTTTCATTTTCATTAGATTTATCCTCTCCTAGCTCTACTATGGAGACTTTTGACATGTACTACTCATTTTTGGGTATTTCCTTGTTAATGGTGGAGGTACTAACATCTACTACTACATTTTTTCTATCACTTTTCTTCTCCTGAATGGTTCATGGTATTTTAAGAGAGTCTTTAAAATCTGATGAGGCATATTCCTTTGGATGAGTGAGAATGTTCATCCCTAAATCAAGATCATATTAAATATACAATTTCTTGCTAATATTTTGATCTTGTTGTACCATATATTATAAGATTGTTATATTTTTTCTTTACAAGATAAAGCCTCAAAAGAATTGGTATTTCTTCCAATATCCTTCCTTACTAGTCTTTACTATTTAGTTACTTTTATTTTTTTGGACCTATTTTTTGAAAATTGAAAACCATCCTCATCCATAGCCATTTGTAAGTTTCTCTTGTGGTTTTCTACATATGTTTATGTTCGACTCTTCTTAGGGTATGATCTCATAATATGCCCTACCTCATGACATATTCTACATATAAAAGATATGTTTTCATAATCTATGGTTTCCATCCACAACTTATCCACACACTTAAGAATGATTGATTCTAGTAAATGTTTACTTATATCAATCATGACCAATATCCAAGCATAAATAGACAAGAATCCATCTTTTATAGTTTTTTAAATCTCAAGGAATTATCCCATAGTATGCCTATTATCTTGAAGATATCAATTTCCTATAATTCTATGGGAAACCCATATATCCTAACCCAAACTAGTACTAGAGATAGATTTACATTTTTAGGTGCAAAGCCTTCATACCCGTGGATAAGGAAGAGTCTTGCTCTTCCCATAAACCAAGGACCTCATTATATTATTCTATATTTTTTCTCCCTAGAACAAAAAATGGTTAGGAATAAAGGATATATTCACTCCTAGAGACTTTCAACTCCTATCAATCTATTTTCTCAAGGTCAAAGTCCCTAGCCAAGACCCATACAATTTACCAATAACTACCCTATCTTTGAGCAACAAGGATCACTTCTTTGTATGATCCTCACTAAAATCTACTACTAGGAATAATTATAAGGATTTAGTTATAAATTGATCCATGTGAAGGAAACTATAACTCAAAATCTACTAAAATTTACCAGTGTATCTATAGAGAATTTATTATTTAAAAATAAACATGTAGTAATTTGCATGCAAGAAAAAATTCTAAGATAATGAAGATGAAAATAAAAAAGTTAAAAAATACTACACCCAGACATAATGTTCTATGTTCTTGATTTCCTAGTCCTTGATTGCTCCTCCCATCATACAAACCCTCGCTGACAAATATCTACAATTTCATTTTTTGAGACTCGAAAAATTTTCATTTATGGATGACTTCAAAATGTCGTATCTCTCTCAATATCAGTCAAATTCCTTCATATGACCACTCATTTTAAAGCTCTTAAAATTTGGCATAAATTGATCCAAGAATCATCTAAATTGAATAACCCTTCCCAAAAAAATATCTCCTAAAAGATGAGATTTTTTTCAAGAAAAATTTGTCCTAACGTTGCCCTAGTTTCAAATAGTTGTCTTCATATGATCATATTTCCCTCAATGGTTCTTAGATTCTTTCAAACGACTACTTATTTCAAAGATCTTTATATTTCACACAAAATGGTACAAGAATCATCAAAATCAAACAACTCTATGCAAATATATAGCTCTTGAAAGATGTTTCATTTTTTTTTTTTGTAAGAAAACCATCAAAACTTAACCCATGTAGTAATAACATATAAACATTCATAACTATTTGAATTATTCTTATTAATACCATAGACCAAGATTCAAATCTCATACGTGAGTCTTACCATTTGTATCAAGTGGTATTAACTAAATTAGTTATATTCCTTATTTTAAAAAGAAAACCAAAGTTCAAAGTTTATATCTTATTAAACAATACATACATAATTTTTAAACTACTATAATACTACTATATAATTATACTATAATATAATAAAACTTATTTCAATTTCATATAAACAAAAAAAAATATTATTAATATAAAATAATTATATATTTACATTTTAAAAAATAAAAGTTTAATACCCTATTGAACCAACTATTTAAAAGATTAACCCCAAAAGCAAAAGGTTCTCTCCAAGTTTAAAATATCATCCAAGAAAATGTGGTAAAAGAAACTAAAGTGCGAGTACATGGCAATTAATAATGACTAGTTATTCTGTTTTTATTATCTTTAACTCTTCTTAAGGTTTCCAACTTCCATAAAGTAAAATATTGTTATTGCAATTACCTCTATACCTTCTACCGCTATTGTATACATTAATGCAATACCCACAACTACTGTTGTTTGTGTAGAATAGTAAATAATTAAAAAAAGAAAAAATAGATTCCACATTTTTATTTGATGAATTGATGCTTTATACAAATCTAAAGCTCTTCCTGTGCAACATTTAGTTAATATCCTCCAATTCAACACATTAAAGTTCAAATTTTGAATAACTAAAGTAAAATAATAATCATTTCAAAACTTTTTTTAAATATATAACCATTTAATATTATATATCACTCAAATTTTAAATTGTATATTTTTAATATAAAATTATATAATAGGTCATAACATAATTAATAGGGATAAGCATGTGCTAATCATTTATTGATAAGCTTAGCTCTCGGACTTACAACACAATGGTTCAACGGTTGGATATAGAATCAACACACAAAATTAAAATTATTTAAAAGTTTTAATACTTTAAAAAAAAATATAATTTTTATCAATAATATTTTGGTTCAATGGTTGGATATATAAATAACTTAGTTTATAATAAAGTTCAAATCTCTACCACAATGGCAAACGGCATTGGGTTTTTCGAAAAGAAACCCAAGTTCCCCAATTTGTCCTCAACTCTTCCAACAATTAAAAAAAAAAACTCAAATCTCAACCTAAGGTGTGACTAAGTTATATGAAAGATATAAACCACACTAAAGTTCAAATCTCAAGATTTTAACAACAAAAAGATTAAAGTTATGGATGCTTTACTCCTTATCCACCTTATTTTATTTTGTATGTGAACCCTATAATATTATAATGTTGCAATGTTGCAGGTAATAAATTAATATATTCAATCTATATAACTAAAGTAAAAAGACAACCTTTCAATTTTTTTTTTAAATATATAACCTTTTAATATTATACATCACTTAAATTTTAAATTGCATACAAAATTACATAATAGGTCATAACATAATTATTGGGGAAAGTGTGGTTTTAATTTTCGTTTTTTTTTTAATTTAAATTTCAAAATGCGTCATGTGTGTTAGTGTAAATATAAAATTGCCTTAGACATATCATTTTCTATTTCATTTCTATTCGATCGTTAGAAGTGCTCATTCTTTCTTAGATTGATTTATTTATTTATTTATTATAAATTTGAATCATTTTTCAAATTACGTGGCATCCTTTGCCGGGTTATATTAATGTTTCTATCATGAAATTTCTTTTCATTTTAATATCTTATGGTTTTAATTTTATAGAATGTTTTTAAAGAAGCATCTTTGTTCAAATTTTAACAAACGTAAGGATGATGTGATTCTCCAAATAAAGTTGATGGAGTGTTGGTAAATATTTTGAAAATTTTAAATAAATATTTAAGATTTTAATTTTATTAAATTAAATTATATATTATATAATATTATTGAAAACAATATATTAATAAAATAAAAATTATCTTCCATATTTTTATTTAATAAATATTAAAAACTATTTTACCATTAAAAACCATTTTATATGATTAAACACTCAGCTTATCTCATATGCAATAAAAGTCATATCATATACCATTTACCTAGTTGCTGATATAAGATATGAGTGCGTCAATGGCCATGCTCCTGCTTTGGTATATGAGTTTTGCTCTACGGCTTTAACCCTTTACCCTTCAAAGTATGTACTCCTTACGATAGGATATCACTGCGTCAATGGTGCTAGAAAAGCTAAACCTCATTTCATCCCGTCGAAGGTCGTTTCGGTTTCGGAGGCGAGCAATTCCGGGAATCGCTCGTCCATTCAGGAAAGGAGCGATTTCGGGAATCGCCCGATCAAAACAGCGACATATTTTTCCTGCCTGCAGGTGATTTGACAGGGATGTGTACTTTCGCTTGACATGATTTGACATTTCTGACATTTCCCGCGTGCAGGTAGTTGATGTAGTTTCCCCGCCTTTTGTCCTCCCAGTCCAACTATATATACCTTCTTAGTTGGCATTTTGTCTAGATGCAGAATATCAGAAGAGAGGGAGCAGAGAGCAGATCCACATCAGTTCCGAGCAGCAGTCTCGGGTGTGTTTTCGCATCTTTGTTTATCTTGCAATCTTCTTTGCAGATGTTTGTAAACCCTGAGTTGAGGAGCTTGTAATTTTCATCCGCTTATATAAATAAAATTTGTTTACCATCTTTTGCGTATTTGGAAGGGTCTTTTCTATTTTTCCATGCTCTTCTGAGTTTGAGTCTTTGCTCTCATTGTTCTCCAACATTTGCTTATGGTGCTATTAGTTTAAACTTGAGCACAATTGATTTTTCAAGGAGTAAAAGATAGCGACCGATGTCTTTGTTTTTAAAACCACAAGTCGCTCAAGCCTATGAGCGACTCCGACTAATCGCTCTTGCTAGCGAGCAACTCCCATCATCGCTCTTGCTAGCGGGTGAATCCCGTCGTCACTTAGCAAGCGAGCGACTTGGTGAAGTCTCCCTCCCTTCGTTGATGACGCTCTTGTTGGCGATTCAAAACTTCAGCTAACCTCCATCGCTTTAACTTGCACGTGATTCCCGTTATCGCGAATCAAACTGGCAATCATCGTCTTCTAAGAAATCTAACTCCCATTGTCGCTCATTCAAAGAGTGACTCCCGTCATCGCCAATTGACACAAGCAATTTCAGGTAAAATTATCTTGAGCGATTTTGTCTTTTTGCCAGCTAAGTAAGGAGCGATCTTCGTCTTGAAAAGAAGCTCATTGTCGCTCACCTTTAAGAGCGACACCCGACATCGCTCATTTTTTGAGTGACCTCCGGTTGTCTCTACCCTAGCGAGTGACGCTCAGAGTCACTATTGGGAGTCGACGACTCCCGTGATCGCTGGGTCTTTGAGTGACGCCCGTCGCGCATTTGAAACCTTTAATTTGGTATTAGAGCTTCAATGTATTGACGCAGAGGATGAAGCATGGCTTCTGGTAGTAACAACCTGCAGTTGCAGATCCCGGACTTCAACGACAAAAACTATGACTACTGGAGCATCCAGATGAAGATCTTGTTCGGATCTTAGGAGCTATGGGAGTTGGTCAAGAACGGCTACCCAGAACTGGCAGATGCAGCAGCACTGACCACCCTCTCCCAAGCATATAAGGACCTGTTGAAGGAGAATATGAAGGACTACAAGGCCCTATTTTACATTATGCAAGCGGTTGAGGAGACTATCTTCCCGCGGATTGCATCTGCAACCAAGGCGAAGCAAGCCTAGGAAATCCTGGCCAGCTCATATCAGGGCACCAACAAGGTGAGGTTGGTGAAGCTACAAATGCTAAGGAGGGAGTTCGAGAACCTACAGATGAATGAGTCGGAGTCCATGAGTGACTTCTTCACCTAGACCATAGACATCATCAACCAGATGCAGTTGAATGGAGAAATCATGTAGAGCTAGAGAATCGTGGAGAAGATTCTCCGAAGCTTAACTTCTAAATTTGACTTTGTTGTGATAACGATAGAGGAGTCGAGGTATCTGACAATTCTCTCGGTAGATGAGCTCATAGATTCCCTGTAGACGCATGAGCAGAGGCTGAGTCGTTCATCTCAGTTGTCTCTGGAGCAGGCGTTCAAGGCACAAGACTCATTCTAAGATAGTGGCATAAAATATTCCCACCATGGAGCCTCTAATTTACGAAGAAGAGGCAGAGGCAGGCGTGGGAAAGGCAACAAGCAAGGAGGAAGGTTAGACCCTAATGAGGGAGATACCAACTACAACTTCCATCAAAAAGGAGGAAGAGGCGGTGCAAAAAATCAACAAAGTGGATCTAGTCAGAAGAAGGACAAATCCAAGGTCCAATGTTACTACTGCAAGAAGTTCGGCCATTACATCTTTGAGTGCAGAAAAAGGATGGCCAAGGAGAACCAACAACAAGCCCATTACACACATGAAGCTGGAAATATGGGGTGCAGAGATGCAGGTGGGAACGTGTTGTTGAATTGTAGTATTGAGGAGGAGAGCTAGAAGAATGTTTGGAATCTCAACAACGGATGCATCAACCATATGATGGGGAACAAGGAGATATTCGTAAAACTAGATGAAATAGTCTAGTCCGAGGTCAATATGGAGAACAACAACAAGGTTCTTATGATGGGAAAAGGAAAAATCCTCATCCGCACCAGGTAGGGTGAGAGAAATTAGATCTATGATGTCTACTATATTCCTGGTCTAAAGCACAACCTATTGAGTGTTGGACAACTCGTGCAGAAGGGACACACTATGTAGTTCAAGGATGGAGTCTACACCATCAGAGACAAAGTGCATGGACAGATTGCAACTATGTCCATGATGAAAAATAAGATGTTTCTGCTGTAGATTCAGAACGAGTCTCTAATGTCTCTGAGTGTAGTTGTGAAGGATGCTACCTGGCTATGGCATCTCAGATTCGATCACCTGAGCTTCAATGGCCTGAATTTGTTGCATAAGAAGCAAATGGTGAAGGGTTTACCCTTCATTGAGCAAGTGAATCAAGTTTTTGAGGGTTGCTTAGTCGTAAAACAACACCGAGATTCATTCCCTTTCGGGCAGTCTTGGAGGGCTTCACAACCACTAGAGCTGGTGCACTTAGACATTTGTGATTCGATGCAGACCAATACCTTTGTCGAAAATAAATAATTCCTGACTTTCATTGATGACTTCAGTCGAAAGACATGGATTTATCCCATAAAGTTGAAGTTAGAAGCATTTTCTAGATTCAAGTAGTTCAAGGCTCTGGTGGAGAAATAAAGCGACTACCAGGTCAAAACCCTCAGGACAGACGGAGGAGGTAAATACATCTCCAACGAATTCCACAACTTTTGTAAGAAACATGGAATTCATAGGTAGCTTACTGCTAGATACACACCGCATCAGAATAATGTAGCTGAAAGGAAGAACAAAATGATCATAGAGATCGATCGGAGCATGCTGAAGGTAAAAGATTTACCACATGAGTTCTGGGTAAAATTTGTGTCATGTGCAGTCTACTTGCTGAACATATGTCCCACCAAGAGCATGAAGGATAAAATTCTTGAGGAATCCTGGAACAATCAAAAGCCGAGTGTGGCTCATTTACATGTGTTCGGGTGCATTGCATATGCACATATTCCAGAAGAGAAGAGGCAGAAGCTAGATGACAAGGCAAAGAAATGTATCTTCACAAGATACAGTGAGCAGGCGAAGACATACAGGTTGTATAATCTTGTGATGAAGAAACTTGTCATCAGCTGCGATGTGAAGTTCCTGTAAGATGAAGCCTGGAACTAGAAATTGAAGACTAGCCAACCAGAGCCAGCAGTTGTTGAGTTTGTGGACTTAGAAGAGAACACTATGCAGCCACATGTATCCTTAAGCAACAACAACGATGGTGGCAATAGCAACATAGCATCACCATCTCAGTCGCCTCCACTTGCAAGCAGAATCTTGAACTTGAGAACACCCGTGAAGATGAGGAGCTTGCAAGACATCTACAAGGCGACCCAAAATCATGAAGATGAGGAATATTATGACTTTGCATTCTTTACTGAGTGTGATCCAATTGAGTTTGAAAAGGCAAGTCAAAATCATAAGTGGATGAAGACGATGGACGAGGAGATAGACATCATTGAGAAGAACGACACATGGCAGCTAGAAGATCTTCCAACAAAAAAGAAGACCATTGGGGTCAAGTGGGTTTATAAAACCAAGTTCAACACCCAAGGAGAAGTGGACAGGCATAAGGCCGGACTGGTGATGAAGGGATACAATAAAAAATTAGGCATTGACTACCATGAAATGTATGTGCCTGTAGCTCGACTTAACATAGTCAGGATGATCCTGGGACTGGCAGCCCAAAAGGGTTGGAAAGTGTACCAGATGGATGTCAATTATACCTTCCTCAATGGTGTGTTGGAGGAGGAGGTCTACATAGACCAGCCACCAGGTTACAATATTGAAGGACAAGAGGGCAAGGTCCTAATGTTGAAGAAGGCCTTGTATGGGTTGAATCAGGCACCTAGGGCATGGTCCATCCGGATTGATGACTACTTTCAGGAGAATGGTTTTGTCAAATGTCCATATGAGCATACCCTGTACCTGAATACAAATGAAGTATGAGAACTAATAATCATCTTCCTATATGTGGATGATATGATTTACACTGGCAATAGTAATGCCCTGTTTGACCAGTTTAGAACAACCATGAAGGAGTTCAAGATGATAGATTTGGGGTTGATGAAGTATTTTCTTGGCATCGAAGTTGACCAATCAGCAGATGGCATTTTCATTTCTCAGGGTAAGTATGCGAAGGATGTCCTGAAGTGGTTCAAGATGGAGGACAACAAACCTGCCATCACACCTTTTGCCACAGGACTGAAACTGAGTAATTTGGATTCTAGTAGGAATGTTGATCCAACTCTATTCAAGAGGCTAGTTGGCAGTCTCATGTATTTGAATACAACTCAGCCAAATCTTATGTTCGGAGTCAGCTTGATCAGCTGATTTATGGATATTTCAAAGGACACGCATTTGTAAGCAGGGAAGTTGATCTTACACTATGTCGACAGGATGCAAAACCATAGTATATTTTATGCTAGATGAGACCAGCTGGAACTGGTGGGCTACACAGATAGTGATTGTGTTGGCAACACTAATGATCATAAGAGCACTTTAGGATATGCTTTCCATCTCAGATCAGGAGCAGTGTCATGGGCATCCAAGAAGAAACCAATTGTTGCATTATCCACTATTGAGGCTGAGTATATCATTGCCATTTTAGCCGCATGCTAGGTAGTATGGCTACAAAGGGTTTTGGGTGAACTAAACCATCCACCGAAAGGGGTGACAACAATTTTTTGTGATAACCTCTGCTTTAGCACTATGAAAGGATCCAATGTTTCATGGGTGGACAAAGTACATCGACATCAGGTATCACTTCATCAAAGACCTGGTGAAGTTGGGTGATGTTTAGCTATAGTTTTGCAGATCCAAGGAGTAGGTAGCTAATATTTTCAAGAATCTTGGAGGAGGATTTTAGTAGATTGCATGAGTAGTAGGATGTCAAAGTGCTTGTGAAATCAGGTTTAAAGGAGGGTGTTAGAAAATTTAAACCTCATTTCACCCTGCCAAAGGTCGTTTCGGAGGTGAGCGATTCTGGGAATCACTCACCCACTACAAAAATCTCGAGAATCGCTTAGGAAAGGAGCATTTTCAAGAATCGCCCGACCAAAAAAAAAAGATTTTTCTTGCCTATAGGTGATTTTACGAGGATGTGTACTTTTGCCTGACATGATTTGACATCTCTGACATTTCCTGCATGCAGGTATTTGATGTAGTTTTTCCACATTTTATCCTCCTAGTCCAACTATATATACCTTCTTAGTTGGCATTTTATCTAGATGCACAATAGCAGAAGAGAGGGAGTAGAGAACATATTCGTATCAGTTCCGAGCAGTAGTCTCAAGTGTGTTTTTGCATCTTTGTTTATCCTACAATCGTATTTACAAATGTCTATAAACCCTTAGTTGAGGAGCCTGTAATTTTCATCTACTTATATAAATAAAATTTGTTTACCATATTTCGGGTATTTGGAAGAGTCTGTCTAACTCCTCTTTGTTTTATTTTTCCCTGCTCTTCTACGTTTGAGTCTTTGCTCTCATTTTCTCTAAAATTTGTTTATGGTGCTATTAGTTTAAACATGAGCACAATTTGTTTTTCAAGGAGTAAAAGACAACGATCGTTGTCTCTATTTTTAAAACCACAAGTCACTCAAGCCTATGGGAGACTTTGGTTGTCGCTCTTGCTAGCGAGCGACTCCCATCATCGATCTTGCTAGCGGGTGACTTCTGTTGTCACTTATCAAGTGAGCGACTTGGTGAAGTCTCCATCCCTTCGTTGACGATGCTCTTGCTGGTGATTCGAAACTTTAGTTGACCTCCATCGCTTTAACTTGCATGTGATTCCTGATATCGTGAATAAAACTGGTGATCATTGTCTTCCAAGAAAACTAACTCCCACTATCACTCATTAAAAGAGTGACTCCCGTCATCGCCAATTGACAAGAGCAATTTCGAGTAAAATTGTCTTGAGTGATTTTGTATTTTTGTGAGCTAAGTAAGCAACGATCTTCATCTTGAAAAGAAGGTCATTGTCACTCACCTTTAAGAGAGATTCCCAACATCGCTCATTTTTTGAGTGACCATCGGTTGTCGCTACCCTAGAGAGTGATGCTCAAAGTTGCTGCTAGGAATCAGTGACTCCCATGATCGCTCGCTAGGGTAGTGACTACCTACTGTCGCTACCCTAACGAGCAATGCTCGGAGTCATTGTTGGGTCTCCGAGTGACACCTATCATGCATTTGAAAACTTTAAATTGGTATCAAAGCTTTAGTGCCTTGACGTGGAGGTTGAAACATGGATTTCGGTAGTAACAACCTACAGTTACAGATCCCAGGCTTCAACAACAAGAACTATGACTACTACAGTATCTAGATGAAGATCATGTTCGAATCTTAGCAGATGTAGGAGTTGGTCAAGAAGAGTTACCCAAAACCGATAGATGTAGCAACACTGACTGCCCTCTTTGAAGCAGATAAGTACCTGTTGAAGGAGAATACGAAGAAGGACCAGAATGCCCTATTTTACATTATGCAAGTGGTTAAGGAGACGATATTCCCTCAAATTGCATCTGCAACTAAGGCAAAGCAGGCCTGGGAAATGCTAGTCAGTCATATTAGGGCACAAACAAGGTGAAGTTTGTGAAGCTGCAAATGCTAAGGAGGGAGTTCGAGAACCTGCATATGAATGAGTCGAAGTCCATGATTGACTTCTTCACCCAGACCACGAACATCATCAACCAAATGCGGTTGAATGGAGAAATCATGCAGAGCCAGAGAATTATGGAGAAGATTCTTAGAAGCCTACCTACTAAATTTGACTCTATTGTGATAGCAATAGAGGAGTCGAGGGATCTAACAACCCTCTCGGTAGATGAGCTTATGGGTTCCCTATAGATGCATGAGCAGAGGTTGATCCGTTCATGTCAGTCCTCTCTGGAGCAGGATTTCAAGGTGCAAGTCTCATTTTGATATAGTGGCAGACAATATTCCCACCATGGAACCTCTAGTTTACAAGGAGGAAGAGGCATAGGTAGGCATGAGAAAGGCAACAAGAAGGGAGGAAGGTCTGACCCTATTGTGGGAGAGATCAATTGCAACTTCCATCAAAAAGGAGGAAGATGCAGTATGAAAAATCAACAAAGTGGATCCATTCAGAAAAAGAACAAATCCAAGATCAAATGTTACTACTGCAAGTTCGGCCATTACATCTTTGAGTGCAGAAAAAGGATGGCCAAGGAGAACTAGCAGCAAGCCCATTACACACATGAATCCAAAAATACGGGGTGTAGAAATGTAGGTGACAACGTGTTGGTAACTTGTAGTATTAAGGAGGATATCCAAAAGAATGTTTGGTATCTCGATAGTGGATGCATCAACCATATGACGGGGAATAAGGATATGTTCTCACAACTGGATGAAACACTCTAGTCTGAGGTCAATATGGAGAACAACAACAAGGTTCCTATGATGGGAAAAGATAAAATCCTCATCTGCACCAGGCATGGTGAGAGAAAGTAGATCTGTGATGTCTACTATATTCCTGGTCTGAAGCACAACCTGCTAAGTGTTGGACAACTCATGTAGAAGGGACACACTATCTAGTCCAAGGATGGAGTCTGTACCATCAAAGACAAAGTGCATCGACAGATTGCAACTATGTTCATGATGAAAAATAAGATGTTTTCACTGTAGATTCAAAACAAGTCTCTTACGTCTCTTAGTGCAGTTGTGAAGGATGCTATCTAGATATGGCCTAAATCTATTGCATAAAAAGCATATGGTGAAGGATTTACCCTTCATTGAGCAGGTGAATCAAGTTTGTGAGGGATGCTTAGTCATAAAACAACATCGGGATTCATTCCCTTCTGGGTAATCTTGGAGGGATTCACAGCCACTAGAGCTGGTGCACTCAGACATTTTTGGTCTGATGCAGACCAGTACCTTTGCTGAAAACAAATACTTCTTGACCTTCATTGATGACTTCAGTCGAAAGACATGGATTTATCCCATAAAGCTGAAGTTAGAAGCATTTTCTAGATTCAATGAGTTCAAGGCTCTGGTGGAGAAATAGAGTGGCTACCAGTTCAAAACGCTCAGGACATATGGAGGAGGTGAATACATCTCCAACGAATTCCACAACTTTTGTAAGAAACATGGAATTCACAGGTAGCTTACTACTAGATACACACCATAGCAGAATGATGTAGCTGAGAGGAAGAACAGAACGATCATAGAGATGGATCGAAGCATGCTGAAGGTAAAATATTTACCGTATGAGTTCTAGGTAAAAGTTGTGTCATGTGCAGTCTACCTGTTGAACAACCACGATGTGAAGCTCTTAGAAGATGAAGCCTGGAACTAGAAATCGAAGACTGGCCAACTAGAGCCAGTATTTTTTGAGTATGTGGACTTAGAAGAGAACACTATGCAACCACCTATAGCCTCAAGAAACAACAGCGGTGGTGGTAGTAGCAACACAATCTCACCATCTCAATCGCCTCTACTTGCAAGCATAATCCTGAAATTGAGAACACCCGTGAAGATGAGGAGCTTGCAAGACATCTACAAGATGACCCAAAATCATGAAGATGAAGAACATTCTAACTTTGCATTCTTTACTGAGTGTGATCTAGTTGAGTTTTAAGATACAAGACAGACTCAAAAGTGGGTGAAGGCGATGGATGAGGAGATAGATGCCATTGTAAAGAACGACACATGGCAGCTAGCAGATATCCCAATAGGAAAGAAGACGATCGAGGTCAAATGGGTTTATAAAACCAAGTTCAACGCCCAAGGAGAAGTGGATAGACATAATGTCAGACTGGAGGTGAAGGGCTACAAGTAGAAATCAGGCATTGACTACCATGAAGTGTATGCGCTTGTAGCTCGACTTGATACAGTTAAGATGATCTTGGGATTTACAGTCCAACAGGGTCGAAATGTGTACCAGATGGACATCAAGTCTGCCTTCCTCAACGGTGTGTTGGATGAGGAGGTCTACATAGACCAACCATCAGGTTATGAGATTGAAGTACAAGAGGGCAAGATCCTAAAGTTGAAGAAGGCCTTGTATGGGTTGAAGCAGGCACCCAGGGCATGCTACAGCCAGATTGACGACTACTTTTAGGAGAATGGGTTTGTCAAATTCCCATATGAGCATACCTTGTACTTGAAGATAAATGAAGTATGGGAGCTAATAATCATCTGCCTGTATGTGGATGATATGATTTACACTAGCAATAACAACGCCCTATTTGACCAGTTCAGAACAACCATGAAGGAGTTTGAGATGACATATTTAGGGCTGATGAACTATTTTCTTGGCATCGAAGTTGACCAATCAACATATGGCATCTTCATTTCTTAGGGTAAGTATGCGAAGGATGTCCTGAAGTGGTTCAAGATGAAGGACAACAAAACTTCTATCACACCTATTGCCACAGGACCGAAGATGAGTAAGTTGGATTCCAACAAGAATGTTGATCCAACTTTGTTCAAGAGGCTAGTTGGCAGTCCCATGTATTTGATTGCAACTCATCCAGATCTGATATTCGAACTTAGCTTGATCAACTGATTTATGGAGACTCTAAAGGACACACATTGGCAAGTAGGGAAGTGGATCTTGTGCTATGTCAATAGGACACAAAACCATGGTATCTTTTATTCTAGATGAGACCAGCATGAACTGGTGTGCTACACAGATAGTGATTGGGCTAGCAGCACTGATGATTGGAAGAGCACTTTCGGATATGCTTTCCATATCCGATTGGTAGCAATGTCATGGGCATCCAAGAAGCAACCGATCGTTGTGTTATACACTGTTGATGCTGAGTATGTCATCGCCATGTCAGTCGCATGCTAGGCAGTATGGCTATGGAGAGTTTTAGATGAACTGAACCATCCACTGAAAGGGATGATAATAGTGTTTTGTGACAACTCTGCCATAGCACTGTCAAAGGATCCATTGTTTCATGGATGGACAAAGCACATCGACATCAGGTATCACTTAATTAGAGACTTGTTGAAGTCGAACGAAGTTTAGCTATAGTTTTGCAGATCCAAGGAGCAGGTAGCTGATATTTTCATGAAGCCTTTGAAGGAGGAGGACTTCAATAGATTGAGTGAGCATTTGGGTGTCAAAGTGCTTGTGAAATTAGGTTTAAAGGAGGGTGTTAAAAAAGTTAAACCTCATTTCACCCCATCGAAGGTCGCTTCAGATGTGAGCAATTTCGGGAATCACTCGCCCACTGTAGCGATCCTGAGAATCGCTCAGGAAAGAAGCGATTCCGGAAATCGCCCGACCAAAACAACAATAGATTTTTCCCGCCTGTAGGTGATTTGACAAGGATGTGTACTTTCACCTAACATGATTTGACATCTCTGACATTTCTCACATGCGGGTAGTTGATGTAGTTTTCCCACATTTTGTCCTCCTAGTCCAGCTATATATACCTTCTTAGTTGGCATTTTGTCTAGATGCGGAATAACATAAGAGAGGGAGTAGAGAGTAGATCCTCATCAGTTCTGAGTAGCAGTCTCGGGTGTGTTTTCACATCTCTGTTCATCCTCCAATCATCTTTGCTGATGTCTGTAAACCCTCAGTTGAGGAGCCTGTAATTTTCATCCGCTTATATAAATAATTTTTTTTTACCATCTTTTGGATATTTGGAAGGGTTTGTCTAACTCCTCTATGTTCTATGTTTTCCTGCTCTTTTGCATTTGAGTCTTTGCTCTCATTGTTCTCCAAAATCTGCTTATGGTGCTATTAGTTTAAACTTGAGCACAATTAATTTTTCAAGGAGTAAAAGACAATGATCGCTACTCTATTTTTAAAACTGCAAGTCGCTCAAGCCTATGAGTGACTCCGGTCATCGCTCTTGCTAGCGAGCGACTCCCGTCGTCACTCTTGCTAGTAGGCAAATCCCGTCGTCGCTTAGCAAACGAGTGACTTGGTGAAGTCTCCCTCCCTTCGTTGATGATGCTCTTGCTGGCGATTCGAAACTTCAGCTGACCTCTGTCGCTTTAACTTGCATGTGATTCTCGATATCATGAATCAAACTAGCGTTCGCCATCTTCCAAGAAAACTAACTCCCACTGTTGCTCATCGTTGTCGCTCACCTTTAAGAGCGATGTCCGGTATCGCTCATTTTTTGAGCGTCTGCCGACTGTCGCTACCCTAGCGAACGACGCTCGGAGTCGCTGCTAGGAGTCAGTGACTCCCGAGATCGCTGTGTCTCCGAGCGATGCCCATAGCGCATTTGACACCTTCAAATGGCCATAACACCGCTTTGGTATATGAGTTTCAATTTAAGGATAGGATATTAGTGCGTCAATGGCCATGGCGCCGTTTTGGTATATGAGTTTCCATCTAAGGATTTAGAACTGTTAATTTTGAATTTTTTTAATAAATAAGATAACTGGTAACATTATTGATATTAAACCTTGATATTATTTATAATTTTAGTTGGTTAGATTAGGTAAGACAAGGTTAATGGTTAGGTTAGGTAGGACAAGGTCAATGGAACTCAGACCATGTAGGACATCTTTAGATTTAAGGATTTAGAGTTGTTAATTTTGATTTTTTTTAATAAATAAGATAATTGGTAACACCATTGAGATTAAAATTTGACATTATTTATAATTTTAGCTGGTTAGGTTAGATAAGACAAGGTCAACGGTCAGGTCAGGTAAGGAAAATAAGGTCAATGGTCAGGTTAGGCAAGACAAGGTCAATGGAACTCAGACTATGTAGGACATCTAACTTATGCAACCTACATGGAGACAATCAATCAACAAACACTTAGTTCCTACCAACAAGCTTATCCTTCTTGAATATGAATAGTTTAAACTTAAATCTCTTTAAGAGAAAAAAAAAAACCCAATTCCTTAACACTTAACACCGAAAACAAAACTACACAAGCCATTTATAAATAAGATAATTGATAACATCATTAAGATCAAACTTTGATATTATTTATACTTACTTCGTTAGGTTAGATAAAACAAAATTAAAGGGATTCAGACCATGTAGGGCATCTAACCTAGACAATCTACATTAAAACAACCACAAACACTCAATTCCTACCAACCAACTTATCTTTTTAAATATGAATAATTTAAACATAAATCTTTTAAAATATATATCCAAAATAAATAAAAAAACTACACAAAAACGATTGAGATGGGACTAGCTAGTCTTTTACACAAAAGCCATTGAGATGGGACTAGCTAGTCTTTTAAATATCGTGATTCCTTATACTCTTCAATCCTAATTCCGTATCCTCTTCAATGGCTTTTGTGCATTTGCTTATTTGACAACCATTATCCAAACCGTATATTCTGGCCGAACATAATTTTGACTTAAACGCTTATTTCTTGCCTAGACAGTAGCACCTTACCGAACATTATGTCGATTTCTTACTTAAACTATTCTGTTTAAAAAATCCGACCCCACCCACCAGCTATATGAAGTAGTTTAAGTCCATGAATTATTGAGGGTTGCAATGCGTTGTCCAAATCTGGTCTTAGGTTAGCATTAATGTGCCTGGTCCTTTCTTTCCAGTTGGAAAGATTACGAGAGATTCAACTAACTGCATTGGCGTTGAAGGTCAGATAGATTAGAAGTCTGCAAGCATGGCTGAAATTGTGGTTAACAGAGAACTGACAATAGCATCGTATGCTAACGAAGGGCTTCTCACGGATAGCCATGTCAAAATCAGGGAAACTCCGTTGGACTTGGGCTGCCTGGACAAAGATGGCTCTCTTGGGGACGTCGTTGTGAAAAATCTGTGGTTGTCGGTGGATCCATATCTCAAATGGTTCTTCAAAAATGAATCTAACGATGGGCTTTATTTCCCCGGCATCAAATTGAACCAGGTTCTGTATTCTTTTTTCTTGGTTTGTTTGTATCTTGATCCTTTCGTTTTTCATATCATAAAGAGATATATGTGTTTTTATTTCTTGTCTGCAGCCTATCACATCCCTTCTGGTAGGGAGAGTAGTCGCATCTGCAAATGCAGCATTTGAAGTGGGTGATTTTGTCACTGGGTTCTATGAGGTGGGGGAGTATACTACTGTTGCAGGATCAAGCTTAAGAAAAATCGATACCAGTCTAGCAAAGCTTTCGGATTTTTTGGGACCCCTCGGTATGGTTTTCTCTGAAACAAAAACATTAGACAATTTTTTTTTTTTAAATCTAAAGGTTTGTAGAGAATTCAATATTGAGAGTGGATATGAACAGGGATGCCCGGAATGACGGCCTGGGGAGGGTTTCTCTTAATTGCCGACCCGAAACCCGGGGAGCAAGTGTTTGTTTCTGCGGCATCAGGCGCCGTCGGACTTTTAGTTGGTCAGTTGGCTAAAATCAAAGGCTGCCGTGTCGTTGGCAGCGTTGGAAGTGACCACAAGGTTGTTTCTATTTTTCTTTATTGGCTGTTAAACTGCTAACCTTAGCCCGTGCACTGCACCAGTGAAAGGATCTTAGACATGATGAATATTGATGGATTTTGCAGGTGAAGATGTTAAAGGAAGAATTTGGGTTTGATGATGCCTTCAACTACAAGTCAGAGACCGACTGGGATGCAGCGCTGTCCAAGTAAGTTTTGAAATGTTTACCTAGCTGATATTAGGGTAGATATAATATTTCATTCAGTTATTTTATGATTGCATGTGGGTGGTTGAACAGATACTTTCCAAGGGGAATTGACATCTACTTTGAAAATGTGGGAGGGACAATGTTGGAGGCTGTCCTCAACCACATCAATATGAATGCCCGGATCCCTGTTTGCGGGATGATCTCTCAATATAACCAGGTTATACAGATATATGATTACCTACGTTATCTTATGCATGAATGTTCTTTTGGTTTAGACATCATACTTATATAATATTGGGACGTGACAGGATTGGAAGCAACGTTATGGAGTGAGAAACCTTCTCAACTTGGTGGGAAAATGTGGGAAGATGCAAGGATTCCTTTCACAACAGTACCTGGATCGTATGCAAGAATTCATAGAAGAGATGGGAGGATACATGAAAGAGGGCAAAATAAAATACAAAGAGGATGTGATGCAGGGTTTAGAGAGCTTCGTAGAAGCCTTTAATTCCCTCTTTAGTGGTGGGAACACAGGCAAAGTTTTGATTCAGATTTCTCTTTCTTGAAAGAGGTGAAGAACAGTCTCCAGTCTCTCCACCAACACAAAGATGCAGTTCCTTTCCATCAGAAAAGATACCAAGCATGCCAACCTAAATTTGCTGATTGTCCATTACTTACTATGTTTGTAGTATCTGGCAACATGATTTGAATATTTAATGTTTGTAGTATCTGGTAACATGATTTGAATATTTGTCGATTTTTCAAAAAGGAGGACACCTACAAATATCTTGGTAATAAATGGAGTCATACACAATTTTTAAATGTAAATGTGTGGAAAGGAAATGGAGGGGAGTGATGCTTTTAATTTTTAGTTTATGTTTGATGGGTAGTTACAACCATCAAAATTTTCATTTGTATTTGTGTTAGGTTATTATTAAAATTGCTTTTAGCTATCGGTTGGTAGTGAATCTGAAGGAAACAGAAATGAGTTGATTTCAGAAATGCCTTGTTTTCTAATGAAAAATAAGAAATCCCTAAAATTACAAATGGGCTGATTTTATAAAGAATTGTTTCCAAGCCCAAAAATTTAAAGGAAACAGAAATGAGTTGTTTCCAGAAATGTCTTGTTTTCTAATGAAAAATAAAAAGCCCTAAAATTACAAATGGGCTAATTACTTCCAAGCCCAAAACAGTAATGTGTTGTTATGCAAAAGAATGTTATGAAAAATAATTGTGTTAATTTCAAAGAATCGCGATAAAAGCACTTGTACTGTTTCCAATGCTCAGGGAGCATGTAAATCTAAAATCAGGTAAAAACAATGAATCTCTATTTTACGGAGAATCACAGTCAACAAGAATGTGCAAGGCTTACACTAGCTGTGGAAAACAGAAGCTTAGCGAAACATAAGTGCTAGGATATAAAATAAGATAGAGAAGAACACGAGCAAATACGCGAAAACTAACTCAATCCTAAGAGTGAAACAAAGTTGCATGACAAAGAAGTCGAGCAAAACAAATTTACACAGGTAAAACAAAGTGAAGAGAAGCTTAATACCTTCTCAATTAATGTCAAAAAATAGCGGAACTTTATTTTCGGGTGAGAAGGACGATTTCCAAATTTTCGCTATTGTAATACTTTACACTAACAATAGCGAAAATAAGATTTAAGATAGCTGGCAAACAAATGGAAAGAACCTTAACTTTGCAAAGTTAAATGGCTCAACAAATGAAAGAATATATACACAAATATATTTATATTGCTCATAAATAGAAATACATCCACAACATCTACAACTTAGCAATATTGCAGGTTACATCCACACAGGAGTTTTTCTGAAGACTGCGACTTCAACTCCTTGCTTATATATTCACCCTTCCTCTTCCTTTTGTTGTGCTTCACTACACTACTTTTGCTCTTCTTATGCTATTTTTTTATTATATAGGCTACTCATTTATTTATAGCTAGGGATTGGAGGGAAGCTCACCAAAATTCTAACACGCATTAAATTTAAAAGTATGGTTTCTATCCAATTGTTAAACAAATGCAATCTGATCATTGAAAAATTACAACTGCAGGTATTAAATTCAGGTACATCTAAATCAAATGAAGATCTGCCAGAGATCTATCAGGTGAAATCTGATTTAATTTCTAACATCCTTCCTTAAATCATATTTCACAAAAAATTTGACATCGAGTATTTCCTTCAGCCTTTTATAATCTTCCTTTTTCAAAGGTTTTGCAAAAATATTTGCAACTTGGTCTTTGGACCTGCAAAACAATAACTCAATTTCGTTAGTTTTATATACCCATTTCACTCCAATGGTTTTCTTGTCTGTTGGATGATCCATTTATTCCCAGGTCTGATTTTTGCCGATGGCTCTTATCTCATGATCCATAGCTTTCACCCAAGTTTTTTTTGAATTGTTTCTTCAATTGAAATTGGATCACACTAAGAAAATAAGGTAAAATCAAAATATTCTGCTTCATCAATTTAATTTCTAGTTACCTCATATATATCTTGCAAGCTTCTGATCTTTGATGGTGTCTTCAAGTTGGATATCTTTCTTGCAAGTGGAGGTGACTATGATAATGAGGTAATGCCACTACTGGCACCAATATTAATATTTTAAGCTACAATTTGATGTACTTTATCTTTTTCCAAGCCCTCAAACTCAATAATTATTGGCTCTTGCTCACCAATATTGGATTTCTAGTTTCAAGCTTCATCTTATAGGAAATTCACATATCAGATTATAATAAACTTGTTTATGACAAGGTTATACAACCTGTAAGCCTTTGATTCTTCACTATACCTAGTGATGATACATTTTTATGCCTTATCATCCAACTTCTTTCTCTTATCCTCTAGAACATGGGCATATGTTATGCACCCGAATACTCTTAAATGAGAAAAGCTAGGTTTCTGGTTACTCCATGCTTCTTGAAGAATCTTATCCTTCACACTCTTCATGGGATACTTGTTTAGTAGATAAATTGCACAAATTACAGCTTCTACCCATAACTCATGTGGCAATCCATTTACATTTAACATACTTTGTGTTATTAACATTATTGTTTTTTTCTTCATCATTGCAACACCATTCTGTTGTGGTGTGTATTTGGATGTCAATTACCTCATAATTCCATTTTCTTTGCAAAAAAATTGGAATTCATTGGAGATGTACTCACCTCCTCCATATGTTCTGAGATTCTTCACATAATAGTCGCTTTTTTTTCAACCAAAGCCTTGAAATCCTTGAATTTATTGAAAGCTTTTAACTTTTTCTTGATGGGATATACCCATGTCCTCTAACGGAAGTCATATATAAAAGCTAGGAATTACTTATTACCAATAAATATGATCATTTGAATTGGACCACAAATATCTGAATGTACTAGCTCTAGTGGTTGTGAAGCTCTCCATGACTGTCTTGCAGGGAATGCATCCATGTGATTCTTGTCAACTAGACAACCTTCACATGCTTGATTGGGTTGCTCAATAAAGGGTAATCCTTTCACCATATATTTCTTGTGCAGCAGGTTTAGACCATTGAAACTTAGGTGACCGTATCCGAGATGCCATAGCCATGTAATATATTTCACAAGTGCACTACATAAAAGCAGCAGTTCATTTTGAATCTGCAGGAGAAACAGTTTGTTCTTTTTCATGGACACATTTTCTATGAGTCCATTATCTTTATATCTAATGATACAGGTTCTATTTTTAAATTGCATAGTGTGTCCCTTTTAAACAAATTATCCAATGCTTAGCAAATTGTGCTTCAATCCAGACACATATTACACATTAGATATGTGATTCCTTTCACTTTGCCTGGTAGAGATTATGATCTTTCATTTTCCCATGATAGGTACCTTACTATTATTTCTCATCTTCACCTCAAACTTGATGGTTTCATCCAACTATGAGAATATTTATCTATTCCTAAACATGTGGTTGCTACAACCACTATTAATATACCATGTATTCTTTTCGCTCTCTTTATATGTACTGCAAGTTAACAATAAATTTCCACATACATCTATATTTTCTATATTTTCATTTTCATTTGTATAATGGGCTTGATGCCAATTTTCTTTGATCAACTCCTTTATACACTCATTACTATATTGGTCAAATTTCTTGTAGTCATAACATTGGATCTTTGATTTATCATACCTCTGGTTTTATCATCCTTGTTGATTTCTATCGTTACCTCTTCCTCTTGCTTGATGGAAGTTGTAGTTGATCTCTCCTTCATTAGAGTTTGACATTTTTCCTCTCTTATGATCTCTTCCATGCTTGTCTCTATTATTATATCCTCTTTCTCCTTGAGAACTTGAGGTGGCTTGGGGGATACTTTTCTTCTACCATTGTCTTGAAATGAGACCTACATCTTAAACTCTTGCTCTAATGAGAACTGAGATGATCGACTTAGTCTCTTCTCATGCATTTATAGAGAATCCATGAGATCATCTATTGAGAGAGTTATTAAATCTCTCAATTCTTCAATTTTTATCACCACTGAGTCAAAAATTACTAGTAAGCTTCTCAGTATTTTCTTCATAATTCTCTAGTTATCAATATTCTTGATATTCAACCTCATCTAGTTGATGATACCCATTGTTCGGGTGAAGAAATCACTCATGGAATCTGATTCACTCATTTAAATATTTTTGAACTCCCTTCTCAGCATCTATAATCTCACTAACTTCACATTATTGGTGCCTTGGAAGGAGTTGGATAAAATTTCCCACACCTCCTTTGATTTAGTTGTTGCTACAATTCTTGGGAAGATAGTCTCCTCAACTTCCAGCATTATATAAAATAATACCTTATGGTGTTTCTTTAAATTCTCCTTCAATATATATGAATCCACTTGGGAGAGAGCACTCAATATTATTGTATATGTGGGTTCTAGATAGCTATTATGTACCAGGTCTCATATATCCTGAGGTCTAAATAATATCTTCATCTAGATACTCCACTAATCATAGTTCTTGCCATTAAAATGTGTGATCTTCAACTACAATGATTTCTCACTAAAATCCATTGCTTCTATAATATTTCACTAATGGTACAAGCTCTGATACTAATTTTAAGAAAATATAAATGAGTTGCTTCCAAAAATATGATATTTTCCAATGAAAAGAAAGAAAGTGCTAAAATTAAAAATGCACTGATTTTATAGAGAATTACTCCCAAATCCAAAACAACTATGCACTATTATGTAGAAGAATGCTATGAAACACAAATGCACTAATTTTAAAGAATTTCGACAAAAGCACTTACATTTTCAACACACAAGGAGCACATAAATATAAAATTAGATCAAAACAATGAATCTTTGTTTTGCAGAGAATCATGGTCAACAAGAATACAATGGGATTTCACTAGCTAGTGGAAAAATAAAGGCTCAGTGAAATATAAAAGCACTAGGATAGCAAAGAAGATAGAGAATAACACAAGAGCGCTAAAATACGTGAAAGCTCGCTCAACCCTAATTTACACATATGTGAGCAAAACAAAGTTGCATGACAAAGAAGTTGATAAAAACAAATTTACGTGAGCAAAACAAAGGGAAGAGAGAAGATTAATACCTTCTCAATTAATACCAAAAATAATGAAGGGTGATTTCCAAATTTTTTCTATTGCAATACTTTACACTAACTATAGCAAAAATAAGATTTAAGATAGTTGGCGAACAAATGGAAATAACCCTAACTTTACAAATTTAAATGGCTTGATAAATGGAAGCATAAATATGAAAAAAATATTTAAATTACTCAAAGATAGAAATACATCCACAACATCTGCAACTTAGTAATATTACAGGTTACATCCGCATAGGATTTTTTTTGAAGATTGCAGCTTCAACTCCTTGCTTATATATTCCTCGTTCCTCTTCCTTCTACTATGCTTCACTACATTACATTTCCTTTTCTTCTACTTTGTTTTGATTATATCGGGTAATCATATATTTGTTGTTGGAGCTTGAGCTTATTGCCTAGTTGTGGCTCCAACCATGCTCACTTTATGATGTGATTGTAGGAGAGGATGAATAACAACAGGTGAATAATTTAGGATAAATTAAATGGGATGAATTCTATGAGTTGTTGCTTGCTCTAGGGGGAGCAATTGACATGAATATGGGCGAGTTTTTAGCACTCTCGAAAAGGGTTCCTCGGGAACTAACAAATCTATGATAGGTATTACAAGTCTTGATTCATTCTCTGAACTATTGGAGTGAAGGGAACTAATGTAGATTTCAAATTCTGATTCACTTTACAAATAATAAAAATACAAGAGTTGAGATTATTTCTCTCGATAACTTTTGATCATAACAAAAGATTGCATATGCATGAATGCATTTTGTAAAAATTGTGTATTTCGTACACTAGTAATCATACCCATGTAGTGTGTTGGATGAGGTACCATTTTTATAATCCACTTAATTTATTTCTTCTTTACCATGATTTGGTAGTGGATTTTGGAATATGTCCAAATTCTAATTTGCATTTTGTGCTTGTTGTGCAGGAGGTTGTGTAGTTGTAGGATGATTGGTATTAGAAGAAGAACTATCTATCTCCAATTTACCATTATTAATTAAATATTGCACTAAATATTTTAACCTCTTGCATGAATTTTTCAAATGGCCATCAACTCAATGAAAATCATAATGTTGGTTAGGTTTATACCAGTTTTGAGAGGTATCTGGTTGCCAAATTTGTGGTAATTCTATCAAGCATCTTTCCAACAATTGTTGTAATATCATTGAAAATGGTTGATTTTATTTTGGAAAATTACATAGTGGGGGTTGTTGTGGTACTTTCAATATAATTGTTTTTTAGTATTGGCAACATTAATATTTGTAGGTGGTCGACTATTTGTGATTCCATCTCCCACCACATACTTGTTTTGTATTGGTTTTTAGAGGTCTTATATTCTTCTTTTCTTTTTAGTTGACCTCTTCTAATGAGGGCTTCCTCTACTCTCATTTCCAAATCGATGGTTTGATAAAAGGAATTTAGAGTGGAAGTTGCCAACTCATATGAGAGTTGTTCTTGTAGGTTTCCAATAAAGATATCTAACATCTCCCTAGGTGATAAGGAAAAATGTAACTTTCCTACCATCTTCCTCCATCTTACTAAAAATTCAGCAAAGCTCTCATCTTTTTCTTGTTTGAGACTATATAAGTCTTTGAATGTTACATGTCTTTCGATGTATGCTCCAAATTGATGCACAAAAAACTTAGTTGTTTCTTCAAATTTTCTTAAGCAATGTGTAGGTAACTGGTAGTACCACTCTAAGGCCATGTCCCTAGGAGTCTTAGGAAACATTTTTAATAACAACATGTCATCATATGCAATATAATGACATGTTGCTCAAAACATCCTAATATGTTCAATAGGATCTTCAATCCCTTTGTAGATGAGTAAGACTGGCATTGGAAAATATTTGAGATATAGCTTGGCGGTAACTAGAGGGTCTAAATGTTAGTTACACATTTATTTGTAATTATATGTTGGATTATATGGGTCTATATGATCCAATCTTGATGCTAATTATTTTACTATATTTTCCAAATGTGTATTGTGAACACTTGGTGATACTATATTTCCATGAGGATAGTAGTTGGATTGCGTAGTTTGATGAGAATTCATATTCGGTATAGTAATATAGTTGTGCATAAGATTAGAAAAGAAGCATAGAAAAATGATTATGGATATGTATTATTAATGGAAGGATCTGAGATGGGTAAGAACATGGATATAAATTTATTTGAGAAACTGATTGAGGAGGTTGCAAATAAGATGTTGATATATAAGAATAAGAATTGGAGGTTGGTGGAGGAAGTGGTTGAGAAGAAGTGATTTGTGAATGAATTCGCTAAGAAGAAACAATAGTGGAGACTTACGAATATGGGTTATGGAATTCATGGTGCATATATTATGATAGTCATGAGAAAATAAATTATTATTAATTGAGGAAACTTGTGGTATTTCTCCAACATTAATAGTAGTAGTATAAACAAATTTTTGTTGTAGACTTCCTGAGTCTTGATCTGTAAGTGAATATCTTGAGATTGAGTAATTTGAGTAGTACCAAGAGAGGAATTACCATGGGTGAAGTAGTGAGGTGGAACAGAGCTCCTTGAAGTGACTTCTATAGGTGTTTTAGGGAAATTTGATATGAAGAGGGGCAAAATCCAAAAGACTCTTCTAAATATGTTTCAAATGAAGTCTTGCCCCTTGTGCAATGATCTTCTTTTGCGAAGGCATGAGTAATAGGGACGCAATTTCTACTCACGAAGCCCCAAAAATAATCCATGGTTCAAAAGTAAACTTCTCCCTTAAGACCTATCCTAGGCTCAAAGTGGTATTGTCCATCTTTTTCAAGTTGTTCACTTTGTTTTATTTATCCAATTTGTTCAATTTTTTCTTTGTTTTCTTATTTTCTTTCAATGCTTTCTACATTAGTATTTTCACTATTAAGTTGATCTTTTGAGGGACCTTCGATTTTATTACTATTTCTTAAAGTAATAGTCATGGTTATATATGTGTGTGTATGTGTGTATTGTTTTCTTTTCTTTTTGTTTTTATTAAAAAGAAAATTTATATTACACATTTATTATATATATATATATATTTTGGTTTTTTTTCTTTTGCTAGGTAAGACCTCTTACTAAGTTGGTCATAAAGTTTCTTTATCAATCTTAAGTGCAACACTCAATCTTATTTAAATAGCTTATGAATATCGTTAATTGGTTCCAATTTTTATGGACTCATATAATGTTCTTCCTCGAATGTAAAATATCTCTCAAAATATGAATTAAATGGACAATAAAAAAAAAATCTTGAATGATTGTAGGTCTTTCAAATTGTAAATCATGGCAGAATTCCCTGAAGAGTACAGTTCTAAGTGCTTTTTTGTATCTCTTCTTATGTTCTAAGATCACCTCTTTGTTTTCTATGTCTTCCAGAAACTTATTAATGGTTAGGTAATCCTTAAAGTAGATTTTCCAAGGATATATCATTGAATGGACACTAGCTCTTTTATCCGCTAACCAACATTCACAACTCCTCTTGATATCAAAGTAAGGTGAATGGTAATTTGTACCTAGAGCTTTAGCTATATTGATTCTCTTGATTTTGTTTAATTATTCTATCATTTTCTTGAGAATATCTAGGCTTTTCCACAATTGACCCCAATGTCTGCAAGATGGATCTATGATCCGTTCATAAATAATATCTAATTCCTATTCTAAGAATGCTCTTCTAAGGTATGAATGCATATTCTCTAATGCAATTATCCACCATTTAACTTTTTTTTTTTTTTTAATTGTTTTGTGTTGTTTTTGTTTTCAAAATAAAAAAACACACACCAAAAATATCTTTCCTATATTATTGATCACAACTACAAATAAGCAATATAAAACCATTTTGAAACTCTAGAAAAAGTTAGATAGGCATAGTTATCTTGTTTTGAATTAAGGCCTTAACCTGGATGCATGCATACAGATGTTTGGTGATGAAATTCAAGTCATGATGAATACCATTCCTCACCTAGTTCACTATGCTCAATAATACACTTAATTGAAAAAATGCGTGCTCTATTCCACAACTATGAAGGTTGTTGGACCGGCTAAATTTTAAAATTTGATTAATTTTTTTTTTAGTTTTTCAAGCATAGGTGAAAGGATAATCCCTTTCTGAAGATTCATGCTTGTGGCTAACCTCCTTCACTGTGTATTATCGTTAAGTCCAGACCAACCAAAACTACGAAATAAGACGTCAAATATTGTTCTTTTTAAGGAATGTTGTATAAAAATAAATTGTGAATGCATCAAATTTAGAATTTTCTCTTTCTTTAATTTTTTTTAATCTAAGAACACACATTTAAATGATCTTGTTTAGTTTTTTTTTGAAAAATGAAATAAAATAAAAAGGGTGGTGTTTCACATTGGGTTCACCAAAGAATGTAGACCCAAAATTTCACACCCCTTTCCCTTAGGCTCATGGATTCTTACCTAGAATAGGGATGAGAAATTAGAGGGCTACACCTCGATATGAGGCTTACCTAGTGTTGTACCTCATTTGGGGATTGTCGACAAATTATGGTAGGTTAACCAAGAAATATTTAAATATTATTTCCATGTCTAGACAAGGTATAAGGTTTGATGAATTATTTTAATAGCACATGCCTAAATTTCATATAGAATGCATCTAGACCCAATTTATATGCATTTTAATCTTCTTGAAAATAATAAATAATAAGTATTTGATCTAGATTCGATGCGATGCAACTTGATTCTCTTTTTTATATTTTATTATATATTTTGATTATAATTGCAAATGAAATAGACATAAAATTGATAGTGAACAAAAATAATAAGTAAAATAGATTAAAAAGGAAACATACCTACATCATATGGTTGAATAAAGTAGTTTTATTACCTGCGAGCGAATTTGTTACCTGTGAGAGAATTCACTATCCATTTGAATCAAAAGTGAATTTGCTATCTTGAAAGAAAATTTGTGAAACACCTGTGGCTTATCAAATAAAACACTAAAATTTATAATTAGTGTTTGGGGATCTACTTAGACCATTATAGATTTGATATGTATGGCGTAGTAGTCATATCCCCTTGGTATTTTAAACAACCATACATAAAAAAGATGATAATAATAAAATCTATGAGCCTATATAAATTAAAATTGAATAATGAAACAATGTAGTGAAGAGTATGATATACGATGCAAGATGATATAGATATGATATACAAAGTAAAATTTATGGATCTGAGAATAAAATTTGCCCTTAGACTTATGTTTGTGCAAATTTGTTCGATGTGAGCAAATTCACTCTATGTGAGTTGATTCACTCTGTGTGAGCGAATTCACTCCATGTGAGCATATTCACTCTATGTGAGTGAATTTGCTCTATGTGGGTGGATTCACTCTGTGTGATGGAAACCAACAAATTCACTAGATATAAAATAAATCATAGACATGCATGTAGAAAATAATATTAAAAATTTACAAAAACATTATGAAATAATTTTGCTTATAGTATTATTGTGACAAATTCGACTACTTGTTGTTGTAGAGTTGATGGTTCTAGCACACAAGGATTAGCAATGAAGTGAGCTCTGGATCAACCATGATTTGTCCAATCTATAACAGATTTTAATCTTTGACATTCTCTATCAAAAAAATGAAAGATGCTTTCACTTGATTTTTTACCATCAAGCCTGTTGAGGACTTAGAATACTTACTTTAATAATTTTTCCAGTGTAGGGGAAGTCGGTTAGTCATTTTAGGGTTGCAGTTCATCAGTTGAACTAGTTTAGATGAATTACCAATCTGGGTAAATTCATTGGCTGAGATTGGTAGGAGAAAATCCAAAAAATATGAAAAATAGATTTCGTGGGAACAAAATTTGGCAATCGAAAAAAAAATGGGCGATTCATTAGATTTTGGGAATTCACTTCCTACAAACGTAGGGAACAAAATCGTAAAAATAAAATAAACATGCAATTTTTGTTGATACATATGAAAAAAAATGTGTGGGTGATGGAGGGTGGACTTACATGCATTAGAATGTACTAGGGAATTTTGATGTGGGTCAAAAATCTCTATCTACAATATTTTATAGTTTCTAAAATCTCAAAGAATTATCCCATAGTGTTACCTATTGTCTTGAAGGTATTCATTTCCTAGAATTCAATGAGTAACCTATACATCCTAACCCAAACTAGTACTAGAGATAGATTTATTTTTTTAGGTGTAAAGCCTTCATACCAATGGGTAAGGAAGAGTCTTGTTGTTCCTATAAATAAATGACCCCATTTTAGGATTCTATCTCTTTCTTCCATAGAACAAAAAATGTCTAGGAAGAAAGGATAAATTCGGTCCTAGAGACTTCCAACTCCTATCCATCTATTTTTTCAAGGTCAAAATCCCTAGCCAAGACCCATAAAATTTACCAATAACTACCCTATATTTGAGCAACAAGGGTCACTTCTTTGTGAGATCCACACTAGCCTCTACAAGGGATGATTCTAAGGATTTAGTTGTAAATTGGTTCATGGAAAGGAGACTATAACTTAAAATCTACTAAAATTTACCAATATATCTATAGCGAATATATTATTTAAAAGTAAACCTGTAGTAATTTGCATGTAAGCAAAAATTCTAAGATATTGAAGATAAAAATAAACTTATTTAAAAAAATCTACACCTAGACATTATGTTCTATCTTGTTTATTCTCTAACCCTCCATTGCTCCTCCCATCATCCGAACCCTAGTTGACAAATATTTGCAATTTTATTTTTCGAGACTTAAAAAATCATCACTACCCTTTTTTTGGATGTATGACTTCATAGGGTCATATCTCCCTCAATATCACTTAGATTCCTTCATATGACCACTCATTTTAAAGCTCTTCAAATTTAGCACAAATTGATCCAAGAATCATCTAAATTGAACAACCATTCCAAAAAAAATAGCTCCTAAAAGATGAGATATTTTTCAATAAAGAATTACCCTAATGTTACCCTAGTTTCAATTAGTTATCTTCACATTGTCATATTTCCCTCAATGTTGCTTAGTTATCTTGAAAGATGTTTCATTTTTTGGAAAAAACCATCAAAACTTATCCCATGTAGCAATAACATAAAAAAATTCATAACTATTAGAATTAATCTTATTAATACTATAGACCATGGTTCAAAGTTTGTATCTTGCTAAAAAAACACATGCATAATTGTTAAACTACTATAATAATACTATATAATTATGCTATAATATAATAAAACTTGTTTCAATCTCATATAAACTAATTTTTTATTATTATTATAATAAAATAATTATATATTTACATTCTTTAAAGAATTAATATTAAAACTATGACCTATAACAATTTAAAAAATAAATAAAAATTTAAAACGCACTTTAATCTTATACCATAGTGGACCTACTATTTTAAAAATTAACCCCCAAAGAAAATTTTAAAATATAATCCAAAAATTAGTAAAATCAAGTCATTAGACATTTTGCATAAACAAACTAATACCAAGAGAATATGGTAATTAATAATTACTAATTATTCTGGTTCTATTATCTAACTCTTTTAAAAGGATTCAAACTTACATAAAAGTAAAAAAATTGTTTTTTTTGCAATTACCTCTATGCCTTCAAACTTGCATAAAAGTAAAAAAAATGTTTTTTTTGCAATTACCTCTATGCCTTCTACAAACTACTGTATACATTAATCAAAACCACTATTTTTTGTTTAGAGTAAATAAATAATTAAAAAAATTAGATTCCACATTTTAATTTGATGAATTCATGCTTTATACATAAAGCTCTTTGCAACATTTCGTAGTAGTTTATATCCTCTAAATCAACACATAAAATTAAAATTAATTAAACGTTTTAATATTTATAAAAATATAATTTTTATTAAAGAGATTTTTTATTTAATAGTTAAATATATAAATAATATAGTTTATATTAAGTTTAAATTTTAACTATAATGATAAAAAATATTAAATTATTATTTTTTTAAATCTAAACTTAATTTTAAAAATAATAAAAATTCAAATATAATTAATTTTTTTATATATTTAAAAATTAATAATTTAAATATAACTAAATTTCTAATATAATTAACTTCCTTATATTTAAAAAATAATAATCTTAATATCACTTTTAAGAAAATAAAAATAAAATATACGGTTGTCTTCTAAAAAGACTGTTGACATCATTTTCTATTTCATTTCTATTAGATCGTTAGAAGTGCTTATTAGATCGCTAAAGTGCTTATTCTTTCTTCAGATTTATTTATTTATTATAAATTTTAACCATTTTTCGATTTGTGCATGCCATCCTTGAGCACGGGCCATGCTAATGTTTTCTGTATCGTTCAAATTTTATAGGATGCCTTTAAAGAAGCTCTTTTCTTTAGAAAAGTGAGGATGATGCAATTCTCTTAATGTTTAAAGCTAACGATTTTAGAAATTTTAAATAAAAGTTTAAGATTTGAATTTTATTAAAGTTATTTAATATAATTAGAATCATATATTAAATAAAATAATAATTGTTTAGTTTTTATATTATTTAATATATGTTAAAAATTACTTTAAAAAAATATTTTGTAAATATTAAAATTATTTTATTATTTACTAAAGTCTATATATATATATATGAATGATTGGACATATATATTGAGTAAGAGGATTATCTCATATGCAATAAAAGTCTTATCATATACCCTTTACTTTGTAGATATTCTTTTATATATAAGTTTAAAAGTTGCGGACATATCCGATGAATAGAAATTTAGTTTGTTTTAAGAGAACCCAACATCTTTTACTATTATGGTGTTCGTGTGAAAACTTTACCTTA
Source organism: Wollemia nobilis (assembly GCA_028583015.1). Lineage (NCBI taxonomy): Eukaryota > Viridiplantae > Streptophyta > Pinopsida > Araucariales > Araucariaceae > Wollemia > Wollemia nobilis. The sequence goes on along the minus strand of JAQPPZ010000128.1, from coordinate 342,033 downwards.
TAAATATTTAAAACTATTTTTAGTAATTGGTAAGCATAGGTTTGAAACCATAGGGACTACTCCCAAGAGCCTATTTTTCTCATTGTTTTTGACCCTACTAATATGGAGATTACTGATTGTTCGGGGTATGTCTCGTTGTTGTTGACCTGACGTAAGATGGAGACCACCGATCGTTCGGGGCATGTTTCGTTGTTGTTGACCCGATGTGAGATGGAGACCACAAACGCATGGTTCAAACCATAGGGACTGCTCCCAATAGCCTATTCGTCTCATTGTTGTTGACCCAATGTGATGGAGGCCACTAGTAGTTCAGGGTAAGTCTTGTTGTTGTTGACCCAATGTGATATGGAGACCACTGGTCGCTTGGGGTACATCTCATTGTTGTTATCTCATTGTTGTTGATCCAATGTGAAATAGAGACCATCAATCGCTCGAGGTTTGTACCATGGTCATTGGTCTAACATGCACTCAAAGAATTCAACACGAACTGCTACCTTTGCTAAAGCCGATAGCATGCCCCCAAGGTTTGAACCTAGGTCTCTTCTTGGTAAGTACTTTGTTAGTCAAGCCTTTGTCAATCCACCTAGGCCTTGTGGGTTCAAAATTTTTGTAGTTAGTATGATAAACCCCTACGACCAACACTATGTTAAATTCCTATGACCGATGTTGCAATCAATGCATAGAGCCTTGTCGGCCTCTACCACCATGGTCGTTGATCTAACGTGCACTCAAAGGATTCAGCACAAACTACTATCTTTGCTAAAGCTACCAGTGTGCCCCCGAGGTTTGAACCTAGGTCTCTTCTTGACAAGTACTTTGTCAGTCAAGCCTTTGTCAATCCACCTAGCCCTTGTGGGTCCAAAATTTTGTAGTTAGTATGATAAACTCCTACGATCAATGCTATGTTAAACCCCTACAACCGACGTTGCAATCGATGCATAGTGTTGAGTAGTCCTCTTCCAACCATAATCCCTCATAAGATCAAGAGCTACACTTGTCATTAGGGGAATAAGACAACTATTTGGATATCAAGAAGGTGAGCATAATGAGAATAGAGTCTTGTTGGCCTCTACCAACACACAGGACATTCCCAGTTGGGAATGGAACTTGGATCGACCTCTACCAACATCCAAGACTTTCACCAATCATGTTACATAAGCAAATATTACAAGGTGGACAAAGGAGAAATAGAGCCTTGTCGACCTCTACTAGCATATAGAACATTCCCAGCTAAAAATGAAACTTGGATCAACTTCTATCAACACCCAAAACTTTCATCGACTATATTGCATAAGCAAATATTAAAAACTAGATAAAACAAAAATGAACAAAAATAATCTCATATATTAAAAACTACTTTACTTTTACTTTTACTTTTACTTTTACTTTTACTTTTAATTAACTTCTTTTAACCCTTACACCCTTCAAACTCCGTACTGCTGATATACGATGAGTGCGTCAACGGACATGATGCCGCTTTGCTATATGGGTTTCCCTCTAATGGAGATGATGCCGCTTTGGTATATGAGTTTCCCTCTACAGCTTTAATTCTTTCCCCATCAAGGCCATACTCCTTACTACAGGATATCAGTGCGTCAATGGTCATGACGCCGCTTTGGTATATGAGTTTCGATTTAATTTTGAATTTTTTTATATATAATAGAATTGGTAATATTTTTGTTTAGATAAGATTTGAGATTAAACTTTAACATAGTTTTTATAACTTTAGTTTGTTGGAGTTTTGGAGGGTTAGATGGATTGGTAAATGTTTGTCTGATCATGCATTTACCAAAAAAACATACTGGTTCAAACTTCAGGTACAACCTCTTTACAAAGGTAGCAGTTTGATCTGAATCTTTTGAATGCAAGCCAGACCTAAATAATGGTACATGTGATTTAAACCCTCTTTTGTGGTTGTGACCAACTTTTCTATATAATCAAAAATAAAATAAAAAATAAAAAATAAAAACTTTAATCCTTTAAATAAAACTTAAATTACAAAAAAAACCATAAAAAAATCAAAATTAAAAAACAAAACCAACCAATAAATATTCAAATTCAATTATTATCAACAAAAACTTGCCAAAAGACTACACAAAAGCTAGTCTTTTAAATATCCTGATTCCTTATACTCTTCAATCCTGATTCCGTATTCTCTTCAATGGCTTTTGTGCGTTTACTTATTTCACAACGATCATTGAGATGGGGCTAGTTAGTCTTTTAAATTTCCTGATTCCTTATACTCTTCAATCCTAACTCCGTATCCTTTTCAATAGCTTTTTTTATACAGTTATAAATTTTAATAATTGGTAAGCATAGGATTTAAATTATACAGATTACTTTTAATAGGGGTTCGAAGTTGGTATCATCATCATGGGTTTAGTGTACACTCACAGGATTTAGAACATATTTGTACCTTTGCTAAGCCAGCAGCTTACCCCGATTTGGTATGTACTCATAGGATTTAGATTTAGAACATATTAGTACCTTTGCTAAGCTGGCAGCTTACCCGGTTTGGCATGTACTCACAGGATTTAGAACAAACTACTACCTATGCTAAGCTGGCAGCTTGCCCTGGTTTGGCGTGCACTCATAGGATTCAGAACAACTTGTCCCGATTTGGCATGCACTTAGAGGATTCATCCGTCTTAGCATGCACTCAGAGGATTCATAAAGACTACTCAGAACAGACTAATACCTTTGCTAAGCTAGCAACTTGCCCTGGTTTGACATGCACTCAAAGAATTCATAAAGACTACTGAGAACAGACTACTACCTTTGCTAAGCTCACAGCTTAACCGAAAGTTTAAACTTAAATCTCTGATAAATACTTGACTAGTCAAACTTTTACCAATTTACCTAAAAACATTTTAAATTAAACACCTAAGATTTTTCAATCTACCTAAAAACATTTTAACTTAAACATGTAGCTGGTGGGGTGGGAATCATTCTACCTAAAAACATTTTGACTTAAACATGTAGCTGGTGGGGTGGGATTTGACCTAAACATGTATCTGGTGGGGTGGGATTCAATCTACCTAAAATTTTTTTGACTTAAACATGTAGCTGGTGGGATGGGATTTTTCAAACAGATTACTAGTTTTAAGTAAGAAAGAGACATCATGTTCACGTTTGACTTAAACATGAACATGTAGCTTTTGGGTGGGAATTTCAAACAGATTACTTTTAAGTAAGAAATAGACATCGTGTTCACGTTTTGACTTAAACATAAACATCATGTTCACGTTTTAACTTAAACATTTGTGTCGGATTTTTCAAACAGATTACTTTTAAGTAAGAAATAGACATCCTGTTCACGTTTCGACTTAAACATACACATCATGTAGCTGGTGGGTGGGTTTTTTTTTTTTTTAACTAATTTCAAGTAAGAAATCGACATCATGTTCGCGTTGAACATGATGTCGATTTCTTACTTAAACTATTCTTTTTGAAAAATCCGACCCCACCCACCAGCTAGATGAAATAGTTCAAGTCCATGAGTTATTGAGGGTTGCAATGCGTTGTCAAAATATGGCCTTAGTTAGCATTAATGTGCCTGGTCCTTTCTTTCCAGTTTGGAAGATTACGAGAGATTCAACTAACTGCATTGGCGTTGAAGGTCAGATAGATTAGAAGTCTGCAAGCATGGCTGAAATTGTGGTTAACAGAGAACTGACAATAGCATCGTATGCTAACGAAGGGCTTCTCTCGGATAACCATGTCAAAATCAGGGAAACTCCGTTGGACTTAGGCTGCCTGGACAAACATGGATCTCTTGGGGACGTTGTTGTCAAAAATCTGTGGGTGTCGGTGGATCCATATCTCAAATGGTTCTTCAAAAATGAATCTAACGATGGGCTTTATTTCCCTGGCATCAAATTGAACCAGGTTCTGTATTATTTTTTCTTGGTTTGTTTGTATATTGATCCTTTTGTTTTTCATATCATAAAGAGATATATGTGATTTTAATTCTTGTCTGCAGCCTATCACATCCCTTCTGGTAGGGAGAGTAGTCGCATCTGCAAATGCAGCATTTGAAGTGGGTGATGTTGTCACCGGGTTCTATGAGGTGGGGGAGTATACTACTCTTGCAGGATCAAGCTTGAGAAAAATCGATACCAGTCTAGCAAAGCTTTCTGATTATTTGGGACCCCTCGGTACTGGTCTTCTCTGAAACAAAACACTACATTTTTTTTTTTTTGGAAATCTACAGGTTTGTGGAGGATTCAATATTGAGAGTGGATATGAGCAGGGATGCCCGGAATCACGGCCTGGGGAGGGTTTCTCTTAATTGGTGACCCGAAACCCGGGGAGGAAGTGTTTGTTTCTGCGGCTTCAGGCGGCGTCGGACTTTTAGTTGGTCAGTTGGCTAAAATCAAAGGCTGCCGTGTCGTTGGCAGCGTTGGTAGTGACCACAAGGTTGTTTCTATTTTTCTTTTTATTGGCTGTTATATTGCCAACCCTAACCCGTGCACTGTACCAATAAAAGGATCTTAGACATGAAGGATATTGATGAATTTTGCAGGTGAAGATGTTAAAAGAAGAATTTGGATTTGATGATGCCTTCAGCTACAAGTCAGAGACCGATTGGGATGCAGCGCTGTCCAAGTAAGTTTTAAAATGTTTACCTACCTGATATTAGGGTAGATATAATTTTTCATTCAGTTCTTTTACGATTGCATGTGGGTGGTTGAACAGATACTTTCCAAGGGGAATTGACATCTACTTCGAAAATGTGGGAGGGAGAATGTTGGAGGCTGTCCTTAACCACATCAATACGAATGCCCGATCCCTGTTTGCGGGATGATCTCTCAATATAACCAGGTTATACAGATATATGATTACTTACGTTATCTTATGCATGAATGTTCTTTTGGTTCAGAGATCATACTTATATAATGTTGGGAGGTGACAGGATTGGAAGCAACGTTATGGAGTGAGAAATCTGCTCAACTTGGCGGGAAAATGTGTGAAGATGCAAGGATTCCTTTCAGGCCAGTACCTCCACCGTATGCAAGAATTCGTAGAAGAGATGGGAGGATACATGAAAGAGGGAAAAATTAAATACAAAGAGGATGTGATGCAGGGTTTAGAGAGCTTCGTAGAAGCCTTTAATTCACTCTTTAGTGGTGGGAACACAGGCAAAGTTTTGATTCAGATTTCTCCTTCCTGAAAGAGGTGAAGAACAGTCTTGCAGTTTCTCCACCAACACCAAGATACATGTCCATTCCATCAGAAATGATACCAAGCATGACAACCCAAATTTGCCGTTAGTCTATTGCTTATCGACTTTTCAATAAGGAGGACACCTATCAATATCATTGTAATAAATGGAGTCATACTCAAGTTTTACAAGTAGCTGTGTGGAAAGGAAATGGAGGGATCTATATCGATTTTTCAATAAGGAGGACACCTATCAATATCTTTGTAATAAATGGAGTCATACTCAAATTTTACAAGTAGCTGTGTGGAAAGGAAATGGAGGGATCGATGCTTTTAACTTTTAGTTTTTGTTTGATCGTTAGTTCCAACCACCAAATATTTTATTTGTATTTGTGTTAGGTTATTTTTAAAATTATTTTTAACGATCGGTTGTTAGTGAATTGTTGCATAGTTGAATTTTGTTGATTTAAATTTTTATAAAAATATTGTATTGTAACAAGACCACTCCAGATGATTATAAAATATAACTATTTAATAGGTGTTTGACAGCTATATATTGTCAGTAGATAAATCTGTGGAAAAAACATTACGGTATAAGCTTTAAATTATTCATTTTTTCTCAATGGACCAAAATTTTGATTGGACTGGCAATTGAATGCGCATCTATATATTTTTCTGCTTCAGATATAGGGATACGCGTTTCAGATGTAGTGGACTGACAGTTTTCCAATGCACACCTTTCACGTTGATATTGTATTGTGTGATGCATATTTTTTTTCCCTGTGACCGATGTCTTCACTTTCTTTTACATTTCTATTACTGTTTACTAGCACCCAAATATAGGGTGACGACACCCTAATAATACAGTATGTAAGTGAAAAAACAAATAAATTATAAAGTATAAAAAATAAAATGTTTATATTATTGTAGAGTTAAGTTGTTTGAGGTATTTTGTTTAACGATTTGTGACTTCTGAGCCGAATAATGAGCCCGTTTATATTGAGTTTGAAGAAAGGAATCTACAGTGAACATTGAGAGAGAATTATGCTGACAACTTTAAGAAATTAAATTTTGTAATGAATCATTTATCTAGTAAATAGAACTTTACATTTTTTATTCTTATAATTTTTAAAATCTTGTAAAGAGGACTTTATTTTTTTCTAAACAACAATAAATCTTATCACAATCTTATAATATATTGGATTCCTAAAAATAAAATGTTTCTTTAATTTTTGTTTATTGTTGTAAAGTCTACAAGAGATCAAAACAATTTATGGGACCAAGAGCTTTAATACAATATGGGGTATGGTGTACAACCCTACTTACTTTTAAATTCAAGTCTTACACCTCTTATTTAGAGTTTTAAAGTTTACCAACATCTAACAAAGAAATTGTTTAGCAAAATCAAAAATCTCAACATCCTCTTATCATATTTTGGAGTGTGTTTCTTTTGTTGTTGATTTTGATGAGAAGTTTCCCTATTTTTTCTATTCTCAATTCTTCAAATGTTCCATTTGTGAGTTTACTTATAGAGTGTTCTCATATGCAATATTGTCCTTGTAGGCTTCACATTCCATGGCAAAATGTTTTTTGGTCCGCACTGCTCTTGTTATGCAAAAGATATATTTTTTTTAACCATACCTCCTCAGGAATTGTCCATCTCCCAGTATCACATCTCATATGGTGTAGACTAGATCTTAGTTGGGTTATAAGCATTTTTCTTTCTATTTGATTTTTGCATATATTTACTTCTTTTGGTTGTGCTCATAGTTTGGGTTGAACTCACTAATGTATAACTATTTTTTCCTTTTTTAAATTTTGAGTCAACGTGACAAGTTTGAATTTTTCCTCATATACTATTTAATCTTTTTGGATTTGTGGACCTCATGAAATTTAATGCTTGGGGACCTCATAAAATTTAATTCTCTATTTGTCCATCCATTTATTTTTTTGTTTTATCCATGCGTCTCTTCTTATATTTAGTGTTTCTTTGGTTACCTATTTTGGCAACATGGAATCTTAAATTCTTTACCTTTTCTTTAGGTACCCTAATAACCTTCTCATAGCCGATGCTTCTAATGGAAAATTTCGTTCTTATTTCAGCAAGTAAAATCTATCTCATATGGGATTGATGCTTTAATTATAATATTAGTTGTAATTAGTTACTTTTGACTTATTTCTATTTATCTCCATTTAAAATCCAATGTATTACTAGCCTACATCTCACACCCATATAACTCCATTGGAGTAACTAATAACCCAAAAAAATCCTAATGAATTTATAATCCCACAACTTTATTTTTTTACCCCTATTTACAAGAAATAGGATTTCGTCCATCCTACTTGAATTTATTTCATCCCACATATTCCCCAATTGATTTTACTTTAAAAATCCAACTAAAGATATTTATATTTTATTACTACCGCTTAAGGATTTTCTACAAATAAAGTATATAGATGTGTTTGTTCTCTTTAAGTAGAGAAGACCATAATTTTGGACTTGCTAGTGTTTAACTGCATCCCAATTTCTTTGTAATAATGCTCTAAAGAATTTAGATGTTCTTTTAAACTTTCAAGTGTATTTCCAATCAAGATTAGGTTATCACCATATAGAATTTTCACTACATAATTAGCCAATTATATTTCCTCTCCTCCCATCATTTCTACCCATTCCTCAATTTTCTCAATTTAAAGGTCAAATAAAGTAGGTGACAATTGAAAACCCTATTTCATTGCTAAAACAATTTGATAGTCTCCTCTCCTCCCATCCTTTCTACCCATTCCTCAATTTTCTCAATTTAAAGGCCAAATAAAGAAGGTGACAATTGAAAACCTTGTTTCATTGCTAAAAAAATTTCATAGTCCTTTTGGAGTTCTAATTTTTGCCACCACTTGTGCATAAAATATATGTATAGCTACTTTGTAGTTGGTTGGTATGATAATTATTCCATTATTTTCCATAATTTATCTCTATATACTATACCAAAACCCTTTTTAGAGTCCAAAAAACAACAATAAAACTTCTCCTTTATCGGTTCATTTTCTTATTGAGTACTTTGGTCTAAACCTTGCTTGCCCTATTATCCTCTTTCCTTAATTTTTTGCCTATTGATTAATTTTGCTTTCTACTATGCTTCTAATTTTACCAAAACATGATTAATCATGATGTTGTGGTAATTTTAAGGATTATTGGTGTCTCCATTTTTATGCAATGGTATTACTAGGTTGGTTATCCATTCTAGTGGAAAATATCCTTTAATAATGACATTATTTATATTTTGGATGTGTGGTGCTAATATGTGAACCCCACACTTGATATGTTTAGCTTAAAAACAATCCATATCCTAAGATTTACCTATTGCCATTTTCTTAATGCCCTCCTTCACATCTTTTAGAAAAAAAGTTTCTTGTTTGTGTCAAAGAAAGAAAATGGATGGGGAGTGATATTTTTGAGTGATATTTTCTTAATGCCCTCCTTCACATCCAACCAATAAATGTCATTTAAAATTTTCAATCTATATTTGTGTTAGTTTAATTTTTAAACTTATATTTTATAAAATATTATATGAACTAAAACTTGAATCAATTTTGCATTGGAATATAAAGTTTAGGTGGAATCTCAGCATTCTATATAGATATATGACATTTATGTGTTCTAGTATTTAGAATAAATAATAATTATATTTATGATATATATATTTTTTAATTTTAAATGACAATTTTATTTTTGGATTTGGTTAGTGTGAGAAACCCCTATGACTAACATTTAGGGATGTGCATCCCATCCCACCATGACCTATCATAATGTGGAGACCACACAAACATTATTGAGGAAGAAGAAGATATAAGGAAGGAAATAATTAGTTAATTCCAAAATATTTTGGGAGATACTAAGTAAGATAAGGAGATCCAAGACAAGATTTTGTAAAATATTGCATCAATTATCACATAGTGATAAAATGAAAGTTTTATGAAGAATATATTTATGAAGGGGCTATATGAAGCAGATTTCCCTTTCCACTCTAACAAGGCCCTTGGCCCCAATTCATTTTTTAATATATATTTTTTTAAGTTTTGGGATTTATTGAAATGTGATATGTTAGTTATGGTTGAATAAGTCCAAAAAAGTAAGGCTATAATAAGTAAGATCCATGCCACCTTTGTTATGTTATTTCTAAGAATGACAAGAAAAAACATTTTGATAATTTTTGTCCAATAACACTATATTATATTTATAATTCCATTTCAAAAGTTAAGGAAAATCGGTTGAAAGACATTCTAGATTGTGTTATCTTAGAGGGAAAATGTGGTTTTATTCATATTAAACAAATTCTTGATGGTATAATAATTGTATTGGAGGCCATACATTATCTTCATTCCATGAAAAAATATAGGTATGCTAACGGAATTAGATATGGAAAAAATATATGATAGGGTTTCATTAATTTTTTACATGATCTTCTCAAAAATATTAGTTTTAATTATTGTTAGTTTGGATGGATTAAATATTGTTATAACACTCCAAACTAGTAGACTTTTGCAAAGTGATCTACTATCTCCTTTTCTACTCATTATTCATGTAGAGGCATTAGGGAGAGATTTATCAAAGCAAAAAATGGAAGAAAAAATCAAAGGTATTTAGGTTGCAAAAAAATTATCCCTTTAAATATCGTGTCTAAAATGTTAATGATAATTTCATTTAGGGTCATCCCTCAATTAGGGAGGCCATGGAGTTTAAATAAATATTATCATGCTATGATAAGGCTACTAGGTAGTTGGTTAATACTACAAAATCTAGGATTTTTTCATTAACATTTGCCTAGAATTACAAAAAAATATTATAGATATTTTAGGGTTCAAAATTAAAAAATTTCTATCAACCTACTTGAGGATTTCTTTGTCACATAAAAGAAATTAAAAAGGAGTTTTTGGTCTCTTGTTTGGATAGAATAAAATTTTGTTTAATAGGTTGAAAAGGTAAGTTCGTAACCATGGAAATAATTCTACAACTCTTAAATACTACATTGTAATCCATCCCTATTTATATGATGTTGCTTTAAATATTGCTAGTAGGTATATCATCAAAACTTGATAAAATTTAGAAAGACTTTATTTAGAGAGGATGTGAGGAAAAATTTAGGTCTCCTTTTTATAAGTAGGATAGGGTTTTTAAAGGAAAAATATTAGAGGAACATGCTTGTAAAACTGTAAACTTATGAGTTTGGCCCTAGGGGTAAAGCTTGGGTGGAGATTATTTAGAGATCAAAGGAAGAATTGAGAAAAATTATTATTTAAAAATATATATAAGTTCTCTCAATGCAAATAATTTTTTTAGGAAAATAACCCTACCCAAATAATTATCAACATGGAACTATATAAAATATATTTTGCAATTAATAAAGAAACATATTTTGTCAATGAGGGAAATTATATAAATTTTTGGTTTGATGCTTGGTTAAATTCTTATCCTATTATCTCTTACTCAAAATGGCCATTAGCTTGGGTATTCCTAGCTTGTAAGGGTCTAAATTTCAAATACTATATTAATATGAGCAACAACTCTAGATAATGTATTTCTATTACTAGACAGGTTGAAGGAGAGGAACTCAAATGAATTACAAATGAACTTCAAAATATGATCCAAGAGTTTTATTTATTTATTATTACACAAAAGTATGGGTTGGTTTGTAATCTATAAAAATATGGTGTATACTCTATCAAGTTGGTATATGAGGACTTAGAGCAATCAAAATTTCCTACTCTCAAATATTTTTACTGGAGGAATGTTTGGTCCCAAATATTTCTTTGGTTGGTATTTTAATGTAAGATTTTTATAGTATAGATTCTAAAAAGAAAAGGATATCATGGACCTCCAAGATGTACCTTATGTGAGAAGGATTTAGAAACATCAAATCATTTACTTCTTCATTGTCCCTTTCCTCACACCATTTGGGCTTACTTTTTTTAAAATATAAAAATATATTGGGTAGATCCATCAATATTGAAACAATTAAATAAATATTGGATTAATTATTTCAAAGTTAAAGTATTATTTATTCCATGGAGTATTGGCCCTAACATTTTTTGTTGAAATTTATAGATGGAAATGAATAATATAATTTTTATTATAGATCTCAAAAATCATGCCCAAGTTTGAATTAGTATTATTACCTCTTTGCTATGATGTTTATAAATATGGTGTTCATCATAGGACACCTCAAATATGAAAAAAGAATTGGTAACAACTTGGTTATAATATTTGAACATATGTGAAAAATGACATTAATATAAAGGATCTACTTTGATCTAGTTAAAATGGAAAAGTTCAAAATTTGGGTTTATTAATTTTGATAGTTCTTCCAAAAGAAATCTATGAAAACTAATAACTTTGCAAAGGCTATGACACTTCTTACAAGGATTAAAATTGTAATAGAAAAATAATAGAAATATATTTCAATTGAGTGGGAGTCAACAATTATCATTAATCCTATTAACAAAAAATGATGTGGGGATTGACTGATATATCATATTAGTGCTTATGATAATCATCTATTATTGGAGGTAATATTGTGGAATTGTGAGCATATTTATAGACAAGAAAATTGGGTAGCATATAATTTAGTCAATAGTGGTGTTGATATTCATCTTGGTTAAATTCAAATTTTATAAGGCTACTTGAAAATTGAGATTTTATCTCTTAAAAAAATGATGTCAAGGAGCTAATTGTGGAAAAATAGCTTTTCAAGAAAGTTGAAGAATATATTTGATAGAAAAATAAATGAAAAATATCTATGATAAAAATGCATGTTGGATATGGTTTAATTTACCTAAAAACAAATGTAATATTTTGGTATTTTTATGGAAGTGGCTCCCAATAGAAGCCACATATAAATTATCTAAAAAAAAACTAGTTTTCTTTGGTTATTTGTTGATGATAAAAATTAAGTTGTTGAGTACCATAGTTGTTGGAAGTGTTGTAATTTATTATGATGATGCATATATATTTTGAACAAGTGAAATTAATTGATTTTTACTCCTATGATACTCGTAATAATGGAACACACATAAACCAAATACTAATATGACATAATGTACTACCAAAAGCAAGCATTTAACAATAAATCTAATTAAATGACCAAAAACTAATTGAAATAAAATATTGTGCAAACACAAAGCTTAAACAATAATTTATAAACATGAAAAAATAAAAAACACATGAATATAAAGAACTATGATTGGTATAATTTGAAGAAAATAAGTTTTATAGGATTTCTGACAAAAGCACAGGGAAATTGGTGCTAAAAAAGTTATCACCAATGACTAGACTACTATGTATTATAGTGAAGATAAAAAAATATGATTAATGGGATAAACCTACATCCCACAACCTTCAACATGCAATTTCATAGAAATCCTACAAAATTGCTATGTTAATGTATGTAGACTCAAGGCAAAAAAAAATGTTTAATCTTACTAAGAGGTATAATGACTTTATGCTAGATTCAACATGATCTAATTAAACAAGAAATTGTAATATAACATTTATAGACAAAGAAAATATTTGTAATGAATCTATATACATAAATGGTATATGTTGTCCTCATTGATTGTCTCAATCATCAAACATGGGGTGGACCATGTGAAAAGGGGTAAATCGTACCTCATGCAAAGTGATCCAACAGGGCCAATCCCAAGAGCATGGGGTTTAAATCAATAGAGGATCTCTAGGATTTTGATAAAGATCAACTCCTTTATAAGATGTGACCTCGAGCACACACTTCTTACTCTAAGAACTTGGGAAAAAAATATAAGAGAAAGAAAATACAAAGTTAGAGAAAAGAAAATAAAAACTAAACTAATAGCGGTCAATGCACCAAAGATCAAATAAGATTCCCTTGCATAGTATCTCTAACCATAATGTATTGGAATTAACATTTCCACTCCTCAACATACATAATCACATAAATACAAAGATGCAAGCACACACACACACACAAAAGAGATGGGTTAGAGCATGATATCTATAGATGGAGTCAAAATAGATGCATAGACCTAAAAAAATAAACACACACACACACACACACACACACACACACACACACATATATATATGCATGCAAATAAATATTACAAATATTATGATAGGAACAGGGATTTAAATTTACTACAAGACCCCTTAGAAATACTCATAGTACAATATAAAGGGAAATGAAAGGAAAGGTTATAAAAACTTGCCAATCCTTTACAATGATAAAGTTACTACTATATATAGATTACAATAGGGGGAGTTTCACTCCAAAATTTGTAGGTTTTTCTAACAATATTAGCTACTCATTTATGGGGATTTATAAATTGAATGAAAGCACCTTTCATCATTAATTGTTTCAACTTAGGGATTGATATGGTTGCAAGTGCCATACCCTTGTCTTTAATGGACCATTTTCCTCTTCTCAGGCTACTAAGATGATATTATTTTGGTATATTATTCTTACTATTTTTATTAGAGACTCATTAATATGTTTACCTACCTTTCCTAGGAGTTCATGTACCATTATTGTTACCTTGTACTTTGGCAAGCACTTATCCTTTAGATGGACTATTTCTCAAAAACATTGTTCCTCCCTTACATTTGGTCTTTGTAAAACCTCTAAGGTGGTACTTCTATCTTGTTCTTTGGGTATTGGGGTTTCTTCTATGGTCGTAATCTTAGAACTATTCCTTAATTCCTTCTTGTTAGAACTTCTAAAATAATTTTTCCTCCAATTTTTTGTTCTTATCCTAGTTTTATTTAGTCTTTGTCATGTTATGATCTTCTAGTACAAGGTTCATATGAGTGTTATCCTTTTTTTGAGTTATATCCCATAAATTCTTCTTTTAGCTTCATTTCTCTTGCTTTCTACCATCTTTATCATAATTCTTTCTATATTTTTCTTTCTTTTAGCAAAGTTGTCAGGAATTCCTTCTTTCAAATAAATACAAATTATAGAAAATTTACATTTCTGTATGATTCCTAGCTTGAAGTGCTTTGTAGACACTGAGAATTGATCCATCTAAATGAGTCAATTCTCCCTTAGAAGCCTATGAAGCCCCTCAAAATTATTAAATACAATTTTTGAGTTAATAAACCCTCATTGTTTGAGCCTCTTTTTCATCCTTAGAAAATTTATGATCCTTTTCTATGGACCACAAAATCATGCACCTTGTTTCCTTAGGTACTTCCACCCTAAATTAATTTGTGGTCTAATTTAGCGGACCATGAATTTGGTTGTTGGTGCTTCTCATTCAATTTTAAAAGTAGTATTTTTTATCATTTGATTTTACCACCAACAGTCATATTTGCAAATTCACGGTTGAACCTTATCGACCATGAAATCAATAAGACTCCAAATCTTGGATTCTCTTCCCACTTTGGGATTTTGGACCATTTATGGTGCTAACCTGAGGTGATCTTCCCCTATTTTTGGATCCCAAGGTACATCCCCTCTTGCTCTCTCTAAATTCAAATTCAATCACCCTCTTTAATGCCTTTCTCTCTCTCCTTCCATTTTCTAAAACTCTATAAATATAGGTATTGGGCCCTCATTTTTACAACACACTCTAAAGCTAACAAAACTATTGCAAATTTGTGACTCAAATAATCAAGCTTGCATTACCACCTTGGAGGATTCTTTGGAGGTATTACTAGGTTCATCTTAGAGGACCACTCCTCTATTGGTTGTTGTCTCTTCCCTTTTGTCTTTCTATCATGGTTCTTCTTATTTTTGCCATTTGGATTACCATAGATCTTAATTTGTTTTATGTTTTAAATTCACATTTTACCTATAACCTTGGTGTCTAATATTTTTTGTAGTTATATGTCGACCATAGGTGGATTATTCTCTATCCATAAATATTTGAATCACTTTGATTTAACCAACTTTTACCTCATATTTTTCATTAGAGCAAATTTATGGTTAGCCAGTACCAATGGTGAATTTAGCAAAAATGAGAAAAGAGGTAGAATTCTACCCCGTGTCATATCCTTTATAGTTAATCCCATCTACCTTCACATACCTTAGGTATCGAGTTCACTAAAATATTGATATTTCTCCTAACATCCTCCTCTAACTTTTGATAGAGAGAATTCATAGTTTGTGCCTACAAGGTGTGAATTCGATGAAGGCCCAAGACAACATAAGTTCCCCATAGTATCCTATTATAATCTATTGAAGACCATATACTTACCTATTTTCTGAGCCAAAAAACATAATTTTATGACCTCTACATATCGATTGCAAATTCATCTTAGTGAACTTCGGGGTAATTTTACCCTCCCCTTATGTTTTTTGTTATTGTTCTTGTGTTTTTTTGTTCTTGTTCTTGGGTTTCTTTTTGTTTGTGTTATTTTTTGTTTTTATGTGTGAGTGTTTTCTATGTTTTTTTTTTTTTGTTTATTGTCTGTTGTTGGTTGTTTTTTATTTTAATTTTTTAATTTTTTATGTTTTGATCATGTTTATTTTTCATGTTTTTTTTGGGTTGTCTTTGTAGTGTTCTATTGTTTTTGTCTTGTTTGTGTTTTGTTATGTGGTTCTTATATTTTTATATGTGGTTTGTGTTGTTTATTTTATATTATTATGCATTTTTGGTTGTGCTTTTGTTTTTGACACACTCAAGGAGCATGTTTTTTATTTTATTTTATTATTTTTGTTGTTATTTACTTATTTTTAAATTGGTTTTGTGTGTTTGTTTGCTCCTTGAGTATGTCAAATGTGGTAGGCCAGGTCCGAGTCCTGGGCATTTTTTGTGGAATGGATACCCCTGCCTCCTTGGGTCTTACCCAAAAGTGGCATCCCTTTTAGGATGTTTTCCACACCAAAAAAAAAAAGTGTACCCTCCCCTTTTCTATTTTTTCTCTATTCCCTGTTGTCCCCTTGATCCTTGCAATCTATTTTCCTACCTATATTTATTTTGTTCTTCTAATTTCTCTACTCTTGAATTGTGATCTATCCCTAGTAGGACGAATTCATGGTCTGTATCACCTGAGCATGAAATTTTCATAACCTTAGGCCTCTCTCCCTATATTTTTCATTTAACTTTTTGGATGAACTCTATATCTCCTTAGTGCAAAGTACATGGTCCATATAGGTAAATCATGAAATTATTCTACTATTTAATTTTCCCTCTATGAAATTCTATCCTTTGTTTATGTTGTTTCTATGTCTTTCGTGATTTCATGTTATGTCCTCTTTGAGTGTGAATTTGTCCTACTATTAAAGGTCATATAAATTTTATATTCAATTTTTGTCATCTAAAGGCCCGAGGGGCTATGACTGCCTACCCTATGAGCTCTAAATCCATAATGACCTAAGCAAGTACCCAAATACTAAATCCAAATTTCAAGCTCTCATTTAATTTACAAGTTCACAGATTCATGGTTGTCAATTCCAAGGAATGAAATTGGATCATGGCTCGGGTCTATAGGGCACGAAATCAAGACAACCATCCGACTATGTAAGTTCCCTTGGTTAGGTATTTATATTTACTTTTAAAAAAATTCCCTCTTTTGCTCTATGTTATATTTTTTGTTTAACCCACCAAAAATAAAAGGTATAAAAAGAACCCTAGCTTCCTCCTATTTCCAATTCATTAAATAAAAGGGAAAATAAAGTAACATAGCTATTTTGATTTTTTTTATCTCCCCTTATAGGAAATTAAAAATAAAATTTACATGTGGTGCACATTAGGATATTTTTCTTGTGTGTTATCCTTACCCAATAGCTCAAAGATGAAGAGACTTTATTTCTTGCAATTTAGGCTTATTTCTCATTCAAAAAAAGAATCATCTTAAGACTAGTTCTTGTATTTTTCATACTTGTTTTCTTTCATTTTTAGTTAGAATGGATATTTTGATTAAATAGCTTAGATTATCAAACCAAACTTAGGTGTTTTCAAAATTATACATCAAACGCCCACGTAGACTTGGAGTGAGTCTTTAAAATGCTCCTGCTGAACCCCCAAACCTAAACTACATTGAAATTGAGGTGAGGACAAATCCTATGAGGATTTTATCCTAGGTAGATATACTAAGATAATCATGGAAATCTCCTCACAATTTGGTTAACTTGATATGAACACCTCCTTATAAACCTTTTTGATACCCTTAACTTAATCAAAAGATTAAATTTTATATTAAACTTAAGAAAAACCACTTAATTTTGTTTGTGTAGATTAAATCACTAATCAAGATTTAATAATTTGTGCCTTCAGGTCATGGTGGAAATATTAATACTGAGTCTTTTATCAACGGAATATTGGTCCTCATATATTTCTTATTCTAGTGCCTTAAAGGTTTTCCCTCATGTACGGGCATGAATATTAGGGGAACCTAGTCACCTTAGTACTAATGGTTATATTGAGGTGGCAGGTATATCAGGCATGTTTAGGTATATCGAGAGATATTCTTGAGATATATCAACTAATTGAAATTAATATTCATGCCTTTTCTACCTTTCCTTAACCAAAAGTAGATAATTTTTAAAAATCAAATCTCTCTCTTTTAACCATACCTCCTACTCTTAAAAGCAAGAAGAGGATCATAGAACCAAATGAGAATCCCTTATAGGATGATAATGATCCAACTTGATAGAGAAAACCCTAAAATTTAAGATGATGATGATACCTCAACCAATGATACTTTTAATCCTATAGAAATACCTCATGGTCAAATTACCTTCAAATATCATGACCATATTATGAATTTCTTAAGGTAAAATAAGAAAATCATGGAAAAACATTTAGAAAATTATATCCACTCCCATTCTAGTTCTATGTCTCTTCACAATTGTCATAATAACCCTTTATTCGATCAATATCCTCTAAATCAAAATATCAACCCATTTTCTTCTAATCCAACTTATGCTACCACAACCACAACTAATGTTGATGGAATTTCGCAACCACCTCCAACTAATAGTATTCCTTCCAACCATATTCAATTTTCTTCAAATCCTCCTAATATTAATTTTTATTCTATCAATACAAATGCTAATTTTTCTTCCATTCCACATAATGTCAATAATTTGTCTTCTCTTCCTCCTAACTATTCTTATATTAAACCAAATACCCACTATGTTCCTCCACAAGATACTAAACAATATCCTCTTTATCATAACCCTTATCACAATAGTGTAAATACTTCAAACATGAATCAAGTCCTATTTCAAAATATTATGACCAAATAAGCCACCATTGGATCATTTTAGAACAAATATCCCAACCACCAAACCTTTGACATTGCAAAATAAAAATCCTAAAATTCAAAATCTAACCTCCCTAGTGAAACAACTTTTCCAAATAATAGACACAATTCAAGCACCTAATTTCACCTACTCCTATAGATAGATATGCAATCAACATTTTGATACTATTGTGGCATGTCAACCATACCCTAAGAACTTTCTTGCACCTCACCTACCAATTTATAAGGATATGGAGGATCCAATAGAACACATAAGAATATTTTGGATTGCTTTCCATGACATATCTTATGATGACATATTATTGAAAATTTACCTAAGATTCTTGGAGGTTCAGTATTATAGTGGTATTATCAACTACACCTCCACTATCTTAGAAAATTTGAAGAAACCACCAAAATGTTTACCCACTTTTTCAATGCATATGTGGAGAAAAGAGTAAGCCTCCAAGATCGCTACCTTCTCCAAAAAGCTAAATATGAGAGCTTCAAGGATTTATTATCTCGATGGAGGGTATTAGTTGGAATATTTTAATATACCCCACCACCTAAATATATTTTGGAGATATTTATCAATAACCTACAAGAACAACTCTCTTATTAATTAGAAACTACAACTATAACATCCTTTGAACAAGTGGTGGATTTGGCGAGAAGAGTAGAAAAAGCTCTCATAATAAGAGTACAAATAAAACCTAAGAAATAATAATAGAAGAAAAAAAACTTCAATATAATAATAAGCATGTGTTATGTGATGGAGTCACCAACAACCGATGAACCAACAATATTAACATCACAAGTATCCTACAAAAATTGGTTCTCAACAAACCACAAAAACCTTCACCAAGGAACTTCAGAAAGCTCAACCAACATTTTTCATCCCTCCTTAAACAACTTTTTGATGGTAAAATTATTGAATTACCTAACATTAGATAACTTGACAAAACTACCAATTGGTATAACCCCAACCAACATTGTAATTTCCCTAGAGTGGATGGGCATCTAACAAACCTGTTTAGAAGAATAAAAAATGTGATCCAATATTTATTAGATGAGTTTCACCTTGAATTATATGACTCTAATCCCACCCCATACACTAATAAAGACATGGGGATATTCCAAAACCCTTTGCCTCACCATGAACAACAAACAACCAATCAAGTTTCCTATCATGTTGTACCATCCCCTATGAAAAAATGGTTGGTATAATATCAATCACCACTAGAAAACAATCCCAATCACAACCATCTCAAAAACCTCAAACACAAGAAAACCAAATACCAACCAACCTTCAATACCACCATTTATCTTGAAGAACAACACAAAAAAATACAAGTATTGACAAACCATCCTTAGTTCTAAAACCTCAACCAAAAATCTCTTTTGATCTTAAACAACAATTTGCAAGTACACCAACATAAATTTATCTTTTTTATTATTTGCAAGTTGGTTAGAGATCCTTCTTTTATGCCTTTTATATTTTTATTTATGATCATCTCCAAAAATCTATCACCGTTACCTCTACTTTTATTTGAATAAGGAATAGTCCACACAATCAATAAAACATATAGGTATATTATGATGGCATATAGTATAATGATCCCTCTTTCTTTTTTTCTCTTGTTGACCTTTTGGTTGTCAAGGGATGCTCATAGGATAGGCTAGATACTACATGAATATCATTTTATGGAGTTCATTCAACCACTGGCTATTCTATGAGCATATCTAAGCTATTGATATGCCAACAATGATACTTATTTCCTATATGCATTCTCATGTTAACAAGGACATAACAGTAATATATGTTTATCTCTTGAATATATTCCTCTTAGTGCATAATGTTTAGTTATAGGCTATCTTGCCTTCATTCCTTTTTTATCATCTTGTAGATACTCTTCTCTTCTACTTATCTTCTCTTAATTCTTCTTGCTAATGAGGGAATGAGTGCATGATATACTCACTTATTATCATTATGCCTCTTGCACCTTGATTCTAGGCCATCAGTTATTTTGCCAACATATCTTTTTTATATGTTGCATGACTTTCTCTCCTTCCTTTACCTTTTATCTCTTTTTCTACATCTTTTTTTGTACATATATTTTATATACTTGTACATATATTGTATATATCACATGTGCACACACACATGCTTTACTTGATTATTTCTACTTCTTGATGTTAAACTACCATGGTACCTTCAGTGGTTACCAATAGTTACACAACTCACTTGATTATGTGGTCACCTAGGTTAGATTGCTACTACACCTTCACTAGTCACATTCAATCATACACCTTACTTGATCACTTGATCATATTTTTCTTTGAATTTCATAGCACCTTACTTGGTTACCCATAATCATTTGCGAGCACACACCTTCACTAGTATTGCTTCTCTTCAATTGTGTCACTACAACCACACCTTACTTGGTCCTTTATAGTGATTCACTCTTAGGCCTCAACTAGACATTGTACTTAGCTATTTATAGGCCTTTCAACCACTATATATACATATACATACAAACACACACACACACACACACACATATACATATATATGTATGTGTGTGTGTGTGTGTATGTGTGTGTGTGTGTGTGTGTGTGTGTGTGTGTGTGTGTGTGTGTGTGTGTGTGTGTGTGTGTGTGTGTGTGTGTGTGTGTATGTGTGTGTATATATCAAATTATATCTCAACCCTTAATATTTTGCTAAACTATTTTATTTTTTGTCACACTAATATTTAAGTATCTATGCTAATCTTGGTAACCTGGTTTAAGTACCTCTCCTTTTATTTAACCTATTTTCAGCCTTCTCTTCCTCCTCTCTATTTCTTTTTTCTTTCACCACTTTATTGAATATAATAATCTAATATAACATCAACCTATTAAAATTTTCATAATCCATTCAACATTTTTTCCAAGTTAATAAATAAATAAACAATAAGCTAGATCGTATTAATTTCAAAATATAGAGTACATCCCATATGATGTGTTAGTGTACCACAATATAAAATTGGCACACTTGACCATCCTCTAGCCTCTATCCCCTAGGAAGCATGCCATATTAAAATTTGACATGTCATCCCACTCCCCCCTAAGCCTATGAGCCTGAATCGTATACTTTACCTATTAGTGGTGGTCCTAGTGGAGGTATATTCATGGACCTTAGGATGATTTATGTTCAGGACTGGGATCTACTATGGGATCAACATGAGGATTATGGAGGCCCTATATGATCTGTTAGGATGGTTTGATAGTACATCATTTAAAATAAGATCTCCCTCCATAATTATGCTTGTAGCTCCTCATTAGACCACTACAACAATAGTTTTATGGCCTCATATAATTATGGAAATCCTCTCTGAGTAGGCCTACTACCTCTCCTACTCCAACCTCCCCATATATCCCTTGAGTTGCTCCATCTTGGACCTCATGGAATCCCACTCTATCATGGCCTAGTCCCACTCAATGATGATGTCATTAATGGCTCCCTTTAGCCCTATCAACCTCCTAGTCCTATCCTCTCATAATAGATATATATCTCTCTATAGTTGTTAGCATAGCTTATTATTTATTACATTATTAGCTTGTATTTGTTATTTGTTATAACAATACCTAAATACGCCTCGGGTGGTTCCTTGGTTCACGGGTTATTCATAGGCATCCATGTATTATTTATTTCATCAATGCAAGGACTCCAATATTCATTTGGTTATTATGGTATCAGAGCAAGCATAGTATGCACTCGATTTTTGGGCAACACTATAGGAACATTTTTTGAGACATTTGACTAGAATGGATCTTGAGATGACCTACCAGACATATACTTTGTCAGAAGATCTGACGGATTTAACCTTGGAGGACCCAGGCAAATGCAGATCTGACAAGGAACCAGACATGAAATTCGATATACCTAACCGAAGCGACCAAACTAGACCTGACTCAACCTAATGATGAACTGACGGCTGATCGAATCAACCCAACTGAACACACTACCAATGAGGGACTAACCGACCAAAATTTTGGTCGATCGATCAGAGGCATCAGGGAGAGAGTCGAGCAAAAATCAATGGAAGGTAAGCAAGCAATGGAGGTGAGCATCAGACTTGATGTGAAGTAAGCAACAAAGGTAAGCATCAGGGGGAGACAGTGGAAAAAACCTCCCCCACCATGGTAGCCAAGGCAGCCCCACGCAGAAGAATACCCCGTCGCCCTCTCGGGTAGCGTCTCCCCGAGAGGAGACACCCTCTTAGGTGAGGGTTACCTTTTTTAAACCTCACATAGTCATCGATCCCATTCATGTGGGATAAAGAGTATAAAACAATTTTTTGAAACCCATCACCCCCATCTCCGTGGCATCAACCAACGACCTGAAACATATTATTTTGTTAAAATATGGAACGTTGAAAGTGTTTTTTTTTGCCATTAATGGATCAAAATTGGTGTTCTAAGCATTTTGGATGGATTAGTTTCCTTTCTAGGCCCTCATATCTCAAAAGAACTCTCATTTCTTCGTTTTGAGGCCGTCACAGTGCACGGTGGTAGGATTGGTTTGTAGATCAACATAGGAGGAGGTGCTAGGATTGGTTTGCAGATCAACATAGGAGGAGGTGCTATTTCCCTTTTTACCTTGTTTATTTGTAGAACATGGTCGGAGTGTAGAAGGACGTCATCAAAGGATTGGAGTTGCTCACCTGCAAAGCAAATCCCTATAGATCAGCGCCCCGTAGTACACCGAGCGGTGCCATCGAAGTAGCATCGCTTTGCAGGACAAGCCTAACAGGGGTGAATATATATAGAGGGAGGTGCCCTCTTATATCCAGCTGACCAGCCAACTCGGCTGGCTTTCAGGGAAGCTCTAGGAGCAAGAGGTCGGGGGATCAAATCCCTCCAACCCCCCCGCACCCATAATAAGGTATTTTTTATTTGTTTTAGTTTTTTTTAAATTAATTTCCTTATTTTTTTCATAGTTATTTTTTAATTTAATTAAAGTTTTTTATTTATTTAAAATATATATATTTTAAATAAAAAAACTATTTAAAATATTTTTTTATAAGAAATTCTTTAATTGAATTTAAAAAAAAAAAAAAATTGAAAAACATTAGGAAAAATGTTTTCAAACTTAACAAGGGGGCAATTTATTTTTTCAAAATCTGCAAAATTTAGGGGGAAAGTGAGATTTTTTGAGCATTTTTCTCAAAATTGGAAAGTTGTAAAACGGTGCATTCTCACCTTAGGTTCATTTTTGGATGCTTTATGATGTATGGTGCATTTATTTTTCTACAATACATCTAAAGCAAAACACTCCTAAGTTCCAAAATTTGAAACCCATCCGTGCAATTAAATTGCACAGCAGCATTCGGTATTAACGATACCTCTGTCCCATACTTACAGGTAATGCTATCATGATCGGGCTACTATATCTATAGCCTAATACAACTACAACAATGATGTCTGATCTTGTTCTCTATAAATCATCAGGGAGATATAAGTGTGCCATTTTTTGTAAATTTTCACTACATTCCACTACCCTAATCGTTCTCATGTTTAGGCATAAATCCTGACAAAAGTTATGACATATGAAGTGTTTATGGGAAGTTATGCCCCACGCATGAGGATTGACGACTTTCTATGGTAGGTGTCATCAATGAGGTGATTCCATTTTAGTACCGCCTAAGTACCATGTATCGTATAATCTCTAAAATTACTTATAGTCTCCCTCATGTAAGGGCGGATAATTTTTTTGATTTTTCAAAATACCTATAGTCTCCCTCACATAAGGGTGGGTATTTTGTATGGTATAATGACCTAGAACAAAGGTATATATAAAGGGGTACCATTTGGTGTTATAAGGAACCCTCATAATGTTTGTAAAGTTAATGACTGATGCTCATCAGTTGTTGAAAGGTCCTAATTACACACCATGGAAAAAAAAGATGAAGGTTATCCTAGTCATGGATGACTTATGAGATATTGTTTTTAGAGCAACAACAAGACCTTCACCAGCTGCTAGATCAATAGCAGCCACAACTCCAACTGTTGCTCAGCTAGACTTTGACAAGAAGGATAGCAAGGCAAAAGTGCTCATCTTGCTTGTTGTTTTAGATGAATTTCAACCCCACATTGTTGACTGTGCACATAGTACATAGGCATGGGATGCCCTTAAAACTATATATTAGGGAAATAATGACTCCACTATTCTTTACCTTCAATCTCAATTACATAGTCTGAGCATGAAGTAGGGAGAGATATTTGAACTCTTTCTTTGCAAAGTTTATGAGTTGAAAGTAAAATTGAATTCTTTGGGAGAACCTATTGATGAAAAGCTCCTTACCTCAGTTGTCTTGAGAGCTTTACCTGATTCTTATAGGTGTCACAAAGTAAAGTTACCTTTGTTGAGTTGGTCAATCTGCTTCAAGAAGAGGAGGCACGCCAACTTCAAAGAGATGATTCTTCTAACACAACCCTCTATTCCAACAGGAAGGGTTCTAAGAAGAAGGGTAATCTTCAGAAGGGAGAAAATTCTCACAAATATTCAAAAGGGAAACAACCTCAACAAACAAAGAGATATTACAAAATTTATGACAAATACAATCATGATACAAACAGGTGTTGGCACAAGAATAAGCAACCTAAACAAAAAGGCTAGAATAAACCACAAAACAATAATAAGCAACCCAAGGTGAATGTTGCTATTGAAGAATCTGACTCGAATTCTGAGTGGGCACACAAGGTGCTCATGACTACCACAGCCTCCAAGTAGAAGGATCATGTATGGTATGTTGATTCTAGTGCTAGTAAGCATATGACTAGCCATAAATTATGTTTTGAATCATTTGAGTCTAAAGAGGGTAAACTTGTCACTATTGTTTATGACAAAATCTATAAGGTTCAGGGAAATGGTACAATTTTAGTCACTCTTCCTGATGGCAAGTGTTAGATTAGAAAAGTCCTCTATGTTCTAGGATTGGCAAATAATTTATTATCAGTCACACAAATTCTGGATAAATATATGGTTGGGAAATTTCATGTTGAGGATGGCAAGAAGTTTTGTTTTATTATGAGGAGGGGTAAGCACATTGTAACAGCTTCATATAAGCATGGCTTATTTGCCTTAGATGCTATCTCTAATCCCCATGTTTCCATGACAGTATCTACAAAGGAGACAACTTCTCTATGTCACAAGAGATATGGGCATCTTAGTTCTGGATACTTACTTGAGCTAAGTATGAGATGGTAAAGGGTCTTCCTTCCCTTTACTCCACATTGCTAGTGTGCTCTAACTTCTTGGAAGGAAAGCAGCATAGAGTACCTTTTGAGAAGAGCTCTACAAGAGCAAAGAAACTTCTAGAGTTGATTCACACCGATCTGTGTGGTCCTTTCACACCAAATAGTTGTGGGGGGAAGACGTATTTTTAGTTACTTGTGGATGACTACTAACGAAAGATGTGGGTGTTCTTTCTTCAATTGAAATCTGAAGCATTAGTTTCTTCCAACAATTCAAGAAGTCTGTTGAGAAGGATTCAGGGACTTTTATAAAGACCCTCCACTCATATCGAGGGGGGGAGTTTACCTCTAAATATTTTTCTACATTATTGACTGCACAGGGGTTCACGAGATAGTTAACTATTGTTTATACTCCTCAACAAAATGGAGTTTCTAAGAGAAGGAACCATTCTATCATGGAAATAGTTCGTTGTATGCTCACAGGAGCTAGTCTTGGGCAACATTTTTGGTCAGAAGCTGTCAACACTATAGTATATCTATTGAATAAGGAACCCATAAAGTCCCTAGAAGGAATGACTCCATAGGAAGCATGGAGTGGTCGAAAACCCTCCATATCTCATCTTTGCATTTTTGGATGTAAAGCTTTCATGCACATACCGAAATAGAAAAGGAAGAAGCTATATGAGAAGACATTGAAGTGTATTCTTCTTGGATATGATGAGCACTCTAAGGGTTATATTTTGATTGATCCTTTGACCAAGAAGATTCATGTCAAAATATATATTGTTTTTTATGAGGCTTTCACATCATAAAGCACATATGATGTATACCTAGATCTTGTGGAATCTAAAGTTGAGAAGTTCCCTTCATTACCAAATACTGGAGGTGCTTCTACTTATCCATCTTCTTAATCACCACAGAAGAAGAATCCAAAATGGTATACAAGTACAATCGGAGACTCTAATTTATCTACTCCACCATATTTGACTTTTGATAGACTTCGTACTCACAATATGGCTCGACAAGAAAGAGCAGCAACAAAGACTATCAAGGTTGATGATCTGTGTCAATATTTTGAGGAATTTTTTGTAGATCTAGAGAGATAAAGAGAGGATATGAATATAGATGATGACAGGGTGTTTATGTATTAAATGAATGAACATGAATCTTATTCTTTACAAGATACTCTTAGTGAGCCACAATGGAAGGTTGTTATGGATGTTAAGTGTAAGTCTCTAAAAAATAACAAAACTTGGGAGCTTGTCGATCTGCCACACAAAAAGAAGCCCATTGGCTGCAAATGGGTGTACAAAGTCAAGTACAATGAAAATGGGATAATTGATAAGCATAAGGCCCTTATTTTTGCAAAGGGCTATGCACAAAAGGAAGGTATTGACTATGAGGAAAATTTTACACCTGCTACTCGGATGACCACCATTCGAGTTCTTTGTGATATGGTAGTATGGGTGGAAATTTCACCATATGGATGTCAAGAGTGATTTTTGAATGGTGATCTCCAAGAGGAAGTCTACATGACACAACCTAAAGTATTTAAAGTGGAAGGCCAACAATAGAAAGTGTGCAAGTTTTCAAATCCTTATATGGTTTAAAAAAAGCTCCTCAAGCTTGGTATATAAAAATAGATAATCACTTCCTGTAGCATGGATTTAAGATATGTCCATTAGATGCAAACCTATATTTCAAGAAATAAGTTTTTGAGATAGTGTTGTTTGTACTCCATGTTGATGATCTACTCATTACAGGGAGTTCATAAACTATGATCTCTGCTATCAAAAGAGACTTGTGTAAATATTTTGAGATTACAAATCTTGGACTTCTCTATTATTGTCTTGGTGTGGAAGTGATCCAGAAAGAGCACCACATAAACGTGACTCAAAAAAAATATGCCAAGACATTGTTAGAAAAATATTGCATGACTGATTTCAAGCCAATGGCAACTCTGATGGAATCAAGGCTTCATTTATCATGATATGATGATTCACCTTAGGTATATGGCACTCTGTATCGATAGATGATTTGGAGTCTCATATATCTAACAAATACTAGGCCAGATATCATATTTATTGTCAACTATCTTTAGAGGTTCATGCAGGAGCCTAAGACCACTCATTGGAAAGTAGTAAAATGTGTTCTTCACTGTCCATGGCACAATGTAATATGGCCTAGAATACAAGAGGAATGACAAATTATTCTTACAAGGATACACAAACTCTGACTATGACGGGTCATATGATGATCATAATTTAACTTCAGGATATATATTTCATCTTGGATCTGGTCCTGTCTCTTGGCACAACAAGAAGTAACAGGTGGTTGTTATATCCTCTACAAAGGTAGAGTATCACATCGTACGTGAAGTTGTGTGCAAAGTGATATGGTTGCATCGCATTCTAACAAGTATGGGCCATCCATCAAAGTCTCCAATACACTTGTTCTGCAAAAAACAGGGTGTTTTGAACCTTGTTAAGTATCTGGTGCATCATGATAATTTCAAGCATATTGACACACAATGTCACTTCATTCGAGATGAAGTTCCAAGGCACAAAATTCAACTTTAGTACATCTCCACCGATGCTCAAGTTATAGATATTTTCACTAGTTTGGTTACCTTAGCTTGCATTACCTCTCTCTCTACCTTCAAGTCATCCTGACCCACCATCCCACTAGACCCCAACTTTGTAGCCATGAGGGAAACTCTGGTTACCCCCTCTCCTTCTACCATAATATCAATTATTGTGATAAATGACATGATGGTCATCATAACCTCCACTCTCACATCCACCTACCATCATCTAGGATACCTTACCATTTGTTTTTGTCTTTCTATCATGCATTGAGTAGCCTTCCATAGTGCTAGGTACATACCTCAATCCATCACTTAGAGTCATTGAATAGATACTATTGATGAGATCCATGCAGGCATTATCATCCTATACCACCTCTTGTAGCCTAAGGCAGCCCCAACATCATCCACTCTTAGATTAATGTATAAATTATCATTTAAGTCTTCCTCCACAAAACTACCAATATTAGGCTCCCCACCTACACCCATCAAATCCCTCCTCATCCACCAATACTAGTAGTTGCCTATATCTAATATGTGTGATTGAATATTGAACTATCTTTGAACCTAATCAAAATAATGTAGCTCCTACTCCTCTTAGTTTGTGATTAGCCATCTAAACTATCAAATCCTTACAAAATCATATTCATCCTCAACCCACACTTGGTGTAGTTTCCATGGATACCAGATCATCTTTTGGTCATATATATTTTCTATAACCCTCTACCTTAGTGCTAGAGTCCTTGCAAAGGTCCTATACCTATTCTCATAGTGACATGTCCATTAGTATGTTGCTAGTCTCTCTAGATTTGGCAGTGACCTCGACAACCCATGTGGTCTTCACACTGCTATGTGCTCCTAGAACCATACATATAAGAGGGTCACACAAGTTAAGTTGCAACCTCTCTTGTACATTATTTTGTACAACATCCTATACATTTGAGACAACACTAACTATCCCCATGTGAATCACACCTACTAGTCTTGCATATCTACCATAATTCCTACCAAAAACCATGGTAAGTACCACCTACTTGTATGGCATAACAAAAGCCCAACCACCACTTTGTAGAGTACAAAGGTTAGATCATAAAATCTATATCACTTGATCATCTTATCCATGTGGACCCTGCTTTACTAGACCTCATGGTATGAATCACCTAATAATATCTATAATGATGTATATGAAATCCTCACCTTGTACACTATCCTTCTCCTGATGAGAATCCAAAAATCTAGTACACATCCATTAGTGTTATGGTGGCCTCCCTTATCAATAACCAAAAGTTTGATGACTATAGATACTACATCTCCATAAGAGCTATCAAGAGTTCCCTATTGCACTCCACTTGGGGCAAAATTTCCACATGTAATAGCCCCACTATATTTAGAAATCCTTTGTTTACCACTATTATCTCACTCAAGGATATCTCCAACATCCTTGGTCTCCACTCCCTACTCTCTATCACATCTAGATACAAAACAAATCAAACCAAAAAAACTCTCATCAGTCTCCATCAACAAATCAAAATCATACCCAAATCAATTCTACCTATCATTTATCACTTTCTATCTATCCTCTTCCTACTCATAATTTATTTATCTATTCTCTACATTGATTTTATCTCTCTTTTTTCCTTATTTTATTTTCTTCTTCTCTTCTCCTTTCTTCTCCCTCCATGATTTTGCATCGCATTTTTCTAGGATATGAATTCATGGTTAGCATTCATAGCCCACTAATTTGTATATCATAGCCAACCATAATTTTATAGGCCCCCATCCATATTTTTACGATCATATCAAATTCAAGAGAGGACCCACAAATTTGCATCACTCTTCATGATGAAATTTCCAAAAAATCATAAAAAATTCAAAAAAATCCAAATCTTATCCTAAAGCTACCTCTAATACATAGTCTATCAGGAAGGTTTCGATGCTTACTTGAGATTGCTCCTCTTATGTGCTACCCTTACCCCTCGTAATTGTTTTTTTTTTTGAAGAAAGTGAAAAGCTTATATTAATATAGAGTATATACAAGAGGGATCGAAAACATCCCAACCAAGAACCAGGAAGCAAGAAGCCAGCACAAAGGGCAAAAGGGTAGCACTTCCCAACACAAAGCACAAGAAGAAAACCAGGCGCGAAATCGTGACATGTCACAAAATCGTGACATGTCGCGATATCGCGACAGTCAAGGCAACCAAAGCCACAACCGGGAAATCGGTCGCGAAATTATGACATGTCACGAAATCGCGACAGCCAAAGCCAACAACTCCTGACCACCAACATTGTCGCGATATCGCGACGGGTTCTCCTCAGAGCAGTCATCCCTCAAAAAGGTCACGATATCGCGACACATTTTTCGTTTGCCCCCTTTATGCAAAAAGTGTCGCGAAATCGCGACAAGATTATCAATCTACAACCAGTCCTCCCAAGTGTCACGAAATTGCGATGAATTATCCTCATGATGCACAAGCTCCAAAATGGTCACGAAATTGCGACGTCTTTTCCAGAAGTCTTCAGTGCGCCAAATGTGTCATGAAATCGCGACAGTTCTTCTATCTGGCTCCCAGGCATCAAAAACGTCGCGATATTGCGATGGATTTTCCCCTTGTCCCCGAAACACAAAAACCGTCACGATATCGTGACTATTTTCCTCCTTGTTGCCCCTGCTCTCAAAGCATCACGAAATCATGACGGGAACCTTCCAAAGGCCGTGGCAACAACAATTGTCGCGATATCGCGATGGTTTTTCCCCTTGTCTCCAAAAAACAAAAATCGTCGTGATATCGCGACTATTTTTCTCCTTGATGCCCCTGCGCTCAACGCGTCGCGAAATCATGACAAAAACCATCCAAAGGCCGTGGCGACAAAACTTGTCGCGATATCGCGACGATTTTTCCCCTTGTCTTCGAAACACAAAAACCGTCACGATATCGTGACTGTTTTCCTTCTTGATGCCCCTACGCTCAAAGTGTCGTGAAATCACGATGGAAACCTTCCAAAGGTCGTGGTGACAAAACTTGTCACGATATCGCGACGGTTTTTCCCCTTGTCTCCGAAACACAAAAACTGTCGCGATATTGTGACTGTTTTCCTCCTTGTTGCCCCTGCGCTCAAACTTGTCACGATATCGCGATAGTTTTTCCTTTTGTCTCCAAAACACAAAAACCATCGCGATATCATGACTGTTTTCCTCCTTATTGCCCCTGTGCTCAAAGTGTCGTGAAATCGCGACAGAAACCTTCCCAAGGCCGTGGCGACAAAACCTGTTGCGATATCGCGATAGTTTCCTACCAAGGGCCGCGACAGCAAAGCAGGTCACGAAAACGCGACAAAAATCATCCTTAGTACAAAAATTTCTCATTGATTCAAGAATTTTGCAAGTCCCTATCGAATCTCAGCATTTTCCACAGGCATGTCACTGTGTAGCTGAACTCCAACCTCCTTTTTTGCACCCATCTTTGCAAGGAAATCAGCCGCCGAATTTAAGTCACGACTCACATGGATAGGGATCACATCTTCTAATTCCTTCCAAAGGTCCTTGATTTGAGAGACTAAAATCTGTATCTTCCAAGCTTTCAAAGCAAAGTTCCTCAAACAATCAAGGGCGCCAACCAGAATTTGAGAATCTGTCTCAAGGAGTATCTTTCTGTATCCCTGCTTGACAGCCCAGATGGAAGCAATTTTGATAGCATAGGCTTCGACTTCATTATTGGTGGCTCTTCCCAGACCCTGTAGTTCCTAGTAAAGCACAGTTCCAGCATGATCACGGCACACAACACCAATTCTAGCATTGCCCGGATTGCCCTTTGCAGCTCCGTCTGTGTTAATTTTAACCCAGCCTGCTGGGGGGGCTTCCAACTGGCTATGTTCTTTCTAACCTATGCAATAGCTCTCTCTTCCTGAGGACCCAGCTCAGCCGAAATTTCCTCATCAGCATATATGGCAACCGTCTCTGTGACTTTGCTCCAGATAACCTGCCATATTCCATCAAGCGAGGAGAAGGTCTCTCTAAATATTCGAGCGTTTCTTTCCAGCCACACTTGCCACCAGATGAAGGAAATACCAATATCCCACCCCATACGGAGGTCTTTAGATTTAAATATGCCTTTCTTCCATCTTTTCCAGATATTGTTCTGAGTCAGAGCACCATTACTCTGGAGTTTAAAAAAGGAAAACCACCGATTCCAAATCTGACCTGTGAAAGAGCACTCAAACATCAAATGATCAGCAGTCTCCTCATTCTTATGACATAAAATACACTGAGAAGGGCCAATGATTCCTCTATTTTTGAGGAAATCGAAGGTGAGAATGCCATTGTGCATAAACTGCCAGGCAAAGAAGTTCACTTTCGGCCAGCACTTGGAATGCCAAATCTTCTTCCAATATTGAACCGGAAATGAATGCGGGGGAGGCTCTGGGAGGATCTGATCATATCCAGCCTTCACAGTATAAACCCTGAGGTTCCCATGGCCCCAAGATAACTCATCGTCTTCATATCTGCCCATGAGAAACCGTGCTGTCAAGATGTTGGTCAAAATGGTTGCTAGCGCCGGAGGGATTGTGACTGGCCACTCCTCCAACCGCTTAAAATTCTTGAATTTATACTCACCCAACTGGCTAGTGTTGAAATAATTCTCAATAGTGACCCATCCCTGGGATTCTATGGCAATTTTAATTGGAAGCAATTCAGGATATTCCGCAATGATGGGTGGAAACTGTTCCCAAGAGTCAGTCCAGAAACGTGCCTTCTCCCCTCTTCCCACTTTCCAGAACAATTGGTCTTTAATAACTTGAGAACCCAACTTGAGAGCTTGCCAGACTAGGGATCCATTACCATCCAAAGGGAAGCGGCTTATTTCAGAGGGGTGAACTTGGCCCAGATATTTTCTGGTTAAGATTCTACTGAATAAAGATGGCTGGGAAATCCATCTCCAATACAATTTACCAGCTAAGGCTATGTTGTTGAGTTTAGAGCTTCTCAATCCCAACCCTCCTTTTTCTTTGGGCTGCGTAACTTTATCCTAAACAACCAAGGCCCATTTCCTCTCACCCTTTGCTCCTTCCCATAAGAATATTCTGGCCAATTTATCCAACTCTTTCCAAATAGAAGGTGGGGCAGCCAGGATAGAGAAATTATAAATTGGCATGGCTTGGATAACTGACTGTAAGAAGGTTAATCGGCTGCCATAGCTTAACCATTTAAGAGACCAATTGTTCATTCTGTCTTTGAAGCCATCCAAAAGATCTTTACAAATGTCAATTTTCAATTTCTTGAAGTGCAAAGGAACCCCCAAGTAGACTATAGGAAGAGAGGTTCTAGTGAAGCCCAAAATCTCCATAATTCTGTCCTGAAGCCTTTGATCAATATTGAAAAAGACCACTTTGGATTTTCTATCATTGATAACCTGATTGGAGGCCCTAAGGTAAACATTGAGAGAGTCTCTGATTCCCCTAGATTCCCTGAGACTGGCCACTCCAACCAGGCTTGTATCATCCACAAATTGCAAATGAGTCAGAATTTCTAAACCAACCTTAATACCTGTTAACAGGCCTTAAAGTCTTCTTCTGAAGAAGAGTCTACCTAATCCTTCAGCCAAAATAAGGAATAGATAGGGAGAGCAGGGGTCCCCTTGTCGGAGACCGCGAGAATCTCCAAAAGGAGGCGAGGGAAGCCCCTTAATTAGAACAAAATAAGAAGGCGTGGAAACACAGCTCATAACCTAGTCTATCCAGTCCTGGGAAAAACCAAATGCGGCCAACATTTTTGACAGGAAGCCCCACTCCACTCTATCATAAGCCTTGGACATATCTAGTTTGATGAACATTCCTTTGTTGCCAGAGTTTTGCATTGAATGAATAGCCTCCTGGGCAAGAACCATTCCATCCAAAATCTGTCTCCCCTCAACAAATCCCCCTTGTTCTGAGGAGATGAGGTTATGAAGGAGAGGTTTAAGACGTTCAGCTATTATCTTTGTGATAATTTTGTAAATCACATTACATAAGGCAATAGGCCTAAAATCAGAGATATGAACCCCTTCCTCCCCCTTAGGAATTAAAGTGATGAAGGTGTGATTTAGAGCCTTAAGCATTCTCTTATTGATTCTGGACTCCTCAGTAACAGCCAAAACATCTTCCTCCAAGGTATCCCAAAATTCCTGGAAAAACTCAATAGGGAAACCGTCTGGGCCGAAAGATTTGCCTGTGCTCATTCCAAAGACCACAGACCTCAATTCATCTCTATCAATGGGTCTAAGGAGAGCCAGGTTTTCTTCTTGAGTGACAATAGGGGGAATAACATCAAGAACTTCATTTTGAGCCCCCACATCTTGCTCCCTATTTTTTGCAAAAAGCTTAGAGAAATAATCCACAAAGTGGGAGTGCATACCAGGAAGAGTATCAAAGGAGTATCCATTCTCATCATGTAGAGCTGCCATGTTATTCATCTGTCTTCTAGCACAGGCTGATCGATGGAAAATTTTTGTATTTCTATCTCCTTCCAATAACCAAGAATTTCTAGCCCGCTGTTTCCAGTAAATTTTCTCTTGGTTATCAATGTCCTCAACAGCTTTGCACAGGGTATCATCTTTAGTTTTAAGCTGTTCAGTAATTATTCCTTCCCTGAATTGTTTCTGTACCTCCTCCCAGCGGACCATCAAGGGGGCTCTTTGCAGCTGGAAATCCGACTTATTGGCGTGCCTCCACTGTTTCAGTTTACTTTTGACAAAATGAAGCTGTTTGTGGAATTTAAACATAGCTGTCCCAAAAGGTGGACGACCTTCATCCCACCATTGCAGAATTTTCTCATGAAGATCCTCCTTTTGTAGCCAAAAATTTTCAAATCTAAACGGTTTGTGGTACTGCCCTGTCTGAGTCCCACCCTCTAGCAGGATGGGGGAATGATCAGAAACAGGGCCATCCAAAATCTAGAATTTAACATTCCACTTAACAAATGCCTCCTCTGAGACCAGAAAGTGATCTAACTTTACCCTCCTACAGTGTGGCTCCCTCCTCTTGTTAGTCCAAGTGAAAAAAATTCCAGGACCTTGGATATCCACTAAGTGAAAAGCCTGGACCTGGGCAATCAGAAGCCTGTCCCCCGGGTCCAAAACAGGGGTTCCACCTTCCTGATCCCGAGTAGATAATTTGGCATTAAAATCTCCAGCAATGATCCAGTCACAAACTTGTCTAGAGGACCTCATGTTGTGAACAGCTTTCCATTGGAGCCTCTGGCCATCAAGGCTTTGAGCCCCATAGA
This sequence comes from Wollemia nobilis, assembly GCA_028583015.1. Taxonomy (NCBI): domain Eukaryota; kingdom Viridiplantae; phylum Streptophyta; class Pinopsida; order Araucariales; family Araucariaceae; genus Wollemia; species Wollemia nobilis. Next base: position 306,570 of record JAQPPZ010000128.1, on the reverse strand, counting down.
AATTTGTAATTAAAACATGCTCAGCTGTGACAATATTCCTGAAGTGAGAAGTGATAACACCCCTCCAGGCAATATTTTCTAGAGCAGTCCATTCCAGGGGGTTCCAAAGAGTGACAATCCCCCCTGAGGCACCTTGGGCAGCCACATCCATATACCCAGCGCCCCTCCAAATCCTACTAACAGTTTTACTCATAAGATCCAGCGACATTTTTGTCTCTTGGATAAGCAAAAAGTCTGTTTTATACTTCCCTAAGAGTCTTTGAACAGCAGATTGATGGGTTCTACTGTTTAAACCCCTAACGTTCCAAGATTGAATAATCATTGAAAACCTTGGGAGCAGTAAGAATCAATTGACCTCACCGATCCTCCATTGATCAGCTTATCTCCTTATGCTGTGAGCAGTTCCTTATTGGATTTTCTTCCCGTTCCTTGAGAGTTATTGTTTTTAGATCTCTTCTCCACCTGAGTGATCCCTAAAGCTGGCCTTTCTCTATTTTTATCCGCATTTCCCATAGTAACATCTTTAATAGTCGGCTGTACTGGGGAGTGTATCACCAATGCCCCAGGGTTCTCCGACTGCATACTCTTAGAGGGTGCAGTCACCTGATCGGCAACAGGAGTGGATGAAGGAGAATCTTGAGAGTGAGTGTTGTTAATCTCACCATTCCCATCCACTCCCTCCATGACTTGGTCTTCCAGATCCAGTAATGACTTAAAAATCTCATACCGATTGTTTGGCTTGAGATGCATCTGCTCCTTACCATTTTTCTTTTTGTTTCTCCTTCGTTTCGGCTGTTCAAATCCATCCTTCTGAGCATCAGGACCTGGAGAAGTGTTGGAAGGTTCATTGACAGGGGTGGGCTTACCCTCTCTAGGGCGGCTTGGCATTCCAGTCTAAGCCTCCGCCTTTGTGCTCAAGGTGTTAGGACAGAACCTTGCCAAATGTCCATGCTTATGGCAAACTCTGCACCTGAAAGGTAGGGCCTCATAGTCTAACTACTGGATCCAGGGAACTCCTGCCAACTCAAGCTCCACCTCAGCTGATAAAGGCTGGCTAATGTCCATTTCTACACAGATTCTGGAAAAAATAGCTGTATTTCCCTCTATGGTGTCTCTAGAGACTCCAATATATATGCCTAGGGAATTACCTATTATTTCTAGAACCTGCTCACCCCAAAACTCCATCGGGAGAGCGTACAGTCGGATCCAGATAGGAACAGCCGTGGGTTCAATGCGAGGATCAAAGCCCACTCTCCAGGGTTGAACAAATAACCCTGCTGGTCCATGGTTTCTCTTTTCTAATTCAAATGCTCTATTTCTATCTGCTAAAGAAGAGAAACTAATAATAAAATACCCATTGCTTATTGGCCATAAAGAGTACTCACCTTGTGGCTCCCAGTTCTATCGAACCCAGGTATGCAAAAATTTCAGAGAAGGTCGGATGCCCATGAATTTGCAGATCAAGTCATGGTTAGCTCGGTAGACAATTGTTTCCTCGACCAGCTTGGGTTTGATAACAATCTTAGGTCTGGAAGCGGATTGCGGGAGGCATCCATTAACGCGGTGAGCATTTGGGCTATTGCCAGCATTCTTGAGTAGCATTTGAAAAGTAGTCCTCTGAGCTTCACCAGTGGAAGACGAGGGGTTTTCTTTCAACATCTCAGCATATGAACTCTTTCTCCCCGCAAGAGGGACTGGAGGAGACCCCATCGGGCCCTCCCGGAGCAACGAAAAAACCTTCAGAGTAATTTAAAACCACAACGCCAAAGACTCTGGAAAGATCTAACGGGCCAGAAACCCTTAAGCATCGCCCGACGCCAGTTCAGAGGTTTTCCCGCCAAATCGCCAGAGCCCTCCTTACCCCTCGTAATTGTTGAATGGTGTATTCGTAGGACCATTTTATCTAGAGCCCTCTCTCCTCCTTTCTTGCATGGTGAAACTAATTTTATTTTTCATCATCCCTTCCTTTTTGTCCCTGCATTATTTATCTTATTGTTTTTTTCTTTCCCATTTCTCTTCCATTCTTGTTCCTCAACCATTTTAAGTTTCTTCAAGAAGTTTACCTTCCTTCTAAAACTCAATGGGGCACCTTGGCCTTGGGGTTAGTGATGCCATAATTACCCTCTAAAGTGTGCAAAATATTCAAAGTGTAAAATTACACTATTTTTACATCATCCCTTTGCATAAATTTTATACCCCTTTTAGTACCCATGTTTCTAAGCCTAAAGGTATCTACAACTTTATTTGATGTATTTATTTCATGATAAATGCATCAAAGAGGGGGTAAAATATAGACGCCAAAAATCGACCTAGCCAAATGAGTCAATTTTTTCCTTAAAAGCCTAATAAGCCCCTCAAAATTGTTAAATACAAATTTTGAGCTCCTCAAACCTTAACGTTTGAGCCCCTTTTTCATCCTTATTGAATTTATGGTCCTCCTAGATGAACCATAAAATCACACACCCTATTTCCTTACGCATTATCACCCTCAACAAATTGGTATTCCAATTTAGTGGATTGTAAAATTGGTTATTGACACTTCTTACCCAATTTTCAAAGTGTTATTTGCTACCATATAATTTTACCACCAATAGTCATTTTCATTAATTTGGGGTTGACCTTTATTGATCACAAAATCACATCTCCAAGGCAAAGACTCCAATATTGGATTCTCTTTCCACCTTGGGATTTTGAGCCATTTATGGTGCTAAACTGAGGTGACCTTCCCCTATTGATGGATCCCAAGGTCCCTCCCCTCTTACCCTCTCCAAATTAAAATTTAACCACTCTCTTTAATTTCTTACCCCTCTCCCTCCATGCCCCAAAATTCTATAAATAGAAGCATTGGGCCGTCATTTTTACAACACACTCTCAATATAACAAAACTCTTACAAATTTGTGACTCAAATTATCAAGGTTGCATCACCATATTGGAGGATTATTTGGAAGTATCACTAGGCTCATATTAGAGGACCACTCTATTTCTTCTTGTCTTTCTTCCCTTTTATCTTTCTATTGTATTTTTTTTCATTTTTGTCATTTAAATTACTATATATCTTGACTTGTTTTGGGTTTTAACTTCACATTTTGGATCTAATATTGGTGTCAAATCTTTTGTGTAGTTATAGGTCAACCATAGGTGGATTCTTCTCCAACCTCAAATATTTTAAGCACCCTGATTTAACCAGCTTTTACCTCAACCTTTTCATCAGAGTGAATTCACGATTGACCAATACTGATTACAAAGTCGATGAAAAGGAGAAAATGGGTAAAATTATACCCCATATCATATACATTTTAGTTCACCCCACATACATTCACATCCCTTGTATATCAATTATACTAAAATCTTAATATGTCCCCTCTCATCTTCCTTTATATTTTGATAGAGCAAATTCATTATCTGTGCCTACAACATGTGAATTCGATGAAGGCTCGATATTTCCTAAATTCTCCTTGGTATCCTATTGTCGTATGTCAAAGCCTTTTTTTTCCTTTATGTCTTTCATGATTTTACACTTTTTCCTCTCTGAGCATGAATTCATCCTACTATTAATGGTCATCTAAATTTTATGATCAATTTTAGTCATCTAAAGGGGGTATAACTATTTACACTGCAAGCTCTGCCTCCATAGTGGCCTAAGTAGGTCCCCAAATTCTAAATCTAAATTTCAAGTTCTCATTTTTATAGGTTTGTAAATTTGTGGTTGTGAATTCTAGGGCACGAAATTGGGACAACCACCAGATTGAGTAAGTGCCCTTGGTTAGGTCTTTAGATTTACTTTTAATATTCTTCCTTCTATTACTTTGTGTTATTTTTTGTTTTTTTATTTAACACACCAAAAATAAAAGGCATAAAAATATCCCTAGCTTCCTCTTGTTTCCAGGTCATTAAATAAAAGAGAAAATAAAGGAACTTAGCTTTTTTATTTTTTTATCTCCTCTTCTAGGCATTTGAAAATAAAATTTTCATGTAGTGTGCATTATGATAGTTTTCTTGCGTATTTTACTTTCCCCTTTGCTCAAAGATAAAAAGATTTTTTTCTTGCAATTTAGGCTTAGTTCTCATTCAAAAAAATAATAATCTTAGGACTAGTTCTTATATTTTACATACTTGTTTTCTTGCATTTTTAGTTAGAATAGATATTTTGACTAAATAGGTTAGATTATCAAACAAAAATTAGGGTTTTCAAAATTACACATCAAACCGCCACATAGACTTGGAGTGAGTCTTTAAAACACTCTTGGTGACCTTCCAAAGCTAAACGACACTGAAATTGAGGTGAGGACAAACCCTGCAAGTAATTCAGCCTCGATGGATCCACTGATATAATCATGGGAACCTCTTTACATTCATCTTATACCTTTCACAAATCTATTGCTTTGTGATGGTCTCTCTTTTGAAGATGCAAATATGTTGAATCAGGTGATATTTTTTATTGAATGTAGGGGAAGTAGATATCTCATCAAATTTCTTGATGATGAGCTTTTGCGAGTCTTCCTCTATTTTTTTGTTGTTTCTTTTCCCTTAGTTGCATATTTCCAACGTATGTATCCCATGCATGTGGTGGAGAGATGATGGATGAGGAGTTAGGGGCTATGTACCCAAATAAATATTAATGATAGTCGGGCTTTCTAGCTTACCTGCAACTAATATTTACATACAAACTCCATCATTAATAGAGTCATTTTAGTTATCATCAAAAGGGCTTGTGAGAATTTTATTGTGGGCTATTGAATATTAAATAGGCTCATCCACACCACATGATATTCCTCTTCTAGTGATAACTTTTTGATGATTATTTAGCAATAATTCTAGATCTCTTCATTTTATTTTAAGCTTCAAGCTAGCTCTAGTTGTAGTCACCCCCCTTTTGGATATGTTGTAGTGAGATTTCACTATAGTATCATCAAATTAAATCCATAAATTCAACTATCCTTATGAGGCCATGACTTCTTCATGAAAAATATTAATAAAAAGATAAAAAAGTTAACAAAATTATTCATTCTATGCTATGTAAATAAGATTTTAGATATAATGAAATAGATGCTCAAATGAAAATGGATGATAGATATCTTGTATGAATATATGAAAAAAAATTATGTATTCTCCTATCTTTCTTCTCCTTTCACTTTCAACACTCTAGATATAAAAAGCACCAAAGAAATGGTGCAAAGCTGGCTAAAGTAGAGATTTAAATATATTTTTTGTGTGAAAAACAAAGAAGGTAGTTGTTGTGAGTAAACAAAATTTCAAAATATATAAATTCCAAATCTAAATTAACAAAAATTTATAATTTCCAAAATATTAATCAAGATAACTTTATTGCTAGGTTGCTTTGAAAACTAACTATTGATTCATTGCCAAGTCCGAAGGTGGATTAAAGGGGATGAGATTTCTTTGTTGAAAATGATAAGTTGTAAAATTGATCTTACTTTTTTGGTTCTTATAACATTACCAAATAAGAAGCACCTATTATAGAGGCATGGATGAGCTTGGGTGATTTGCATAATGGTAGTAAATAGTAGTTGGATGTCTACTTTTTTTTTTGGATAAAAGAATTACTTTAATAAAATAACTATGATGCTAGTGTAAAATAAATTCTAGTGTCATAAAAAAATTTACCTGGTGGGTTTATAAGTTTATATGGTACCTATTGTCATATTTGATTATCCCTGTCCAAGATAATCACACCTCACATTAGAGCAACACAATGGGTCATAATCGAGAGTGTAGGGTTTGGATTAATTGAGAATCTCCATGATTTTTAACAATGTTAGCTCCTTATTAGGATGAGATATTCAAAGCACTAGTTGCTCAACAAAGGAAAATGGTGCGATAAAAATCAATAAAGAAAATGAAAAAGAAGAATGATGTGCCAAGAGATTTGTTAATCTTCTTGCAAAAACATGTTTGAACACTATGTGCTAGTGATGGACACTTCCTCTTATCATCACAATGAAGTACGATAAAAATATACTAGTTATATACATGCATAAGAAGGTGGTTCCCATAGGATAGCCATGCTAGTAAGTGACTCAGTATAAAATAGATGTAGGCCCCTCATACACACATGCACTTAGAAAAATCCAATATTCAGGTAAAATATCACCAACACATATACATACATAGCAATGGGTTTGCTAAATGCCAAAAAATAGATATAGACCTCCATTTATATATAATATAAGCAAACTCTTACAAAATTTGTGCCAAAAGCGGGGGTTCAAGATTACCCACAAGAAGCTTAGGAACCACAATTATTTTAATAGAGATAAATGAAAGGAAAGCATATAAATGCATACAATTGCAAACTCTTCGATCATTTAAAGCTAAGACTACTAGTATTTATAGATTACAAAAGGAAAATTTTCCTTCCAAAATTTGTAGGATGATCTGACCTTCCATCTACCCATTTTATGGGGATTCTAAATATTTAATGGAGCAGTCCTCAATTATTTTTCCTATCATTTTGTAGTTGTTGTGGTTGTAGATCCTCATTATTTCATATTTAATGTTTCACCTACCTTCGTTTGATTTGTAGAGTCAAAGTATTCTTGGTAGATAGCCTATATCTTCTCAATAGTAGTATACTTTTTTTTCTTCTTGGGGAACCATGCACTCACCCACCTACCCCTTGGTTTTGGTGCCCTTATCCACCTTTAGATTTGTTCGTTGTTTTAGAAATTTTTAGCACCCTTCATCCACATGATCGAGCTCTTCTTAATTGAGACTTTTTCTTGGATTATCCCTTCGATATTTTAGAAGCTTCGATAAGTCATTTTATCGAGTCTTTTTTATCAAACTTTCTTTCTTCATTGAATCTAATCAAAACTCTTGATCATTTTTATACTTTTATTACTTCTTTCTTTGTCATGTTTTATAATCCCTTATTCCTTTTTTTTCATGCCAACATTTACCTTATGATGTTTCCATGTGTGCGAACTCTCCTAGTATCTTAGTTGGTTCTTTCATTTCTATAGATAGGCTTTCAACTTTGTGAACTTTCTTAAGAATGTGGGGAAGTATGTATTTTAACTTCTATTATTATAGAGTGATCACAAGGATCCCTCTTATTCCCCTACTCATTGGTTTTCTCCTTGCCATCTCCTATCATCAAGGATATCCCTACATATCTAGTGGTGAGATGACACATGAGTTACTAGAGGTCGCTTACCCAAACTGATGTAGATGATGATAATCTCTACTGATTCTACCATGGATGATGTTTGGGTTGATCCTCCTATAATGGAATATTTTCATTTATCACCAAAAAGGCTTATCAGATTTTGTTAGGAATGAGATTTAGTTCATATATCATCAAAAAGGCTTCAAACATCTCATCATGGGCTATTTTCTCATCAGGTGATCAACTTACCCACATAGGAGAGTTTCCACTCCTGTCTCTACCTTTTAAAGATATATGTTTGGTGAATTCTAACATGGAATATTTTTAGGCTGGCATGGATTATGCTCCCATACTTTTAGGCTCAAACTCCTCATCTTCTTATCGGGTGCAATCCATAAAATTTGTAGTGATTTATCACTATAGTGCCAATTGAATTTTTTTTGAATTTTAAACACTATAATTATCTAGATTACAATTTTTCAATGCTAGTTTTAATTGATAAATAAAATATTAATTTTAATCAAACTGATTATTGGGTAATTTTGTTATGCTCATTGATGAAGGTTAATTTAAGGTTTGAGGATTTTGTAAATAGTCAGTAGATGCTAATTTTTTATGTTCATTCAATTCAACATAGTTTTATTAGTCTAATATGATGGTCAATAAAAAATATATTTTAAACAAAATTTTAATTTTTAAGTGTTTACATTAAATATTTCTATAAATATATGCAATTACCTCATGAAAGTCACTATACAATGACCAAAGAAATCTTGTACTACATCAAGGGCAATATTTGGATAAGAATTTATTATGTTATTAGATCCATCCTTGTGTTGAAAGTGTTCTCTATGTATATTGATTCATCTTAACAAATTCAAATCTAGTATTAAATTATCACTTGGCTTGATACCCATTTGTTAATTTTCCAAGTGTTACTTTACCCAATTTCTACCTTCCATTGAAGCAAAAACATATAGTGTTATGATCCTACAAAACATCTTTAATATGCTATTGTTTTTTTAATTTTTACATCTTTGCGATAAATATCCTCACACTCTTTTTTATGACAACTATAATATGATTATTTATAATTTAATTTTGCATAAAAAACTAAACACAAAAAGGTGCGGATGGGCTACATTTTTTTCTTCGGTCACATATCATGGTTTTTCAATAAATATCATGACTAAGGTCATGCCCAGATGATTCTTAAGAAAGTATGGAATCTAATTGTTATTTGAGGATATCTCATATGGGAACGATTTATAAAAGTCTCTCTATGTATCTCTATTCATCTTAGGGGAGATATTGCAATAGTATTAATATTTAGTCAATGCTATAATTAAATTTATATTATGATAATTGTATTTGTCCTATGGGCCTATATGCACCTCAGAATATGGAATTTTGAATTATTCTATAATCATCTAACAATTGGCCTTAATGATTAATATCAAGGTATTTTATTATATCCTAGTCAAATATTTATATCTCCACTCAACGAACCATTTCTTCACTAATGCAAGATCATTCTTTTGTGTTAGTGATATATTATCAATGTCTAAGGATTTCTTTTCATATTCATATTCTACATTCTCTATAAGTGTTATGATTCATTTTCTTTAATGAGTAATGTGACTAATTTTTTCATTCTTGAACATATTACATAATCTAAAGTCATCATCTCCAAAGTACACATTGAGCTATAGGATTATCATTACTTATTGTTTTTCTATATACACATCCTAAAGGATATTTACTCCAAGTAACATTGATTCAAAGTATGTATCTTTCCTCTTGCCTAATGAAGCACTCTCTTTAAAATTTGAAGTACTTTATAGGGATAACCAAGTATCCCCCTTACTATTCTCATACCATAGTGGAAGACATGTTGTTGATTTTATGAATTCCCTCAAGCTTTGAAACTTTACTCAACATGATGTCCTAAAATTATTATAGATCTCCTAGTCTCTACTAGCTCCATAAACTTTATGGACTCTTCATTAGCCATGACTTCTACAAGCACTATTTTTTTCCTTATTATTTACTTCTTAGACTCCTTGAATGTGAATCATTTTCTAAATAATTTATACAAGTTTTAGATAAAGTGGGCTGGAATTAGAAATCCATCTCTAAATTTACAACCATTATATTTTTAATCCTACTAAGATCCAAAAAAATGTTGATGATTGCCTATATATTTAACCCTCGTTCTTGAACCCTAACCAATTTTAAATAATATATAAGTTCTCTATATATAAAAGCTAATAACTCTCGTAAATTTCTATGATATTTCATTTTAAATTTAATGTACAAGAATTATCATATAATCATCAACTAGTCTAACTCCCATTATACCAATAGAAAGAAGTTTCTTATGTGCAATTCCTCCCATTAGATCCTTTGCACACTAATAATTGTTCAATGAAAGGTAATTATGAAACAAAATCTACAAATCACATCAACCTCAAGTATTCTAAGTGCTATAATTATTTTACCTATTCTAATACTAATATTTTTAATTAATAATCTTTTAAAGCATTCCTTTAACATAATTCTTATAAGTAAACAACACATAAGACCAACATTTGTGTCGACAATCCTACAAGACCCTTGTCCCTACAATTGGATTTTGTAAATACATAACAAATAACAAAACCCAAATTCTCTTAGTTTCCTCTTAATTTCTATAAAAGTTAGAGCACCATTGGGCCCCTAAATTTACTATTATGTATCCCTCCTCTTACCCGATCTTCCAAACCTTTATGATTGTTTTGTTTTGTTGTTTTGTTTTGTGATGGTAAACATAATTTTTAAGTAATATTAACATTTGAGTTTAATAAAACTAAATTTTTAGTAAACTTGTATCATCATAAACGAAAGATAAAGAAACCTCGAGAGTGAATGCAAGTTTGAAAGCAGTCGATAATCGATAAGCATTTGTGCATGGTTTGTTGCACTGACAAAGGAAGTTCTTCCCGTCACATTTTTTCTTTACAATTTTTTTAAATGATTTTTTTTTTTAAATAATTAAGCGATGTGATTAATGAAGACACGTTTATGAAATGTTAATTAATAATAAAAAACAATCTAGAAAATATTACATACACCAAACCACATTATCTTGTAAAATTCACGTGTTTAAGCACGATATATAAGATTCCAACGGTAACATGACTCCGTCACCTTTGAAAATAAAACGGTCAAAAACATTTACAAATTTATAGATTTAAGAACACGGCTGAGTATTTATTGTAAAGAGGTGAAGGTTTAACTTCCATTACACAACGCTCTTGTTAATCGCAGATTTTGCGTAAGTATCTAATCTAAAATTTTTATTAAAACATCGATGATCTGGCATCCCATCACAAGAGCTCTTTCATCGATATCATGTTATCCTTATTGAAAGCTCGCGCAGACGTGCATTCACTCACATTACTTGCTTTTTTTAATCACAGCTGGGAAGGTTTCCAGGCTTGGGAATCTTGCAAGTTAAGGGCGTTGTCAGTAGCGGCTACAGCCCATGGTGATCTTGTGACTATCCTCAATTTCAACATGGTGAGTTGGCAGCTTTCCTCAATTTCAACAATGGGCGTTATGTAATGATTCGCCCCATGAGATTGCAGAATCCCTGCCCTGCCCCGCCATCAAATTTAAATTTAATTAGAATCCTGTGAATCCCGTGAAATCCCCTGAACTTGTGCGCTTGGGAGAGCTTGTTTAAGTATTGTTTATTCGAAAGGATACTCACGAGAATGAAAGGTTAATCTTAGGTTTTTTTTTTAAACTAGAATATTCAAATCTACAAGCTGAAGCTGAATTTTAGACCCTTAATTAAGACTACTGAATTCAAACCTAGAGGTCTAACTGGGTTTTAATCAATGTAGGAGCCAACATTTGCATTGCTAGATTTGTTAGACAGAGACCTCGGTAAAGACGTCTGCAACCACTTGATTTGCAAAGCAATAATCTATTTTAATTTTATTATTTTGTAATATCTCGAGTAAAATAATGTTATAACCCATGTGGTATCTATTTTTAACGGAACTTGACTATCATGTGCTGCTGCCATTATAACTTCCGTTTAAATAATGTTATAATGCATGTGCTATCTATTTTTATCAATTGATAGAAGGAAACTTTGACTATCATGTGCTGCAATTATAACCTGCTATCTATTTTTATCAATTGATAAAAGGAAATTTAAATAATATTATAATCCTTGTGCTATCTATTTTTATCGATTGATAGAATGAACCTCATTTAATCCATGTGCTATCTATTTTTATCAATTGATAGAAGGAAACTTGACTATCATGTGCTGCCATTATAACTTTCGTTTGTACTTTCATGTGCTGCCCGTTAAAAGGATTTTAACCGTGGCCTCTACCTTCCCAAAAGAGAGCTTTTGACCATTTGGACTAGATCCTCTGACCTATTTTTTTTTAGTACTAAAAAGGTTTCTTTACCAAATTAATTATATAGCGAATGTCAAGTATAATTTATTTTAATCATAAGGCTTTCTTATACAATTAAAAGTTTTGAAAAAAAGCAATTAGTCTTATGTATTCCATTTATAATACAAATGCAAATGATTTGTATAATTCTTTTGCATTCCATATATAATGTCAATTGGAAAGATCAATATAATTTTATCTTTTATTAATGTGTTATATTAGTTGTGAGGGCCCCAAAATTTTGCTTACCTACACTCTAGATTTTGGATGGATTTTAGTGTGGAGCTTATTAGTCTAAGTTTGATGTGTTGATTGGCATATATCTAATGTTCAAAATCCTATCATATTCTTATGAGGGATTCAATGTAAGTGCAAACAGAAGATGTAGGAATACAAAGCCCTAAATCTACATGCTTTTCATTTCCAATGTTTGCAAGAAAAATAAATGCTTCTCTTTTTATTTTCCAAACAAAATTTCAAAGAATATGCATGCAAAAGCAAGATAACTATCCTAGGATGTAGGCTACATGCATTCTATATTTATTGCCTAAAAATTTAAAGATAAAACTAAACTTTTGTTCCTATTACAACTTTTTACAAAAGAATCTAATGCTTACAAATGAATACAATAATGCATAAAACAAGTCCTAGATCTATGTTTTCTTTCACTTTCAATGCTTGTGGGAAATAAAAGATTATTTTTCTTTTGAATCAAAATTAAGAAGGCATAATACAACTTCCTTTTATTCTAATTAAAAGGTTTTTGTGATTCAATGCAAAGTGCAAATGAAAATAGAATGCAATAATACAAGCCTAAGCTATGTGATTCTTTCTTTGAATATTCTTTTCAAGGAAAATAAAGAGTTTTCTCTTTCGTTATGCAAGCTTTAAGAGAATATGCAAAATAATTCTAAGGTTCTAATATATGGCTAGAGCTTCTAATTCCTACAAATGCAGGAAAAGAAATTTTTTTACAAAATCCCTTAATTTACTGGTTTTGTTTCACAAAACTAGTTACAAAATGTAATAAGAAATTACAAAACCCTAATATTGATGAGATTGCTTCACAAATATAATTATTTCTAACCCAATTTCACAAGAATGTAATAATTTATGATTCTATAAATACCCCTTTTATGCTTTTGTAATTAAAATGTAGGTCTAATCCCCTCTTGATAATAGATTTCATAAAATGCCTAAAATAATTATAAAAATGAAATAAAAGTCTAGATTTACTAACTTGGCCTAATAGAGAGCAAAAATAAAGAACATTGTACTTATTTTTCATAGTTTAATAGAAGCATTAAATGATGATAGAAACACCATTGAACAGATGTGCCAAATAAATAGAAATGCCAAACACCAAATGGATAGAAGCACCAGATGGAAAAAAGTATAAAATAGTGATAAAAGTATAAAAATTATCCAAACAATGCTATTGTAAGATTATAGAGCTACTATTTTGTACCTACACACACAAAATTTGTAATAGAAAAATATTGAAAATAAAAATTAGCATGAAGGGATTTGTCTTGATCTCTCTCAAAAAGTCACTATTTTTAATAGATGGTTCAAGTCCCTTGTCCTTTCATGATAGTTTTGATCAAATAAATAATGATAATATAAAAATGATATCATGCAAATACTCACAAGATGATAAAAATAAGAAATCATAAAGCAACTAGAAGGGAAAAGAATGAATCTCAACCTAGATTTATAGATCTACCTTGATTTGTTATGGATTCATCATGAGTGATAGTTGTCCAATACTCTTTTAGATACCCCTTTGGTTGAATTTACCCAATGATTTTTACCTTGCTTAATATTATTATAATCCCTAAGAGCCGATATCAGTAACATGTACCTATAAGAAGTATTCTCAAGTGTGCAAGAAAGGTGGTCTCAAAATTACAACATGTAAGTTCCAAGAGCCAAACTCAATAGCATATACCTATCAAACAAAAATGAATATCCCAAGAAAAAATGAAGATCCCTTTTACCTTCTTGAAAGGGTGGTTTTATAGAACACCCAATCCCTTAGAGGATCCATTACAAGAGCATGTAATAAATATGAGGTGTTTAGTTCTATAGGGTGTTGTGTCCAGTTCTACAAGATGACATGTCTAGTTTTACAAGATAACATGGTGAGTTTGTGGGAGTTAGAGGATATGACTCACTACTCAAAGGTAGGTACACAAATTTAATTGGATAAAATGCTAGTTGCATGTTTTAATCGAGGCAATTAACTTCTTTTATTAGTATTTAGAAAACTTAATCAAGTATTGGATATGATAGGGGGTGAGATTTATAAGAAATGAGCAATAACGCATAGTCAGACTATAGAAACTTGATTTCTAGTGGTGGATATATAAAAGTGCCAAATGGTGATAAAAGTGCTAAAACAAAAGCACTAATAGGTGATAAAATTATCATATGGTCCATTCATCATTATCCTTAGTGACAAAAGCATCATACAAATTGTACAAACCTATCATATGCATATAGCACTATTGAATTTGGGGTTTTGAGGTGTCTAGCCTTGGATAAACATATGTTATACTCATTGGAAAGATCTTTTTTGATAGATTTTTAATAGTATCACTTTTATGAAAGTTTGTGAAGATTTATCAAAGTTTTGTAATCATCAAAGGCGATGTCACATTTTTCCCTAAATTTGGGTACAAAACGGGTTTATTTTGCTTAATTCATAAAAAGAGTTATTTAATTATATTATTAGTGTCTGAGAGATGTGTAAAATTAGGTGTCTATATTTTTCCAATTTTGATACATTTAGTATATAATAAATATGTCAAAATCATCATAGACACCCCAATTACATGGTAAAAGGAGGTACATATTTTTCTAAGGTTAGGTCTATGATTGATGTAATTTAATGTCCTAGCATATTCCCTCAATTTTTTAAGAGGAGATAGAGTCAAAGGGAACTTTAAATTATATTTAATGAAGTGTAAATGAGATGATAAATGAAATCTTAGGTTAAAAAGGTTTAATTAAATTGATTAAAGTTGGAGGGAAATGGTTTTTAAATTAAAAAAGAGAGAAAATGTTTTTGGGGTGAAATGAGGGGGAAGGGGTATAAATGGGGTGGGTGGGAGAGAATGGAGGTTCATTCTCATTGTGTGAAGGAGAATGAGAGAAGGACAAGAGAGTAAGTTGTAGAGATGACTAAGGATGTGAGACTGAGATACCATGTTGAGATTGTGCATGTCATACAACAGGGAGAGGTTGTAGTGGTAGAGGTAAGAAATGCCAGCCTTATATTTTTTTGATATTATTTTATTCCTTAATATTATTTGTATTTCTTAAAAAGGAATTTTCCATCGATATGTGTGCTCCAATAAAAAATTTTGGCTATAAAAATGCTTTTGTAACATTATTATTGTCTGTATAGCACTTTCATCATATGACACTTCCATGATTATATAGTGTGTATGTCAACATATATTGCTTATATAATCAAATAAAGATTTTATACAATGTTAACACATGGAAAATGTCTATGTGTATATGTACGGTGCTTCTATACGATGCTATCACCAATGATAAAAATGATGTATTGATCATATCACACTATTGTTAGGTCATGGTACTTTTATTTACAACTATTTTAGGAGGTCAATCCTAGAGAAAACATAATTTATTTTATACTCGTTGGAAATATATTTTTGAGCTCTTTCCAATCATAATATTTTTATAAACTTTTATGATGACTTGATGTGGTTTAGTAAGCTTTAAAAATCAAACTATTTTCTTGCCCTAGTGATGCCACTTTTGAGTGTTATTGTTTGTGGATATTTTCATATACCAATTTTGAGGTAAGTATAAGATTGTTTACACCCATTGGAAATATTTTGCTAAGTCCAGGAATATAGTTTTATAATAATTTATTATGTTTTCATGTAGTTTTGATTATCTCAAATATTTATTTATTTCCTTGATGCTTTTTGTTCATTGTTGAGCCAATGTTTATCCTTTTTGTGGATGTAAAACTATTTATCCATTTTAGAGTGGCAAGAGAGGAGGTATCATGTATTATGAGTTGTCTATGGTTTTGTAGATAAGTTTGACTATGGATTGTTAGTTATTGTAGGCTTATATTATCTAGTTTGTATGCCAAAAGTTAGATTTAATTAGGAATTGATGGTAGCACTAATAAAGAGTTGGTACTTGAAGATGAGTATTTTTTGTCTCCCTAGAGAAGATATGAGAGGTATGTTAGAGGACATATCATGAATCCTTTAGATTATCATCAAAGGTACTTAAGTATATATAGGATAAAATTGAATGTAGTGCTTATGAAGATTGACAAGGCACACAGATTTTTTAGTTGTGTGATCTGACATACATTTATATTACTTTTATGGGTTGATATTTATATAGATAGATCACATTGTTATTTGCATTAGTATTAGGAATCCTTATGGATGATACTAGTAGGACCATGATGCATTGGGGTTGGGGTAGTGTGGTCATAGATATGGATGACCAAGTTGTGTTTGCCTAGGGACCAATAGTGTTGGCATACCTATATCAAACATTTCACCAGATAGTTTATAAAGGTAGGCATAGCCTAGTGTGTTCCAATTTGCTTTAGGTTTAGGCATAATATTATACTTCAATCCTATAACCATTTATATTGCTAGGAATAGTATATGATCAAGAGGTACCTATGGTCTTTCATTGGGAATGATATTTTGAGACTAGAGGGAGAGCTTCTATTGGAAGGAATATTTCAAATGTGAGAAGGGAATTTAATGATATCCATCTAGATCAATTCATATGATAACCTTATTGACTACATCCTCTTGGTGTGTGATCCACCTACTGGTATGATTTTTTTCCTAGACTGCAACCAAGATTGAATGTCTTGGAATTGCTTTTGAGTGAACCTCTAGATAAGTCCAATTCCTTATTGTGCAAAGAAAATAAACAAATTAAATAAGACTAAATATATAAATGAAGGGTTAGAGAGAAAGACATAGGAGAGAAATGTTGGTTAAAATATGGACAACATTTGGCTAACAACAATGCCACACCCTATTAAAAATTCTCTACAACTTATCTACATATATAGCCTAATAGACCAACTACCAAATAAAACATTATAGAATATAAATTTAGCATAGATCATGCATTCAACCACTCAAATAGTTGATAGTGATAATCCAAGATTCCAAACAATAAATAAGAACTAATAGAATAGACTACTATAAAATATATAGAAGTGAATAGAACTACGATAATTAAATACAATGCATCCCTAGAATTCTAATAACCTGTAGTGATAATTCAAACAACTCAGGCCTAACATATTACACCACTATCAAATCTTGTGAAAACTATTTAGGGACTACAAAGCATATATACATATAATAATTCTACATTACATCACTGAGAAAGGTCAAACAATAGTTGATTCATTAATTAATAGAGATAAATTGCATAGTTTACAACAAAGACTCAAATTCTCAACCCTCATTTTGAGGAGAATTAAGTTACTTATATATTTTACAATGCACCCATATTAGCCTAACCATTACATTAATGGCTTGTCATAGGCATAACTTGTGTATGTATAGCCTGACATAGTTTAGATCTTAGGTATAACCAATATGCTTGTGAGAGAGTGGTTGCCTCTTTCTTACCTGTTACAACTAGTTGTTTTGATCACACAACCAATCACAATTTTTGGCAGCTATATATCTTCAATAGGTTTGAGCTCCTTGACCACATTCAACCTTTCCCTATTATGATTTATTACTAAGATAGTTTTCATACCTATAGGTACCTCCATTCATAATTTCTAGGAGAAATCATCATTGTGGCAAGTTCTATAATATTGGATGTTGCTTTCTTGCTTAATTGTTTTTATTTTAGTGATTGAGGAATGATCGGGTAGTTCAAGCTTCTAACGCACATGATTTTTGCTAAAAGAAAATTGCTATGATTATATTTACCTCTTGAAATTATTTGCTAAATATTTTTTCTCATCATTGAGCCTTTAGAGACCTAGATGAGATATTTTCTGACATCATCAATAAAACACTTGATCATTCTTGCTTTTGGTCACAATATTCTAGACTAACCAAAGCTTTAAAAACTCAGTATGACATCATCTCATAAATTTCTTGACCACTTTATTTTACTAATGAAGATATTTAAGAAGGAATGACTAGATTGTTTTGCCTTAACATAATTTTAGGCCCAAAAAAATAATTTTAGCTTTTAGTTAGCCATATATCAAGCTTGAAAATAAGTTTGGATACAAGCCCTAGCAAAACTTCACCAAAATGATGCTTGGAAATATCTGTAAGGACTTGTCTATGTGGACCAGGTATTTTCCTACAATATTGGCACCTCCCAAGGAAACTTTATCCATTAGGCAATGGATTCATCAAAGAGAAAATTGGGAGGAAGTGTTTATAGGGGAAAAACACTTAGGGTATTACATGGAGGTAAAAGAGGAATTGGTTAAACCCTTATCCTATAGAGGGAATGGGATTATTTATATTTATCATGGACTTTTACCAATCCAATGGAAGATTTCCCTATTTCAAAGACATCTCATTCATAAGAAAAATATGAGATTCTTCACAATATAAAGAGGAGGAAAAGAATAATAGGTGATAGATAACAAGAAGAACCTACTCTAGGAGTGGAATGATAAAATTTAATGGCTAGGAGGTATGGTAAAGGATGTGATTTCATTAGCAATTAGAGGAAGAGGGATGAATGGGGGGAATAAGGGGGAGAGAAATAAGATATGAAAAAAATAAGAGAAAGACTTGAAGAAGAAAAGGAAGAGAAGAAAGCATGAATACTTTAATGTTAGCACCTTTTGAAGAGTTGGCTTCCTCTTGATAATATTCTACAATAGCTTGAACCAGCTTGGGGTAATCATAAATTTTCTTAGTCACATGTTCCATGTGCTCAAATCCTAACATCCCCTTGAGATGCTTTTTTTCTTATTCATGATATCATATAGGAAATTCTCTTTAGGACTATATGTGACTTCACAATATTTAGGAACTTTTGATATATCCATAGTTTCTCACAAATTTACTCCAAGCTTTTGCTAAGTTGTTGATAGCTTATTTGAATCATCATAAACCCACTTATGTGTTTATTTCCTTTGCTAATAGCTATCAAAACTAGGATTTTTAATGATCCTACATGCTTTGTATTAGCTAGGACACTTTTTAAAAATTTATATTTGTGCAAGTGGTTTGATTACTTGTCTTGCTTTTCTTGGAGCCAATAGGTTTTTGAAAGAACACTCACTTTATTTATAATTTATGAAGTACATGTGCTATATTTACAAGTAATATTTTATGATGATGGACTCATGTGTCAGGTGTTGTCTTTCCTCCAAATTTATGGGTCAACTATGACATTCTTAGTGGGACAAAGTTATTTAAGCCTTGTCTTTGTCCTAATGAATACCTATTTATGTTGGATTGCTTCATGCTCACCTTTTGAGGATTTATGGTTGCATTTATATGTGAATTACTTATTTCATTTCTTTGCTTTTCAAGAATATATTTAACAATCCATGATGTTATTGAAGCTTTTCTCTTATTTCTTACCATATTAAGGTGATCTCTTTATGGATCAAGAAGGCTATATGATCTATGGATATTTTATAATTCAAAACACCAAATATGATCATATTTTTGTATATTATAAAGACTTCTGGATGACCTTTATAGTTGCAACATCTAATAGAAACCTCTATTTATTTTAGCAAGCCCTATCAAGCTTATCGACCTCTTAAAATTTTCCACTTATTTTCTTTCTCTTTTGTCCTTGGGCTTCACTTTTTTCCTTATTAATGGTGCCATTATATGACAACATCAAGAATTATGGTGAGATACAAACCCGATTCCCAAAATATGTTGGATGTATCTACTAGTATGCTTCTTATACTGAGGAGTGTTCTAGTAGTTACAAGTTGAATGTATGGGATGCCAAAAGGGTTACACCCTGTCTTGGAAGTGCTAGCCCTTGGGGGTGCATTTTTCTATTTCTTGATCTCATACACACTAGGGTGGGAGAGTACTTCTACTAACCTATAATTTTTTAGATAACTATATTTTACATGCAGTACTATCTTTGGTTGGAGAGATTCAGGTTCACCAAGGGATTTATAGATTCCCTAGTCTATTAAATGTGTTCAATCTTTAACAAACACCTAGGTTTTTATTGTCTATATTAGGATCTAATGTGTAAGATAAGAGTGCAATTAAATACAATATGAAGTAAGTTATGCAAGAATACAATTATATCCTATATGCAGCTTGAATTTTGATGATTTTACTACATGTGTTATGAAAGATACTTTTTTCTTTTCTTATGAAGACAAGGGTGCAAGAAGGGTAAAATCACATAAATTAATCTAATGCAAGGCTACATGGAATATTTATTTTTATTTTCTAGGAAAGCGAGATAAAATATTAACTAGACTAATTATTCTTTTGATTTTTCTATTTTATATGTGCTAAAAGGAGAAACAAGATAAAAACAAACAAACAAGTCTATGATATGAACTACAAAACTGGATGATGAGGGCTAGTTGCCTATTTCAATGGCTAGTGTGAATATGTCGTATGGATTTAAATATGCTCTCTATGTGAATATGTTGATTGGAACTCCTTTAGCTAGAATATTTAAGCAACTCTACAAAACTAATAGAAAAATATGGATGTTACAGTTTTGGGGTTTGCCAAACAACAAAAAGGTTGTTTCTTCCTAGTTTTCACACTCAGGCACTCTATTTATACAAAAATAAAGGTGACCTTGCCTTGGATACAGATGTAGAGATATTTGTAGTGAATATGCTATTTAGAACTATTTTTCTTTATCGATTCACTATAATGACTAGACTAGATGGGTGACATGATGAGCTAAGAAACAAGGACCTTTTATCTATCAAAAGAATTTAAGTGAACAAATTTTATTATACTAGATGCTAGGGGAGATAATATGAGATTTATTAGAGTTATGAAGAATACACCACCTACAATAAATTTATTCAATGGATTTGTTATGGGTATAAAAATATAAAAGGGTTGTTATCTGACGATACAAGGACACAAATAGACTATGCAAATACATCACCTAAAATAGGTTTGATCGATGGATGCATTCAACCCATGAATGAAATAGAAAATTCAATTATGAGCTAGTTGGAAATTATCTTAGTTGATGTAATAGGTATTTTAGTGGTGATTCCTATACTATAAGAGCCTCCTAATATGCCTATGTATGAATAACTTTCGTTTGCACTTTCATGTGCTGCCCGGTTTTAACCTTGAAGGATTTTAACCGTGGCCTCTACCTTCCCAAAAGAGAGCTTTGACCATTTGGACTAGACCCTCTGACTTTTTTTTTTTAGTACTAAAAAGGTTTCTTTACCAAATTAATTATATAGCAAATGTCAAGTATAATTTATTTTAATCATAAGGCTTTCTTAGACAAATAAAAGTTTTGAAAAAAAGCAATTAATCTTATGTATTCCATTTATAATACAAATGCAAATGATTTGTATAATTCTTTTGCATTCCATATATAATGTCAATTGGAAAGATTAATATAATTTTATCTTTTATTAATGTGTTATATTAGTTGTGAGGGCCCAAAATTGTGTTTACCTACACTCTAGATTTTGGAAGGATTTTAGTGTGGAGCTTATTAGTCTAAGTTTGTTTTGTTGATTGGCATACACCTACTGTTCAAAATCCTATCATATTCTTATTCTCATGAGGGATTCAATGTAAGTGCAAAAAAAATATGTAGGAATACAAAGCCCTAAATCTACATGCTTTTCATTTCCAATGTTTGCAAGAAAAATAAATGCTTCTCTTTTTATTTTCCAAACAAAAGTTCAAAGAATATGCATGCAAAAGCAAGATAACTATCCTAGGATGTAGGCTACATGCATTCTATATTTATTGCCTAAAAATTTAAAGATATAACTAAACTTTTGTTCCTATTACAACTTTTTACAAAAGAATCTAATGCTTACAAATGAATACAATAATCCATAAAACAAGTCCTAGATCTATGTTTTCTTTCACTTTCAATGCTTGTGGGAAATAAAAGATTATTTTTCTTTTGAATCAAAATTAAGAAGGCACAATACAACTTCCTTTTATTCTAATTATAAGGTTTCCATGATTCACTGCAAAGTGCAAATGAAAATAGAATGCAATAATACAAGCCTAAGTTATGTGATTCTTTCTTTGAATATTCTTTTCAAGGAAAATAAAGACTTTTATCTTTATTTATGCAAGCTTTAAGAGAATATGCAAAATAATCCTAAGGTGCTAATATATTTCTAGAGCTTCTAATTCCTATAAATGCAAGAAAAGAAAAAACTTTACAAAATCCCTTAATTTACTGGTTTTGTTTCATAAAACTAGTTACAAAATGTAATAAGAAATTACAAAACCCTAATATTGATGAGATTGCTTCATAGATCTAGTTATTTCTAACCCAATTTCACAAGAATGTAATAATTTATGATTCTATAAATACCCCTTTTATGCTTTTGTAATTAAAATGTAGGTCTAATCCCCTTTTGATAATAGACTTCATAAAATGCCTAAAATGATTATAAAAATGAAATAAAAGTCTAGATTTACTGACCTGGCCTAATAGAGAGCAAAAATAAAGAACATTACACTTATTTTTCATAGTTTAATAGAAGCATTAAATGGTGATAGAAACACCATTGAACATAAGTGCCAAATGAATATAACTTCCAAGCACCAAATGGACAGAAGCACCAGATGGAAAAAAGTACAAAATAGTGATAAAAGTATAAAAATTATCCAAACAATGCTATTGTAAGATTCTAGAGCTACTATTTTGTACCTACACACACAAAATTTGTAATAGAAAAGGATTGAAAATAAAAACTAGCATGAAGGGATTTGTCTTGACCTCTCTCAAAAAGTCACTATTCTTAATAGATGGTTCAATTCCCTTGTCCTTTCATGATAGTTTTGATAAAATAAGTAAATTATAATATAAAAATGATGTCATGCAAATACTCACAAGATGATAAAAATAAGAAATCATAAAGAAACTAGAAGGGAAAAGAATGAATCTCAACATAGATTTATAGATCTACCTTGATTTATTATGGATTCATCATGAGTGATAGTTGTCCAATACTCTTTTAGATACCCCTTTGGTTGGATTTACCCAATGCTTTTTACCTTTCTTAATACTATTATAATCCCTAAGAGCCGATATCAGTAACATGTACCTATAAGAAGTATTCTCAAGTGTGCAAGAAAGGTGGTCTCAAAATTACAACATGTAAGTTCCAAAAGCCAATCTCAATAGCGTATACCTATCAAACAAAAATGAATATCCTAAGAAAAAATGAAGATCCCTTTTACCTTCTTGAAAGGGTGGTTTTATAGAACACCCAATCCCTTAGAGGATACATTACAAGAGCATGTAATAAATATGAGGTGTCTAGTTCTATAGGGTGTTGTGTCTAGTTCTACAAGATGAGATGTCTAGTTTTACAAGATAACATGGTGAGTTTGTGGGAGTTAGAGGATATGAATCACTAATCAAAGGTATGTACACAAAGTTAATTGGATAAAATGCTAGTTGCATGTTTTAATCGTGGAAATTAACTTATTTTATTAGTAGTTAGAAAACCTAATCAAGTATTGGATATGATAGAGGGTGAGATTTATGAGAAATGAGCAATAACGCATAGTCAGACTATAGAAACTTGATTTCTAGTGGTGGATATATAAAAGTGCCAAATGGTGACAAAAGTGCTAAAACAAAAGCTCTATTAGGTGATAAAATTATCATATGGTCTATTCATAATTATTATTAGTGACAAAAGCATCATACAAATTGTACAAACCTATCATATGCATATAGCACTATTGAATTTGAGGTTTTGAGGTGTCTAGCCTTGGATAAAAACAGGTTATACTCATTGGAAAGATCTTTTTTGATAGATTTTTAATCATATCACTTTTATGAAAGTTTGTGAAGATTTATCAAAGTTTTGTAATCATCAAAGGCGATGTCACATTTTCTCCTAAATTTGGGTACAAAAGGGGTTTATTTTGCTTAATTCATAAAAAGAGTTATTTAATTATATTATTAGTGTTTGAGAGATGTGTAAAATTAGGTGACTATATTTTTCCAATTTTGATACATTTAGTATATAATAAATATGTCAAAATCATCATAGACACCCCAATTACATGGTAAAATGAGGTACATATTTTTCTAATGTTAGGTCTATGATTGATGTAATTTAATTTCCTAGCATATTCCCTCAATTTTTTAAGAGGAGATAGAGTCAAGGGAACTTTAAATTATATTTAATGAAGTGTAAATTAGATGATAAATGAAACATTAGGTTACAAAGGTTTAATTAAATTGATTAAAGTTGGAGGGAAATGGTTGTTAAATTAAAAAAGAGAGAAAATATTTTGGGATGAAATGAGGGGGAAGGGGTATAAATGGGATGGGTGGGAGATAATGGAGGTTCATTCTCATTATGTGAAGGAGAATGAGAGAAGGACAAGAGAGTAAGTTGTAGATATGACTAAGGATGTGAGACTGAGACACCATGTTGAGATTGTGCATGTCATACAACAGGGAGAGGTTGTAGTGGTAGAGGTAAGAAATGCCAGCCTTATATTTTTTTGATATTAGTTATTTTCTTAATATTATTTTTATTTCTTAAAAAGAAATTTTCCATCAATATGTGTGCCCCAATAAAAAAATTTAGCTATAAAAATGCTTTTGCAACATTATTATTGTCTATATAGCACTTTCATCATATGACACTTCCATGCTTATATAGTGTGTATGTCAACATATATTTCTTATATAATCAAATAAAAATTTTATACAATGTTGACACATGGAAAATGTCTATGTGTATATGTACGGTGCTTCTATATGATGCTATCACCAATGATAAAAATGATGTATTGATCATATCACACTATTGTTAGGTCATGGTAATTTTGTTTACAACTATTTTAGGAGGTCAATTCTAGAGAAAACATAGTTTATTTTATACTTGTTGGAAAGATATTTTTGAGCTCTTTCCAATCATAATATTTTTATAAAATTTTATGATGACTTGAGGTGGTTTTGTAAACTTTAAAAATAAAACTATTTTCTTGCCCTAGTGGTGCCACTTTTGAGTGTTATTGTTTGTGGATATTTTGAGAGACCAATTTTGAGGTAAGTATAAGATTGTTTACACCCATTGGAAATATTTTTCTAAGTCCAAGAATATAGTTTTATAATAATTTACTAGGTTTTCATGTAGTTTTGATTATCTCAAATATTTATTTATTTCCTTGATGATTTTTGTTCATTGTTGAGCCAATGTTTATCCTTTTTGTAAATGTAAAACTATTTATCCATTTTAGAGTGACAAGAGAGGAGGTATCATGTATTATGAGTTGTCTATGGTTTTGTAGATAATGTTGACTATGGATTGTTAGTTATTGTAGGCTTATATTATCTAGTCCATATGCCAAAAGTTAGATTTAATTAGGAATTGATGGTAGCACTAATAAAGAGATGGTACTTGAAGATGAGTATTTTTTGTCTCCCTAGAGAAGATATGAGAGGTATGTTAGAGGACATATCATGAATCGTTTAGATTATAATCAAAGGTACTTAAGTATATATGGGATAAAATTGAATGTAGTGCCTATGAAGATTGACAAGGCACACATATTTTTTAGTTGTGTGGTCTGACATACATTTATATTACTTTTATGGGTTGATATTTATATAGATAGAACACATTGTTATTTCCATTAATATTAGGAATCCTTATGGAGGATACTAGTAGGACCATGATGCATTGGGGTTGGGGTGGTATGGTAATAGATACGGATGACCAAGTTGTGTTTGCCTAGGGACCAATAGTGTTGGCATACCTATATCAAACATTACACCAGATAGTTTATAAAGCTAGGCATAGCCTAGTGTGTTCCAATTTGCTTTAGGTTTAGGCATAATATTATACTTCAATCCTATAACCATTTAGATTGCTAGGAATAGTATATGATCAAGAGGTACCTATGGCCTTTCATTGGGCATGATATTTTGAGACTAGAGGGAGAGCTTATGTAGACACCAAAACAGCACCAATCCGATTATGTGACTACAAACACTGATCGCTTTGACACACACAGCCCCAAGGGCAGCCCCCAGAGGTCAAAAAGTGGTCCTAACCACTCTCACAGTAGTTTTGGAAGGTCAGAGATCAATTTGGCACCTTCAGGAACTTTTCTCAGTATCCGTCCCACCTTGGGATGAATTCAATCTGGATTTGCCCCACCCAGGGATGAATTCTGAATTCGCTCCAGGGTGGGGCGAATTGCAGGTTTGATGGGCAAAAAGTCAAATCTTGACAAATGGCAGCTCAGATCCACCACCCAATGCTTCCTTCATCGCATGGGAGTATGGGTGAGCGTTTTCAAGCGTTAGAGGCATCTGCAAGGTCAGTCATGAAGTCCCAATTCAGGGAGGAATCTCCTTCCCCTTGGGAAGGCATGATTGCCATGTGGCACCTCTGCATGCCCATTTCAAGAGACCTCCAGGTCTATAAATTGGTGAGTTTCCTCACCCCAAAAAAGAGGGGAAGTAGCATTTTAGAGCAATGAAGTGTTGTCATTTTATTTACACACCTCACACCTTTTGGATTTGCACCTTTCACATCCTTGATCTCCTTTAGAAGGGAGGTCATTGGGTGACTATTGGGAGGACGAATCTCGATCCCAAAACCCAACATTTGGTCATGATATCCCACCAAATTTTTTGACAATACCACACAAGAGGTTTTGGACCCATCCCAAGTGGATTGGTGCCAAAATCAAGCCTCAAACGGTGGGCGGCCTACCCCATGGGCGCCCCCTCCCACACTACCACAGTCCTAATCGCCCCCTTTCGGAGCGATGGGAATTCCATGGTAGATTTTCTTTCTTT
Source organism: Wollemia nobilis (assembly GCA_028583015.1). Classification (NCBI taxonomy): domain Eukaryota; kingdom Viridiplantae; phylum Streptophyta; class Pinopsida; order Araucariales; family Araucariaceae; genus Wollemia; species Wollemia nobilis. The sequence continues at coordinate 279,956 of JAQPPZ010000128.1, read as the reverse complement.
CATTTTTGCATTCAATTCTATGATGCTTAGATAGGTTGTCATTTGAATTTCATCTCGTTTTAAATAATTTTGATCATATTTCTATCTTTGCTCGCTTTTACTAACCTACAGGTAGCATCATCAAATTCCTATTGATGGAGGCAAAATTGGGAAAATATGACCATCTCGGGTCTTCCCAAAATGCCCCCAATTAGCTAACCCCAAGTTTTTAGGTCTTTTGGAGCTTTAGAGGTAGGACATTGGGACAGTACCTATTCGACATTTTGTTGTAGGTGAATTCGTCCCACCCCGAAACGAATTCAAATCGGTGAGGAATTTTTGGACTGTTCTTTTTGCAGAGCCTTCCTGGTGATGTCTTGATGCCCCTATCAAATTTTCATAGCATTTGGACTTGTTTTAGTCATAGTTTAATTCATTTTTCTCATTCACTTATCATAGGCTTGGGGATTGCATGCTTTGTTCCATCCGTAGGTGCTACTGATCGTTTCTTGTTATTTTGAACATAGGTTTTGGATGTCGGAGGAGCAGTGAGGAGTCCAGAATCATCAACACAAGTGGTGGCAATGTTTGGTCCACCCATTTTACATGTGGGCACGCGAAAGAAGGAAAGGCGCCCATGGATGTAACTAGAATGAATGCTTAAACGCTCCTAGCCCTTGGAAGGGGAGGATGCGCATTGTAACCGAGTTTGGAACATATCAATGAAAAGGGCTGTCTTCTTTAATTCACATTTGTTCTAGTTTGATTCGATCATGCTTTTCCCTCTTTTCATGCACTTTCAAGTTTTTAGGATTTAGCGCTAAGTTCGGTTTCTTTGTTTGCATATCGCATGTTAGCTTTCCATTTTTGCTTCCGTATCCTCGTGCTTTCAGTGGCGATCATGGTGGGACCTTGTCCTCTATTTTTAAGATCAGATATCTGATCCAAGTTTGGTTGTTTTTGCTTGCAGGTACCGCGTTTTCATATGCTGACTGTTGTTCGTTCCATCAGGGGGCGAATACAGACCTATAATTCGTCTCACCCGGGGACGAATTGGAATTCATCCCACCCTAGGGCAAATACAGTCTTGTAATTCATTCCACCCCAGGACGAATTCCAGTCTATGAAGTTTTCGGTAGAAACTCAGAACCGATAGATTCGGGCAGAGAAGAGGTAAGAATTCTGCACTTTTCCTATCATTTTCTGTCTTTAGCTTTTCTATTTTTCTTGGTTTCTTTTTGCGTGCATAGAAAAAGTTGTTGCATGTTTATTTTATTTAATGCAAAATAAAAATAACCCCACACACCACGTGGAAAATCAAACACCAAGGAGCTGGTCATAAAACCCCAGCCCTTGATCAAGACCAACGGTGGATTTCATCACCACCTTGGCTTGAATTTTGCATTCATAAACCCCGATCGCTACTGTTGCTAGACATAAATCCTGACGAAAGCTGACCGAGTGTAGCTGGGGTGATTCCCAGTGCACGAGGATAAGTCTTCTATGGTAGGTGTCATAAACAGAGTGATTCCCCTTTCGTACCGCCTATGTTCCACGTACCATCTTCTCTCACGTACCTATAGTTTCCCTCACGTAAGGGCGGGTATATAGAGAGGTTGGTATATCGGCCTGGCAATGGTATATCGAAGGGGCGACCAATTTTGGGAGTCATAAGAGCCCTCACTTTGCATTTAAATGTTCTTTACAAAAACCTTCAAAAAAAAAGAAAAACAACAACAAAACACACTAAACCAGGTTTAGGACACACTCTCAATATTTAAATGAGATAATCACTATTTGTGTATGTGTGTGCTCTTTTCTGTTTAGTGTAGCATAAAAAATCATAAAAGAGATAAAAATCCATTTAGCTTGTAGCACAGCAACACCATGGTGTACACCCGTAGCCAAGCCCAATCAAGGGCAGAAGCTATGGAAAGTGTACAAGGGGGTACAAGTCACCTCCGCTTTAGCCCTAAGGACTTGGTTATACCGCCTTGGTGGCCTGACCCACAAGAGAGTCCGCGTCATTCCATGTCAAGGTGGAATTATAGGGACACCCTCTCGGGGGACACGCCCGTTCATCATAGCCCCTTTCAGGAAGAATCCTTACACGTGGCACTCAACATAGACAGGAAAGCTCCCTTAGAAGCTAGATATGAGTGGCCACCACGCGATGAAGTGCTAGAGTGGCATAGTGTCCATGAGGAGAGGCCACATGACTATGGCATCCCTCCTTTGCCCCCCATCACTGTTAGAACCAATAGACAAACCCCAGAGCATAGGGCTCTCCAAATAGGGTGAGCTAACTCCGCCCACCCCTTTCACACATACGAAAGGGAGTACGAGGAAGACCATCACATTCCTCGAGAGCAATGTATAGCATGGGAGCCATGCGCTTCCACACCCGCTATGTACCATGGTCACCCATTGAGGCCGAGCCTCGGGTAAATGCCGCCAACCTCGATAGAGGGAAGCGACCCATTGAGATCTCGGATCATTGCGACCAAGGTAAGTGCATAGGAGAGGCATCCAGGCCTCCTAGGCTCAAGATGGCGGACCAAATTGACCTGGTAATTGCCAGACATGCCACCCGCCAAGCCCAGATCACGTGGCTTGAGCAAGATCAGCAGTAGCTAGAGCGTCTATACCGCCTTAGCAAGGAGCGCATTCAGCGCCAAACAGATGAGCTGCTTCATAACCCACCTGAGAGGGTTCCAACCCCTCGCACCCAAAGAGCAAAACCATATGAGAGGCATAATCCCTTGGTGCGAGATAGGTCTCCGTGACCTCATCAAGTTTTTCCTCCGAGACCCCCTAGACCTGAGAGGGAGGCCACTCCCCGGAACAACGATGGGTACCCTCCGTGGGGACCCACCCAGGGTCATAGGTCTCGCCCAGAGACTCCTCAGGAAGTTTACGAGGAGTATGAACAAGAAGCAGAGCGGGCCAAAATGCCCTACCAAGGTAGAGGGGTTGCTATCCGGCCACCCCCCCATAGGCCTCAAGTCTCCCACAACCCACAATGGGAGCAAACTAAAGAGGAAGAGATTAAATCTTTCGATGCATACAAAGCGTTGTTAGAGCATTTGGAGTCTATGGAAACCAAAGCTTCTGGGCCCCAAAAGCCCATGTTACGCCAACTCCGCAGTCATCCTGTGCATCCGTCAGTGCCTGCACCCCCTTACCCCGAACACTTTAAGTTGCCTCAGTTGGCAATCTTTAAGGGTGAAGAGGATGCCCAAGAGCATGTGACAAGATTCCTGAGCCAATGCTTTGGCATTCAGGACAATGATGCATTGTTGCTAAGGACATTTATAACCACATTCATGGGCCCTGCCTCGGATTGGTTCACTCAGTTGTCGAAGCACAACATCAATAACTTGGATCAGTTAGTGGATGCGTTCCTTGAATGCTTCGCCTTCAACACCAAGAAGAAGGCGTCACTAAGTGACCTGGCCAGCCTCAGGCAGTATGAGGAAGAGACCATGGCGGCCTACGGGAATCGATGGAGGACTTTGCTTTCCAAGCTACCCTACCTCCCTCCTATGTCCGACCTTACACAAATGTTCTCACGAAGTTGTTTGAGATCGATCTCTATGCTATTGTAGCTACAGCAATATGCCACCTTAGAGGAAGCTCTAGCGCAAGCCAGAATTATCGAAGAGATCAAGATACAGGATGGCGAGATTGCCAAACCTAAGAAGAAAGAATGGAACAAGAACACAAAAATAGGGACTATGCAACAAAAACCCGCTGCGGTTAATCAAGTTGCTATAAATGTTCCTAAGCCTGCACAAGAAATACAGCCTCAAAAGGCTAACTATCAGGCAGTGCCTCCTAATAATTATGAAAGAGAAAACCAGAAGCAGGAGCAAAATTAGCAGCGTCACCCTAGGTGACAGTACACCCCTTATACGGAGTCTAGGGACTCCCTATTTGACCGCTTGTCAGCGGAAAACTTGATCAACCTCCCAGAGATTCAAACCATAGATCCTAATGCTCCCAAGCCTAAGGGATACCGGGAGGACTTGTATTGTAGGTTCCATAGGCGAAGGGGACATGACCTGAATGCATGTTGGAAGTTCAAAGGATTGATACAAGACTTGATTGACAATAAGACGTTGGTAGTGGACAACCCCATAGTGCCAAAAAACCAATAGATGGGAGTTTTCAAAGACCCCTTGCCTGCCCATGAGGCTCAGGCAAAACCCCTTCAAGTCAATGAGGTGCAACAACATTGCCCCATGCAAGGGTATGTAGGAATGATAAGCATAGTGACTAGGAACAAGAGATACCCAGAAGTTGCCCCCGTGGTAGCCACAAGAGAGGTTCCATCGACGTCACAACCTCAACAACACCCTATGCAGCTACCTCCGCCTAGACCCACGGCCATGATTCGGACCAAACTCACTTAGAGTTTGAGGACCACGTCGGCTAGGCTCTCCATATACGAGCTTATACAACAATCAACGCCCCATCGGGAGGCTCTCATGGAGATTTTGAAAGCCATCGAGTTGCAGCCCCATGAAGTGAATTCCTTCAACAACTTCGTGGGACATGTCAAACGATGCACGAAGCCAGTCATCACCTTCCGAGAAGATGAAGTTAAATCAGTATCTGATGACATGGCAGATCCACCCCTGCACGTTATCGTGCGGGTCAATGGGATCCCGTATAAGAGGGTGTTGATAGACACTGGCTCGTCCAGTAACATCATTACCACAGCAGCACTGAAACATCTAAAGTTGCCAGCCTCTCACATCACGGCTTCCACCTACACACTGTGAGCATTCAATGATGCGATATGCTCGACAGTTGGCACAATTGTTCTACCCGTTCAGGTAGGACAAAAGATGATACCTACATTGTGCCATATTTTGGAAGGCGAGATGGCTTATAACATCTTGCTAGGGCGGCCATGGATCAGGGACATGAAGTGTGTCCCATCAATAGCTCATCAGTGTTTGAAGTATACATTTGAAGGGGAAGTACATGTAGTCCCGATGGACTTAGAACCCTTCAAATATTGCAATGCGATGCAGCTGATGCCGCAATCGACCCTCCCATCGATGCACTTGGATTTTTAGTTAAATCCATCTAGACAGGGTCCGATGCCGCAAGCACCACTGGTGATAAATCCATCAAAACCCCAGCCAGGTGCATCTTCATCGTCAGCTCCTTCACCACCAATGCCACCTATCATGGCTAAATAGAAGGACAAAGGGAAGCAAACCCTGGAAGAGGCTCAACCCCTAGAAGAGGCGCTGCCAATAGTATCAACCATCTCTACCAAAGAGATGACTAGCACAATGGAATTTGAGGCTCCTAGTCCACCCAACATGGAGTGGACTCAGGAAGAGCTTCCATTCCCTCCCTCTCAATCACCAACAATTACTGTTGAAATGGCCAGTACGGGCCTGGGGGAGTATCTAGTGTGGAATGTTGTAGCAACGACCACGCTAGAGTCCATGCAGGACATGGGGAGACCTCGCCTCCCCATCGGTACAATTGTTCCCTTAGGCTACCCGCCAAACCAGACAAATTTTGTGTATGGGGGCCTTGATCATGGTACTGAGCCATGCATGCAAGAGGATGCAGATGAAGAGCCTTTTGCAGAAGATGTCAACTATCTGTCTAACCCAAAATTTGCTCTGAGATATCTGGGCCAATGCAATTGGCATGGATACGGGCTAGGCAGGTATGAGCAAGGAGTGTGTGTCCTTTTCCAACCAAGATACCAAATGCCTTATGACAAATCGAGAGTCGGGTTCAACCACCCCCTACCCTTAGACATCTTGGTGGAAAACATGCAAGGCCTAGGGATAGGCAACAAGGGTGGGTTGGCATCAGATCCTTATGCCAACCCAAACACAACATACACATTGGGAGATTACCTCCCATGGTCAACAACCACCCTTGTTAAGCTCAATAACCCTTCTCCTTTGCTAGAGAGAGGTGAAAGTTTAGGGACTCACTTCCAAGGAAGATACAAATAGTGTCAAGAGGGATCTTCGAAGGATGAATCAGAATGTGAACCAACATCATATGATCCCTTCGAATCCGATAGTGATCACTCACAAGTGATCCCCATGAATGACCTTCAAGAGAGCCTCTTGACTATGTTCCCTCTAGAGGCTCCAAGCGAGCCAATGCCACATCAAGGGAATCAGGTCCCCCCACGGAGCATGGAACAACCACAATGGGGCCAGATTAATTTTCTTGAGCAGGATGAGCCTGTAATGCCTCAAACAGTTGTCGAAGCCAACGAGGGCTTTTGGATCTCCGATAGTGATTACGAAGATGAAACAAAAATGACATATCTTAATCACATGCGGTAGAGGCCGCAACCATACCCCTTGGAGATTAATGACATATTTGAACAGATGGGCATAGTGCCAGGGCACGAGTGGTACGTAGACCCAACAGGGTGGGATCAAGTGTTGGATCTGCTACTCCAGGTATACGAAGAGCGCCTTCCACTCCGAGACCCTAGGGTGATATCAGTGTCGAGGGTAGACCCTATCCTCCTATTAGCACATAGGGCCGATCCATTCATGCTAGTACCTCTAGAGCCAGATCCAGAGCACAGAGAACATCCAGAGTGTTCAAGTCATCATACCCATGGTAATGGAGACCAAAATCATTTCATCAACATGATCTCCATTGACTTAACCGCACCCATCCGCAATCCGGCCGATCCAACATGGTCCTTGCATCTAGACATAGATGCCATTGACTGGGATCACATCAATTCACCTCCATCCCCATCATAGTACTGGCCTTTCGATAAAATGCCTCATTTTACCCCAGGGACAACTCAGGATATCTTTCATGCCAAAGAGGAACCCGAGGTTCCCAACGTAGATTTAAACTCGACAAATGATATCCACTTGATCCCAACTCCACATCAGTTGGAGGATGGATCCCACATGTCGGTCGAGGAGACGACTGACGTAGACATCGGCTTGGATCCAATGAATCCATAGATTATCAAGCTAGGGGTAAGCTTATCCCCTGAAGAGCAAGCCGACTACATTGCCCTTCTCAAAGAGAAGAAGGAGGTTTTTGCATGGTCATACAGAGACATGTCGGGGCTAGATCCATAGCTAGTCACGCATAATCTAACGCTTGATCCGACAATCAAGCCAGTTAAGCAAAAACTACGTAAGATGCACCCAACAGTGGCCTTGATGGTCAAAGATGAATTGCAAAAGTTGTTGGATGCACAGTTTGTCATCTGCATGGATTATCCGCCATGGCTGTCCAACATGGTGCCTATCAAAAATCCCGATGGGAGGATTCGCATATGCACTAATTTTTGAGATCTAAACAAAGCGAGTCCTAAGGATGATTTCCCCTTGCCAAGCATCGACGCATTGGTAGACGCTACAACAGGTCACGAAATGCTATCCCTCATGGATGGTTTCTCGAGATACAATCGGGATTCGTATCAATCCCGAGGACCAACTAAAAATGGCGTTCACAATGCCTTGGGGGACATTTTGTTATAAGGTTATGCCTTTTGGCCTTAAAAATGCTGGCGCCACCTACCAACGTGCAATGACGTACATCTTCCATGATTACATGCATAAAACTTTGGAAGATTACATGGATGATTTGTTGGCCAAATCTCTTTTGTGCCCAGATCATCTCGATGACTTAAGCAAGATCCTCGATCGCCTCATGGAGCATAAAGTCAGACTGAATCCCAAGAAGTGCGTATTTGGCGTCACATCTAGAAAACTCTTGGGTTTCATAGTCTCAAAGCGAGGCATCGAGGTGGACCCAAACAAAGTCAAGGCAATCCTTGAAATGGTTCCCCCAACTACCATTAAGCAGCTCATAAGTCTACAGGGAAAGGTCACATCAATTAAGCGCTTCATAGCGCAGCTATCTGACAAGTGCCGACCCATGAACAAATTATTGCACAAGGGGGTAGCATTTCACTGGGATGACGAGTGCCAGTCAGCCTTTGACGACATCAAACGATACTTGGCTTCACCGCCAGTATTGGCACCACCTAGACCAGGAGTGTCATTCTACTTATACATCTCAGCTACTGAGGTGGCACTGGGTGCCATGCTAGCCCAGAAGAATGAACTTCACAAAGAATAGGCTACTTATTATCTTAGCCGCACCCTAGTCAGTTATGAACTTAACTATGCATACGTCGAGAAACTCTGCTTGGCAGTGGTGTTTGCTACCAAAAAGCTATGCCACTACATGCTGAGCAACACTACGTATGTTGTGTCTAAGGAGAATCCATTGCGATACATGATGAGTCATACTTATCATAGTAGTCGCACGGCAAAATGGATCATGTTGTTGACGGAATTTGACATAGAGTTTATTGGACAAAAATCCATCAAAGGACAGGTCATAGCCGATCAACTAGCAGAGGCTCCTCTCGAAGATGATCAGCCTCTGGTCATAGAACTACCCGATGATGGGGTCTTCCATGTCTCAGAATCGCCCGATTCTGATGAGCCTGAGTCACAGGCCGACATAACCCTATTTTTTGATGGTTCCAAATGTGAGCAAGGTGGTGGCATGGGAATAGTATTCTTCACATCGTAAGGGGCTCCAATGCCCCTGTCTTTTAAATTAGACTTCCCATGCACCAACAATAATGCAGAGTATGAAGCCTTGCTCATAGGTCTTCAGACAACAATCACCATGAACATCAAGCGACTGAACATCTTTGGTGATTCGCTGTTAATTGTCAACCAAGTCAAAGGGGTATTCCAGTGCAAATGCCCAGTTCTACAGGCTTATAAAGCCCTTGTGGACAAATTCCTTGGTGAAGCTTGAGTGGTACGACATCGAGGCACTCCCTCGGTCATCGAATCATTTTGTGGACACTATGGCCTCCTTGGGGTCACTAATCCCGCAAGACCTTTCTGGTGATATGACAACCATTCAAGTCAAAACACTATCGCAATCCATGATGGAGCGTGCAAGCTCTGACTTGACGCCAGGAATCCACATGATCCAGATTGAACCATCCTCGGATAAGTTCTCTCGAATCCATGATCATCTAAAACATGCCAACTGGGGGTCCTTGTTCTCCCCTACTCCCATTAATAGCAACACAATGCTATTCTTACAAGTTCTCTCCCGCTCAGCATTTGCTAGGGATGAACTTCAAGAGGGATTGGTTGTTCATACCGTCGAGGCTTTCGATCAGTAGGATTGGTATTTACCCATTAGGGACTACCTCAAGTTAGGTAATCTCCCGCTTGGATTGATGCATGCCGCAAAATGAGCATTCAAGCAGAAAGCGGCTAAGTATGTCTTGATAGGAGACATTTTGTACCATCGTAGCTATGAAGGAATCCTCCTTCGATGCTTGGACCAACAAGAGTCCACTTGGGCAATCGCCCAAGCGCATGATGGTACATGTGGTGGCCACTTCAGTGGTATGGCCATCGCAAAGCGCATTCTTCGCATGGGCTATTATTGGCCATCTTTAGAGCGATATTGTTGCGCATATGTGAGGAAGTGCATGAAGTGTCAACACCATGCTAATTTGACACACGTACCTTCCCAGGCCTTGCAGACAGTCCAGTCAGCTTGGCCATTTTTGTAGTGGGGCTTAGATCTAATCGAAAAGATCTCCCCTGCATCGTCAGGTCATCACATGTTTATCATAACGGCCACAGAGTATTTCACCAAATGGGTGGAAGCAGTTCCGCTTACCTCTACGATAGGACCCCGCATTGTGGAGTTCATTTTGCATAACATCATATGTCATTTTGGTATTCCATCCAAAATAATCTCGGATAATGGGACGTCATTCAAGAACAAAGACGTGCGTGCTTTGACCACAAAGTACAGAATTCAGCATAGTTTTTTGACACCCTATTATCCGTAGGCAAATGGGCAAGCAGAGGCGTCAAACAAAATGCTAGTTGCCATCCTTAAAAATACCGTCAATAGTCATAAGGATTGGCACATCCAAATCCCACTTGCCCTATGGGCTTATCGCACTAGCATTCGGACGCCCACTGGGGCAACTCCGTTTTTGCTCGTGTATGGCTCCGAGGCAGTCATGCCTCTCGAGTTGGAAATTCCTTCCCTACGCATATCAATGCAAGAGTTCATCGATGATGACACTGCATGGCAGGCCCGGTTAGACCAGCTTACGTTGCTCGACGAATGACACGTTAATGCTCTCGAGCATTTACGTATCTATCAAGAGCGACTTAAGAAAGCATACAACATGAAAGTTCACCTGAGGGACTTTCGGGTTGGTGATTTGGTCTTGAAGGAAAACCAACAGAACTCTAGTTTGTCATCCCATCTCAGGGACAAGTTCATGGCAAATTGGTTAGGTCCATATGTAATTGATAGCAAGATAGGACCCGGGACGTACCGGCTAGCTTCCCTTGATGGAGTCAAGGAACTCGAACCCTTGAACATCAGTCATTTGCGACCATTCCATATCTAAGAGAGCCATATCCAAAAATGCTCCAAGGATTCCTACAATCGCTTGGTCAATCCCAAAATGCTCCAAGGATTCCTACAATCGCTTGGTCAATCCCAAAATGCTCCAAGGATTCCTACAATCGCTTGGTCAATCCCAAAATGCTCCAAGGATTCCTACAATCGCTTGGTCAAAAAATAAGAAAATTCAAAAATAGTAAAATCATCAAAAATAACAAAAAAAAATTGCATCTCATTTCCAGGCATGCTCAAACTCATCAATAGAGAGCTCTTCTCGCATCTCATCTTCATATCCACAAAAATCAATCCATCAAAAACACAAAAATATGTAGCTGCATTAAGCATCACATCCATACATTGCATATCTGTGATCATACAGGTCAAAGGCACCATAGACTGTAACTACTCCGCCAATCCATCTTGTTCCACGCTTCTCCATTCTATAAGCAGTCCATCAAAAATAAACACCATTCACTTCTTTTTACCATACCAGAGTCAATGGTCTTCTAATGTATCAAGAGTTTTCATCTTTTAGTCGTCATGTAGCTTTCTAGCCACATACTGTACCAAGTCAGATAGATTTTATGAAGGTAGAGTTCTACTTGGATCACACCTTGTTACGTAGCATCCCAACACAAATTAAAACACATAAAAATTCCCAAGTTGTGTGAATGAAAGATGAAACCTGCACAACAATCCGAGTCACCATAAGCGAAATGGTTATCTTGCTCATCCCCCTATGCGAATGACCCCATGAATGCTGAGAGTTGGCAAAAGGACAAGCATCTTCCCTACCCAATTCCCCAAGAATCCCAAGTTCTCAAAAAGTTGCAAACATCAAAATCTTGCAAAAAGTCAAAACTCCAACAAATTTGACATCACCCCAGAGTGCATACATCAAGAGGCACATACAATAGTGATTCTCATCACTCAAAATTCAAATCCCTTGCTCAAGAGAAAAATATATAAAAAATAAACAATAAATAGTGATTTTTATCACTACAAAAGAGCAAGTATCCCAATACAATTGAAGAAAAGAAGGGAGTCGAACTTGAATCCCTGGAACTCTCAGCATTTCGACAGGTCATGAGGCAAACCCTAGTACCGGTTTGGTGGATAGCCTATCGGTCACTAGTGGTAAACCTCCCGCATGACGATATATCTGTCACATTAACTCGTGTACAGATCAATGTTTGCATGTGGATGAGCTAGCTTATGGTATCCTAGATAGCACCGTAGATTAATCTGACTAAATACAACAAAGGAGTTAGTGGAGCTAATTAGGTGATCCTCAGTATAGGTTTGGTTGATAGCCTATCTGGAACTGGCGGTATCCTAACAAATACCACATAAATGAACTCAATTGCACACACAGGGATGTGAAATAACTTGGTCAAAGACAAGTCCGATTCATACCTTGTCCAAAAGTCTTGGAAGATAAAGTACAGTCATGGCTAGTGAGTTAAAACCATCTGAGTCTCAGAAAACCTTAGCTACATTTCTAAACCAACTGCGCTATCTTTTCATCCTCGCATTTGCCATCAGCAATCACCAAAAAAAAAAAAATCACAAAAGTTCTAAACAGTCTATGGTGCCCTCGCCAAACAACACAAATTCAATTCATCCATTCCATCTTGCATATCACATATAAATTTAGAAATATTTGCATTCATCATAACATATGCATCCATCAAAATAAATTAACATGCATACATCCATACTCATCACTCATCATGCATAAAATCAAATCATCACTCGCATAAACAAAATAAAGTCATCTGTATATATCATCAAAAATGCCCACAGGCTACAATGAACTGGTCCTGTGACCCCGCAACAAAATCCAAAAGCTCAAAACCCCCAAGCCTAAGGCATCGGCCACCATGATCATGCAGGATCGGTGCGACGAGAACTACCCCCCGTGGTGTGGGTCCTATGGGACCCCTCAGGGTGGCTACTGCTAGCCCCCGCATCATGCCTGCTACCCCCTCCCTCATCCAGTCGCCTACGACGAGATGATGCTGACTGCTCAGTATCACTGCCCCTCGTCCGACATGACGATCCACCTCCCGGGGGCTCAGGTAACCACCCACCGAGGTGGATAATCTCTCCCTCCATATCCATCCGATGTCGAGACCAATCTGCCTCCCACCGCAACCACTCTACCTCCCATCGACGGTAATAAGCTACTGCATCATCATGCTGCGCCAAAGCCCTATCCCTCTCCACCAGCTACGTCCATAGGAGATCCCTCTCCCGTGCAGCATCAGTACCCCCATCCTATCGATAGTAGGCAGCCAATGCATTCTCCCACTCTACCAGCTGCATGCATAGGAGATCCCTCTCTTGCAGAACATCCCCCAGCTCCTCATCGTGCCTCCGCAATAGCCCCTCCAACCATGCATTCTCAGTGCGTAACCCAGACTCTGTGTCCTCCACATCCGCCTGAGGCATGGGACTCTCTGGAACAATAGCCTACTCTGGCTCCCACTGCTTCGTGATGTCCTGCATCTCCGGCTGATCCAGAACCCCCAAATCCACATCCTCATCCTCCACCTCCACCATATCTGCATCCTCTCGAGGAGCTCCCCAATCATCTCCTGGTGCCTCGGCACCCTCCCCGCCCGCTGCTGCTGCCTCCGTGCCTCCCAGTGGCCCCTCTCCTCGCCATCACCGTAGTACCCACCACTGGTCATACTCTACGGTAGTCCCGACGTCATCCATGTCCGGGACGTCGATCACCGTGTCTGAGTCCTCACCTAGTGGCGCGATGATGGGTCGATCCAGAGTTCTCTCGTCCCCCTAGCGTCGATAGACCACGGGCTCACCAGGAAACCCCTGGCGCACCCCAAACTATCGTGTCACCCGGTTGTAGGAGAAGAACTCATGCTCGGTCCCATGCCACCCAATCAGCCATCGCTCCCTACGTACCCATCGAAGCCACTCTCCAGCCTCCGGCTAGGCTGGACAGTCCCGATAAGGGTGCCATAACACCTCCCCTAGAGTAAGCCGAGCGAGGGCATCGACATAGTGCCCTACGACACCTGCCCACCATCGACTCTGTCCCTGCTCCCCAGACCACCGCCATAGAACCGCATAGCCTATATCCTTATCCTCCATCTCCGCCCGAGTCATCCATGGTAACCCAGCTGGCCTCTCCATCGCTATGTGTTGCCAAGCCCAGCTCTACAATAGATAGCTACAGCTAATACCCTTCCGCCTCCGACAGCGGACCTCGTACAGCTCACCATAAAGTTGTGCCAGCAACGTCTACCCCCACCTCATGATCAGCGGTGCCTCTGTCGGGCACTCTACCAGTCGCCAGACCACATCCAGTAGGTTCCATGGGAACCTCGCACCTGACGAGTCAGGTAGCAGCATGTTGGAAATGAGGCCCATAAGGAATGCGTGCCTCACTCCCAACACCCCCCTCTCCAGCCACCATCGGACCAGAATCTCGCCAATCTGGCAGTCACCCTCTGCCCTCTCCACTGGGCTCTCCACGCCCAGCTCCTCCCCATGCCCGAAGCATCGTATCAGTACAGTTGTCCGCTGGTCACGCGGTGACGTTCTGATCGGTAGTCCATCTATCGAAATCCGTAGAAGCCGATAGACATCCTCCAAGGTCACTGTCATCTCCCTTGTTGGGAGATGGAAGGTGTTGGTCCAGGGATCCCACAGGTTGATCAGGGCCATCAGATAGGCCCGATCCCCGACCACAGGCTCCAGTCGAGCCACCTGCTTGAGCCCAAGGGCATCAAGCCAATCCCAATCAGCCACAGTTAGCACCCCTCGTGCTTCAGCAAAAGTAGTGGATACACGGTACCGGCTCTTAACAACCTGCAAAAGAAAACAACACAAAAACATTAAAATCATGAAAAAAAACTATACAACAATAACATGAATATACAACATTGCCTACCAATGTACAACCAAAAACAAAACAAAAATTCAAACAAATTAATTTGTCAGTTCTAGGGTTTCTAATCCTAACTGATAAATTTAAAAACAAAACAAAAAAATTTACAAAACTTAATTTGTCAGCCCTAGGGTTTCTAATCCTAACTGATAAATTTAAAAACAAAAAAAAATAAAAAAAAATTGTTAGTCCTAAGGTTTATACAGTTGTCAGTCTTGGGATTTCTGTATTTTAAGTTTAAAAAGTCTGTACAAACAACACAAAATTAAAATAATAGTTTTTAACCTAGGGTTTTCACCTACGTTTTAAAACTGACAAGCTCAGCCTAAAAAACTAGGGTTTTTCGTTCCGTTTATCCTAGGGTTTTAGTTAAAAGAAAAAATAAAGATTTTTCACCTAGGTTTTAGCTACATCCTCCGTTCAATTTTTAGCTAAAGTCTTGGTTTGTGTTCAGTTCAGTTTTTAGGGTTTCCATTTTAATTTTGAGAAAACAACATCACAAAAGAAAAATAAACAAATAACTTGCAATTTCAAAAACACATAACAAAAGCAATAACACTAAGGAGCACTTACTGGTCTCGCTTCGGCTCTGTCGCTCGATCCGGTTTGTGCACTCATGATGTCGGGAGAAATTCGGCAGCGCTTCGCTTCACAGAATTAACCTCCTCCTCCCCAGAGCTCCAAATCGCAAGAAAATTCAGATGCAAATGAGCCCAAACCCTAGTTTTGGCCTTTAAATAAGCCTTTTTAGCTTATATTCATCCCCCCCTGGGACGAATACTAAGCTAGAATTCGTCCCACCCCGAAACGAATTCAGGGCAGAAATTTCAAAAAACAACAAAAATTGAACAAAAATGCACCAAAATAGCTAATAAACTTGCCCGATGAGAGTGCTTTGGCACTTGACATCCCGGGCATGCAAAATAGATGTCGGGGTCACAAATCCTCGCTATCCTATTCCCTAAGAAGGCTACCATAGCCGGACCGCTCCACGGGAAGACGGATTTTCGAGAATTTCATCCCCAAACGACGTCAGCAAAAGGGTCAAAAACCCACCCAAAAATAAGTAATAACATTGCCGAACGAAGGCGCCTTCATGCTGGACATTCTTGGCATCCAAAATAGACGTTGGGGTTACAAATTGTCACTATCCTACTCCCTAAGAAGGCTACCATAGCCGGACCGCTCCACGGGAGGACGGATTTCTGCCAATTTTAGCTCCAAAAAGCGTCACCAAAAAGGGTTAACACCCGCCAAAAATAGGTCTAAATGTCGAAAAACTGCACACACGTTCAAGGATAAGAATCTAAAGGCACCTTTGCACAAGTCATCTTGGGTCAAGCGACTCGTCGCTTTTCTCATGAAGGTCATTCCCTCATCGATTCGTCGCTTGAGGGGGTAGTCACACTTAGTCACCAATCAACAAATACACACCCAATTAAGGAAAATGACATGCATTCAAAGAATCATTGACAAAGACAATTACGCTCCTGCTTGGGGCAGTAAACAAGCAATAATCACAATCTGATCAAATCACTTGGCATTTCGTGAATCATGAACTCAAGGTTCTCACAGACAAAAGGTTGCGCCCTTTGCCTATTCATGACCGATCAATGTCCAAGATCAAGTAACACCTCACCGAAAAAGGTTAACACTTGAATTGAGTTCCTTCGCTCGTCAGAAGCAAGGATTCAAGAATGCATGCCCTTTCCATACTTGGGGCATCAAAATTTGGTTAGGTTATTGAGAAACCCTAATCACTAGTGCTTTGGTTATCTATTTTTGCTCGACGCTGTGCCATGCACAGCGCATCCCAAAAAGGGGCATCTGTAGACACCAAAACAACACCAATCCGATTATGTGACTGCAAACACTGATCGCTTTGACACACACAGCCCCAAGGGCAGCCCCTAGAGGTCAAAAAATGGTCCTAACCACTCTCACAGTAGTTTTGGAAGGTCAAGGATCAATTTGGCACCTTCAGGAACTTTGCTCAGTATCCGTCCCACCCTGGGACGAATTCAATCTGGGATTCGCCCCACCCAGGGACGAATTCTGAATTCGCTCTAGGGTGGGGCGAATTGCAGGTTTGATGGGAAAAAATTCAAATCTTGACAAATGGCAGCTCAGATCCGCCACCCAACGCTTCCTTCATCGCATGGGAGTATGGGTGAGCATTTTCAAGCGTTAGAGGCATCTGCAAGGTCAGTCATGAAGTCCCAATTCAGGGAGGAATCTCCTTCCCCCTGGGAAGGCATGATTGCCATGTGGCGCCTCTGCATGCCCATTTCAAGAGACCTCCAGGTCTATAAATTGGTGAGTTTCCTCACCCCAAAAAAGAGGAGAGAAGTAGCATTTTAGAGCAACGAAGTGCTGTCATTTTATTTACACACCTCACACCTTTTGGATTTGCACCTTTCACATCCTTGATCTCCTTTAGAAGGGAGGTCATTGGGTGACTATTGGGAGGACGAATCTTGATCCCAAAACCTGACATTTGGTCATGATATCCCACCAAATTTGCCGAAAATACCACACAAGAGGTTTTGGACCCATCCCAAGTGGATTGGTGCCGAAATCAAGCCTCAAACGATGGGCGGCCTGCCCCATGGGCGCCCCCTCCCACACTGCCACAGTCCTAATCGCCCCCTTTCGAAGTGATGGGAATTCCATGGTAGATTTGCTTTCTTTCATTTTTGCATTCAATTCTATGATGCTTAGATAGGTTGTCATTTGAATTTCGTCTCGTTTCGAACAATTTTGATCATATTTCTATCTTTGCTCGCTTTTACTAACCTACAGGTAGCATCATCAAATTCCTATTTATGGAGGCAAAATTGGGAAAATCTGACCATCTGGGTCTTCCCAAAATGCCCCCAATTAGCTAACCCCAAGTTTTTAGGTCTTTTGGAGCTTCTGAGGTAGGACATTGGGACAGTACCTATTCGACATTTTGTTGTAGGTGAATTCGTCCCACCCCAGAATGAATTCAAATCGGTGAGGAATTTTTAGACTGTTCTTTTTGCAGAGCCTTCCTGGTGATGTCTTGATGCCCCTATCAAATTTTCATAGCATTTGGACTTGTTTTAGTCATAGTTTAATTCATTTTTCTCATTCACTTATCATAGGCTTGGGGATTGCATGCTTTGTTCCATCCGCAGGTGCTACTGATCATTTCTTGTTCTTTTGAACGTAGGGTTTGGACGTCGGAGGAGCAACGAGGAGTCCAGACTCATCAACGCAAGTGGCGGCGATGTTTGGTCCACCCATTTTACATGTGGGCACGCGAAAGAAGGAAAGGCGCCCATGGATGTAATTAGAACGAATGCTTAAACGCTCCTAGCCCTTGGAAGGGGAGGATGCGCATTGTAACCGAGTTTGGAACATATCAATGAAAAGGGCTGTCTTCTTTAATTCACATTTGTTCCAGTTCGATTCGATCATGCTTTTCCCTCTTTTCATGCACTTTCAAGTTTTTAGGATTTAGCGCTAAGTTCGGTTTCTTTGTTTGCATATCGCATGTTAGCTTTCCCTTTTTGCTTCCGTATCCTCGTGCTTTCAGCTTCTATTGCAAAGAATATTTCAAATGTGAGAATGGAATTGAATGATATCCATATAGATTAATTCATATGATAACCTTATTGACTACATCCTCTTGGTGTGTGATCCACCTACTGGTATGATGTTTTTCCTAGACTGCAACCAAGATTGAATGTCTTAGAATTGCTTTTGAGTGAACCTCTAGATAAGTCCAATTCCTTATTGTGCAAAGAAAGTAAACAAATTAAATAAGACTAAATATATAAATGGAGGGTTAGAGAGAAAGATATGGGAGATAAATATTGTTTAAAATGTGGACAACATTTGGCTAACAACAATGCCACACCCTATTAAAAATGCTCTCCAACTTATCTACATATAGAGCCTAATAGACCAACTACCAAATAAAACATTATAGAATATAAATTTAGCATAGATCATGCATTCAACCACTCAAATAGTTGATAGTGATAATCCAAGATTCCAAACAATAAATAAGAACTAATAGAATAGACTACTAAAAAATATATAGAAGTGAATAGAACTACGATAATTAAATATAATGCATCCCTAGAATTCTAATAACCTATAGTGATAATCCAAACAACTCAGGCCTAACATATTACACCACTATCAAATATTGTGAAAACTATTTAGGGACTACAAAGCATATATACATATAATAATTATACATTACATCACTAAGAAAGGTCAAACAATAGTTGATTCATTAATTAATAGAGAAAAATTACATAGTTTACAACAAAGACTCAAATTCTCAACCCTCATTTTGAGGAGAATTAAGTTACTTATATATTTTACAATGCACCCATATTAGCCTAATCATTACATTAATGGCTTGTCATAGGCCTAACTTGTGTATGTATAGCCTGACATAGTTTAGATCTTAGGTATAACCAATGTGCTTGTGAGAGAGTGGTTGTCGCTTTCTTACCTGTTACAACTAGTTGTTTTGATCACACAACCAATCACAATTTTTGGCAGCTATATATCTTCAATAGGTTTGAGCTCCTTGAGCACATTCAACCTTTCCCTATTATGATTTATTACTAAGATAGTTTTCATACCTATAGGTACCTCCATTCATAATTTCTAGGAGAAATCATCATTGTGGCAAGTTTTAGAAGATTGGATGTCGCTTTCTTGCTTAATTGTTTTTATTTTAGTGATTGAGGAATGACCCGGTAGTTCAAGATTCTAACGCACATGATTTTTACTAAAATAAAATTTCTATAGATTATATTTACCTCTTGAAATTATTTGATAAATATTTTTTCTCATCATTGAGCCTTTAGAGACCTAGATGGGATCTTTGTTGACATCATCAATAAAACACTTGATCATTCTTGCTTTTGGTCACAATATTATAGACTAACCAAAACTTTAAAAACTTAGTATGACATCATCTCATAAATTTCTTGACCACTTTATTTTACTAATGAAGAGATTTAAGAAGGAATGACTAGATTGTTTTGCCTTAGCATAATTTTAGGCCCAAAAAAATAATTTTAGCTTTTAGTTACCCATATATCAAGCCTAACAATAAGTTTGGATACAAGCCCTAGAAAAACTTCACCAAAATGATGCTTTGGAAATATCTATAAGGACTTGTCTATGTGGACCAGGTATTTGCCTACAATATTGGCACCTCCCAAGGCAAATTTATCCATTAAGCAATGGAGTCATAAAAGAGAAAATTGGGAGGAATTGTTTATAGGGGAAAAACACTTAGGGTATTACATGGAGGTAAAAGAAGAATTGGTTAAACCCTTAGCCTACAGAGGGAGATTATTTATCTTTGTCATGGACTTTTACAAATCCAATGGAATATTTCCCTATTTCAAAGACATCTCATTCATAAGAAAAATATGGGATTCGTCATGATAGAAAGAGGAGGAAAGGAACAATAGGTGATAGAGAACAAGAAGAACCATGGGATTTCATTAGAAATTAGACGAAGAGTGATGAATGGGGGGAATAATGGGGAGAGAAATAAGATATGAAAAAAAAAAAAAGACTTGAAGAAGAAGAGAAAGAGAAGAAAGCATGAATACTTTAATGTTAGCACCTTTTGAAGAGTTGGCTTCCTCTTGATAATATTCTACAATAGCTTGAACCATCTTGGGGTAATCATAAATTTTCTTAGTCACATGTTCCATGTGATCAAATCCTAGCATCCCTTTGAGATGATTTTTTTCTTATTCATGATATTATATAGGAAATTCTCTTTAGGACTACATGTGACTTCACAATATCTAGGAACTTTTGATATATGCATAGTTTCTCACAAAGTTGCTCCAAGATTTTGCTAAGTTGTTGATAGCTTATTTGAATCATCATCAACCCACTTATGTGTTTATTTCCTTTTCTAATAACTATCAAAAATAGGATTTTTAATGATCCTACATTGTATTAGCTAGAAAACTTTTAAAATAATTAGATTTGTGCAAGTGGTTTGATTACTTGTCTTGCTTTTCTTGGAGCCAATAGGTTTTTGAAAGAACACTTACTTTATTTATCATTTATGAAGTACATGTGCTAGATTTACAAGTAATATTTTATGATGATGGACTCATGTGTCAGGTGTTGTCTTTCCTCCAAATTTATGGGTCAACAATGACATTCTTACTGGGAAAAAGTTCTTTGAACCTTGTCTTTGTCCTAATGAATACCTATTTATGTTGGCTTGCTTCATGGTCATATTTTGAGAATTTATGGTTGCATTTATATGTGAATCACTTATTTCCTTTTTTTTTTTTTGGAGAATATATTTAACAATCCATGATTTTATGGAAGCTTTTCTCTTATTTCATACCATATTAAGGTGATCTCTTTATGGATCAAGAAGGCTATATGATCTATGGATATTTTATAATTTAAAACACCCAATATGATCATATTTTTGTATATTATAAAGAATTTTGGATGACCTTTATAGTTGCAACATATAACAGAAACCTCTATTTGGTCTAGCAAGCCCTATCAAGCTTATCAACCTCTTAAACTTTTCCACTTATTTTCTTTCTCTTTTGTCCTTGGACTTCACTTTTTTCCTTATTAATGGTGCCATTATATGAAAAAATCAAGAAGTATGGTGAGATACAAACCCAATTCCAAAAATATGTTGGATGTATCTACTAGTATGCTTCTTAGACTAAGGAGTGTTCTAATAGTTACAAGTTGAATGTATGGGATGCCAAAAGGGTTACACCCTGTCTTGGAAGTGCTAGCCCTTGGGGGTGCATTTTTCTATTTCTTGATCTCATACACACTAGGGTGGGAGAGTACTTCTACTAACCTATAATTTTTGAGATAACTATATTTTACATGCAATACTATCTTTGGTGGGAGAGATCAGGTTCACCAAGGGATTTATAGATTCCCTAGTCTATTAAATGTGTTCAATCTTTAACAAACACCTAGGTTTTGATTGTCTATCTTAGGATATAATTTGTAAGATAAGAGTGCAATGAAATACAATATGGAGAAATTTATGCAAGAATACAATTCTATCCTATATGCAACTTGAATTTTGATGATTTTACTACTTGTGTTATGAAAGAGACTTTTTTCTTTTTTTATGAAGACAAGGGTGCAAGAAGGGTAAAATCACATAAATTAACCTAATGCAAGGCTACATGCAATATTTATTTTTAATGCCTAGGAAAGCGAGATAAAATGTTAACTAGACTAATTATTCTTTTGATTTTTCTATTTTATATGTGCTAAAAGGAGAAACAAGATAAAAACAAACAAACAAGTCTATGATATGAACTAGAAAACTGGATGATGAGGGGTAGTTGCATATTTCAATGGCTAGTGTTAATATGTCGTATGGATTTAAATATGCTCTCTATGTGAATATGTCGATTGGAACTCTTTTAGCTAGAATATTTAAGCAACTCTACAAAACTAATAGAAAAAGATGGATGTTACAGTTTTGGGGTTTTCCAAACAACAAAAAGGTTGTTTCTTCCTAGTTTTCACACTCAAGCACTCTATTTATACAAAAATAAAGGTGACCTTGCCTTGGATTCATATGTAGAGATATTTTTAGTGAATATGCTATTTAGAACTATTTTACTTGATCGATTCACTATAATGTCTAGACTATATGGGTGACATGATGAGCTAAGAAACAAGGACCTTTTATCTATCAAAGGAATGTAAGTGAACAAATTTTATTATACTAGATGCTAGGAGAGATAATATGAGATTTCTTAGAGTTATGAAGAATACACCACCTACAATAAATTTATTCAATAGATTTGTTATGGGTATAAAAATATAAAAGGGTTGTTATCTAACGATACAAGGACACAAATAGACTATGCAAATACATCACCTAAAACAGGTTTGATCAATGGATGCATTCAACCCATGAATGAAATAGAAAATTCAATTATGAGCTAGTTGGAAATTATCTTGGTTGATGTAATAGGTATTTTAGTGGTGATTCCTATACTATAAGAGCCTCCTAATATGTCTATGGATTCAATGCAAGAGAAATATTTACCAAAGTGATGGTTAGATTCAAAAATACAAAATATACGAGTTCATACTATGAATTTAAATTATGAAAACAAAACTGCTAATGATGATTTATTAAAAACTTGTTAATAAGTTTATAAGTATTGTTTCTAGGATTATTATCAATATTTTTTTAATATTTGTTTACCATATTGAGGTTTTATTTTCTTGTTATGAAGTGGTCTTGTTACTTCATTTTATATTTATTAAACTTGGGTGGTGGATTAATAAGTCATTTTTATTTATGATATTTGGAAAAAAAACAACAATATTAGGGTCATTGGGCCCTAAGATAAATTAGTTGGCCCTTGAGTAGTGGGTTAGGGTTATTTTTTATTTAGTCTATAAATAGGAAGAGTTATGTTATAGTTGGTATCATCTTTTCATATTCAAAATTTAGTTACCTATGTTACACATATTAGACTTTGACCTCTATAAGTGGCAAGTATTTGTATTGATTTGGAATCTAGAATCTATTGCTTGCATTTTTTATTTTCTAAAATTGAATATAATTTATTATTTTTAGTGGATTTTTACTTTGTGCATTATTGAATTGTTAGTCCTACTACTATTATATTTCTAAAAGTTGTTTCATTGTATCTTATATCCTTGTAATGGTGTGAAAGAGTAGTAGGAAGGCATGAAAACCATTTCATACCCACTAATAATATTTTTTGCTTCTTTTCACCTGTGTAATGTTTTATTAATTTTTTGGTGGGTCAATATTTTGTTGAATTTTTCTTCTATATTATTATGAATTAACTATTGTTGTTTTATTTTTTTAAAATAAAGTATCGGTTGTGTCATGACCCTTTCAAGATATACATATTATTATGTGCATATATTTAACCCAATCAAAATAAGGAGTATCTCTAGAAATAATATTTTGGGAATTAAGTGTGTCAAGACCTTTGCAAGAGACCCGTCTCATTATGACCGTCTCTTCAAATGGATCAAATTAAGGTTTATTTATCATAATAATGTTTTTGAAGTGCCTCAAAATGATTCTTTTGGTTTCACTTTCACTCCTAGTGTATGAACAAACATGTTTCTTTCACTAGTTGGTTGTGATTTAATGCTCATTTGTATCACATTGGTTATCAAAGGGGTACATGAGTTAAAATAAATGTCAACCAAAAAATCATGGTAAGCATCACAACACCCTACCAATTATCAATAGCTTTGACTAGTCTCTTATTTATTTTTAAATATAATGGATTTACCTCCTCTCAACACCCCATATCCTTCCACTTCTTCTTCCTCTACTCCTTGAATTGGTATTATTCTACCTAGGATAATCAAATCTAGTCTATAAACCTATCTTAAGAACTAGGATAAATTGGTTAATCCCATTGCTAAATATTAAAAGCAAACAAAGGCCTTAGAGTCCATCCAAAGTCATTTCAATATTACCCTTAGTGAGTGTTCCTTGATCAAGAGTTTCTGTAAGTCATTGGGTAGCAACCATAGGGCATACATAGGCATCAAATCTCAAGGAAAACTGGTATCACGACATTAATATATACCAACAATCATTATTTGGTCATAAGAATTCATATTCCCATGGTATCTATAAGGATATCTATGCTACCATGGATATTATTCTAGGTATGTATGGTCTTAATTCAGGTTTTGCTATTGATTTTTATCCCTTTGTAGGATAACTACTATTTTCCTTTCCAAGCCTCATTAGGTTCCTATTCCATGCATTGACATACTAACCATTGAGGGTACAAGTCCACATTGTTGGCTAGCCAATATCGATAGCAACATCCATCTACACCATATTTATAAAGAAGATCAAATTACATTGGCTACTACAAAGTTGGGAATTAGTGCTCATCAATGGTTTCTATGGAAGCTTTTCCAATATGGGACCTATATTATGTGGTACAAATTTAAAATATTTTTCCTTTGTAAGTTCAACAAAGGATATTTTACTTCATACATGGTATTTTTTATACAAATTAATAAAATAAACTTAGTTGAGGATTATTGCATAGAGTTCACAAGTCTACTCACCTACACCTATCAATTGGATATAGTGGTGGTGGTCTCGACATTTTTCCATGGCCTTAAAAATTAAATTTGTTAGAAATTAAAATGCATGATACATGCACCCTTGAGTATGTTAAACATGTATCTTTGGTGGAAAAAAAGTTGTAGTTTTTTATACCCAACCTTGAAATGATTTCAACCCTCAACAACCTTACTTCAATAACAAGGATGACAAGATTAGGGTATCCTCAAGATCATGCCTATGAAGAATATTGTAACTTCCAAGAGAAAGGTCAAAAAGTAGAAATGTCAAATTATGAATATAAAGACTCAACATAGTAAGAGACATTGGTTGAAGTAGTATATTTTGACCATGAGGTCGATACAATGGATATCTTTGCATTTACCCTTATGGGTATTTAGAATCATCATAACATAAAGTTCCACTGATTCATCAAATATCAATGCATCAATGTGGTGATTGATCTAGGTAGCATACATAACTTTATTTATAGCAAAATGATATTCATAAAGAGTGTATATCAATAATTTGATCTAGGATAAATACTAATTATTGATTTAAAATAGGGGAATAACTCATTTTATGTGTTGAATGACTAGGATTAACATATAGGTAGATGATTATACTTGGTCTATCCATATCTTCTCCATGAATATAGGAAGTGAAGATGTCATCTCGGGAGTACAATTATTATCCTAGCTCAACAATATTATTATTAGTCTACAATAACTATATGTTAAATTTATGGAGAATATAAAAGTCATTTTCCTCTAATGAATTCAACCTCCTCCATACAATGTGGTTAGTTCCCATAGCATGAAAAATATATTGAATAAATAAGGTCACAGATTCTTCACTTAGGTCAATTGCATGGAATTTTAATGTTCAACGTTGCTTCTTCCAAGTCTTCCTTCAAACTTAAAGACTATTGTGGAGAACTATCTAGATGTCTTTGGTAAAATCATGATTCTTCCTCCTAAGCACAGATATTATCATGTCATCCACCCAGTTTTAGAAAGTGCTTCTCGAGAGGTTCATCCTTACCACTATCCCTAGTCTTAAAATTCTAATATTGAGAAGTTGATATAGGAAATTTTAGAGAAAAAAACTATCCATTTGAACATCAGTCCTTATTCCTCTCCAATGGTTATCATGTGGTATTTTTGACCTTTAAACAAGATCACCATTAAAGATAAGTTTTTTATCCCTATTGTAGATGATTTGTTAGATAGATTTAATGGCACTAAGTACTTTATAAACTTGACGTATGCTTTAGGTTCCATCAAGTTTGGGTTAGATATAGTCATACTCTTTTGTCTTATTAATGTTTCTCTCATTTAAAAAGCCTCATGAATTATGTATTTCATCCCCTCCTCAAAAATTTTGTACTAGTCTTATTTGATTATTTGTTTACAAAAAGTCTTGGGAAGCTCATTTAGTTCATGTGAACCTATTGAAGTAAAAATCCTGTGAAAAGATAAAAGTATTCCTTTAAGGTCTATCAAGTAGAAGACTTGGGATATATATTATCTTAGGAAATATTAAAAGTGGATCCTACAAATATCAAAGTTATGCAATATTGACCCTTATCTTAATCCCTCAATAAACTTTATGGACATTTAGGTCTCATAGTGTATTATAGAAAAATTATTTGTAACTATGGTAATATTGTCACTCCTCTCATTGGAATCACTAAGAAGAACATATTTGTTTGGTCTAGAGTAGCTTTCCAAGCCTTACATGCCCTAAAGGAGGTTATGTGTGCCACCCCTATTTTGGTCAATCCTAATTTTAGCAAACCCTATTTTTGTTATTTTGATGTAGGTGGACATCCATAAATATTTAAAAGTAAGAAACTAGAGAAGGAAATGTTAAAAATTTTCCATGTTGTAGATAAATTGTAACCTTATTTATTGGGGTGATGCCTTATCATCAATACTGACCATTATAACCTTAAGCATTTTCTTGAAATATGTCTCTCATGCATAGAATAGAAAAAGTGGTTGACAAGGTTCTTGGAGCATGATTTTGTAATTTAGTACAAAAATGGAAAGAAGAATATGGTGGTAAATCCTTTATCTCACAATATTGAGAAATTTTTTATTATTGATATTATCTCTAGTCCTCTTCTATAATGGCTTTTCTAGCTTTAAGAGGACTAGATTTATAAGCTAGAGACTACCAACATCATTTTCAAAGTGGATTATCACTTTTTTCCTTCCTTTTTATCATTTATTGATGGAGTTATCTATTAATAAGCATGTACTTTTCCACAATTCTCGACTCATAAAACTAGTATCCTCTAATAATTACATGCATCTCCTTTTTTTGGAGATTTTAGATTCTTAAAATAATACCAATAGGTGAAGCAATTATTTTCTTGCATAATATTAAAGGTGGATATGAAAACATTTGTGGCCGAATGTGAGCTATGTCAATGAAACAAGGGGAACTTTAAAATTTTCTAATTTGCTACAACTCTTGCCCATTCTTTATTATCAATGGGAGCACATTTTCATGGACTTCATTCAGATCCTACAAAATCTAAGGGAAAAGTAGTTATCTTTGTGGTAGTGTATAACCTTTTAAAATTATGCTAATTATTTTTCCCTTCAGTATCCCTTCTTATCTAACAAGGTTTCAAAAGGTATTCTCAAATCTATTCTCAAATTCCACGGTATGCCCAAATTCATTGTCAAGGATCATGACCCTACATTCACCAATAATTTTTGGAAGGAAATACTCTATCTTACTAGTACTTAGTTGAATATGTCCTCTTCTTATCACCCTTAGATGGCAAGATAGAGATTGTAAACAAATATTTGGGTACTTATCTTTGTTGTTCTACCCATGAAAAGTAGTATCATTGGCTTGATTTTGTCTCTTTAGCCAAAAAATGGTATAATAATATTTACCATTCTTCCCTCAATATTTCCCCATTTAAGGCATTATATGATCAAAAACATCCATTAGTGGTAGACTATATTCTAGTGGCTCAAGGAGAAGATTTTTTGTAGTAGTGTTGACTTGTGCTACAACTACTTACAGATAATTTGACATAGATCCAAAAATATATGAAGGAACAACATGAATTACATTATTTTGAGCAATATTTTCCCATATGGGATATGGTACTTTTGCACCTCTATCCTATAAGAAATTTTCTTAAATACCAAGTCCATTTACGAGTTGGATTCTCAATTTTATTGCCCTTATAAGGTGGTTTATTGCATTGGTCAAGTGGCATATTAGTTTAAGCTCCCACCATCATTTTGCATCCATCATGTCTTTTATATTTATTGTCTTAAATTATTTATTGACAAAAATATATTATCCTAGATGGAGCTTATAGTACTTGATGAGGAAGGTCAAATTAGTCTCTATCTAGAAGCAATATTACAATCCAAAGTTTATATTTTGTGGTCTCACTAGATTTAGGAGTTCCTTTTCAAGGGGCAGGATCTTCTAGAAGAATGTGCAATATGGGGGGTTGAGATAATTTTCAAATCATTTCAATTTTTAAATACAAATCCTTCTATGGGGAGACATGTAATGTGACTCCAATATATCCATGTCGACTATCATTATTTTTGTTAACTCAAGCCCTAGGATAAGGTAGTCAACTCTTTAGTAGTAGGGTTAGAGTTATTGTTGATTTATTCTATGAATATGAAGATTTATTTTGTAGTTGGAATCATCCTTTCATATGCAAATAATATTTGAATCTATTATGCTTATGATATTTCACCCTCTCTAAGTGATTAGTATTTGTATTTACCTAGAATCTAGAATATGTTACTTACATTATTGATTTTCTAACATTAAATCTAACTTACCATTTCTAGTGGATATTTACTTTTGTGCATAGTCAAATTGATTTGCTATTACTATATTTCTAGAATTTATTTCATAACACACACACATAAACATAGTGAGTTGTATATTTGAAATATATAAATATTAGTGAATATATTTAAATAAATCAAATAGGATAAATAGTATTAGTTTTAATAATAAATTTAAATGTTAGTACATATTTAAATTATACTTAAATTAATTGTAATGAAGTAAGTGGACCAAGAATTTGATAATAATATATGACAATATCTCTGTTAATTCAATTCAAGGATAGATCCTATAATTTTAAATACACATAAGATCATGCACAAAATCAAAACATATTAGAAAAGGATATATACTTTATACTAGCAAGAATTATTATTAATGTTAATATCCTCCATAAATGGATTTGAGGACCATTCCTCAAATTCAAACTTATATGTCCCTAAGGGTGATAATAGAGATGAAACTAGATTGATAGAGAGGTTAGCTTGTTCACTACCCAATTTTTTTGTAATATCTAATTGAGGATGAGATGTATAATTATTGTCTCTCCATATGTTGTATTATTAATTTCAATATAAAATTATGATTGTTGTTGAAATTTCTAAGTTTCTCAAGAGATGGATGAATACTAAATCTTCTCACCTTGTAAAGACACTAAATCTATTTACTATTTAGTTTAAATTTGTTTTTAATTATTATTATTTTTTTTTGTAATTTACATGGTGGAATCTAGCCGAATCCGGGCAAGGCTGTCTAGCTTTTATGGCCACCACAGTATAATTAATTTTTTTTCTTAATTATACATGTCAAATCATTTTCCCTTTGTTTCATATTGATGAATCCACTCTTTGATGTAACCCTTATTTTAGCTAGTAAGTTTATCCACAATTTATTCCTAATGATAAGTCAAAAAAAAATTATATTACATTTTTACTCAATATTAACCCACCTAGAGATTTCTTTGTGATACAAATACCATAAGAGAATAATTTTCTAAATAATAATTTAACGAAAATTAATATTTTTTTAAATTGATTTTATGGGATTGAAATAGGCCTCACATGTATTGTATCATAACTAGACTATAGGAGTACAATGACTTGGAACTTAGTAGATTTTGAACATGTGTATCCTCCTTAAAAGTGGAGAAATAAAAAGAAGATAATGATACTATTATCATTAATGAAATAATTAATACAAAAATAAAATCTTAATGTTGAACATGTGTATCCTCCTTAAAAGTGAAGAAATAAAAAGAAGATAATGATACTAATGAAATAATAATGGTGTAAGATTTTTTAATAAATGGCTTCCTACGTTACTAAATTAGCATATAAATGAAACTATTTTTTTGTCCCAATACTAAAAATTGGAGTCACATGTAATCTAGACGTATTGTCTAAATGTACTAACATAAGTAATAAATTATGCATAAAATTAATTAATAAATTAGGATTCAACTATCATCTTAGTCACTAGGGCAACTGTCTGTCAGCTTCAAACTTTAAACAATAATTATACAAAAATATAGTATAATATGCAACCGTACCTTGTGGGATTCAAACCTTTATCTTTATCCAATAAAACTATACTTATATAAAAGCATAGTATGCAACCCTAAGAGATTCAAAACCTTAAACAATACTTATATAAAAGTATAGTTTAATATGCAACCCTACCTGTATTCAATAAAACTATACTTATATTAAAACATAATATACAACCCTACCTTATAAAATTCAAACCTTAATTCTCCTTAAACAGAATATATATTCCATCTTGAAGTAAGAAAATTTAAATTCCTTCAATAAATTCCCTTAGTACTCCACAATACGCTTGTTGTATAACTTAAAAAATAATAATTATATATATATGCGCGCCATATTCTAAACAAATACGAAATCTACATTGCAGACCATTAGAGAACCTTCCACTTTTGAACTACCTTGCATTTCATTTGTTTGAAATGTTATATACCTAAAATAATTGGTGTGCATATTTTTAGAGTGAAAGCCAACAAAAGAATCACTATCGCTTTGGACCCACTTATTGTTTTATCTAAATGTTTCTCTCCACAGCTGAAATCCTAACTGTATATTATATGCAACTACTAGTCTGTGTTGCCGTCCTAACCTAATATTCGATGCAACCAAAACAATTTATCAGTAGTTGCCTAAATTGTTTATTACAATTAAACTAAAAACTGGCCGCCCTCGGCGCTGTATTGCAATTCTCAGACATCTCTAGTATAAATTCCATTATTTCCTTATATTTTTTATATGAAATACTCTTTCTGTATATAATTAACCTGTGATTGTGTTGTACTATGACGTAATAAATAAATAACATGTTGCAAGTTATGTTTTTAAATCTCATCCAAACAATAAAAATACACCTGGCTCTTCCCACAAGTAAACCGCAAATATATATAGATGGCTTTAGTACACGTCATATTTTCAGAAGATTGATTTAGCATTAGGCGGTAGAGTAAAAGCCTCAAATAAACCAAAGTACTTGGAAAGCTCACTCAACAAAAATTCACATCTCTTAAGTTTTTGGTGGGTCAATATTTTGGTGCATTTTTTTTCTATAATATTATAAATTAAATATTTTTGTTTTATTTTTTCAAAATAAAATATTCATTGTTGTGGATGATCCTTGCAAGATATCATTTCATTATGTGCATCTCTTTGAACCAATCAAAATAAAGAGCTTTTTTTAGCAATATTTTTTTGGGAAACGACCTTTACAAGAGACCCATCTCATTATGATCATCTCTTCAAATGGATCAAAGTAAGGTGTATTTATCATAATATTTTTTAAAGTGCCTCAAAAGGATTCTTTAGGTTTCATTTTCACTACTACTGTCTTCTTTATTTTTTAAATCCAAAGGAATTGCCTGCTCTCAACACCCCACCTCCTTCCACTCCTCCTCCCTCTATTCTTCCAATTGGTATTATTCTACCCAAGACAATCAAATATAGTCTATAAACCTGTCTTAAGAACTAGGATAAACTAGTTAACCCCATTGCAAAATCTCAAGAGCAAACACAAACCCTAGAGTCCAGTCAAAGCAATTTTAATCTTATCCTTAATGAGTGTTCCTTGACCAAGAGTTTCAACAAGTCATTGGGTAGCAACTATAGGGCATACGATAGACATCAAATATTGAGGGATACTAGTATCATGACATCAAAAAATACCAGCAATCATTGTTTGACCATAAACCTCCATTTTCCTATGGTATCTATAAGGATATTTATGCTACCATGGACATTATTCTAGGTATATATGCTTTTAATTCAGGTTTTGCTATTGATTTTGATCCATTTGTAGGAGAGCTACTAATTTCCTTTCTTGAACTCATTATGTTCCTATTCTATGCATTGACATCCCAATATTTGAGGGTGCATGTCAACATCATTGGCTAGCCAATATGGATAGCAACATCCATCTACACCATGTTTCTAAAGAAGATCATATTACATTGGCTACTAAAAATTTGGGAATTAGTGTTCATCAATTGCTATGGAAGATTTTCCAATATGGGACCTATCTTATGCAGTACAAAATTCAAAATATTTTTTTCTCTATAATTTCATAAACATATATTTTACTTCATATATGGAATTTTATATCCAAATTAAGAAAATAAACTTAGTTGAGGATATTTGCATAGAGTTCACAAGTCTACTCACCTACACCTATCAATTATATCTAGTGGTTGTGGTCTCCATATTTTGCCATTGCGTTGAGGATTAAATTTATTAGAAAGTTAAAATGCATGATACATGCACCCTTAAGGATGCTAAACATGTAGCTTTTGTGGAAAAAATAAGTTGTAGTTATCCCATATCCAATATTGAAATTATTTCAACCCTCAATAATATTATTT
Organism: Wollemia nobilis; assembly: GCA_028583015.1. Taxonomy (NCBI): domain Eukaryota; kingdom Viridiplantae; phylum Streptophyta; class Pinopsida; order Araucariales; family Araucariaceae; genus Wollemia; species Wollemia nobilis. Next base: position 247,760 of record JAQPPZ010000128.1, on the reverse strand, counting down.
TAATAACTATAATGACAAGATCAAGACATCTTCAAGATCATGTCTATGAAGAATTGTAACTTCCAAGTGGAAGGTGGAAAAGTAGTAGTGTCAAATGATGAAGATCAAGATTCATCATAGTAAGAGACATTGGTTGAAGTAGTAGATTTTGAGCATGAGTTTGATACCATGAATACCTTTGTATTTACTCTTATGGATCTTAAGCATAATCATAAGATCATATTACATTGGCTACTACAAAGTTGGGAATTAGTGCTCATCAATGGTTGCTATGGAAGCTTTTCTAGTATGGGACCTATCTTATGTGGCATAAATTCAAAAAAAAAATCTCTATAAGTTCAACAAAAGATCTTTTACTTCATATATGGTATTTTCTATCCAAATTAGGAAAATAAACTTAGTTGAGGATTATTGCATAGAGTTCACAAGTCTACTCACCGACACCTATCCATTAGATCTAGTGGTGGTGGTCTCCATATTTTTCCATGGTGTTGAGGATTAAATTTGTTAGAAAGTTAAAATGCATGATACATGCACCCTTAAGGATGCTAAACATGTAGCTTTGGTGGAAAAAAGAAGTTGTAGTTATCCCATATCCAACCTTGAAATGATTTCAACCCTCAATAACCTTATTTTAATAACTATAATGACAATATCAGGACATCTTCAAGATCATGTCTATGAAGAACATTGTAACTTCCATGTGGAAGGTGGAAAAGTAGTAGTGTCAAATGAGAATATCAAGATTCATCATAGTAAGAGACATCGGTTGAAGTAGTAGATTTTGAGCATGAGTTTGATACCATGAATACCTTTGTATTTACTCTTATGGGGCTTTAGCATAATAATAGCATCAAGTTCCAATGATTCATCAAATATATATGCATTAATGTGTTTATTGATTCATGCAGCTATTACAACACCAATATAGCTAGTCGGCTATATTTCCAAGTGTTCACCAAATTATTGATTTATTATTATATATGGTTGTAGTTTAATTTATAATAAATCATCTTTTCATATTCATAATAATTTGCATAATTGTAAGGACTAAGCCCTCCTTAGTGGCAAAGGACTTAGCCTCCTAAAGTGGTAAGCATATTAATTGATTTCATTCATTTGCATTGTATTCGTATTGTTGTGAGAATTTTGCTTCAAGTGGTATCAGAGCACTTTCTAGGACCAGTGCAAATTGTTCTTCATTTAAGCATTTGATATAGTAGGTAAATTTTTTTTATTGAAATCTAAAAATAAAATTCTAGCCAAAGGACTATTGTCTGGTGAATTCCAAGCTAGTGCATTATCACCATAGAGCAACAAACATTTACATTTAGAAAATAATCATAGTCAGAATCGAGTTGGAAGGCATTGGAATAATCGCAGTCAGAAGCGAGTGTGGAGTACATTGGAAAAATAAGACATTCACAAGTAGTACATCAATTATGTTTCCATAGTTCACAAAGAAAATATTTACCTTCAAACCAAGTTCATAAGATAGAATGAAGTATTACGACGGTTTCCATACAATAGTTTTGGTGTAAGAAATAAGATTGGAAGGGTCAAAGTGATTCGATTCCACCATACGATGAATTTTTCTAGCTAATATTAAAACAATGGTTATCTCTGATCATACGTAATAATTTTGTATGTGAAAAGAATTTCCAAATGGGACAAAGCATTAAAGGATTGAAATCCTCGTTGAAAACTGGCTACAGTGCATTTGCCAACCACGTGAAAGGATACCAAATAATTCTCAAGTTATGATAAGAAGAATAAAAGTAGGAACTGAGCAATGTTCAATCATTCCATGATTTGGTGATAGTTGCTCAGATTTTGCGTTCAAGAAATACCTGGTGTAACTGGTCGAGAAATATTCTAATTGCTTACTGGTTTGAAAATATTAGGCAGCAGGCGCACAAATCAGCATAATAGAAAACCACATCACACATAATACAATGCTATCAAAACCTAAAAATTTGTTTTGTACTATAGTAGCCAATCAACATTCATAAGTAAATCATATAAACCTTAATTTTATAAAGTTTAAATTTATCATCGATGAAATTGTGGTATTGGAAAATTGGTTTTATCCCACATTTAGGAGAGGAATAAGCAAAATCCTATTTCTATTCACCAAAGTGCATTATTGTAATAGTGGCTTTGACCATACGAGCCTCTATCTCTCATGCGTAACCAATATGCCAGTTGGTCATATATTTTGTGGTTGACATGTCTTATCCATGTGTTTGCATCTCCTTAGTATCCTGTGTGTCATGTCTTGTATTACATTTTGGTCCCCCGTGGTCTCAGTTGTGTTTTATATTACGTTCTGGGCCCCGTGGCCTCTGGTTCGTGATGTGTTTTTCTTCGTGGTATCCATTCACATCTCCTTCATGTTGGTTTTCTTGTCTCAAGTGGTCACCAGTCCGTGACATGTCTGTATGATCTTCGTTATATCCGTTCACATCTCCTTCATGTTGGTTGTCCTATCTCAAATGTTGACCTGGTCATAAGTCACTATCACATTAAATTCCATCGTAGTCACCATAAAGTCTTGTCGTATAGTTGTTAATTTTATTCTATCTTTGTCATCGGATCTTATCATATAGATGTTAACTAGCCATTGATTGTCATGTAGCCATTGCAAGCCACTTATTGAACTAGTCATTGAGATATTATAACCATTGGAATTCAAATTAACTTCACAATTGGAGTGAAGGTTTCATAGTGTAAGTGAAATTTGACAGACAAAAAACAATTATTTTACAAAAAAATCACGTATTTTTTTCACTCATCCTATTTCAAAAAATTTGGTAAAACTAGGTTCAATTTTATTTTTACAACATTTATAAAGCTATTTCATGAGTGGTAGCTAGAATAAAGGACCAAAAAGAAGTTTTTATAGCATAGATAATACAAATGAGGGATATTCTAAATCACCAAGGAGACCTCCGTGAAATAAAGGTACACAATACAACTCTCCTTTACACATTAACAAGTTTAACTTTGACCATCCTACTATTAACCCCATGGCTCCTTTGAAATCATCCCACAAAAATATCACACATGAGGAGATGGAAAACCCTAATACAAGTAACCCAAAAGCACACTCATGTTTGTCTCAATTAGTGTCTAGTATGAACAACATGACATCACTGCTGACGCAGTTATTGAAGAAGCAGAACCAAGAAGCTCCTCCTTCCCAAAATAACTACCATAGACAAAATAATAATACAAAACATGATACAAAAGAAGTTTATGAACAAGCAATATGACCTACTGGTGTTAATATTCTACGTGCTAATATGCCTACATTTGAGGGTGGAGATCCACATGGTTGGATAGCTAAAATAGAGGGTATCTTACTACTATATCGTGTTCCTGAATATAAAAAAGTTTCTTATGCCTCCTCCAAATTAGGCACTGAAGCTTACCAATGGTTCGCTTGGCAAAAATATCAACATATTCATCCCCTATTTTGGTCTGAATTCAAGAATATTTTCCTCAAGATATTTGATAAAGGTAGTTCATCCTCATACATTGTGCGTCTATTGGCACTTAAACAAACTGGATCGGTAAGAGATTATGTTTCAGAATTCACAAGTCTTCTTGCTTATTCAAGATATTTACAAACCGATGTGGTGGTTTTGTCCTTTAGATATGGGTTAAAAGAGAATATTAAAATTGAAGTAGACTTATAGGATCCATACTCTTTGGATGATACTATAAGGATTGCTAAGCTTAATGAGAAAAATATGTAAAATTTGACATATTTTAGGCATGACTCCTATTAACATCCTCAATATCGCAATAATTCCTTTCGTAGAAATGACCAACCATCAAGATATTACTGCTATAAATATCACAATCATCATCCAAAATATCAAGTATGTGTACCAAGACAAAACTTTCAAATAGAATATGATAACAGGGAAGACAAAGAGGAACTAGAGGATATCAATCCATAAGAGTCACCTATGCCCAAAGAGCAAACAGATCATAATGAAGCAACATTTTATGAAGACACTATGACTATTTTAGTACATGCTCTTATAGGATTAACATCTCACCATACAATCAAGGTACCAAGATTCATTCTACAGAAAATAAATGTGTTGATCAATTCAGGTAGTACTCATAATTTTATTGACCTTAAAACTGCTAAGGCACTGAACTTACACATTCACTCCTCCAATCAAGATAAGTTTTAGGTGTTAGTTTCAAATGGAGGAATTTCTCAAAGTATTGGTAGAACATCTTCACTTTCAATACAAATGGAAAATTATACTTGGCATGGAACTCTCTTTGTCATAAGTTTAGGAAATTCATATGTCATTTTGGGAGTTGAATGGTTAGGACAATTGGACACTGACAGTTTTAATTTCAAAAAAATGTTTGTGGAATGGAAAGAAAATGGAAATACTATTCACCTCCAAGGAATTCAAACTCCACCATCAAAGGTGGTGAGTTCTCACAGCATGGAAAAAAAATTAAGGAAGGAAGGGTATGGATTCATATCAATTGTTTGGAAGTGCAAGCACAATATATTCCTAAAATTCACTCAAATGATCTTCAATATATTATGGCTAACTATGGTAAAGTTTTCAAAAAACAAAAAGAGCTACCTCCAAAATGGTCCCACGATCACGCCATTCATCTTGTCCTAGAAATCCTTCCTCCTAATGTCCATCCTTATTGCTACCCTCAACCTCAAAAAATAGAAATTGAAAAGATTGTCCAAGAACTGTTAAACCATGGAGTGATTCATCATAGCACTAGTTCTTATTTTTAACCAGTGGTTTTAGCCCATTGTAAGGATAATTATTGGTGTATGTGGTCTGATTTTCATCCTCTCAATAAAATCAACATCAAATATAAGTTTCCTATTCCTATCATAGATGATTTATTAGATGAATTACATGGTGTAAAAATTTTCACAAAATTGAATCTACATTTTGGTTTTTATTAAATTAGAGTAAGGGATGAGGACATTCCTAAAACTACCTTTCATACTCATGAAGGTCATTGTGAATTCTTAGTCATGCCTTTTGATCTCACTAATGCCCCATCCATATTCCAAAGTCTCATGAACCATGTATTTCATCTATTCCTTCACAAATTTATCTTAGTCTTCTTTGATGACATTCTAGTATATGGTAAAACATGGAAGGATTATTTGATGCATGTGGAAAAGGTTCTTCATATATTACATAAGGAAAAACTTTTTGTCAAATGCTCCAAATGCTCTTTTGGTGTTCAAGAAGTTGAATATTTGGGTCATATTGTTTCTCATGAAGATGTTAAAGTGGATCTTAATAAGATTAAGGCCATTCAATACTGGACTTTACCTAAAATCATCAAGAAAATTCATGGTTTTTTTGGTCTTACTGGTTATTATCTCAAGTTTATGCGAAATTACGATAAAATTGTAGCCCATCTCACTACCCTCACAAAGAAGAATGATTTTCATTGGTCTGAAGAAGCCACTCACACTTTCATGGAACTCAAGGAAGTAATGTGTACTACTCCAATTTTGGCAACCCCAAATTTTTACAAACCATTTATGATTGAATGTGATGCCTCGGGAATAGGTATTGGGGCATTTTTAATGCAAGAAGAGCATCCCTTGGAATTTTAGAGTAAGCATATTTTGGGTAAGAATTTGGGAAGGTCTACATATGAGAAATAAATGTTGGCTATTCTACAAGCATTTGAGAAAAGGCGACACTGCTTAATTAGTAGTCATTTTATCATAAAAACAGATCATAGTAGTCTCAAGCATTTTTTCGAACAACGATTCTCTTATCCAAATAAAAATAAGTGGTTAAAAAAATTATTGGGATCTGATTTTTTTATTGAGTTTAAGAAATGGAAATAAAATGTGGTAACAAATGCATTGTCTCGAAAATATGAAGATGAAGTGGTTATCAATGCCATTTTGGGTCCTTGTTTCCAAAGGATTTCTTAGCTCTAAGAAAAATGGTTTTCAAACATAGAAAATTCTCAAATAATTCAAGATTTGATGCTATGATCATTCAAGCATCCTCATTTTGTATATGATGACAAGGTATTAATAAGAAATAATCACATTTACATTCCACATAATTCTAGCATCAAATCTAATATTCTTGAAGAATCACATGCTTCTCAATCAACAGGATATTCTAGTTTTTTGAAGACATATATATGGGTAAAACAATCCTTTTATTGGAAAGGATTAAAATATGAGGTTAAAACTTGAGTGGTTGAATGTGAAGTATGACAGTGCAATAACGTTGAAACAATCAAATCTCCAGGACTTCTTCAACCACTACCAATTTCGGATTGCCAATGGGAATTTTTTTTTTCAATGGATTTTATTGAAGGTCTTCCTAAATTAGAAGGTAAAATAGTAATTTTTGTGGTAGTGGATCGCCTCTCCAAATATTCTCACTTCAATTCTCTACAAGATCCATTTTCAACAAGAAAATTGGCTATGGTATTTATGGACTCAATTTTCAAATTGCATGGAATACCCAAAAATATTGTAAGTGATTGTGATCCCATTTTTACTAGTAATTTTTGGTGAGAATTATTTTGTCTTAATGGTACAAAGTTAAATATGTCTTCTGCATACCATCCTCAAATAGATGGCTAGACTAAAATAGTTAATAAATGTTTGGTCACCTATATAAGATGTTTTGCTCAATATAAATAGTATCAATTGAGTCTTTGGCTTTCATTAGCAGAATGGTGGTACAACACTTTGTACCATTATTCCATCAATATGTCCCCATTTGAAGAATTGTATGGAGTGAAACCACCAACAATAGTAGATTATGTTCCAGGATATTCCAAAGTGACCCAAGTAGATGATTGTTTCGAGCATCGACAGTCAATGCTCAACATTCTCAAAGACAATTTAGTCCAAGCACAAAATCGCATGAAGTAGCAACAAGAATCACATCATTCTGAAATATAGTTTAATACAGGTGATATGGCTTTCCTACATCTGCAACCCTACAAATATTTATCCTTGAATATCAAGACCAGTCATAATTTGGCTCTAATATTTTATGGTCCTTACACGATAGTACACCGCATAGACGAAGTGGCATATCAACTAGATATTCCTTCCTCATCCCATATACATCCAGTATATCATGTTTCATGTCTCAAGAAGGTGATAGAAAAAAAGTACACTCTCAATCATAACTTCCAGTAATTGATGAAGAAGAACATATATATCTCCAGCCAAAAATAGTATTGCAAAGCAGATAATGTATTCTTCGATCTCGTCACATCAAAGAATTTTTAATCAAATGGCAGAACCTACTAGGAGATGGTACATGGGAAACAAAAAGTATCTTTGAGTTATTTCTAGATTTTAGGACAAATTTTTTCGAGGAGGGGAGCCATGTTACAACACCAATATAGCTAGTTGACTATATTTCCAAGTGTTCACCGAATTATTAATTTATTATTATATATGGTTGTAGTTTGATTTATAATGGATCATCTTTTCATATTCATAATAATTTGCGTAATCTCAAGGACTAATCCCTACTTAGTGGTGAAGGAATTAACCCTCCTAAAGTGGTAATCATATTAATTGATTTTATTCATTTCCATTGTATTCATATTGTTGTCATAATTTTGATTCAGCAAAATGCATAACTTTATCTATAGCAAAACAATAGTCATTGAGAGTTTATATCAATACTTTGACCCAAGAAAAATACTAATTATTAATTTCAAATGGGGGAAAAAATTAGTTATATATCGAATGACTAATATTAACATCCAGGTATGTGATTATACCTAGTCTATCCATCTCTTCTCCATGAATATAGGAAATGAAGATGTCATCTTGGGAGTACAATGTTTACCTATCTTAACAATGTTACTATTAGTCTACAATAACTATATGTTAAATTGATGGAGAATGTAAAGGTCATTTGCCTCCAAGGAATCCAACCTCTTCCATCCAAGGTAGTTATTTTCCATAGCATGAAAAATATATTGAAGAAATGAGTTCATGGATTCTTCACTTAGGTTAATTGCATGGAATTTTAGTATTCAAAGTTGCTTATTCCAAGTCTTCCTTAAAACGTAAATACTATTGTGGATAACTATCTAGATGTCTTTGGTAAACTCATGATTATTCCCCTAAGCACACACATGATCATGTCATGCACCCAATTTTAGAAAGTGCTCCTTTATAGGTGAAAGCACGAGGATACGGAAACAAAAAGGAAAACTCCAAGATGCGATGTAAACGAAAACAAAAGACAACGCTAAATCCTATGAATTGAAAGTGCATGAAAGGAAATATGCATAAACGAATCGAAACCAAATGGAAAGCCAATAAGGAAGACAACCCTTTTTATTAATGTGCTTTAGAACTCGGTTACAATCCGTCTCCTCCCCTTTCAGGGGCTAGGAGCGTTAAATATGTTCTTGTCACACCCATGGATGGCCATTCCTTCTTCCGCGTGCCCACATGTAAAGTGGGCGGACCAAACATCACCGCCACTTGCGTTGATGAGTCTTGACTCCTTGCTGCTCCTCCGATGTTAAGACCCTACGTTCAAGGAAACAGAAAATAGTCAATAGCACCTGTAGATGAAATAAAACATGCAATCCCCAAGCCTACGATTAGTGAGTGTGAAAAATGAATAAAATGGTAACTGAAATAGATCCAAATGAACTAAAAACTTGACAGGGGCATGAGGACATTACCAGGAGGGCACTGCAAATGGAACAGTCAGAAAATTCACCACAGATTCGTATTCGCTCCGGGGTGGGACGAATAGACCTGCAACAAAATGCCAAAAAGCACCGTCCCAAATGTCACATCCGAGAAGCTCCAAATCACCTGCAAAGTTGGGGTTAGCTAATTGGGGGTGTTTTGGGAAGACCCAGAAGGTCAGATTTTCCCAATTTGGCCTCTATCACCAGGAATTTGATGATGCTACCTGCATGTTAGTAAAGGCGAGAAATGATAGAAACATGATCAAAATTGCTCAAAACAATGTGAAATTTAAATGACAACCTATCTAAGCAGCATAGAATCAAATGCAAAAATAATAGAAGGGAAATATGCCATAGATTTCTAATCACTCTAGGGCGGGGCGATTAGAACTACAGCAGTGTGGGGGGCACCCAGGGGTAGGACGCCCGTCGTTTGGGGCCCGATTTCGGCACCAATCCACTTGGGATGGGTCCAAAATCTCTTGTGGGGTGTTGTCAAAAAATTTGGTAGGATGTTGTGGCCAAATGTCGGGTTTTGGTTCCGGATTTGTGCTTCCAATAACCACCCTATGACCTCTCTTCCAAAAGAGATCAAGGATGCGAAAGGCACAAATCAAAAGGTGTGTGTGTGGAAGTAAAATGGCAGCACTTCATTGCTCAAAATGCTCCTTCTCTGTATATCTTGTGGTGAGAAAACTCACCAATTTATAGACCTGGAGGTCTCTTGTGATTGAGCATGCAGAGGCGCCACTTGGCAATCATGCCTTCCCAGGGGGGAGAAGATTCCTCCCTGATTAGGGGCTCCATGACTGCCCCTGTAACTGCCTCTAACGCTCAAAAATGCTCACTCACACTCCCATGCAAGGAAGGAAGAATTAAGTGGCGGATCTGAGCTGCCATTTGTCAAGATTTGACTTTTTTCCCATCAAACCTGCTATTCGCCCCACCCTAGAGTGAATACTGCTAATCGTCCCTGGGTGGGGCGAATAGAAGTTTGTAATCATCCCTGGGTGGAACGAGTATGAAGCAGAGTGCCTGAAGGTGCCAAATTGACTCCTGACCTTCCAAAACTACTGTGAGAGTGGTTAGGACCACTGTTTGACCTCTGGGGGCTGCCCTGGGGGCTGTGTGTGTCAATGCGATTAGTGTTTGCAGTCACATAATCGGATTGGTGTTGTTTTGGTGTCTACAGATGCCCCTTTTTGGGATGCGCTGTGCGTGCGGTGTTGAGCAAAAATAGATAACCAAAGCACTAATGATTAGGGTTTCTTAGTAACCTAACCAAATTTTGATGCCCCAAGTATGGAAAGGGCATGCATTCTTGAATCCTTGCTTCTGACGAGCGAAGGAACTCAATTCAAGTGTTAACCTTTTTCGGTGAGGTGTTACTTGAGCTTGGACATTGATCAGTCATGAATAGGCAAAGGGCGCAACCTTTTGTCTATGGGAACCTTGAGTTCATGATTCATGAATGCCAAGTGTTTGATCAGCTTGTGATTATTGCTTGTTTGCTGCCCCAAGCAGGAGCGTGATTGTCTTTGTCAATGATTCTTTGAATGCATGCCATTTTCATGATTGGGTGTGTATTTGTTGATTGTTGACTAAGTGTGACTACCCCCTCAAGCGACGAATCGATGAGGGAATGACCTACATGAGAAAAGCGATGAGTCGCTTGACCCAAGATGACTTGTGTAAGGGTGCCTTCAGATGTTTTATCATTGAATGTGTGTGCAGTTTTTCGACATTTAGACCTATTTTTGGTGGGTTTGAACCCTTTTTGTGATGCTTTTTGGAGCTAAAATTGTCACAAATCCATCTTCCCGTGGAGCGGTCCAGCTATGGTAGCCTTCTTAGGGAGTAGGATAGTGACAATTTGTGACCCCAATGTCTATTTTGGATGCCACGAATGTCAGGCGCAAAGGCGCCTTCGTTCGGCAATGTTATTGCTATTTTTGGTTGGGTTTTGACCCTTTTTGTGACGCCATTTGGGGATGAAATTCTCGACAATCCGTCTTCCCGTGGAGCGGTCCGGCTATGGTAGCCTTCTTAGGGAATAGGATAGTGAGGATTTGTGACCCTGATGTCTATTTTGCATGCCTAGAATGTCAGGTGCAAAAGCACTCTCATCGGACAATTTTATTGCTTGTTTTTGGTGCATTTTGTGCAGTTTTTGCTATTTTTTGAAATTTTGTTGTGTATTCATTCCTGGGTGGGACGAATACCAGTTTAGTAATCATCCCAGGGTGGGACGAGTGCTAACTAGAGTGCTCATCCTAGGGAGGAATGATTACAGGCCTAAAAGGCCTATTTAAGGGCCAAAACTAGGGTTTGGGCTCATTTGCATTTGAATTTTCTAGCGATTTGGAGCTCTAAGGAGGAGGAGGTTGATTCTGCGAAGCGAAGCGCTACCAAATTTCTCCCGACATCATGAGTTCATGAACCGGATCGAGCGGTGGAGCCAAAGTGAGACCAGTAAGTGATCCTCCTCGTTATTGTTTGTGTTGTGTTACGATTTTTAATACCATAATTTATTTAGTTTTCCTTTTGTAGTTTGTTGTTCAAATTAAAAATGAAAGCCCTAATTAAATGTATATCGTTATGCGTAAGTTGCTATTTTATGGCTACATGAAAACTTAGGTAAAAAACCCTAGGTAAACAAAGATCAAAAGTTAGTTTATAACTTAGCTGAAAACTTAGTTTAAAACGTAACTAAAAACTTCACTTAACCCTAGTTTAAAATTTTTTTTTTTTGTTTTTTTTTTTTTTAAACCTTAAAAATTGTTTTTTTTTTTTTTTTTTAAAACCCTAGAGATGACAAACTATTTTGAATGTTGTTTGTTTTTAAACTTAGAGTGAAAAACCCTAGGAATGAAAAATTTTTGTTTTTGTGAATTTTGTTGTTTTTAGTTGTACATTGTATATTCATGTTTTTGTACAGTTTTTCATGATTTTTAATGTTTTTGTGTTGTTTTCTTTTGCAAGTTGTGAAGAGTCGGTACTGTGTGCCTACTATTTTTATTAAAGCATAGGAGGCACTGAATTTGGTTGACTGGGAGTGGCTTGATGCCCTTGGGCTCAAGCAAGTGACTTGGCTGGAGCCTATGGTCGGGGATCGGGCCTATCTGATGGCTCTTATCAACTTGTGGGATCCTCGACTAATACCTTCCATCTCCCAATAGGGGAGATGATGGTGACTTTGGAGGATGTCTATCGAATTCTATGGATTTTGATAGATGGATTGTCGATCAGGATGATGCCACGGGATCAACGGACAATAGTGTTGACACGCTACTTTGGGCATGGGGAGGAGTTGGGTGTGGAGAGCCTAGTGGAGAAGGCAGAGGGCGACTACCAGATTGGTGGTATTTTGGTTCGATGGTGGCTTGAGATGGGTGTGTTGGGAGTGAGGCACGCCGTACTGATGGGCCTCATTTCCAACATGCTGCTACCCGACTCTTCGGGTGTGAGGTTCTCATGGAACCTACTGGAGGTGGTGTTCAGGTTGGTGGAGTGTCCTATGGATGCACCTATGATCATGAGATGGGGACAGACTCTGCTGGCATAGCTCTATGATGAGTTGTACGAGGTTCGCTATCGAAGGTGAAAGGGTATTGGGTGCAGCTTCCTGTTGTAGTGTTGGGCTTGGCAGCACATAGCTATGGAGAGGCCGGTGGGGTTGTCGTGGATGACTCGAGTAGAGATGGTGGATAGGGATATAGGTTACATGGCTCTATGGAGGTGGTCTGAGGAGCAGGGATAGAGTCGATGTTGGGCAGGTGTCGTAGGGCACTATGCTGATGCCTTCGCTCGGCTAGCCCTAGGGGAGGTGTTCTAGCACCCTTATCAAGATTGTCTAACCTGGCCTGAGGCTGGAGAGTGGCTCTGGTGGGTTCGTAGGGGTGATGGCTGATTGGGTGGCATGTGACTGAGTAGGAGTTCTTCCCTTATGGTCGGGTGACATGATAGTTTGGGGTGCGCCAGGGGTGCCTGGTGAGCCCGTGGTCTATCGGCATTGGGGGACGAGAGGACTCTAGCTTGGCCAGTCATTGCATTGGGTGAGGATTCAGATACCATGATTGACGTCCCAGATGTAGATGATATTGGGACTACCATGGAGTATGACCAATGGTGGATCTTACGATGGTGGCGAGGCGAGGGGCCTCTAGGTGGTGCAGAGGTGATAGGTGATGAGGGTGTCGAGGCACTAGGTGAGGGTTGGGGGTTCCTCTTGGAGGACGTGGATATGGTAGAGGTGGATGATTTTGGGGAGGGTGATGTTGGGGTTCCAGAGTAGCCAGAGATGTAGGACTTTCTGGAGTAGTGGGAGCCAGAGCATGCTTTCGAGATGTCGATGCCTCAAGAAGTTTAGGGGATATTGAGGTAGGGTTGCGCATTGAGAATGCATGATTGGAGGGGCTACTCTAGAGGTAGGATGAGGAGCTCGGGGATGCGCTATGGGAGAGGGATCTCCTATGAATGTAGTGGTGGAGCGGGAGAATGCATTGGCTATGTACCACCGATGGGAGGGGATACCGATGCTGCATGGGAGATTGATCTCCTATGGATGTAGCTGGTGGAGAGGGATAAGGTATTGGCATAGTGTGATGAGAACTTGGCCATAGTTCATCAATGGGAGATGGACTTGATTCGACATCGATTTGAGATGGAGGCAGAGATTATCCACCTCGGTGGATGGATTCCTATGTTGAGTGGAGGTGGGTCATCGCACGCTCGAGAGGGAGCGAGATGGAGCAGTCAACATCCTCTCGTGTAGGAGACTGCTGATGAGGGAGGCTCTAGTAGGCATGATGCGGGGGCTAGCGAGGCGCCCTGAGGGGTCCCATAGGACCCACACCATGAGGGTAGTTCCTATCGCACCGATCCTACGTGATCATGGTGGCCGATGCCCTAGGCTTGGGGGTTTTTGAGCTTTTGGATTTTTGTGAGGTCAGGGGACCGGTTGATTGTAGCCTATGGGCATTTTTGATAATATATATAGGATGACTTTCTTTTATTTATCCATGTGTCATGATTTGATGTTATGCATAATGATTGATGAATGTGTATGTATGCATGTTAATTTACTTTTGATGGATGCATAGGATATAAATGAGATGCAAATGGAATGGATGAATTGAATTTGTGATTTTTGGTGATGGCACCATAGACTGTTTAGAACTTATGGCTTTTTGTCTTATGGATTGTTGTGGTAAAGGACTTTCTATGTATACATGTTATTTTTTGTTTTGTATTTTTTGATGGCGATGCGAGGGTGAAAGATAGCACGGTTGGTTTGGGGTGTAGTTAAAGTTTTCTGAGACTCAGATGTTTTAACTAACTAGCCATGACTGTACTTTATCTGACAAGACTTTTGAACAAGGTATGAATCAGACTTGTTTTTGACCAAGTTATTTCACATCCCTGTGTGTGCAATTGAGTTTGTTTATGTGGTATTTATCAGGATACCGCCAGTGCCAGATAGGCTATCAACCAAACCTGTACTGAGGATCACCTAATTAGCTCCACTAACTCCTTTGTTGTATTTAGTTAGATTAATCTACGGTGTTATCTAGGAGACCATAAGCTAGCTCATCCACATGCAAACATTGATCTGTACACAAGTTACTGTGATAGATATATCATCATGCGGGAGGTTTGCCACCAGTGACCGATAGGCTATCCACCAAATCGGTACTGAGGTTTACTTCATGACCTTCTGAATGCTGAGAGTTCCAGGGATTCAAGTTCGACTCCCTTCTTTTCTTCAATTGTATTGGGATACTTGCTCTTTTGTAGTGATAAAAATCACTGTTTATTTTTTTTTGTTTTTTTTTGAGCAAGGGATTTGAATATTGAGTGATGAGAATCACTATTGTATGTGCTTTTTGATGTATGCACTTTGGTGGTGATGTCAAATTTTTGGAGTTTTGACTTTTGCAAATTTGTGATTTTTTGCAACTTTTTGAGAACTTGGGATTCTTGGGGAATTGGGTAGGGAAGATGCTTGTCCTTTTGCCAACTCTCAGCATTCTTGGGGTCATTCGCATAGGGGGATGAGCAAGATAACCATTTCGCTTATGGTGACCTGGATTACTTTATAGATTTCATCCTTCATTCACACAACTTGGGAATTATTTTATGTGATTTAATTTGTGTTGGGATGCTACGTAACAAGGTGTGATCCAAGTAGAACTCTACCTTTGTAAAATCTATCTGACTTTGTAAATACGTGGCTAGAAAGCTAATGACAGCTGAAATGATGAAAACTCTAACAACCAACTATGATATGGCGAAAATGATGTGCATGGCATTTATTTTGATGGACTGTTTATGGAGTGGAGAAATGTGGAAAAAGATGGATTTGCCGAATAATTACAGCCTATGGTGCCTTTGACTTGTATGACCACAAATATGTAATGTATGGATGCGATGCTGAAATGCAGCTATTATTTTTGTGTTTTTGATGGATTTATTTGGGTGAATATGAAGATGAATGCAAAGAGAGCTCTTTATTGTTGTGATGATTTTGAGCATGCATGGAGATGAGATGCAATTTTTGTTATTTTTGATGATTTTATTGTTTTGAACTTTCTTATTATTGACCAAGCGATTGTGGGAATCCTTGGAGCTTTTGTCTTGACCAAAGGGGTAATGGGCACCTTTGGGGCATTTTGGGGATTGGACCAAGCGATTGCGGGGATCCTTGGAGCTTTTTGGTTTGACCAAAGGGTTTATGGATACCTTTGGGAATTTTTGGAATTGACCAAGTGATTGTGGGAATCCTTGGAGCTTTTGGTTTGACCAAAGGGATTATGGGTACCTTTGGGGCGTTTAGGGGTTGACCAAGTGATTGTGGGAATCCTTGGAGCTTTTGGGTGGGCTATGGCTCTCTAAATGTGGAATGGCCTCAAATGACTGATGTTCAAGGGTTCTAGCTCCTTGATTCCTTCAAGAGAGGCGAGCCGGTATGTCCCAGGTCCTATTTTACTATGGATGACATAAGGACCTAACCAGTTTGCCATGAACTTGTCCCTTAGATGGGGTGGCAAGTTAGAATTTTGTTGGTTCTCTTTTAAGACCAAGTCACCAACCTGAAAGTCCCTCAGGTGAACCTTCATGTTGTATGCTTTCTTAAGTCGCTCTTGATAGATACGTAAATGCTCGAGAGCATTAACGCGTCGTTCATCGAGCAACGTAAGCTGGTCTAACCGGGCCTACCACATAGCGTCATCATCGATGAACTCTTGCATTGATATGCATAGGGAAGGAATTTCCAACTCGAGAGGCATGACTGCCTCGGAGCCATACACCAGTGAAAATGGAGTTGCCCTAGTGGGCATCCGAATGCTAGTGCGATAAGCCCATAAGGCAAGTGGGATTTGAATGTGCCAATCCTTATGACTATCTATGACTATATTTTTGAGGATGGCAACTAGCATTTTGTTTGACGCCTCTGCTTGCCCATTTGCCTACGGATAATAGGGTGTCAAAAAACTATGCTGAATTTTGTACTTTGTGGTCAAAGCACGCACGTCTTTGTTCTTGAATGACGTCCCATTATCCGAGATTATCTTGGATGGAATACCAAAATGACATATGATATTGTGTAAAATGAACTCCAAAATGCGGGTTCCAGTCGTAGAGGTAAGCGAAACTGCTTCCACCCATTTGGTGAAGTACTCTGTGGCCGTTATGATAAACGTGTGATGGCCGAACGATGCAGGGGAGATCTTTTCGATTAGATCTAAGCCCCACTATGAAAATGGCCAAACCGATTGGATCGGCTGCAAGGCCTGGGAAGGTACGTGTGTCAAATTGGCATGGTGTTGACACTTCACGCACTTCCTTACATACGCGCAACAATCTCGCTCTAAATATGGCCAATAATAGCCCATGCAGAGAATGCACTTTGCGATGGCCATACCACTGAAGTGGCCACCGCATGTACCATCGTGCGCTTGGGTGATCGCCCAAGTGGACTCTTGCTGGTCCAAGCAATGAAGGAGGATTCCTTCATAGCTACGATGGTACAAAATGTCTCCTAACAAGACATGCTTTGCCACTTTCTATTTGAATGATCATTTTGTGGCATGCGTCAATCCAAGTGGGAGGTTACCTAACTTGAGGTAGTCCCTTATGGGTGTATACCAATCTTGCTGATCGAAAACCTCGATGGTATGAATAGCCAATCCCTCTTGAAGTTCATCCCTAGCAAAAGCTGAACGGGAAAGAACTTGTAAGAATAGCATTGTGTTGCTATTAATGGGAGTAGGGGAGAACAAGGACCCCTAGTTAGCATGATTCAGACAATCATGGATTCGAGAGAACTTGTCCATGGATGGTTCAATCTGGATCAGGTGGATTCCTGGCGTTAATTCAGAGCTTGCATGCTCCATCACTGATTGCGATAATGTTTTGACTTGAATGGTTGTCATATCACCAGAAATGTCTTGCGGGATTAGTGACCCCAAAGAGGCCATAGTGTCCACAAAATGATTCGATGACCGAGGGAGTGCCTCGATGTCGTACCATTCAAGATTTGCCAAGAATTTGTCCACAAGGGCTTTGTAGGCCTACAGAACTAGGCATTTACATTGGAATACCCCTTTGACTTGGTTGACAATTAACAACGAATCACCAAAGATGTTTAATCGTTTGATGTTCATGGTGATTGTTGTCTGAAGACCTATGAGCAAGGCTTCGTATTCTGCATTGTTGTTGGTGCACGGGAAATCTAATTTAAATGATAGAGGCATTGGAGCCCCTTGCGGTGTGAAGAATACAATTCCCATGCCACCTCCTTGCTCACATTTAGAACCATCAAAAAATAGGGTTATGTCGGCCTGTGACTCAGGCTCATCAGAATCTAGCGATTCTGAGACATGGAAGACCCCATCATCGGGTAGTTCTATGATCAGAGGCTGATCGTCTTCGAGAGGAGCCTCTGCTAGTTGATCGGCTATGACTTGACCTTTGATGGATTTCTGTCCAATGAACTCTATGTCAAATTCCATCAACAACATGATCCATTTCACCGTGCGGCTACTATGATAAGTACGACTCATCATGTACCGCAATGGATTCTCCTTAGACACAACATACGTCTTGTTGCTCAACATGTAATGGCATAGCTTTTTGGTAGCAAACACCACTGCCAAGCAGAGCTTCTCGACGTATGCATAGTTAAGTTCATAACTGACCATGGTGCGGCTAAGATAGTAAGTAGCCTATTCTTTGTGAAGTTCATTCTTCTGGGCTAACATGGCACCCAGTGCCACCTCAGTAGCTGAGATGTATAAGTAGAATGACACTCCTGGTCTAGGTGGTGCCAATACTGGCGGTGAAGCCAAGTATTGTTTAATGTCATCAAAGGCTGACTGGCACTCGTCATCCCAATGAAATGCTACCCCCTTGTGCAATAATTTATTCATGGGTCGGCACTTGTCAGATAGCTACGCTATGAAGCGCTTGATTGATGCTGACCTTTCCCTACAGGCTTCTGAGCTACTTGATGGTAGTTGGGGGAAGCATTTCAAGGATTGCCTTGACTTTGTTTGGGTCCACCTCGATGCCTCATTTTGAGACTATGAAACCCAAGAGTTTTCCAGATGTGATGCCAAATACGCACTTCTTGGGATTCAGTCTAACTTTATGTTCCATGAGGCGATCGAGGATCTTGCTTAGGTCATCGAGATGATCTGGGCACAAAAGAGATTTGGCCAACAAATCATCCATGTAATCTTCCAAAGTTTTATGCATGTAATCATGGAAGATGTATGTCATGGCACGTTGGTAGGTGGCACCAACATTTTTAAGGCCAAAGGGCATGACCTTATAACAAAATGTCCCCCAAGGCATTGTGAACGCCATTTTTAGTTGGTCCTCGGGATTGATACGAATCTGATTGTATCCCGAGAAACCATCCATGAGGGAAAGCATTTCATGGACCTTTGTAGCATCTACCAATGCATCGATGCTTGGCAAGGGGAAATCATCCTTAGGACTCACTTTGTTTAGATCTCAAAAATTAGTGCATATGCGAATCCTCCCATCAAGCTTTTTGATGGGCACCATGTTGGACAACCATGGTGGGTAATCCATGTAGATGACAAACTATGCATCCAACAACTTTTGTAATTCATATTTGACCATTAAGGCCACTGTTGGGTGCATCTTACGTAGTTTTTGCTTAACTGGCTTGACTTTCGGATCAAGCATCAGATTATGCGTGACTAGCTATGGATCTAGCCCCGACATGTCTTTGTATGACCATGCAAAAACCTCCTTCTTCTCTTTGAGAAGGGTAATGTAGTCGGCTTGCTCTTCGGGGGATAGACTTACCCCTAACTTGATAATCTATGGATTCATTGGATCCGAGCCGATGTCTACGTCAGTCATCTCCTCGATCGACATGTGGGATCCGTCCTCCAACTGGTGTGGAGTTGGGATCAAGTGGATATCATTTTCTGAGTTAAGATCATCATTAGGAACCTCGGGTTCCTCTTCAGCATGGAAGACATCCTGAGTTGGCCCTAGGGTGAAATGAAGCATCTCATCGAAAGGCCAGTACTCTGATGGGGATGGTGGTGAATTGACATGATCCCAGTCTATGGCATCTATGTCTAGATACAATGACTATGTTGGATCGGCCGGATTGTGGATGGGGGCGGTTAAGTCAATGGAGATCATGTTGATGAAATGATTTTGGTCTCCATTACCATGGGTGTGGTGACTCAGACATTCTGGATGTTCTTTGTGCTCCGGATCTGGCTCTGGAGGTATAGGCATGAATGGATCGGCCCTATGTGTGGATAGGAAGACAGGGTCTGCCCTCGACACTGATGTTGTTATAGGGTCTCTGGGTGGAAGGTGTTCTCCGTATGCCCAGAGTGGCGGATTCAACACTTGGTCCCACTGCACTGGGTTTATGTGCCACTCATGCCCTGGCACTATGTTTAGTTGTTCGAATATGTCATCAATCTCCAAGGGGTATTGTTGTTGTCACATATGATTGAGATAGGCCATCTCAGTTTCATCTTCATAATCATTGTCGAAGATCCAAAGGCCTTCGTTGGCTCCAACAACTATTTGTGACATTAGAGGCTCGTCTTGCTCGAGCAAATTGATCTGGCCCCATTGGGGTTGTTTCGCTCTCTACGGTGGGGCCTGATTGTCTTGTGGTGGCACTTGCTCGATGGGGGCCACCAAAGGGAACATTGCCAAGAGGCTTTCTTGATAATCATCCATGGGGGTCACTTGTGAGTGATTGCTATCTGATTCAAAGGGGTCCCATGGTGCTACCTCATATTCTGACTCATCTTCTGAAGATCCTTCCTGACCTTGTCTATACCTCTCTTGTAGGTGAGCTCTCGAACTTTCTCCTCTCTCGAGCGAAGGGAAAGGGTTGTTGAGGTCAACAAGGTTGGTCGTCAACAATGGGAGATAATCCCCCAATGTATATGTCGTGTTAGGGTTGGCATATGGATCTAATGCCAATCCCCCCTTGTTGCCTATCCCTAGGCCTTGCATGTTCTCTACCAAGATGTCCAAGGGTAGGGGGTGGTTGAACCCTACTCCTGACTTGTCGTATGGCATTTGGTATCTTGGTTGGCAAAGAACACGCACTCCTTGCTCATATCTGCCTAACCCATATCCATGCCAATTGCATTGGCCAAGGTATCTCAAAGCAAATTCTGGGTTGGAAAAATAGTTGACATCTTCTACAAAGGGCTCTTCATCTTCATCCTCTTGCATGTCTGGTTCAATACCATGATCAAGGCCTCCATACACAAAGTTTGTTTGATTCGGCGGGTAGCCTAGAGGAACAATGGTACCGATGGGGAGGCGAGGTCTCCCTATGTCCTGCATGGACTCTAGTGCGGGTGTTGCTACAATATTCCACACGAGATACTCCCCCAGGCCCGTATTGGCCATTTCAATGATGATTGTTGGCGATTTATGGGGAGGGAACGAAAGTTCTTCTTGAGTCCACTCCATGTCGGGTGAACTAGGAGCCTCGACTTCCATTCTGCTAGGCATCTCCTCAGTAGAGATGGTTGATACTGATGGTGGTGCTTCTTCCAGAGGTTGTGCCTCTTCCAGAGGTTTCTTCCCTTTGTCCTTCTATTTGGCCACCATAGGTGGCATCGTTGGTGAAGGACCAGATGATGAAGATGGACCCGACTAGGGGTTTGATGGACTTGTTAATGGGGATGCCTATGAAATCAGACCCTGTTTAGATGGATTCAACTAAAAATCCAAATGCATTGATGGAAGGGTCGATTGCGGCATCAGCTGCACCGCATTGCAATATTTGAAGGGTTCCAAGTCCATCGGGACTACATGCACCTCCCCTTCAAATGTATACTTTAAGCACTGATGAGCTATCGAAGGGACACACTTCATGTCCCTGATCCATGGCCGACCCAACAAGATGTTATAGGCCATCTCACCTTCCAAGATATGGCACAATGTAGGTATAGTCTTTTGTCCTACTTGGATGGGTAGGACAATTATGCCAACTATCGAGCATATTGCATCATTGAATGCTCGCAGTGTATAGGTGGAGGCCACTATGTGAGATGCTGGCAACTTTAGGTGTTTCAATGCCATTGTTGTAATGATATTACTGGATGAGCCAGTGTCCACCAATACCCTCTTATACGAAATCTCGTTGACCCACATGATAACGTGCAGGGGTGGATCCACCATATCATCAGCCACTGATTTCAATTCATCTTCTCGAAAGGTGATGACTGGCTCAGTGCATCATTTGACATGTCCCACAAAGTTGTTGAAGGAGTTTGCTTCATGGGGCTGCAACTCGATGGCTTTTAGTATCTCCATGAGAGCCTCCCGATGGGGCATTGATTGTTGTATGAGCTCGTAGATGGAGAGCCTAGCCGATGTGGTCCTCAAACTCTGGGTGAGTTTGGTCTAAATTGTGGCCACTGGTCTAGGCGGAGGAGGTGGTGCAAGGTGCTGTTGTGGTTGTGACATTGTTGGCACCTCTCCTGCAGCTACCACGGGAGCAGTTGTGCTCGGGTACCTCTTGTTCTGAGTCACTATACTGATCATCCCTACATACCCCTGCATGGGGCAGTTCTGTGTGACCTCATTGACTTGTAGGGTCTTTGCCTATGCATCATGGGCAGGCAAGGGGTCTTTGAAGACCTCCATTTGTTGATTGCTTGGTGCCATGGGATTATCTACCGCTAATGTCTTGTTATCTATTAGGTCTTGCACCAAGCCTTTAAACTTCCAACATGCATTAAGGTCATGTCCCTTCCATCTATGGAACCTACAGTACAAGTCTTCCCTGTAGCCCTTAGGTTTTGGTGCATTGGGGTCTATGGGTTGAATCTCGGGCAGGTTAATCAAGTTTGCCACTGACAAGCGATCAAACAGGGAGTCTCTGGACTCTGTGTAAGGTGTGAATTGTCGCCTAGGGTGATGCTACTGATTTTGTTCTTGCCTCTAATTTTCTCTGTCATAACTGTTAAGAGGCATTGCTTGATAGTTAGCCTTTTGGGGCTGTGTTGCTTGTGCAGGCTTAGGGACATTTATAGCAACCTGATTGACCGTAATGGGTTTCTGTTGCATGGTCCCTATTTTGGTGTTCTTAGACCATTCTTTCTTCTTTGGCTTGGCTATCTCACCATCCTGAATCTTGATCTCTTCAATGATTCTGGCTTGCGCCAGAGCTTCCTCTAAAGTGGCATATTGTTGCAGCTGCAATAGCATGGAGATCGATCTCAAATAGCTTTTTGAGAACATTTGGGTGAGGTCGGACATAGGAGGGAGGTAGGGCAGCTTTGAAAGCAAAGTCCTCCATCGGTTCCCATAGGCCGCCATGGTTTCTTCCTCATACTTCCTGAGGCTGGCTAGGTCACTTAGTGATGCCTTCTTCTTGGTGTTGAAGGTGAAGCATTCGAGGAACGCATCCACTAGCTGATCTAAGTTACTAATGTTGTGCTTTGGTAATTGAGTGAACCAATCCGAGGTAGGGCCTACGAACATGGTGATGAATGTTCTTAACAACAAAGCATCATTATCCTGAATGCCAAAGCATTGGCTCAGGAATCTAGTCACATGCTCTTGGGCATCTTCCTCACCTCTAAATATTGCCAACTGAGGTAGTTTAAAGTGTTCAGGGTAAGGGGGTGCCGGCACTGACGGATGCACAGGATGGCTATGGAGTTGGCATAAAGTGGGATTTTGGGGCCCAGAAGTCTTGGTCTCCATAGACTCCAAGCGCTCTAGCAGCGCTTTATATGCATCAAAAGATTTAATCTCTTCCTCCTTAGTTTTCTCCCATTGTGGGTTGTGGGAAACTTGAGGCCTATGGAGGGGTGGTCGGATAGCGACCCCTCCACCTTGGTAGGGCATTTTGGCCCACTCTTCTTCTTGCTCATACTCCTCATAGGCTTCTTGAGGAGTTTTTGGATGAGACCTATGACCATGGGTGGGTCCCTGCGGAGGGTGCCCATCATTGTTCCTGGGAGTGGCCTCCCGCTCAGGTCTAGGAGGTCTCGGAGGTAGCACTTGGTAAGGTCATGGGGACCTGTCTCACACCAAGGGGTTGCACCTCTCATATGGTTCTGCTCTTTGGGTGCGAGGGGTTGGGACCCTCTCAGGCATAGTGTTATGGAGCAGCTCATCTGTTTGGCACCGAATGCACTCTTTGCTAAGGTGATATAGATGCTCTAGCTACTGTTGGTCTTGCTCAAGCTACGTAATCTACGCTTGGTAGGCGGCATGTCTGGCGACTGCCAGGTCAATTTGTTCCACCATATTGAGTCTAGGAGGCCTAGATGCCTCTCCTATGCATTTATCTTGGTCGTGATGATCCGAGATCTCTATAGGTCACTTCCCTCTATCGAGGTTGGTGGCATTCACTCGAGGCTCTGGCCTCAGTAGGTGATTCTGATAGATAGCAGGTGCGAAGCGCATTGCTCCCATGCTGTGTATTGCTCTTGAGGAATGTAATGGTCTTCCTCATGCTCCCTTTCATATATGTGAAAGGGGTGGGCAGAGTTGGCTCACCCTGTTTGAAGCACCTTGTGCTCTGGATTTTGTCTATTGTTCCTAATAGTGATGGGGGGTAAAGGAGGGATGACATAATCATGTGGCCTCTCCTCATGGACCCTATGTTGTTCTAGCACTTCATCGCATGGTGGCCACTCATACCGAGCTTCTAAGGGAGCCTTCCCATTTATATTGAGTGCCACGTGTAAGGACTCCTCCTGAAAGGGTCTATGTTGGATGGGAGTGCCCCTCGAAGGGGTGCCCCTATAGTCCCATTCTAAAATGGCACGATGTGGGCTCTCTTGGGGGCCAGGCCACCAAGGTGGAATGACCAAGTCCTTGGGGCTATAGCGGAGGTGACTTGTGCCCCCTTGTACACTCTCCATAGCTTTCACCCTTGATTGGGCTTGGCTACGGGTGTACACCATGGTGGTGTTTTCCTACAAGATGCATAGATTTTTGTTTCTTTTTATGATTTTTATGCTACACTAAATAGAAAATATCACACACACAAAGCAATGATTATCTCATTTTAAATATTAAAGGTGTGCTCTAAACCTGGTTTAGTGTGTTTTGATTTTTGTTTTGAAAGATTTTGTAAAGAATGTTTAAATGCAATATGATGGCTCTTATGACTCCCAAAAATGGTCGCCCCTTCGATATACCATTGCCAGGCTGATATACCAACCTCTCTATATACCCACCCTTACGTGAGGGAAACTATTGGTACGTGAGAGCAGATGGTACGTGGAACGTAGGTGGTACGAAAGGGGAATCACCTTATTTTTGACACCTACCATAGAAGACTTATCCTCATGCACTGGGAATCACCCCAGCTACACTCGATCAGCTTTCATCAGGATTTACGTCTAGCAATAGTAGCGATCGGGGTTGTGAATGCAAAAATTCAAGCCAAGGTGGTGATGAAATCCATCGTTGGTCTTGATCAAGGGCTGGGGTTTTATGACTAGCTCCTTGGTGTTTAAATTGCCACGTGATGTGTGGGGTTATTTTTATTTTGCATGAAATAAAGCAACATGCAGTAAAAATAACTTTCCCTAAGCAAGCAAGTAACCAGAAAATAGAAAACTAGAAGCAAAAAATGACAGAAAGAGTTCAAGACCTCTACCTCTTCTCTGCCCAAATCTGTTGGTTCTGAGTTTCTATCCTAAAACTACATAGAGAGCTATTCATCCCTGGGTGGGATGAATAATAGAACTATATTCATCATAGGGTGGGGCAACTACCCATTCGTCCCTGGGTAAGATGAATTCCAACTCTGTATTCGCCACAGGCTGGAACGAACAACAGTCCAACGCTTGAAACTTGGTACCTGCAAGCAAGAACAAACAATTTTTAATCAGATTTCTGATCTAAAAAATAGAGGACAAGGGTCCCACCATGATCACCACTGAAATCATGAGGATATGGAAACAAAAAGGAAAAGTCCAAGATGCGATGTAAACGAAAACAAAAGACAACGCTAAATCCTATGAATTGAAAGTGCATGAAAGGAAGGAAAGCATGAACGAATCAAAACCAAATAGAAAGCCAATATGGAAGACAACCCTTTTTATTGATATGTTTTAGAACTCGGTTACAATCCGTCTCCTCCCTTTTTAGGGGCTAGGAGCGTTAAATGTGTTCTTGTCACACCCATGGATGCGATTCCTTCTTCCGCGTGCCCACATGTAAAGTGGGCGGACCAAACGTCACCGCCACTTGCGTTGATGAGTCTTGACTCCTTGCTGCTCCTCCGATGTTAAGACCCTACATTCAAGGAAATAGAAAATAGTCAATAGCACCTGTAGATGAAATAAAACATGCAATCCCCAAGCCTACGATTAGTGAGTGTGAAAAATGAATAAAATGGTAACTGAAATAGATCCAAATGAACTAAAAACTTGATAGGGGCATGAGGACATTACCAGGAGGGCACTACAAATGGAACAGTCAAAAAATTCACCACAGATTTGTATTCGCTCCGGGGTGGGACGAATAGACCTGCAACAAAATGCCAAAAGGCACTGTCCCAAATGTCACATTCGGGAAGCTCCAAATCACCTACAAAGTTGGGTTTAGCTAATTGGGGGTGTTTTGGGAAGACCCAGAAGGTCATATTTTCCCAATTTGGCCTCTATCACTAAGAATTTGATGATGCTACCTGCATGTTAGTAAAGGCGAGAAATGATAGAAACATGATCAAAATTGCTCAAAACAATGTGAAATTTAAATGACAACCTATCTAAGCAGCATAGAATCAAATGCAAAAATAATAGAAGGGAAATCTACCATAGATTTCTAATCACTCCAGGGCGGGGCGATTAGAACTGCAACAGTGTGGGGGGCGCCCGGGGGCAGGACGCCCACCGTTTGGGGCCCGATTTTGGCACCAATCCACTTGGGATGGGTCCAAAATATCTTGTGGGGTGTTGTCAAAAAATTTGGTAGGATGTTGTGGCCAAATGTCGGGTTTTGGTTCCGGATTTGCGCTTCCAATAACCACCCTATGACCTCTCTTCCAAAAGAGATCAAGGATGCGAAAGGCACAAATCAAAAGGTGTGTGTGTGGAAGTAAAATGGCAGCACTTCATTGCTCAAAATGCTCCTTCTCTATATCTTTTGTGGTGAGAAAACTCACCAATTTATAGACCTGGAGGTCTCTTGTGATTGAGCATGCAGAGGCGCCACTTGGCAATCATGCCTTCCTAGGGGGAGAAGATTCCTCCCTGATTAGGGGCTCCATGACTGCCCCTGTAACTGCCTCTAATGCTCAAAAATGCTCACTCACACTCCCATGCAAGGAAGGAAGAGTTAAGTGGTGGATCTGAGCTGCCATTTGTCAAGATTTGACTTTTTGCCCGTCAAACCTGCTATTCGCCCCACCCTGGAGCGAATACTGCTAATCGTCCCTGGGTGGGGCGAATAGAAGTTTGTAATCATCCCTGGGTGGAACGAGTATGAAGCAGAGTGCCTGAAGGTGCCAAATTGACTCCTGACCTTCCAAAACTACTGTGAGAGTGGTTAGGACCACTGTTTGACCTCTAGGGGCTGCCTTGGGGGCTGTGTGTGTCAATGCGATCAGTGTTTGCAGTCACATAATCGGATTGGTGCTGTTTTGGTGTCTACAATAGGTTCATCCTTACCACTATCCCTAGTATTAAAAGTCTAATATTGAGAAGTTGATCTAAGAAATATTAGAGAAATAAATTATCCTTTTGAGCATAAATCCTTATTCCTCTCCAATGGTTATTGTGTAGCATAAATACAACTCTTAGTGCATGTATCTTATTTTTAACCTATAAACAATATCACCATTAAATATAAGTTACCTATCCCTATTGTAGATGATTTTTTAGATGAATGTAATGGCAATAAGGAAAAATTGAATTGTGCTTTAGGTTCCATCAATTTTGGGTTAGATAAGTGGGTATTATGAGTTCTTAGTCATGCCCTTTAGTATTATTAATGCTTATCTCATTTACAAAGCCTCATGAATTATGTCTTTCATCCTTTTCTCTAAAATTTTATACTAATATTATTTGATATTATTTTTTTTTACAACAAGTCTTGGGAAGCTCATTTACTTCATGTAAACTTACTAAAGTAAAACCCTTTGTCAAAAGGTATAAGTGTTCTTTTAAGGTCTATGAGATAGAACACTTGGGATATGTAGTATCTTAGAAAATATTAAATGTGGATCCTACAAATATCAAAGTTATGCAATATTGGCCCTTATCTTAATCCCTCAAGAAACTTTATGGACATTTAGGTCTTGTAGGGTATTATGTTAGTGTATGTTATAGGTATATATTTTTTTATTCCATTATTTAGGCGTGTATTTATGCTAGTTGCAACTCCTACCTAAGTCGTCTAGTTAGCTCCATTGGTTATGGGCTAATCTAAGCCACTATTGTATTATTTATGCAATGTTTGATCAATGGTAAATATTTTGATTACTTGACATGGTATCAGAGCATACTCTATCGAGCTCTCGTAGATCGACACTCGAGGAAACTGGTCGACTAGTGTGCTAACTAAAGCAAGGTTTCAGAGAAGTTTCAGAGGAGCAAAGAGAGGTCTTGATCTCTCTTTTTTATGCTCTCATTATCTAACTTGTGCTCTCAGGGCTCAATTCCTGAGGCAATGTGCCACACGAGAGCATAGACCGACCTAGATGGGACATAGATGTGGACATGGATTGACACTAGACAAGGCCGACTCAGGTCGATGATCGACCTAGAATATTAATGCGACGGGACTAAAAAATGACCCAACTAATCAAAAATTGGTTAGTCAATTGAATGCAAGGGAAACAAAGATAGGACGGTGAATGCAAGGTGCCCTCGTAGCATAGCAGCCAAGGAGGCCCCACGCGGGTGAAGATCCTCTCGGGCATAGTCTCCTCAAGAGGAGACACCTCTAAGGTGAGGTTTTACCCAAAAAACCCTCACTTTATCCTCCCCCCATGCATGTGGGATAAATTTTATGTTGTTTTAAAAAACTGTGAGTGTGTCCTCCCTATAATTGGCATTAAACCTAAAAAAAAAATGATTTTTTCGGTAACATCTACAATGTCAAAATTTCTTTCTCTTTCTATGGCTGGATTTAGAAAGGAATTTTAAGCATTTTTGGTGGATTGAATTTATGTTCTCGCCTTCAGATATCCTCAAACTTGTCTTTTATTCCCTCACTACCCATCATAATGTGCGTAGAAGAAGCATTTTTTGGAGGTGTGTTGAAGGTTGTTGAGGAGATTGGAGGTTGCTGAGGAGATTCAAGGTTGTTGATGAGGTTCAAGCATAGTGGAATTGAGTTACAGATATTTGTATCCTATTTTTAAAACTTCTATTGGGTGAGTAGAGTGTCGTTGTCATGCCACCCATAGAGGAGCCGCGGACAAGCGGTATTTTTCCAACACGTCACCTTGAAGCGAGATAAGTAAGGGAAGTCTCCCCCTTACTCACACCGAGTAGCCTAGATCAGTTAGTTGGTGTTCGTGTGCTAAGGCACTTAAGAACGAGGTCTAGGTATCGAATCCCTCTGACCCCCCTGCGCCTTGTTACAAAAGTAATTTTTAATTTTAAGTTTGTTTTTATTTTTTTATAATGTTTTTATTTTCTTTATTTTAATTTAAAAAAAATATTTTTTTCTTAAAAAAAAGGTTATTTTAAATCAAACTATATATTTGAAATGATTTTTTTTTCTTTTGGAAAAAAATATTTAATTAAACTTTAGAACATTTTTTAAGACATTAAGGAGAAAATTTTTCAAACTTAACAAGGGGGCACAAATTTTTTTTTTCTGCATAAGTGAAGGAGGGGGATAAATTGTTTCCCTCCATCTCCTATCTTGCACTAAGTGGATATATAATTTTGCAAAAAAAATGGGGGACGACTTATAAGGGTGCATTTTCGATAGTGACTGACACTTTAGTCAAAATATTTTTTTACAAAATTCATTGTAAGAGGTGCAGTTTTTGCAGAGATCGACACCTTAAGAATGGGCAAATCAAAGAAGAAAACTATCCCAAAACCAACTGATTTTTCTAAATCAGTTAAAAGCCCATACTTTTCCCCATTCATGGATAGGATGGATTTTTATGAAAATGACATATTTCTCACACTAAAGAATGGTGTAGATGCCATAATCAATGATTCTACATCTTGTGAAGACATGCAAAAAAATGGTGTTCTAATCCCTATTGGCACTGTAATGGGAATATACATGTCATTTTATGCTCTTGATATTGCACAGTGTAAAGAGAAAAGGGACATTAGTGAGAAAACATAGATCAAACCCCTAATGGTCGATGCTTGTAGTGACACAAGTGACCTTCAGCCCATGGTGGTGAATGCTTGTTGTGACACATGTGACCTTGAGCCCATGATGGTTGATTCTTGTTGTAATACAGGAAACCTCATACCTTCTATGGTAGATATCAGTTGTAGCACAGGTGATCTCATCACAGTAGCAATTTTTTCTTGTGACACTAGTGACTTGAAAATTAAACCTCCTAAAAATGAACTCCATAATCTCATCAATAGTGATAAATGACATATTGTTAAAGATATTGATGAAGATGATGAAATTGGGTGTTTTGAAAACACATCAAAGTATATGGATCCAAAATGATGAATAAAATTGGATTCAATGGTGAGAGATTAGGTAAACATGAACAAGACATTAAAATTCCAATAATGCTAAATGTCAGGGCAAAGAATGAAGGCCTTGGCTATAGTGGACATGCAAGTACTAGTAATTCCATGTTTGTAAAACCTAAATATCCTACATATCCTAAAAAGCATTGTTGCAATCATTGTAGAAAAATAGGACATGTTGCAACTAAGTGTTGGAGATTACATCATTTTGATTCTTGTGGATGTACGAATCACTCTTCTTCAAGATGTTGGTATAAAATAAAAATGGCCAACAAGGTTCATATTGGTTGTGGATGGACAGATCTCACACAATGGACCATGATGAAATAAATGTTGTATGGCTTCTACCAAAAAGGTAAAACCTATGGTATACCCCGAGGCAAATCCAATGATAGACCGAGTCGCAGTCCCAAAGATAATGACCTAGAGACAGACCTAAAGACAAACCCAGAGCAATCAAACTTGCATGGGGGATGTTAGTGTATGTTATAGCCATATAGTTTTTTATTCCATTATTTAGGCATGTTGTTATGCTAGTTGCAACTCCTACCTAAGTCGGCTAGTTAGCTTCGTTGGTTACAGGCTAATCTAAGCCACTATTGTATTATTTATGAAATGTTTGATCAATGGTAAATAATTCGATTACTTGACATATTATAGAAAATTTATTTACAATTATGGTACTATTTTCACTCCTATCACTATAATCACTAATAATAACATATTTTTTTGATATAGTATCTTCCTAAGTCTTCCATGCCCTAAAGGAGGCTATGTGTGCCACCCCTATTTTGGTCAATCCTAATTTTAGTAAACCCTATTTTTGTTATTTTTATGTAGGATGGACATCCATTAATCTTTAAAAGTAAGCAACTCTCAAGAAAGAATTTAGGTTGATCCACTTATGAGAAGGAAATGTTAGATGTCTTCCATGTTGTAGAGAAATGGTAATATTATTTATTGGGGTGATGCTTTATCATCAATACTAGACATAATAACCTTAAGCATTTCCTTGAAATATGTCTCTCATTATTAGAATAGAAAAAAGGTTGACAAGGTTCTTGGGGCATTATTTTATCATTTAATACAAAAACAAAAAGAAGAATATGGTGGACAATGCTTTATCTCACAATCTTGAGAACACTATTATTATCGACATTGTCTCTAGTCCTCTTCAACAATGGGTTTTCTAGCTTTGGGAGGATTGGATTTCTAACCTAGAGACTACCGACATCATTTGTAAAGAGGATTATCATTTTTTCCTTTATTTTTATCATATGTTTATGGATTTCTCTATTATAATTATTTATTTTCTACCATTCTCGACTCATAAGACTAGCATCCTCTAAGAATTACATGTGTATCCTTTTGTTGAATATTTTCGAATCTTAAAACCATACCAATAGGTGAAGCAATTATTTTCTTGCATACGATTAAAGGTGGATATGAAGATATTTATGGTCAATGTGAGGTATGTCGATGAAACAAGGTGAACTTTAAAAATTTTAATTTGTTACAACCCTTGCCTATTCTTGATCATCAATGGAAGCATATTTTCATGGACTTGATTCACACCTTACAAAATCTAAGAAAAAAATAGTGATATTTATGGTAGTGGATAACCTTTTAAAAGTATGCTCATTTGTATTCCCTTCAACATTCCTTCTTATCTAGCAAGGTTTTTTTGGTATTCCTAATTCTATTTTCAAATTCCACAACATTCCCAAGTCCATTATCAATTATCATGACCTTACATTCACCAATAATTTTTGGAAGGAATTATTCTATCTTACTAGTACTTAGTTGAATATATCCTCTTCTTATCACCCTTAGATGGCCAAATAGATATTGTAAACAAATATTTGGGTACTTATCTTCGTTATTCTACCCATGGCAAGTAGTATCATTGGCTTGATTGTCTCTCTTTAGCCAAATGGTGGTATAATAATTATTACCATTCATACCTCAAGATTTCTTCATTTAAGGCATTGTATGGTCAAAAACATCCATCAGTGGTAGACTATATTTTAGTGGCTCAAGTAGAATATTTGTTGTTGTAGTGTTGACTTTTGTTGAATCCTATAGATAATTTGGCCTAGGCTCAAAACTATATGAAGGAACAACATGACTTACATTATTTTGAGCAATAGTTTTCCATGGGGGATATGGTATTTTTGCACCTCCATCCTATAAGCAATTTCTATTAATTACCAAGTCCATTCAAGAGTTTGCTTCTCAATTTTATATCCCCTATAAGGTGATTTGTTGCATTGGTCAAGTGGCATATCAGTTTAAGCTTCCACCATAATTTTACATCCATCATGGCTTTTATATTTACTGTCTTAAATAGGTTATTGACCAAAAGGTATTGTCCTAGATGAATCTTACAGTACTTGATGAGGAAGGTCAAATTAGTCTCTAGATAGAAGCAATGTTGCAATCCAAAGTTTGTATTTTGTGGTCTCACTAGATTTAGGAGTTCTTTGTCAAGGGGTAGGATATTCTAGAAGAAGATGCAATGCATGGGGTTGATATCATTTTCAAATCATTCTAATTTTTAAATAAAAATACTTCTATGTGAATCCATGTAATAGCTCCAATATAGCCATGTCTACTATATTTATTATTATTATTAACTCAAGCCCTAGGATAAGGTAGTCATACCTTGAGTAGTAGGGTTAGGGTTATTGTTGATTTAGTCTATAAATATGAAGATTTATTTTATATTTGGGACCATCCTTTCATATGAAAATCTTATTTGACTCTATTATGCATATGAGATTTCACCCTCTCTAAGTGGCTAGGATTTATATTGATTTAGAATCTAGAATATGTTACTTGCATTATTGATTTTTTGGAATTAAATTTAACTTACCATTTCTAGTGGATATTTACTTTTGTGCATAGTCAAATTGATTTGCTATTACTATATTTCTAGAATTTATTTTATAACACACATACACATAGAGAGAGAGAGATAGTTGTATCCTTATAGATCAATATTAGTGATTATAATTAAATAAATCAAGTAGGATAGATGGTAGTAGGTTCAATAATCAATTTAAATGCTATTACATATTTGAATTATACTTAAATTAATTTTAATGAGGTAAGTGGACAAATATTTTGATAATAATATATGAAAATATCTCCATGTTCATTCAATTAGATGATAGATCCTATAATTTTAAATACACACAAGATCATGCAAAAAATCAAAACATATTAGAAAAGGATATGTACTTTATAATAGCAAAACTTATTATTAATGTTAATATCCTCCATCAATGGATTTGGGGGTAATTCCTCAAAATCAAACTTATATGTCTCTAAGGGTGATAATAGGGATAAAACTGGATTGATAGAAAGGTTAGGTTGTTCACTAACCAAATTTTTGATAATATCTAATTGAGCATGAGATGCATAATTGTTGTCTCTTCATTTGTTGTAGTATTAATTTCAATAGAAAATTATGATTTTTGGTGAAATTTCTAAGTTTCTCAAGAGATGTATGAATACTAAATCTTCTCATCTTGTAAGGACACTAAATCTATTTAATGTTTAGGATAAAATATTATCTTATTTATACATGTAGATTTATTTTTCCTTTGCTTTGGTTGGTGAAGCCACTAATTTATGTAACCCTTATGTTAGTAATTTTATCCACAATCTATTCCTAACGATGAGTCAAAAAAAAATATTAAATTTAAACTCAAAATTAACCCATATTGATATTTCCTTGCCATAAGAAAATAATTGTCTTAATTATGATTTAAAGAAAATTAATATTTATTTCTTAAATTTATTGTACGAGATTGAAATGGGCCTCACCTATATTGTATCATAAGTACACTACGAGAGTAGAATGGCTTCGAAATTATTCATATTTCACTTGGTAGGTTTTGAACATGTGTATCCTCCTTAAAAGTGGAGAAATATGACTAGTTAAAAAAATGCCATTTTTAAAAAGAAGATAGTGATACTATCATCATTAATTAATTAATTAAAACAAAAATAAAATCTTAATGGTGTAACATTTTTCTAATATATGGCTTCCTACGTTACTAAAATTAGCATATAAATAAAACTAATTTTTTGTTCCTATAACGACCCAAAAACACACAAACAAAAAAAAATACAAAAATAGAAAAAGTTTTTTTTTACCAAGGAGAGGGATACATGAACCCTTCATGAACCCCTAACCCAACTAGTATTTACCTAAAGTTTCAATCCCCTAAGTTTTTTTAAAATCTGCATCTCACGAAGTACCCTATCACAAG
Source organism: Wollemia nobilis (assembly GCA_028583015.1). Lineage (NCBI taxonomy): Eukaryota > Viridiplantae > Streptophyta > Pinopsida > Araucariales > Araucariaceae > Wollemia > Wollemia nobilis. Next base: position 213,559 of record JAQPPZ010000128.1, on the reverse strand, counting down.
TCCGTTTGTGTATGCGTATCATGTGTCATTGTAGATAATCCCATCTATCATGTCACTCTTGATGAGCTAGACTTATTACCCTCAATCCATCAAAGGTATACACGTATATCCATACCATACACAAATTATTATGTGTAGGTATTATGAGTTAATCTAGCTATCCCGTCTCCACGACAAGCTATCTTAACTCAGATGTAATCTCTCCACAACTTAGTCCTTTATCTCCCTAAGGGGGTCTCAATTCCCTTAGGTCTTCTATGTTCACCCTAAGGGGTTCTCAATTCCCTTATGTGACCTATGTTCACCCTAAGGGGTTATTAAATCCCTTAGGTCACCTCTGAGTTCACCCTAGAACTCTACTCTTATATTTGTATCATTAAGCAACCAAACAAGAATACATCTAGATACTAAAACATCAAAGAGTAATTGCTAAACATCCAAAAAAATAAACAAGGATTAACACTAAAAGAGAATGTTATCATTAGAAAGAGAATCAGCTACGTAGTATAACCAAATATGGAAATAAAGTAAAAGCACATTCTCTAAGCCAATAAACAGTTATTGCATTAAAAATTGCATGGTAAATCCTTCTTACTTTAAGGAATATTACATTAACTACATTAGGGATATCTCCCCACAATTCTAGTCTATTTGAGCATAAGTAAATCAGCATAAATACAACTACCTATACCTTGTTTCCATTGAACTCCTTGCTTCACCTTACTTCCCATTGGTTCTTTGAGGGTAGTAGGGGATCAAGGTACTCATGGTTCAGGATAGGCATGCCTCTAAATGCATCTATTCATTTAATTTTCCAAATTCCAACTATACAAAATTTAATTAAGTTTCCAACCATCTAATGCATAGTGGATATTATAAAAGATCCTTTAATTTTATCTTCAACTCTCCAGTTCCAATAGAGAGTCATCCAACATGTACTACTTATATAAAGGTTTAACTTTAATCAAATCCATTCATGTCTTAAAGCATTAAAGTACTATACCTTTAATCTCTAAAACAATCCATAATTCATTCCCTAAATTAAATCCCCATAAATTCAATTCAAAGAATAAATCTAACATCCTTTTTAATTCACAAATCCAATCAAATCAAATACTTTTTTAAAGCATTAAAGTCCCATACCTTTAACCTTTAAAACAATCCATCATTCATTCCCTAAATCAAAGCCCCATAACTTCAATTCAAATAATAAATCTAACATCCTTTTTAATTCACAAATCCAATCAAATCAAATATTGTTTTAAAGCATTAAAGTCCCATACATTTAACCTTTAAAATAATCCATCATTCAACATAAACTTTGTCATAAATCTTATAATTACATCATAGACTTACTAATCAAAGAATTTCAACCTAAATCTTAGATTCATAGCCTCAATTAAGAATTCACAACCTTATCTAAAGATTCACTACTTTAGTTACAAATAACCCCTTCATGATCTTTTACACAAAAGGTCTTACCCTAATTAAAACCACATAAGGAAATCTCATTAATTAAAGGTCTCTTCAATTAGAATCTCATAAAATAAATCCTAATAATCAAAGATCCTACTATCATTAAAATCTCTTAAGATAATTCATGCTAATCAAAGGTTTCTCTTTAATTAGGTCTCCTAAGATAATCAACATTTATCAAAGGTTTTCCTTTTAATTAAAATCTCCTAAGATAATCAACATTTATCAAAGGTTTTTTTTTAATTGAAAACTCCAACTATAATAGACATTTATCAAAGGTTTTCCTTTTAATTAAAATCTCCTAAGATAATCAACATTTATCAAAGGTTTTCCTTTTTAATTAACATCTCCTAAGATAATCAACATTTATCAAAGGTTTTCCTTTTAATTAAAATCTCCTAAGATAATCAACATTTATCAAAGGTTTTCCTTTTAATTAACATCCCATAATATAATTTACATAAATTAAAGGTCTTATTTCAGTTAAAGTCCCATAATATAATTTACATAAATTAAAGGTCTTATTTTAGTTAAAGTCCCATAATATAATTTACATAAATTAAAGGTCTTATTTCAGTTAAAGTACCATAATATAATTTACATAAATTAAAGGCCTTATTTCAGGTAAAGTCCCATAATATAATTTACATAAATTAAAGGTCTTATTTCCATTAAATTCCCATAGTATAATTTACATAAATTAAAGGTCTTATTTCAGTTAAAGCCCCATAGTATAATTTACATAAATTAAAGGTCTTATTTCCATTAAAGTCCCATAATATAATTTACATAAATTAAAGGTCTCTCTTTAATAAAATTGCATAAATAAACCTTAATAATCCAAGGTTTGCAACTATGGAATTTTACATCTTCATGGCGGATACAAAATTCTTAAGTAGAACGATCTGAGGACTACCAGAATCTAGGTTTAGGTAAGATAGAACCAGATGCTAAGTTTCTCTTCCGCCACCACTAATTGTTCCAAGAAATTGGGCTTACATAGTTGTGGAGGTTCCACAAATATGTGGATGGCTTCCCATTGGTTATATCTCCCCAAATACAACACCCTATCGAAACCACGGATTGTTTTCCAACTATGAGCGATGCTATCTCAAACATAGTGCTAGCTTGCTACCGGGGATCTTCCAACCTATGGGTGGTGCTTTCAATATAGTGCTATCTAGGTAGACACAGGGGGTTTCTACATCAAGAGCAACACTCTCAACAACATTCTCCTCTATAATATGCAAGGTGGTTTCTACACCAAGAGTAACACTCTCAACAACGCTCTCCTCTACAATACGTAGGGTGGTTTCTACACCAAGAGCAACGCTCTCAACAACACTCTCCTCTACAAGATGCAGGGTGGTTTCTACACCAAGAGCAATGCTCTCATACAACACTCTCCTATCAAGCAAAACACATGTGGTTTAAGGTAAGAGCAGTACTCTCATACAATGCTCTCCTATCAAGCAAAATACAAGCGGCTTAAGTTAAACCTTTCAACAGGTTTATCACACTATAGGGGAATATCACTAGGTCCAAATTTAAAAATTCAACATAAAAATATGTAAGAATATAGTATAATACTTTTCAACCTAAATTCTCCTACGAAATGACTTTCGATGGCCTCTTGCTACCTCTCCCTTAGCTTGTTGTTTTCTCCTGTCTTTCCCGATCACCTCCTCTACGTTTTTCCTTCGTCCTCCTTATTTTTTCCTCCTTCACACCTTATGTGCTCCTCTTTCTCTAGATTACCCATTAATTGTCTCATCTCGAATCTTGAGCCCACATCGAGCCCCCTTTCCTTCAATGCTCCCATCCCTTCCCATCTCACGACAAACGATTATGTTTCCCATAATTTCCTCCTTTAGAAATTGATAGCCCCCTACGTTATTTACATAGGTTGCACTATATAGGGGGGATGAGATATTTGCATTATTAAAATGGAAAATGATGCCCTTTACAATATCCTTACATGATATTTTATCACCATTTTAAAATATATCTCTTTTATTTAACAATTTCTTAATTACTCTATCTCTAAAATACAATATTCTATTTATCTTAAAAGGATATATTTTTTTTTTGTTTAATTAATTAAATTTCATTAATGAATTTATATTATCACTTAAAATGAACTTCTTTAATTATTTCAAATGAACTCTCATTTGTTTATTGAAATGAAGTTTACTAATGAGTTCTAAATGAGTCATATAATTTTTATAATTCAAAACCTCATTATTTAATTTAAATGAGTCTTCACTTATCATTTAAATTTAATTTATTTTCCTTCATAATAATGATGCTCTATTAACCCTTCAACATAACATTTCACTTTATGCATCCAAATACATTTCACAATTGTTCTTTATTGAAATTTCAACATTATGCTACCCAAGCCCTGATGCAATAGAGAGCAATAAAATTTAAAAAACAACAAAGAGGGAGCCTTTCCATCAACCCAATCACCTATCTTAGCCAAATATTTTATGATAGCTACTAGGCTATCAACTAAGGCTCAAGGTGATCAATCGTCGATGATTATCCCTTCTGATCATGCATGTCTATATGAAGGTATCTATAATGTTACCTTTGAGTACCTTAATCATCATTTCCCCTGATCTTAAGTACCCTCGATTGTAGTGGATGCTTCTGGCTTCTCCACCTATGAGTATACCTGATCTTGCACACTTATATTAGTGGTAACATGTCATTCTAACTCAACTAAATATCATATAGTTGGTTCAATTTTTCAAAAAAACTATCACCACATCATAGGTTAATACATTGTTTTCTTTGTGCCATAAAGTCTGCTAGGGAGGGTCATGACAGTTCCAATGCTGAAATTTGAACTCACATGTCATCAAGACTTATTGTCTAGATGTACTAACAAAGTTCATTAATTATGCATCCAATATAAAAAAATATTCTAAACTATATATGCACATATTTTTCATAGCCTCGCTAGATAGGGAATCACAATCAAGAATTGATTTACCTTCTCAAAAATATTGTATACTTAAACAACTATAACTATATTGCTACATTGCATTGACTTAGAAATGTATATACTTTGAGACTTGAAAGTCTATGTTTCTAAATTAGAGAACACACAAAACTAGGTTCAATATTCAATATGACTATTGAGAAGGAAATAATACTTATTCAAACTAACATTAACATTGGCAAGACAATTGAGACAATAATGTCAAAGTTAATAAAATATTGTAGTATCCCATGTTTATGTCATTCAAAGAAAAATGTTTTTTAACTAACTTTCAATATTCATGATACCATATGTTATATGAGACTTTCAATATAGATGCACAATCATTTTCATGTTGAATTTTTGGTAAAACACATTGGAGCATGGTGTACAACCCTATCCCTTACATGATTCAAAACCTAGACCTTATATTTATAGTTACATAGGATTCATTGCTAGGCCTACTCAAAGACATTTAATTTTAAGCATACACAATATAACTAAAACCAAAATACTATGTGATATATAATTCATAATAATAAAATTCCTCACAAAAAAGTTATCAATGTCAATGACCTCTACTAATAGATTTGAACGATATTTTCTAAGTTAAAATTTGATGCACTCTAAATTAACAAAGAAGATGTTTTTTTTTGGTAAATAAAAGTCGTCATTAATTACCGGGTTTTGCAGGTTAACCCAAAACCTAATATAAAATCTAGCCTTATGCTAAAATTGCGGATCCTAGTCATCCTTAGAATATTTTTTCAAAAATTGTGCTAGTTATCCTACAACACCTTACACTTACTACAGAAAGATAGTTCAACATGACAATTAACATCACCTATAGTGATAGCCATTTGAGTTGACTTAGAGAAAAAATTCTATGCTTATCACAAAAAACTTGGGGAAAAAGCACCCTTTCACCTTTCTCCTTAATCAGTAGTGTGCTTTTCATGTCTAATGATGTCTTCCACTTCACATGGTACCCCTTGTGTCCACATCATCAATCTTCCCACACCAATACCCACATTGGCTAATTTGTCAGCCACTTTGCTGGCCTCATGAAACACATGGCAAATCCTCTTATCCTATCTTGTCGTAAAAAGGATCCTTTCCTCACGGATGAGAATCTCAATCCTCCACGAATGTTTTTTGCCATTGGTTAATAGGTTGCTGATATTCATGGAATCGCCTTCAATCATAAAATTTCCATGAGTCTCCTGGGAAAATTTTAACCCTCTCAAAAGGGCTCTATATTCTACCTCATTATTAGTTCTAATTCCCAATGGTTCAGTGAAGGCCTTAACCAAGTTTTATTTATGATCTCTAATTACTCCTCCAGCTCTTGCTCTTCCCGGGTTCTCCTTAGCTACACCATCAAATTTTAATTTGAACCAACCCCTAGGGGGTGACTCCCAAGAGACCCCATTTCTAGGATTCAATAGAGGGATGAAAGGATTTTCCTCAATGTCTAAGGCTAAAGCAATTTGTATTTCCTTGGGAGGGATTATACGGTTCTCCTCAGCAAGGATACTAATATTTTCTTTAGCAAAGGCAAGGATTCTATTGAGGATTGTTTTAAGGCTATGATTGGTGTCCTTAAAAGCTCTATGATTCCTTTCTAACCATATCTACCATAGGAAATGGTGCCAACAGATTTTCCAAAGGTACTTAAGTTTCATACTAATAAAGGGTTGAGGCCATTTTTGGAACACTTCATAAACTAAAGTTGGCTTGACCCATGAGATCCTAAAAGCCTAGAAAAGTTTGTCAAGGATGGATGCTACCACCGGACACTCTAGGAACAAATGTTGGGTTGACTCCCACCCATCCCTACACATATGACAATGGTTAGCAATAACCATACCTTTGGTCAACATATTATCCATGGTAAAAAAATTTCCTTGGATCACCAGCCATGAGAAAAAAGATATTTTAGGGATTAAACCCTTGATCTAGACCAAATTCGGTTGAAATTGTTGGTCTTCATTGTTGAGGAGCAAGTTATAGGTGGATTTGACCATAAAATCTCCACTTTCAGTCTTAGCCCAAGCAATGTGATCTTCATATTCTCCAGAGGGAAGAATTTGTTGTGTTAAAATATTACGAAGTTCTTCGAACTCAGCTTCATATCCTACCAGATGTAATCATCCACCCTTTTCCCAATCTGCTACTCCATGTGTTCTTGGATCCTAGCCAAAAAATGATTCTAGGATAATTCCTCATCTCTCGCCCACCGGTCCTTCCAAAAGTTTATCATTTTCCCATTTCCAAGGATCCATCTAATCCCTCTCTTAACTAGATCTCTGCTTGTTAGAATTACCTTCCAGAAAGCTGACCCCCTACTCACTAGATTATCATTGAGAAAATTTGATCCTTGGAGGTATTTCCTCTTAACTATGGCCATCCATTCATATTTGACCTTGGTTAGTAACTTCCATGCTTGTTTGGCTAGCAGAGCTGTGTTGAGATTAACAACTCTCCTCAGCCCTAGCCCCCCCTGTACCTTAAGTTTGCAAACCTTATTCCACCCTACCAAATGGATCATTTTTTATCCTCGGCACCTGACCAGAGAAAGTTCTTTTGAAATTGCTTGATTTTATGGTACACCTTGCTTGGAGCTCTGAAAACCGATAAGAAATATACAAGTATACTTTGTAGGGAGGCCATTGTTAAGACTTCTTTTCCCACTTGAGATAATAAATGTCCTTTCCAGACTGCTATATTTTTTTGTATCCTCTCCAACACAATATTCCACATTGACCCTTCTAGTTTCCCATAGAAAAGGGGAAGGCCTAAGTAGGAGGTAGGAAAGGACGCAATCTGGCATTCCAAAGTTTTAACAATGCTATTTTTCTTGGGAATGGGGGTATTTATAAAATATAGCTTGCTCTTATTAAAATTTACTTTCTATCTAGTTGCCTCCTCATACATCTTAAGAATGTGTCTGATCCTTCTTGCCTCAACCATTGAAGCCAACATAAGCAACAATGTGTCATCAACAAATTATTGATAGGTCACTAGGGTTGTTAATGCAGTTGTCTTTATGCCTAATATAAGTTCAACTATTGATGTTGCCTTGATGGTTCTTCCTAAGGCTTATGCTACAATGATTAAAAGCATGGGACTAATGGGATATCCTTATCTCAGTCCTTGTTTACTTTGAAAAAATCCTATTGTAGACCCATTTACCAAGACTGAAAACCAAGAATTCAAAATACATTCTCTAACCAGCTTGACCCATTGAGTGTGGAAACCAAATTTTACTAAAACTGCCTCCAAGAAATCCCAATTTATCCTGTCAAAAGCTTTGTTCATATCTAGCTTTAAGGCCATGATTGCCTTCTTAGTCTAGGCAGTTGTATGGAGAGCCTCATGAACTGTGATAACTCCATCTAAGATTGATCTCCCTTGAACCGAACTTCCCTAACTTGGATCAATGATAACAGGCAAGACCTTCTTCAAGAGGTTAGCTAAGACTTTGGACAATATTTTATAGGATACGTTACATAGGCTAACCGGCCTGAAATCAACCATGGTCTTAGGATTGGGGCCTTTGGGTATCAAAGCTATAAACATTGAATTAAAACCCCTAGGAATGTGATTAGAAGTTTGGAATTCCCTAATGGCAACGATGTCATGTGCACCAACAATATCCCAAAAACCTTAGTAAAAATGAGGTGAGAAACTATCTATCCTAGGAGCCTTGTCAGGATCCATGCTAAAAAGGGCATCTTTGATCTCTTCATCAGAAAATGCCATTGTGAGGGACTCATTGGTCGTCTTGTCAATAAGATGGGGGATAAATTGAAGAAGAGAATCCTTTGCTTGGGCATTGCAAGTTGGTCCTTCACCTAACAAGGAGCTGAAAAAATTCACAGCCTCATCCCTGATCTCCTAGATATTCTGGGTTGAGGAGTCATCCTCCTTGGTTAACATTATAATATTGTTATTGCTTCTATTCCTTAAAGTTGTAACATGGAAAAACTTTGAATTTGAATCGCCTTCCTTCAACCATAACACCCTTGATTTTTGCCTCCAATACATCTCTTCATAGGCTAGGATATTATGGTACTCACAAAGGGTTTCCTTCTCTTCAATCCTTGTTGCCTCATCATAAGTTCCATGTTGAATTTTACCTTCTATTATTTTTAGTTTTTCCCCCACTGCTTTCTTGTTCTCAAAAATGTTTTCAAAAACTTCTTTATTCCAGACCCTAAGGTTGTCTTTTACCATCTTTAGTTTCTGAGAAAGAAACTAAAGGTTAAGAAAGAAACAAAGAAGATGTTAATGGCTTAGTAGAGGTTAGGTTTTCCACTAACTAACTATTTTTATAAGACTTGATTGAGACTAAACAATGAGTGAGATGTGCATCTACATATATAGCCTCAACAATATCATTCAAAAATTACCAAGTCTATTAGAGTTGTTAAGCTAGTTAGAAGATGGATGCATATCAAATCCTTTGATATTATGAGGCCACTTGATTTATCTGATGTTTATATTTTAATATTTTTACTTATTTATAAGTGTTGGTTTCATTTTCCCTATAACTTGGTTTTGATGGATTTATTGATTATAATGACCTTTATAATTGAGCTTACCTCCAATCTAATCAAAAGCTTTCTAAAACTCAAATGTTTTAAATAACAAAATATATATATATATATATATATATATATATATATATATATATTAGAAGTTAAAAGGACATATTGTACTTAGGTGTACACCTACCTAAACTTATGTTATTAGTTAATTAATAATTAAAAATAAAAATATTTAAAATATGGTTTATAAAGAATTGCAACTAACTTTCATTCTTGTAATAAAACTAATTTATAACTAAAGTCAAGGACTCTTCATTAAAAAGTAAAAGTAAAGTAGATTCATTTTTTTATAACTACAGAGTTAGGCTATATGGAATGGTTCCATAAAAAATATAAGGACTCTTCATTAAAAAGTAAAAGTAAAGTAAATTAATTTTTAATAATTATATGTTCATAGGTCATATGGAATGATTTTATTAGAGATATTATCTAAAATATGTTTATTCAACTAGACAACAGTTATATAAAAATATACTATGCAATCCTACCTTGTGGGATTAAACCTTCTTGTTTATCCAACAAGACATTATCTAATATATGTTTATTCAACAAAACAATACTTATATAAAAACATAGTATGCAACCCTACCTTATGGGATTCAAACCTTTATATTTATCCAAAAAAATTATAGCACAACATGCAACCTTACCTCCTCTAAGATTCAAACCTTAAACTTTCTAATTAAAATTTCAAAAACTTCACCTTTTACATCTTCAAATTATACCATCCATATATTCCATCTTGAAATAGGAAATAGCTTTTCATCTTTATTATTAAATATCACCAATGTTTCATCGCATAAACCATGATATTTTAGTGTACTAGTAAGTAGAAAACATTATGAAAAGGCCAAAATTTTAAATTCCCTTACTACTCCACACTAAGCTTGTTTTATATATATATTACCTCACATATATTTATTTTCTCATATGTGCCATATTCTAAACAAATACGAAATCTACATTGCAGACCTTCAGAGAACCTTCCACTTTTGAACTACCTTGCATTTCATTCGTTTGAAATGTTTTTAGAGTGAAAGCCAACAAAAGAATCACTATCGCTTTGGACCCACTTATTGTTTTATCTAAATGTTTCTACATAGCTGATTCCAAAATGAAGAGTATTAACTATCATCTAATCCTAACTGTATATTCTATGCAACTACTAGTCTATGTTGCCGTCCTAACCTAATATTCGGTGCAACCAGAACAATCTTAAATTTATCAGTAGTTGCCTAAATTGTTTATTACAATTAAACTAAAAGCTGGCTGCCCTCGGCGCTGTATTGCAATTCTCAGACATCTCTAGTATAAATTCTATTATTTCCTTATTTTTTTATATGAAATACTCTTTCTGTATATAAATAACCTGTGATTGTGCTGTACTATGACGTAATAAATTAATAACATGTTGCAAGTTATGTTTTTAAATCTCATCCAAACAATAGAAATACACCTGGCTCTTCCCACAAGTAAACTGCAAATATTTATAGATGGCTTTACTACACGTCATATTTTCAAAAGATTGATTTAGCATTAGGCAGTAGAGTAAAAGCCTAAGATGGGACAAATAAACCAAGTACTTGGAAATCTCACTTAACAAAAATTCACATTTTAATTTTCTTAAGTTTTTGGTGGGTCAATATTTTGGTCTATTTTTCTTCTATAATATTATAAATTAATATATATATTTTTTTTTTCCAAAATAAAATATGGGTTGTTGTGACATGATCCTTGCAAGATACTCATCTCATTATGTGCATTTCTATGAGCCAATCAAAATAAGAAGTTTTTTCTGGTAATATTTTTTTGGGAATCGATCTTTGCAAGAGACCCATCTCATTATGATCATCTCTTCAAGTAGATCAAAGTAAGGTGTATTTATCATAATATTTTTTTTTAAAGTGCCTCAAAAGGATTCTTTAGGTTTCACTTTCACTCCTAGGATCTTCTTTAATTTTTAAATACGATAGATTTGCCTCCTCCCAACACCCCACCTCCTTCCATTCCTCCTACCTCTATTCCTCCAATTGGTATTATTCTACCCAAGATAATCAAATCTAGTCTATAAATATATCTTAAGAACTAGGATAAAGTAGTTAACCCCATTGCTAAATCTCAAGAGTAAACAAAGACCCTAGAGTCCATTCAAAGCAATTTTAATCTTACCCTTAATAAGTGTTCCTTGACCAAGAGTTTCAACAAGTCATTGGATAGCAACCATAGGGCATACGATAGGCATAAAATCTCAAGGGACACTAGTATCATGACATCAAAAGATACCAGTAATCATTGTTTGGTCATAAACCTTCATTTTCCTATGGTATCTATAAGGATATTTATGCTACCATGGACATTATTCTAGGTATATATGGTTTTAATTCAGGTTTTGCTATTGATTTTGCTCCATTTGTAGGAGAGGTACTAATTTCCTTTCTTGACCTCATTATGTTCCTACTCTATGCATTGACATCCCAACATTTGAGAGTGCATGTCCAAATCGTTGGCTAACCAATATGGATAGCAACATCCATCTACACCATGTTTCTAAAAAAGATCATATTACATTGGCTACTACAAAGTTGGGAATTAGTTCTCATCAATGGTTTCTATGGAAGCTTTTCCAGTATGGGACCTATCTTATGTGGCACAAATTCAAAATATGTTTTCTCTGTAAGTTCAACAAAAGATCTTTTACTTCATATATGGTATTTTCAATCCAAATTAAAAAAATAAACTTAGTTGAGGATTATCGCATAGAGTTCACAAGTCTACTCACCTACACCTATCAATTGGATCTAGTGGTGGTGGTCTCCATATTTTACCATGGCGTTGAGGATTAAATTTATTAGAAAGTTAAAATGCATGATACATGCACCCTTAAGGATGCTAAACATGTAGCTTTGGTGGAAAAAATAAGTTGTAGTTATCCCATATCCAACCTTGAAATGATTTCAACCCTCAATAACCTTACTTTAATAACTATAATGACAAGATCAATACATCTTCAAGATCATGTCTATGAAGAACATTGTAACTTCCAAGTGGAAGGTGGAAAATTAGTAGTGTTAAATGATGAGGATCAAGATTCATCATAGTAAGAGACATTGGTTGAAGTAGTAGATTTTGAGCATGAGTTTGATACCATGAATACCTTTGTATTTACTCTTATGGGGATTTAGCATAATCATAACATCAAGTTCCAATGATTCATCAAATACCTATGCATTAATGTGTTTATTGATTCATGCAGTTGTTACAACACCAATATAGCTAGTCGACTATATTTTCAAGTGTTCACCATATTATTGATTTGTCATTATATATGGGTGTAGTTTGATTTAAAATGGATTATCTTTTCATATTCATAATAATTTCTATAATTGAAAGGTCTAAACCATCCTTAGTGGTGAAGGACTTAGCCTACTAAAGTGGTAATAATATTAATTGATTTCATTCATTTGTATCATATTCATATTGTTGTGAGAATTTTGCTTCAAGTGGTATCAGAGCACTTTCTAGGACCAGTGCAAATTTTTTATCATTTAAGCATATGATATAGTAGATAAACAAATTTAACTAAAGTCTACAAAAAAATTCCAAATGAAGGATTATTGTCTGGTGAATTCCAAGCTGGTGTATTATCACCATAGGGCAACAAACATTCGCATTTGGAAAATAATCACAATTATAATCGAGTTGGAAGGCGTTGGAATAATCGCAGTCAAAAGCGAGTGTGGATTATGTTGGAAAAATAAGATATTTACAAGTAATACATCAATTATTTTTCCATAGTTCACAAAGAAAATATTTACCCTAAAACCGCGTTCCTAAGATAGCACAAAGTATTACAACGGTTTCCATACAGTGGTTTTGGTGTAAGAAACAAGAGTGGAAGGGTCAAAGTGATTCGATTCCATAATATGATGATTCGTTCCAGCTAAGATTAGAATAATAGTTATATTCGATTATACATAGCGATTTTTTACGTGAAAAGAATTCCCAAACAGGTCAAAGCATTAAAGAATAAGAATATTTGTTGAAAATTGGCTACAGTGCATCTGCCAACTACGTGAAGGGATACCAAATAATTCTCAAGTTCTAATACAAAGAAGGCAAGTAGGAAGTGAGCAGTGTTCGAGCATTCCATGATTCAATGATAGTTGCTTAGATTTGGCATCCAAGAAATACTTGGTGTAACTGGTCGAGCAATCTTCTAATTGCTTATCGATTTGAAAATATTAGGAAACAAGTGCACATATCAGCATAACAGAAAACCACATCACGCATAATACAATCGCACTATTGAAACCTAAAAATTTATTTTGTGCTTCAGCAACCAATCAACATTCACAAGTACATCATATAAACCTTAATTTTATAAAGTTTAAATTGAGCATTGTCAAAATTACAGTATTGGTAAATTGGTTTTATCCCACATTCGAGAGAGGAATAAGTAAAATCCTATTTTTATTCACCAAAGTAAATTATTGTAATCATGGCTTCGACCACATGAGCCTCTATCTTTCATGTGTAGCCAATTTTCCAGTTGGTCACATGTTCTGTTGTTGACGTGTCTTGTCCACGTGTTTTCTTCTCCTTAGTATCCTGCATGTCGTATCTTGTATTACATTCTAGTCTCTCGTGGTCTCGGTTGTGTCTTGTATTATGTTTTGGTCCTTGTTGTCTCCAGTTCATGATGTATCTTTCTTCATGGTATTCATTTGTATCTCCTTCATGTTGGTTGTCTTGTCTCAAGTGGTCATCAGTCCATGACGTGTCTGTATGATCTTCATGATATTTGTTCACATCTCCTTCATTTTGGTTGTCTTGTCTCAAGTGTCAGTCGGTTCATAATTCACTATCGTGTTAAAGTCCATCATAGTCACCATTGAGTCTTGTCGTATAGCCATTATTTCCATTCTATCTTCATCATCGAATCTTGTTGTATAGACGTTAACTAGCCATTGATTGTAGTAGTTGATTGTCGTGTAGCCATTGCAAGCCACTCAATGAACTAGTCGTTGAAATATTATAACCATTTCAATTCAAATTAACTTCCTATTTGGAGAGAAGGTTTTGCAGTGGAAGTGAACATTGAAAAACAAAAAAACAATTTTTTACAAGAAAATCACTTATTTTTTTGCTCATCCTATTTCAAAAATTTTGGTCAAACTAGATTCAAATTTTTTTTTACTACATTTATAAAGCAAGTGCATGACTGGCAGGTGGATTAAAGGACAAAATGGAAGTCTTCATAGCATAGATAATAAAAATGAGGGATCTTCGAAGTCACCAAGGAGTCCTCCATGAAATAAAGGTACACAATACAACTCTCCTTTACACATTAACAGCTTTAACCTCAACCATCCTACTACTAACCCCATGGCTCCTTCAAACTCATACCACAAAAATGTCACACATGAGGAGATAGAAAACCCTAATACAAGTAAGTTAGAATCACACTCATTTTTGTCTCAACTAATGTCTAGTATGAACAACATGACATCACTGTTGATGGAATTATTGAAGAAACATAACCAAGAATTTCCTTCTTCCCTGAATAACTACCATAGATAAAATGATAATACAAAACAAGGTATAGAAGAAGTTTATCAACAAGCAAGATGACCTACTGATGTTAATATTCCATGTGCTAATATGCCTACATTTGGGGGTGGAGATCCACGTGGTTGGATAGCTAAAATAGAGGGTATCTTACAACTATAAAGTGTGCCTAAATCTGAAAAAATTTCTTATGCCTCCTCCAAATTAGGAACTGAAGCTTACCAATGGTTTACTTGGTAAAAACATCAACATATTCGTCCCCTCTTTTGGTCTGAATTCAATAATATTTTCCTCAAGAGATTTTATGAAGGTAGTTCATCCTCATACATCGTGTGTCTATTGGTACTTAAATAAACTAGATCGGTAAGAGATTATATTTCAAAATTCACAATTCTTCTTGCTTATATAGGATATTTACAAACTCATGTGGTGGTTTGGCCTTTAGACATGGGTTGAAAAATAATATTCAAATTGAAATAAAATTATAGGATCCATACTCTTTGGATGATACTATAAGGATTTCTAAGCTTGTTGACAAAAAAATGTAAAATTTGACATCTTTTAGGTGTGACTCCTATAATCATCCTCAATATCATAATAATTCCTTTCGTAGAAATTACCAACCATAAAGATATTACTGCCATAAATATCGCAATCATCATCTAAAATATCAAGCATGTATACCAAGACAAAACTTTAAAATAGAATATGATAACAAGGAAGACAAAGAGGAATCAGAGGATATCAATCCACAAGATTCACCTATGCCCGAAGAGCAAATAGATCATAATGAAGCAACATTTGATGATGAAACTATTACTATTTCAGTACATGCTCTTATGGGATTAACATCTCACCATACAATCAAGGTACCTAAATTCATTCGGTGGAAGAGGATAAATGTGTTGATCGATTCAGGTAGTACTCATAATTTTTTTGACCTTAAAACTACTAAGGAACTAAACTTACACATTCACTTCTCCAATCAAGATAAGTTTTAGATTTTAGTTGCAAATGGATAAAGTGCTCAACGTATTGGTATAAAATCTTCTATTTCAATACAAATGAGAAATTATACTTTGCATGGAACTCTCTTTGTTATGAGTTTAGAAAATTCAGGTGTCATTTTGGAAGTTGAATGGTTAGAACAATTGGACACTGTTAGTTTTAATTTTAGAAAAATATTTATGAAATGGAAATAAAATGGAAAGACTATTCATCTCCAAGGAATTCAAACAACACCATAAAAGGTGGTGAGTTCTCACATCATGGAAAAAAATTTAAGGGATGGTATGGATTCATAGCTCAAATCAATTATTTGGAAGCACAAGCACAAGATATTCCTAAAATTCACTCAAAGGATCTTCAAGATATTGTGGCTAACTATGATGAAGTTTTCAAAGAACCAAAAGGGCTACCTCTTAAATGGTCCCATGATAATTCCATTCATCTTGTCCCATAAAGCCTTCCTCCTAATATCCATCCTTATTTCTACCCTCAACATCAAAAAATAGAAATTGAAAAGATTGTCCGAGAAATTTTAGACCATGGAGTCATTTGTCATAGCACTAGTCCTTATTCTTCACCGGTGGTTTTGGCCCATTGTAAGGATAATTCTTGGCATATGTGTCCTAATTTTTGTCCTCTCAATAAAATCACCATCAAATATAAGTTCCCTATTCCTGGCATAGATGATTTATTAGATGAATTGCATGGTGTAAAATTTTTCATAAAATTGGATCTACGTTATGGTTTTCATCAAATCAAAGTAAGGGATGAGGACATTCCTAAAACTGCCTTTCATACTCATGAAGGTCATTATGAATTCTTAGGCATACCTTTTGGTCTCAATAATGTCCCATTCACATTCCAAAGTATCATGAACCATGTCTTTCATCTATTCCTTCGCAAATTTATCTTAGTATTCTTCGATAACATTCTAGTATAACATTCTAGTATAGAGTAAAACAAAGAAGTATCATTTGATGCATGTGGGAAAGGTTCTTCATATATTTCATAAGAAAATACTTTTTTTCAAATGCTCCAAATGCTCTTTTGGTGTTCAAGAAGTTAAATATTTAGGTCATATCATTTCTCATGAAGGTGTTAAAGTGGATCTTAATAATATTAAGGCCATTTAGGACTGGCCTTTACCTAAAACCATCAAGAAACTTCAAGGATTTTTGGGTCTTACTAGTTATTATCGCAAGTTTGTGAAAAATTATGATAAAATTGTAGCCCCTCTCACTGCTCTCACAAAGAAGGACATCTTTCATTGGTTTGAAGTAGCCACTCACACTTTCATGGAACTCAAGGAAGCATTGTGTACTACTCCAGTTTTGGCAATCCCATATTTTTACAAACCATTTGTGATTGAATGTGATGCCTCAGGAACATGTATTGGGGAAGTTTTAATGCAAGAAGGGCATCCCTTGGCATTTGAGAGTAAATAAATTTCAGGTAAGAATTTGGGAATTTCTACATATGAGAAAGAAATGTTGGCTATTCTACATGCGATTGAGAAATGGAGACACTACTTAATTAGTAGTCATTTTATCATAAAAATAGATCATAATAGTCTCAAGCATTTTCTAGAACAATGATTTTCTTATCAAGAGCAAAATAAGTGGTTAAAAAAATTATTGGGATATGATTTTGTTATTGAGTATAAGAAAGGGAAAGAAAATGTGGTAGAAAATGCATTGTCTCGAAAATACAAAGATGAAGTGGTTATCAATGTCATTTCGGATCCTTGTTCCCAATGGGTTTCTCAACTCCAAGAAGAATGGTTGTCAAACATGGAAACTACTCAAATAATTTAAGATTTAATGTCGGGATCATCCAAGCATCCTCACTTTGCATATGATGACATGTTATTAAGAAGAAAGAATCACATTTATATTCCACATAATTCTAACATCAGTTCTAATATTCTTTAAGAATCGCATGCTTCTCCATCAACAGGATATTTCAATTTTTTGAATACATATATGCGGGTAAAACAATCCTTTTATTGGAAAGGATTAAAATTTGAGGTCAAAAATTGGGTGGCTGAATGTGAAGTATGTCAATGCAGTAAGGTTGAAATAGTCAAATCTCCAAGACTTCTTCAACCACTACCAATTATGGATCACCAATGGGAACATATTTCAATGGATTTTATTGAAGGTCTTCCTAAATAAAAAGGTAAAATAGTAATTTTTGTGGTAATGGATCATCTCTCCAAATAAGCTCACTTCAATTCTCTACAACATCCATTTTCAACAAGCAAAGTGGCTAAGGTATTTATGGACTCAATTTTCAAATTGCATGGAATGCCCAAAAATATTGTAAGTGATCGTGATCCCATTTTTACTAGCAATTTTTGGTGAGAATTATTTCATCTTAATGGTACAAAGTTAAATATATATTTTGCATACCATCCTCAAATATATGGCCAAACTAAAATAGTTAATAAATATCTGGGCACCTATCTAATATGTTTTGCTCAAGATAAACAATATCAATGGAGTCATTGGCTTTCATTAGTAGAAAGGTGGTACAACACTTCGTACCATTATTCCATAAATATGTCCCCATTTGAAGAACTGTATGGAGTAAAAAAACTAGCAATAGCATATTATGTTCAAGGATCTTTCAAAGTGACCCAAGTAGATGATTGGTTCCACCACTGACTGGCAATGCTCAAAATTCCCAAAGACAATTTGGTCCAAGCACAAAATCACATGAAGCAGCAACAAGACTCAAACCATTTTGAAAGACAATTTAATATAGGTGATATGGTTTTCTTGCATCTACAACCCTACAAATAGTTTTCATTGAATATCAAGACCAGTCAAAAGTTGGCTCCAAGATTTTATGGTCCTTACAAGATAGTACACCGCATAGGCAAAGTGGCATATCAACTAGATCTTCCTCCCTCATCCCATATACATCCAATATTTCATGTTTCATGTCTCAAGAAGGTGATAGGACAAAAAGTACACTCTCAATCATAACTTTTGAATAAGGACATAAATATCTCCAGCCAAAAACAATATTGCAAAGCAGATCACGTATTCTTCGATCTCATCACATCAAAGAATTTTTAATCAAATGGTAGGACCTACTAGTATAATATGCTACATGGGAAACAAAAAGCATATTTAATTCATTTTCAGATTTGAGGAAAAATATTTTCGAGGAGGGGAGTCATGTTACAACATTAATATAGCTAGTTGACTATATTTCCAAGTGTTCATCGAATTATTTATTTATTATTATATATGGTTGTAGTTTGATTTATAATGGATCATTTTTTCATCTTCATAATAATTTATGTAATCATAAGGACTAAGCCTTCCTTAATGATGGACTTATCCCTCCTAAATTGGTAAGCATATTAATTGATTTCATTCATTTGCATTGTATTCGTATTGTTGTGATAATTTTGCTTTAGCAGCATGCATAGCTTTATCTATAGCAAAACAATAGTCATTGACAGTGTATATCAATACTTTAACCCAGGATAAATATTAATTATTGAATTCAAATTGGGAAACAAATAAGTTATGTATTGAATGACTAAGATTAACATTTGGGTAGGTGATTATACCTGGTGTATCCATATATTCTCCATGAATATAGGAAGTGAAGATATCATCTTGAGAGTACAATGTTTACCTAGCTTAACAATGTTACTATTAGTCTACAATAACTATATGTTAAATTGATGGAGAATTTGAAGGTCATTTGCCTCCAAGGAATCCAACCTCTTCCATCCAATGTGGTTAGTTCCCATAGCATGAAAAATATATTGAAGAAATGAGGTCATGGATTCTTCACTTAGCTTAATGGCATGGAAGTTTAGTGTTCAACATTGCTTCTTCCAAGTCTTCCTTCAAACTTAAATACTATTGTGGATAACTATCTATATGTATTTGGTAAACTCATGATTATTCTTCTGAGCACACACATGATCATGTCATGCATCCAGTTTTAAAAATTACTCCTCTAGAGGTTCGTCCTTACCACTATCCCTAGTCTTAAAAGTCTAAGATTGAGAAGTTGATCTAAGAAATGTTAGAGAAATAAATTATCCTTTTGAGCATTAGTCCTTATTCCTCTCCAATGGTTATTGTGTGGCATAAATATAACTCTTAGTGAATGTGTCCTATTTTTTTGGTAGGTAAAATATTTTATTTACAGATCGGGTTAAAGGGACATGTCCCTATTACAGTGGGTAAGAGAAGTACCTGCTGTGCAAAAATGATAAGTGTCTGACAACAACAAAAAAATGTTCTAGCCCCCTGAGGGCTATCCAAACCATCACCACCGATATTACAAAAGAAACTAAAATGAAAAACTAATAGAAATGATGCAGTCCACCTATGTGAAAACACTTTTCCAGGGTTACTAGGAATCCTTCTTGTCTTCCTACTCAACATTGTCTTTCTGATCATTAGTCCACAGGACCTTAAGCACAGCAAGGAGCTCCTAGATTCCATAAATGGTACCTAAAATGAATGACCCAAACTCCTAGATAATGTTGGTGGCATACTTCAAGTGCTTTACCACTTTATTAATGTGAGTAAGAGTGGTGGATTGCAAAATTTCTTCTGCCTTACTTATCATTATCTCGTCTTCAATGCTAATGATCTATGGAGAATAGCGTTGAGCACTCGCATTCTAATAATTTATCTTGTGTGATTTCCTACTCTTCTGAGGAGGGTGGACGGCTTTATGCTTGCTTCTCAAAGGCTTACCAAGAGGGTGAGAGTCCTTAGGAATGGAAAATAGGGAGGCTTCCTACTTGCTATTGGCTTTACCAGGGCTGGTCTTGGTGAGAGTTTCAGACCGTGGGGGGGTCTCTACAGATGAGGGGAATGGAAGGGGTTCGATTTAGTCTTACGGGTGGATGCCAAAGAAGGTTCGGGCTTGGGAGAGCGGTAAGGGAGGCCAATGGAAATTTTGTGATCTAGGGTATGCTTGTACAAGAAATAAAACAAACTTTGGTGGTGAGGTGGTTTCGAGAACTTGTGCTCCCTAAAATTTGCAATAATAATTTTGATGGAATGAAGGAAGAAATAAGGTATGTTCATGGGATTGACATCACGAAGATGGTTAACAAAGGTGAGGTGGTAAGCATGCAAGGGACTATTGGGGTCATTGACATCGATGTATAGGATGATAGAGACAACAACAGTGTTCCAAGGGCGGGGTAAGGATGATCACAACACTCATTTTTTCTCCTATACCAAATCCTTCTCCTTATCAACGAAATTATTTGTCTCCTCCTTAAAATTATACTTATCTCTACAAACAACCCTACCTATAGGCGGTAAACCAAAAACTTCAATAATGGTGTGAACTCTTACCTCAAAGCGTAGACCATGAATAAGGAAAATGCCTTCATTCCAAGAATTTATGAAGTCGTTGGTCACCTCCTCTTCTACTCCTATGAAAATACTGAAGAAAGGGATGAATCTCTTGGTATCAATAGGACCTTCAGTCACTGGTTCCAGTAAGAGTTTTAAAGGCTCGATCATGGCCATCGTACCGCTAGAATTAGAGCAAGCACATATGATGTGAAATATTTTATCAAATTGGTTAAAAAGCCTTTAGCGGGTACTCACCATAGGGACATAGAAGAGAATAATAGGGTGGTGGCATGGGGGGTAGAATAAAATGATCAGAGCAATTGAGATTGAGCATAATTGGTACTAGAAGGTACAAAAATTGATCATGACAAGGCACATAAGGAAAGGACCAAAGTGGCAAGAAATGGTGAGGCAGGCAGAATGAGTGGCGAAAGGAGTGGGCTAAGGAGAAAATATTAAGGGGGTGGTGAATAGGCAGTGATTCAAAGAGGAAAACAAGGGCAAAGGGGTGGATGCACAGAGAAAATAGGGGGTTGGAGATCTAACCGGTCTCAATAGAACAAGGGGCGTAGGCCAAAAAAATCCCATTGAGATAGAAATCCAAGAAATGATGCAATGGGTAATGTCCCAAGGGGACATGATGTTGAGGAAAAACACCATAGGTATTGAGAAAATATCTTTGTGGGAATAATAACTACCTTTTATGGTTTTTTTCCATTTATAACTGGTGTTGACCAACACCTTTGGTGCTGATAGAACACCCTTATGGTAGCTACCACTGCTCTTTGTTGTTGTATTTGACATCATTATTGGTTGTTGTGAGGACATCATAGGGGAAGTCTTCTTCCCAGATGATCAGATTGTTTTGGTTGGCCACTCTTTTGGCTAGAAGGTTTGCTACCCTGTTCACTTCTCTAAACACATGATGAATCATGATTTGGGGGTGTTGAAATAGGGAGGTTCGAAACTCCTCAATTATGTTATGGATGTTCCGCACTCTATTGGTGTCATTGTTCACGTGATTAACAATAATAGATGAATCATCTTCAAACATGATAGGATTAGGCAAAGATTTTCTTATCTCAATGCTTCTCCAAAGAGCTTTGGCTTCCGCATAGTTGTTAGTTTGAACCCCTAGGATTTCATAAAAATCCATAATGATATTACACATAGAGTCCCTAAAGACACTGCCAACCCTATCATCCCTGATATTTTCTTTGGATGATCTATCAAAATTAGCCTTAAGCCAATATGGAGGTGGGATATTACAATTGATGTTACTTTTGGTACTGGGGTTGTTCTAAGTATTGGTGCACTCATTAGGAATCCCTAGGGATTTGAACAAGAAAGACTCTATCCCAAAAGTTTGGATGTCTATGCAAGGAATGAGGCTGAAGTTTTCCATGGCAAGGTACAATGCTCTAGTAGACACTATTTCAGGATTTTATGGAATGTCTTTGAAAATACAATTATTCCACTCCAACCATATTTTCCAAGTCACATGGTGAGGCAAGAATTTTCAAAGGAAGCTGAGCCTGGTATTCTTGAATGCACTGGGCCACTGGGTGAACAAGTCCAGGATGGATTTGGCCCACACCAAATTAACATGGAACCTGCTTATCAGAGAAGATAATACGTCCTAGGCAAATGGGCATTCAAGGAGGAGGTGCTAGGTGGATTCCCATGCTTGAGTTCATAGGTAGCACCTATTGGGAACAATTACACCCCTTATGATCAAGTTTTTTGTTGTTAATATTCTATTGTGGATAGTGAGCCAGCAAAAATGAGCCACCTTTGGGATCAGGTGTTTGATCCAAATGGACTTGGTAGTGGCTAGGTTGTTGATGGTACTAAGATGCTTTGGGACCCTGTCTATCAGTTGGAAGGTAGATTTTATAGAGAAAATTTTGTCACTGGTGCATTTCCAGCAAATATTATCTGTCACCTGAGTCTAAGGTATGAAAGTTACCCTAAGGAAAGTCAAAAGAGATTCCATAGCTTTGTTGATGACAACATTTTTTACTCTGAATTGAATATGTTTCTATCTATGGATTCCTTGGTCAATGGTGATAAATTTGGCAACTCTGGGTCTCAATTTGTGATTAGTGAGGTTTTTTATTATAGAAATGTCAAGGTATTTGATCAGGGACTCGTCCCTAGTCCATGGTTCATGCCAGAAATCAATGTCTTTGCCATTCTCGAGTTGTCATCTTATCCCTTGTTGGAGAAGGTGCTTGGTGTGAATTATGGATTACCAAAAGTGGGAACCATTGCTGGGGCTTCCTTGAACCCTAAAAGAAAGGTGTCACAAATATTTTCATTTGAAAATGGAGACCCACTCCATATTGGCATTGGTGACAACCGTCCATGCTTGTTTGGCCAAAAGGTCCTGATTCATAAGACTTATCCTTTGTAGCCCGAGCTCGCATATATATTTTGGAGTGCACACTTTATCCCAAGCCATCAGGTGGAACTTTCACTAATTATTAGAACCTGCCCATAGAAAGAATTTTTGGATCTTCTCTATAGCTTCTCCCACTATCACTAGGATTCTAAAAACGGACATGAAGTACACTGGTATGCTTTGGAGGACAAATTTGACTAGGGTTGCTTTACCCGCTTGGGAGAGGAGAGCCCCTTTCCAGCTTACCAATTTCCTTTGGATTCTTTCTGTGATATTGTTCCATATATTTTTTGTTGGTCTGCCTCAAAATATTGGGAGACCCAGGTATGTGGTTGGGAAATCAGCAATGGTGCATCCCAAAATATCTGTAATTTTATCCTACCTCTTTATGGGGGTGTTGGTGAAGTAGAGTTTACTTTTTTTGAATTTGATCTTCTAACCAAAAGCATCCTCATAGATTTTAAGAATATCCTTAATGATTTTGGTTTCAAAAATAGAGGTTGATGTAGCCAGCAAGGTATCATGGAAAAACTTTTGATGATTTGATGAATGCATATTGAAGGCAATCTTGATACTAGTAATTAACTTTCTAAAGCAAACATATTTAATGGCCCTTCCCAAACTCTCTGCCAGAATGATGAATATAATGGGGGATAGGGGTTCCCCTTGTCTAAGGCCTCTAGAACTAGGAAAATACCCTACTACTGAACCATTAACAAGGATAGAGAACCAAGAGGAGGATATGTAGTTGGAGATCAACTTAACCTAGTTCTCATGGAAACAAAATTTGAGGACTTTGGTCAGGATCTCCCTGTCCACTCTGTAAAATGCCTTGTTCATGTCAAGCTTCAAGAAGAAGATAGACTTGTTGGAGATATGGGCTGAGTGGATGAGCTCATGAAATATGATGATACCATCAACAATGTTTCACTCCTTGACAGTACTCCCTTGGCAGGTATTGATGATGGAAGTGAGGATGCCAGTGAGTTTGTTGGCCAAATATTTGGATAAGATCTTTTAAATGACATTGCATAGGCTGATGGGGTGATAGTCAGAGAGGGACTAGGAATTGGAACCCTTGGGAATAAGAGCAAGGAAAGTGGAGTTGACATCTCTAGGAATGGATCTGGTGAGCTACAATTGATAAATCGATAGGCACAGGTCAGGGCCAATAATATCCCAGTAGGTTTAGAAAAATATATGGAAGAATCCATCAGGGCCAGGGGATTTTTCTGGTTGCATGGAGAACAAGGCCTGATGAAATTCTTTAGGGGACAAAGGGCTAAGGATAAAAGCATTCATGGATTTAGTGATGGAAATGGGAATACTCTCTATAATGGATCCGTGGCCAGACCCGATGAAGGGGGTTGATGGCCTTGGAGGGATTTGAAGTGGGAGACAACTTCATCCCAAATTTGGTGAATTTCAGTGGTGAAAGACCCATATTGCCTGATGAGGCCCTTAATCCCATTCGCTCCCCTGTGCCTGAGGGTGGAAATGTGAAAAAATTTAGAGTTGGTGTCTCCTTCCTTAAGCCAAAGCTACCTTGATTTTTATGCCAAAATATTTATTCCTTTCGCAATGTATTATGGTATTTTGAAATCAAAATGCACTCTTCATTTTTGATATTGTCATCTCCCTGCCCCTTATGGAACCTATCCTCAATCTTTTTGAGCCTATTTTTGATGTTTTTATTACTATTAAATATATTCCCGAAAGTCTCTCTATTCCACCCCTTCAATTTTGTTTTAATTTATCAAAGTTTTTGCATTACCTAATTTATAACAGTCCCAAGGAACTTTTCCCTCCACCATTCACCAATCAGTCTTCTAAGCTCTAGTTTTTGTATCCACATTAACTCAAACTGAAAGGGGGTCTTGAACTGAGATTTATTTATTATGTCAAAGATCATGGGGTTGTGATCAAATCATATTTTTAGGAGTGTCTAAAGGTTAGCATCACCAAAAAGAGGGAGCACTTCTTGGTATAATAGAAAGCGGTCCAATTATTCTTGGATAAGGTCTCCATCCTTGCATCTGTTGCTCCATGTGAACTATGACCCCCTCAAATCAACGTCCATGAGTTCATTTGAGTCAAAAAACTATGCAAAGTCATTGGTGGTTTTGGTGTTTAAGCTGTTTCCACATCTTTTCTCTGAGTAGTGTAGGGGGGTATTGAAGTCCCCTACTAGTATCCAAGGGATATTTCTAAAAGCTTACCTCATCTAAGTGAGGTTATTCCACAAGAGCAATCTTCCCTTCTGGGATTTAGGGGCATAAACTGATGTAGTAACACTATTATGAAGCTATTTTATTCATCAAATATGCAAGTATATATAGGAATACATAGGAATCTCACGTAGGTTAAGTGGTTGCAACAATCTGCCAAACATGGCCAACCACTTAACTACTAGTTAACCAAATGCTAACTATGGATGTCCACTAACTGCTAGAAGACAAACAAGATCTCTAAGAGTTAACTAACATCTAACAACATGCTAACAACATGCTAACAACCTATTTCTAACATGGGCATACTATGCCTCACGTGAATACAAAGTGCAAGAAATAGGAATAGTAAATAATAATAATAATTAACTTAGGCTTAAGTGGATAAGCCTAAGTTATCCTCAACACTCCTCCCAACCATATAAGCATTGGACCCCAATGCTCTCAACAAATGTGGAAAGTCATGGGCCATCTCATGGTGAGGAATCCAGCGAGCCATGTGTGGAAAGTGACCGTGACGAGCGACAAGGTAAGTAGTGGAAGAACCCTGTCTAGTGTGATGAGTCTTCATCTCGAAAACTCTATCTGAAATGAGCGAAAGCTGACGATCAGGTGCCACTACTGCTGTAGGACTGAAAATAGGATCAGGTACCAAAAGAGGGTCCTGAAATGGTGTCTCTGGAAAGCGGCGCTCATCCAAAGGAACCCATACTCTGCCTCCAACCTGTGGTGAGTGAGGATTGTGATGCTTTCGCACCACTCCCTACGGAGTCTCCTGCAAGTCATGTGGTATCTTGCCTAGAAGGCTCTGTCGATGCTCAGTAAGGGAAGTAACCTTAGCTTGCTCCTCCATGTGTGCAATGGGAGTGGGCAAAGCCAAAGGTAACTTCGTGGAACAAGTGGTTCGAGTAGTTGTAGGTGTACCCAAAATTATACCAATGGAATCAATGGTATCTTTCTCATGAGTGAGAATGGTGCGTTCCTTGACCACTTGCTCTTGTGATTGTTCATCATGTGGGAGTGAAACTTCTTCCTTTGCATGTTCCTTAGGTGGTGCTTTTTCTTCATTTTGTGTGGGAAAAATGCTAGTAGGAGCCAAAATGAGTGCTTGACTTAATGGCTTCCTTACTTGCCTACAACTTAACATCAAATTGGAAGTAGGTGTAGTGCTTTGTATCAAGTAGTGTTTACCATGCAACTCCAATGTGTAGGTGTTCTTTTTAGCATGATAAATAGCATTCCTATCAAATTGATAGGGTTTACCTAGAAAGAGTCCACAACAATCCATATCTGTGACATCACACCTAACTTTGTCCACAAACTTGTCACCAAAAGCAAAATTCAAGGTGCAAGTATGGGTGATGTTGGATGTGGAGTCTACATCTTTCCACCCAAGTGCATAAGGTTGGTGATGTGGTTTGATGGGAAGTTTCAACTTCTCCACAACGGACTTCGCAATGAGGTTCTTTTGCGATCCGTTATCAATGATACAATCAACATAGAAATCATGCGTCAAGTGGGCTCTAGTGACAAACAAATGATCACGCCCCCTTGAGCAAATACATTGGACATTAGGGTAACTTTGTTCAGTTTACCCTTTAAAGCAGGATATTCTTCTTATGTCCCTATAGCCAAAATGGGACCATCTTGTGGTTCCTCATGTGTAGGCTGTACAATTAGGGATTTCTTCTTCTTAAACTTCTCAAAAGTATAGCATTTGGATTTTACATGTCCATGCTTTTTACAAAAGTCACAATACAATGAAGAAGAAGAATCTTTAGCATGAAAGGAAGAAGAATGTGCTTTAGGAGAAGTGGGAGGAGAAGAAGAATGAGGGGAAGATTGAGAATTGTTCTTCACCTTCTATTGATGTTGATTCCCGCCTTTGGAAGAGCCCTCCTGTGATGAACGAGACTTTTGATATGCACCAACTTTCTCCTCTGCAAGAATGGCATGATTGAATGCCACATCTAAGGTGAGGAAGACATTGAATTTTATCTCCCTAAAAATATGATCTTGCAAGCCACGAGTGAATTTATTAATCAAATCATCTTCTGAATCTTTCACACCAAGCAATACCCTCAACCTATTAAATTGGAAAATGAAATCAGAAACTGACATTCCATAGGTTTGCCTCAATCTATACCACTTGGTAGTGAGGTCACATTGGTAGTTTGGTGGAAAGAAGGTGTTTTTCAGAATTTGAGTTAATTCTTTCCAAGTCATGGTGGCATTATGACTCTGTCTTTCTACAATGAGAACTTTTGCTAAACCTGTGAGTTTTAGTGTAGCAAATGTGGCTCTTTCATCCTCCGGAATTTCAGCATAAGCAAACCAAGTTTGCATATCCAAAATCCATGCAGATAAGACATCGGGATCCCTAGATCCATCATACATTTTAACCTCACATTTGGCTTTGTTTGCATGATTATGGTGGATTTTGATTTCACCAGGATTAAACTGCACAACAATGTCTCTCACTTTTTCTGCCAAAATGTCTACTGCTTCAGTGAGGTTTTCCATGTTTGTTCTGAGATCATGAGCCATATTTTGCCTAGTATATGCCAGACTAGGAGGATTACAAAATGGATGCAAGAACTAATCTAGGCTTAGGAACAATTTCAGTTTCCTATGCAGCCAAATTGCCTAGATTTTACAAGTTTTGCTCTCAAAATTAGGGCTATTTTAGTGCTTTTACAAAATTAAAAATTTCAATTTTGCAATTACAATGGTGCACTAAAAATGCTGAAAATTAGCCCTTTTACAATGCCAAAATTTGGTTAGGAGCAAAAAATTATCAATCTTCGAAAAATTTGCAAGAGAACGCAAAAAATTTCGTCAAAAATGGACTGAAAACGGAGAAGATATCACCTTTTGAAGTTTGGGTGCCAATTTTCAAAATTTGAATTTTTAAATTTGAAAATTCTTTTTCCTCCTTGTTTTCCTGCCAAAAATCTGGTTTTAAGTCCAAAAATAAAACAAATTGTTTTAATTTTAGTCTCGATCAACTGGGATGTGCTTTCAGTCCTGATCAACTTCCTGCACTGGAGTCCGGTGGTGGGTCAACAGTCACCGAAGTGCTACCACGTGGCAGCCTACACCTGCGACTGGCGCCCTCTGTGTGTTCCACCTTATAACGGCCTCGACGCCGTCGGTTGCCGTGACGGCAAAAAGTTTTCAGCGGCCGGCAAAAACCTTAGAAATCTGGTCACCGGCGATGTCGAATTTTCCCGGCGACCAATGATTATAAACCTTAGAAATATATATTTATTTCTCACCAAAAATATTTTTCCTCGCCAGGACTCATTTGCAGTCATCGGAAAAAAATTTAACCTTAGCGAAATTAAAAAATATTCCGCCGTTAATTCACTGTCTCGTCGGAATTTCTCTACCTGCTGAAATCTGTTGAACAGCGTATGCAAGCTCCGTGTCGGCTGTTGCAGGCGAAGGCCTACCGTCGGTGTGGTTGCTAGCTAGCGGCGTCAAGGGTCGGTGGCCGACGCGGTGGTGGCCGGCGCAGGTGGTGCTGATCGTCGATCGGTTGGTCGATCGACCTACAGTCCACCGCGGTCGTGGCCGGTCGTCGGCGCTGCCACTGTGGCCGCTGATGCTAGTGGTCGGCTGGCCCGGTGGTGGTCCGTCGGCTGGCCGGTGGGCCTGCGCTGGTCGGCTGGCTGCCGGTCGGTTGCCGGTGTGGCTGGCTGGCCGGTGCTGCCGGTGGGCCTGCGCTGGTCAGCCGGCGCTTTTTTTTTTTTTTTTTTTAATAGAATAGCCCCAAAAAAATTCGCCGCCGCGTTTTTTTTTTTTTAAATAAAATATTAATATAAATATTAATATTTTATAAAAATAATATTTTTCCTCCAAAGATAAAAAATCTTCTCATGCAAAGATGAACTCCTGTTAAGTGATGAAGGACTCAACTTCTTTTGGAATGCAAGTTGAAGCTCCCACTTGAACTCAACTGCAACTTGTTCTTTGGAAAAACCTTGGACAAACTTTGGGCAGATCTACAATATCCACCTCTTGGCCACAACTTGGCCTCAACTGATGCTTAACACCTGGTGTAGGGGTAATTTCTCCCTCTATCACCTCAGCTTCACTTGTGTTGTGGGTGACTTCAAGCCAACTCCAAACAACACCTCCTAGGATCTGCAATGAAGTGGTAGCTCTCTCCTCCTTCCTGCAATTCTCCTGAAGCTAACTGATACCAATGATGTAGTAACACTATTATGAAGCTATTTTATTCATCAAATGCACATAATATATAGGCATACATAGGAATCTTACGTAGGTTAAGTGGTTGCAACAATCTGCCACATATGGCCAACCACTTAACTAATAGTTAACCAAATGCTAACTATGGATGTCCACTAACTGCTAGAATACAAACAAGATCTTTAACAGTTAACTAACATCTAACAACATGCTAACAACATGCTAACAACCTATTTCTAACATGGGCATACTATGCCTCACGTGAATACAAAGTGCAAGAAATAGGAATAGTAAATAATAATAATAATTAACTTAGGCTTAAGTGGATAAGCCTAAGTTATCCTCAACATAAACATTTATCACTAACTAGGAGAGTTGGGTGTTGTGATCATAGAAGTAAATATTGGACAAATATCCCTCACCTGAGATGACTCTTCCTTCTACTTTGGTAGGATCCCAAAGACAAAACCAAATGCTAGAGTGTGGGTAAACTCACAATTTCTCCAAATGGTTTTGGAAACTCTTGTTGACCATTTTTTTCCTAATTTGGTTTCTTGGATGAGAAATATGGTGGGTTTATAATATTTTTGCATGGCAGCATCTAGTATTTATTTGACTTCCCCATTTAACCCTCTCACATTCCAAGAGATGACTTTAATTTGGAACTCTTGGAGGTTTTTTTTTTCCCTTTTCTTTATTGCATGGGGGGTTTGGGTCTCTTGGTTTCTTCCCTGTTGGTTTTTTAAATTTCTTGGAAGAGGGTTTTTTGGGTACCATTGGCTGTATCTTCAGTTGTATCATGATTTCTCATATCAGCACCTGAAGGCCTACCCTTTTTCTTGTCTCCTACATCCATTTGGGACTTTTTGAAACTTATGGTTTGTTTTGGACTCCATGGTTCAGGGGACTCTTGGGATGACTCATCACTGTCAGATTCGACGCTGGGGGTTTTATATGGTGAGAGGGGTATTTTAAACCCAATGAGAGGGGAGGATGGGTGGCAGATTATAGGACAAAGGTGTTTTGGGGGAAGAGCTCAAGGAATTGATGCTAGTGATGGGAGGGGACAGGGGGCACAAATGAGGTAGTGAGGAAAGGATTTTATGAGGAATATTAGCCTTAGGGGATGGATGGGGGAGAAGATTTGGGATAGGGATATCCAATCCAGGGAGCTCCTCAACATTTATTTTATCAAAGAGATAATTATTTTTGAGTAAATTGAACTTGTTAGAGGTAGTGAATAGACCACTTGACTTTTGCCTATCACCATTTGGAGGAGGTTGGACCTATTGCTTGCTCCTATGGTTCTAGATTTGTCCCATTCTGGATTTTAGCTTCTGAATTTCTTCCTAAACTGGCCAATTTAAAATCTGGGAGATGGTTTGAGCTTCTTTATGCTTCGAGCACTGGGATAGAAGATGCCCTTGAGTTTGGCAGTTAGGACAAAATGTGGGTTTGTTTTCATATTCTAATGGTTGGCTTCGATGATATGCTTTGTAAATAATATTGAGGTGATCAAGGAGATAAGTCTCCAGGTTGATATTGACATAAATATGGGCATGCATCAGGCGAGTTTGGGCATGAGTAGCTGGGTCAATTGTGACCAATTATTTGATAGTTTGGTCTATCCCTTGGAGCACATCTTCATAGAAAAAATATGCAGGCAAATTTGGGAGATGGACCCAAATGGGTGCACTGTTAATGTTATGTGTTTTTGGGTTGAACTTGGCTTCCCATTTGTGAATAAAAAGGCTTCTTCTTTCAAAGAATCATGGTCCCCCTGATTAAACATGGTATGCATCCTCCTAAGTGTTGAGGTAGATCATAAAAAACTCTCTGGACATAGCAGATAGTTCTAGACAGCCTCTGGTTTTCTATTTTATCTTCGTCCAATACCGTATTTAATCCATATTCGGTCATCCTTCGATGAACTTCCCCACCAAGGAGAAATAATCTAGGGTCTCATACCCTTCCATTACATGCTATGAAAAAAAATTGTCATTGCCCCAAGCTACAACAGCATTCGATGCAGAAGTCGAGGGTTTCAGTTTCCCTTGGAGGGCTTCTGCAAATGAGACTTGACTGGTTTTCTTATCGTTGTTTAAGGATTTTTTTGAAGGGTCTTTTTCTCTAGTGGATTCGTTATGGTCATTTATCGAGCCTAGGTGAGTCTTGGTTGTTTTTCGCTCTCTATGTGCTGGCTGTTGGGCTCATTGTTTGTTGTCGCACCGCTCCCCAAATTATTTTCCCCACTTTTCTACTTCCAACTCTCCTCACAATTTGAATATTCATTCACCATATTATCACTTCCTATGCTTCTACATGTGTCATATTTTTAACCTATAAACAAGATCACCATTAAATACAATTTTCCTATCCCTATTGTATATTTTAGATGAATCTAATGGCATTAAGTAAAACTTGAATTATGCTTTAGGTTCCATCAATTTTGGTTTAGAGAAATGGGTATTATGAGTTCTTAGTCATGCCCTTTAGTCTTATTAATTCTTCTCTAATTTATAAAGCCTCATGAATTATGTCTTTCATCCTTTTCTCTAAAATTTTATACTAATCTTATTTGATTATATTTTTGTTTACAAGCCTTGGGAAGCTCATTTAGTTCATGTGAACCTACTGAAGTAAAAATCCTTTGTCAAAAGGTATAAGTGTTCTTTTAAGGCCTATGAAATAGAATACTTCGGATATGTAGTATCTTATAAAAGATTAAAAGTGGATCCTACAAATATCAAAGTTATGCAATATTGACCCTTATCTTAATCCCTCAAGAAAATTTATGGACATTTAGGTTTCGTAGGGTATTATAGAAAATTTGTTTGCAACTATGGTACTTTTGTCACTCCTGTCACTAGAATCACTAAGAATAACATATTTGTTTGATAGATTATCTTTCCAATTATTCCATGCCCTAAAGAAGGCTATGTGTGCCACCCCTATTTTGGTCAATCCTAATTTTAGTGAACCCTATTTTTACTATTTTGATGTAGTATGGACATCCATCAATATTTAAAAGAAAGCAACTCTTAAGCAAGAATTTGGATTGACCCACTTATGAGAAGGAAATTTTACATGTTTTCCAAGTTGCAGATAAATGGTAACCTTATTTATTGGGGTGATGCTTTATCATAAAGACTGGCCACAATAACCTTAAGCATTTCCTTTAAAGATGTCTCTCATGCTTAGAATAGAAAAATGGTTGAAAAGGTTTTTGGGGCATGATTTTATCATTTAATACAAAAATAAAAAGAAAAATATTGTGGAAAATGCTTTATCTCACAATATTGAGAACACTATTATTTTTGACATTATCTCTAGTCCTCTTCCACAATGGATTTTCTATCTTTGGTAGGGTTGGATTTCTAACCTAGAGACTACCAACATCATTTGTAAAGATGATTATCACTTTTTCCTTTATTTTTATCATATGTTGATGGATTTCTCTATTATAAGTATTTATTTTCTACCATTCTCAACTCATAAGACTTGTATACTCTAAGAATTACATGCATGTCCTTTTGTTGAAAATTTTGGAATCTTAAAAGCATACCAATAGGTTAAGCAATTCTTTTATTGCATAGGATTAAAGGTGGATATGAAGATATTTATGATCAATGTGAGGTATGTCAATGAAACAAGGGCAACTTTAAAAATTTTAATTTGTTGCAACCCTTGGTTATTCTTGATCATCAATGGAAGCATATTTTCGTGGACTTGATTCACACCTTAAAAAATCTAAGAGAAAATAGTGATATTTATGGTAGTGGATAACCTTTTAAAAGTATGCTCATTTGTATTCTCTTAAACATTCCTTCTTATCTAGCAAGGTTGTTAAGGTGTTCCCAATTATATTTTTAAATTCCACAACATGCCCAAGTCCATTATCAATGATCATGACACTACATTCACCAATAAATTTTGGAACGAATTATTCTATCTTACTAGTACATACTTGAATATATCCTCTTCTTATCACCCTTAGATGGCCAAATAGAGATTGTAAATAAATATTTGGGTACTTATCTTCGTTGTTCTACCCATGACAAGTAGTATCATTGGCTTGATTGTCTCTATTTAGCCAAATGGTGGTATGATAACTCTTACCATTCTTACCTCAATATTTTCCCATTTAAGGCATTGTATGGTCAAAAACATCAATCAATGGTAGACTATATTTTAGTGGCTCAAGTAGATGATTGTTGTAGTAGTGTTGACTTGTGCTGACTCCTTATAGATAATTTTTCCTAGGCTCAAAACTATATGAAGGAACAACATGACTTACATTATTTTGAGCAATAGTTTCCCATGGGGGATATGGTATTTTTGCACCTCCATCCTATAAGCAATTTTTATTAAATACCAATTATATTCAATAGTTGGCTTCTCAATTTTACAGCCCCTATAAGGTGATTTGTTGCATTGGTCAAGTGGCATATCAGTTTAAGCTTTCACTATAATTTTACATTCATCATATAATTTATATTTATTGTCTTAAATAGGTTATTGGCCAAAAGGTATTGTCCTAGATGAAGCTTATAGTACTTTATGAGGAAGGTCAAATTAGTCTCTAGCTAGAAGCAATGTTGCAATCCAAAGTTTGTATTTTGTGGTCTCACTAGATTTAGGAGTTCTTTTTCAAGGGGTAGGATCTTCTAGAAGAAGATGCAATGCATGGGGTTGAGATCATTTTCAAATCATTTCTATTTTTAAATACAAATCCTTCTATGGGAAGCCATGTAACAGCTCCAATATAGCCATGTCTACTATCGTTATTATTATTATTAACTCAAGCCCTAGGATAAGGTAGTTAGCCCTTGAGTAGTAGGTTTAGGGTTATTGTTGATTTAGTCTATAAATATAAATATTTATTTTATATTTGGGATCATCCTTTCATATGTAAATCTTATTTTACTCTATTATGCATGTGATATTTCACGCTCTCTAAGTAGCTAGGATTTATATTGATTTAGAAACTAGAATATGTTACTTGCATTATTGATTTTTTGGCATTAAATTTAACTTACCATTTCTAGTGGATATTTACTTTTGTGCATAGTCAAATTGATTTGCTATTACTATATTTCTAGAATTTATTTTATAACACACATACACATAGAGAGAGAGAGAGAGTTGTATCTATGTAGATCAATATTAGTGATTATATTTAAATAAATAAACTAGGATAGATGGTATTAGGTTAAATAATCAATTTAAATGTTAGTACATATTTAAATTATACTTAAATTAATTTTAATGAGGTAAGTGGACAAAGAATTTGATAATAATATATGACAATATCTCCAGGTTCATTCAATTCAATGATAGATCCTCTAATTTTAGATACACACAATATCATGCACAAAATTAAAACATATTAGAAAATGATATGCACTTTATAATAGCAAAAATTATTATTAATGTTAATATCCTCCATCAATGGATTTGGGGGTCATTCCTCAAAGTCAAACTTATATGTCTCTAAGGGTGATAGTAGGGATAAAACTAGATTGATAGAAAGGTTAGGTTGTTCACTAACCATTGTTTTCATAATATCTAATTGAGGATGAGATGTATAATTGTTGTCTCTTCATATGTTGTATTATTGACTTCAATAGAAAATTATGATTGTTGGTGAAATTTTTAAGTTTCTCAAGAGATGTATGAATACTAAATCTTCTCATCTTGTACAGACACTAAATCTATTTAATGTTTAGTTTAAAATTTAATCTTATTTATACATGTAGATTCATTTTTCCTTTAATTTAGGTTGTTGAAGCCACTAATTGATGTAATCCTTATGTTAGTAAGTTTATCCACAATCTATTCCTAATGATGAGTCAAAAAATTATATTAAATTTAAACTCAAATTAACACATCTCGATATTTCCTTGCCATAAGAGAATAATTATCTTAATGATGATTTAAAGAAAATTAATATTTTTTTTCTTAAATTGATTTTATGGGATTGAAAAGGGCCTCACCTGCATTGTATCATAAGTACATTACGAAAGTACAATGGCTTCGAAATTATGCATATTTTACTTGGTAGGTTTTGAACATGTGTATCCTCCTTAAAAGTGGAGAAATATGACTAGTTAAACAAATCCTATTTTAAAAAAATAAGATAGTGACACTATCATCATTAATTAATTAATTAAAACAAAAATAAAATCTTAATGGTGTAACCTTTTTCTAATATATGGCTTCCTACGTTAGTAAAGTTAGCATATAAATAAAACTAATTTTTTGTTCCAATGCTAAAATTTGAACTCACATGTCATCAAGACTTATTTTCTAGATGTACTAACAAAGGTCATTAATTATGCATCCAATATAAAAAACAATTCTAAACTATATATGCAATATTTTTCATAACCTTGCTAGATAGGGAATCACCATCTAGAATCGATTTACCTTCTCAAAAATATTTTTTACTTAAACAACTATAACTATATTGCTACATTGCATTGACTTAGAAATGTATATACTTTGAGACTTGAAAGTCTATGTTTCTAAATTAGAGAACACACAAAACTAAGTTCAATATTCAATATTATTATTGAGAAGGAAATAATACTTATTCAAACTAACATTAACATTGGCAAGACAATTGAGACAATAATGTCAAAGTTAATAAAATATTGTAGTATCCCATGTTTATGTCATTCAAAGAAAAATGTTTTTTAACTAACTTTCAATATTCATGATACCATATGTTATATGAGACTTTCAATATAGATGCGCAATCATTTTCAGGTTGAATTTTTGTTAAAACACATTGGAGCATGGTGTACAATCCTATCCCTTACATGATTCAAACCCTAGACCTTATATTTAGAGTTACATAGGATTCACTGCTAGGCCTACTCAAAGACACTTAATTCTAAGCATACACAATATAACCAAAAAAAAAAATACTATGTGAAATATAATTCATAATAACAAAATTCATCATTCACAAAAAAATTGTCAATGTCAATGACCTCTACTAATATATTTGAAGGATATTTTCTAAGTTAAAATTTGATGCACTCTAAAGTAAAAAAGAAGATGTTAATGGCTTAGTAGAGGTTAGGTTTTCCACTAACTCGCTATTTTGATAAGACTTGATTGAGACTAAAGAATAAGTGAGATGTGCATCTACATATATAGCCTCAACAATATCATTCAAAAATTACCAAGTATATTAGAGTTGTTCAACTTGTTAGAATATGGATGCATATCAAATATTTTGATATTATGAGGCCACTTGATTTATCTTATGTTTAGATTTTAACATTTATACTTTTTTATAAGTATTGGTTTAATTTTTTCTATAACTTGGTTTTGATGAATTTATTGATTATTGTGACCTTTATAATTGAGCTTACCTCCAATCTAATAAAATGCTTTCTAAAACTCAAATATTTTAAATGAAAAACAACAAAAAATATTAGAAATTAAAAATATATATGATACTTAGGTGAACACCTACCTAAACTTATATTATATTTAGGGTTATGCATAATGGATCGCCCCCAAAATATATTTATAAAATCAAGGCAAATTGTCTTGGAATCCTGGCAAATTATGTAGAAGTATACATGATGAATTGCATTTATTTGTCTCCAAAAATTTTCAAACCATGGAGAATTGCATTTATTTGTCTCCAAAAAATTTCAAACCGTGGCGAATTGCATTAGTTTGTCTCCAAAAAGTTTCAAACAGTGGAAAAATTTTCTATGTTGAGGGCTATAAATATTGGTTTACAAAATCTAAAAATATACGACAAACTTAAAAGCTTTAGGCCAACATGAAAAACTTTTAGCCTTTATGCTTTATGATGATCATTCTAAGACATGTATGACGATCAACTGGAGGCATGATGATTGGTTGTAGACATGACAATTGATGACATGCATAATAATTGGTTGTAGGCATGACGATCTATTGCAGGTATGTTGATCAATTATAGTAATATCGATCGGTTGTAGGCATGACTATCAGTTGTAGGAATGACGATCGATTGTAGTAATATCGATCAGTTGTAGGCATGACGATCAGTTGTAGGCATGATGATCACTTACAGGAATACTAATTGGTTGTAGGTATGATGATTGACTACATGTATGACGATCACCTATAGACATGATGATCGGCTATAGATATGACAACCAGTGGTATGCATGATGATAGGTTGTAGGTATGATGATTGGTTATAGGTATGTCAATAGGGTGCAGCTATAATGATCGACACATCCCTACAATCGAGAGACTAATACATTCAATCAACTAATATTGATTGACACATCTCTACAATTGATAGATGAATGCCAATCGATACCTCTACAACTAATCAACTACTACCGATCGACATATCCCTGCAATTGATAGTCTAATGTAGATCGATACCTCTACAACTTATTGACACATCTCTACAATCGATTGTCTTATGTTGATAGACATGGGTCTGCAATCGATCATCTTATATTGATAAACATAGCTCTACAATTGATTAGCTTATGTCGACAAACATGACTTTGCAACCAATTGACTTATACTGATCATCTTACACCGATCGACACTCATCTGCAACTGATCGGCTTATGTTGACAGTCACTCCTCTGCAACCTTGTCAAGTTTTTTATTGTTTCAGAGTTATTTTGTAGTTAGAGTATTTTAGATATATGTTTACCGGTACCCACTATAGTATATATACGGGTAATATATGAGGTGATTTGGGCAAAAAAATAAAATTATTTATAATTTGAAGGCGAATTGGATGGAAAAATCAAAATCATTTATAATTTGAGGTCAGCAAATTAAAATAAAAATAGGTTAATTATTATCAATGACAGATGAATTTACCCCAAAAAAACTTCCACCTTATAAATTTCTGGCGAATAGACCCCAGTAAAAGGATCCAAAATTAACCAATTTAAAATATTGAAAATCCTAAATAGAATCAATTTACGATATTTTACACTTATGCATTATCCTGGTTATGTTATTAATTAATTAATAATTAAAAATAAAAATCTTTAAAATATCTTAAAGTTGTAAATGTGGTTTATAAAGAATTGTAACTAGCTTTCAATCTTATAATAAAACTAATTTATAACTAATTTCAAGGACTCTTTATTAAAAAGTAAAAGTAAAGTAAA
The DNA here is from genome assembly GCA_028583015.1 of Wollemia nobilis. NCBI lineage: Eukaryota > Viridiplantae > Streptophyta > Pinopsida > Araucariales > Araucariaceae > Wollemia > Wollemia nobilis. The sequence continues at coordinate 174,549 of JAQPPZ010000128.1, read as the reverse complement.
TTCATTTTTATAACTATAGGGTTAGGCTATATGGAATGATTCCATCAAAATATTAAGGACTCTTCATTAAAAAGTAAAATAAAGTAAATTCATTTTTAATAATTACATGGTCATGATCAAAGGTTATATGGAATGATTCTATCAAATATATTATCTAAAATATGTTTATTCAATTAAACAACACTTATATAAAAGTATACTATACAATTCTACCTTGTGGGATTCAAACCTTCTTATTTATCCAACAAGACGTTATCTAATATATGTTTATTCAACAACAAAATACTTATATAAAACTACAGTATGCAACCCTATCTTGTGGGATTCAAATCTTTATGTTTATCCAATAAAATCTTAGCATAGTATGCAACCTTACCTCTTCTAAGATTCAACCTAATTAAAATTTCAAAAACTTCACGCTTATACCATTCAAGTTATACCATCTATATATTTCATATTGAAATAGGAAATAGCTTTTCATCTTTACTATTAAAGATTTTCATCTTTACTATTAAATATCACCAATGTTTTATCACATAAACCATGATATTTTAGTGTACTAGTAAATATATTGAAGAGGCCAAAAATTTAAATTCCCTTGGTACTCCACACTAAGCTTGTTATATGTATATATATATATAAATATAAAACATATATTTGTTTTTCCATATGCGCCATATTCTAAACAAATACGAAATCTACATTGCAGACCTTGAGAGAACCTTCCACTTTTGAACTACCTTGCATTTCATTCGTTTGAAATGTTATAAACCTAAAACAATTGGTTTGCATGTTTTTAGAGTGAAAGACAACAAAAAGAATCACTATCGCTTTGGACCCACTTATTGTTTTATCTAAATGTTTCTCCATAGCTGATTCCAAAATGAAGAGTATTGACTATCATCCAATCCTAACTGTATATTCCATGCAACTACTAGTCTGTGTTGCCGTCCTAACCTAATATTCGGTGCAACTACTAGTCTGTGTTGCCGTCCTAACCTAATATTCGGTGCAACCAGAACAATCATAAATTTATCAGTAGTTGCCTAAATTGTTTATTACAATTAAACTAAGAGCTGGCCGCCGTCGGCGTTGTATTGCAATTCTCAACATCTCTAGTATAAATTCCATTATTTCCTTTTATATTTTTTATTTGAAATACTCTTTCTGTATATAAATAATCTGTGATTGTGCTGTACTATGACGTAATAAGCATGTTGCAAGTTATGTTTTTAAATCTCATCCAAACAATAAAAATACACCTGGCTCTTCCCACAAGTAAACTGCAAAAATATATAGATGGCTTTAGGACACGTCATATTTTCAAAAGATTGATTTAAAATTAGGCGGTAGAGTAAAAGCCTCAGATGGGGCAAATAAACCAAGTACTTGGAAAGCTCACTCAACATAAATTCACATTTTAATTTTCTTAAGTTTTTGGTGGGTCAATAATTTGGTGTATTTTTTTTCGATAATATTATAAATTAAATATTTTTATTTTATTTTTCCAAAATAAAATATGGGTTGTTGTGGCATGATCCTTGCAAGATACCCATCTCATTATGTGCATTTTTTTTAGTCAATCAAAATAAGGAGTTTTTTTTGGCAATATTTTTTTGGGAATCGATCTTTGCAAGAGACCCATCTCATTATGATCAACTCTTCAAGTGGATCAAAGTAAGGTGTATTTATCATAATATTTTTTTGAAGTGCCTCAAAAGGATTCTTTAAGTTTCACTTTCACTCCTAGGGTCTTCTTTAATTTTTAAATCCGACGGATTTGCCTCCTCTCAACACCCCACCTCCTTTCACTCCTCCTGCCTCTATTCCTCCAATTGGTATTATTCTACCCAAGACAATCAAATCTAGTCTATAAACCTATTTTAAAAACAAGGATAAACTAGTTAACCCCATTGCTAAATCTCAAGAGAAAACAAAAATCCTAGAGTTCATTCAAAGCAATTTTAATCTTACCCTTAATAAGTGTTCCTTGACTAAGAGTTTCAGCAAGTCATTGAGTAGCAACCATAGGGTGTATGATAGGCATCAAATCTCAAGGGACACTAGTATCATGACATCAGAAGATACCATTAATCATTGTTTGGTCATAAACCTCCATTTTCCTATGGTATCTATAAGGATATTTATGCTACCATGGACATTATTCTAGTTATATATGGTTTTAATTTAGGTTTTGCTATTGATTTTGGTCTATTTGTAGGAGAGCTACTAATTTTATTTCTTGACCTCATTATGATCCTATTATATGCATTGGCATCCCAACATTTGAGGGTGCATGTCCACATCGTTGGCTAGCCAATACGGATAGCAACATCCATCTACACCATGTTTCTAAAGAAGATCATATTACTTTGGCTACTACAAAGTTGGGAATTATTGCTCATCAATGGTTACTATGGAAGATTTTCCAGTATGGGACCTATCTTATGTGGCACAAATTCAAAATATTTTTTCTTTGTAAGTTCAACAAAAGATCTTTTACTTCATATATGGTATTTTCTATCCAAATTAAGAAAATAAACTTAGTTGAGGATTATTACATAGATTTCACCAGTCTACTCACCTACACCTATCAATTGGATCTAGTGGTGGTGGTCTCCATATTTGACCAAGGCATTGAGGATTAAATTTGTTAGAAAGTTAAAATTCATGATATATGCACCCTTAAGTATGCTAAACATGTAGCTTTGGTGGGAATTTGTAGTTATCCCATATCCAACCTTGAAATGATTTCAACCCTCAATAACATTACTTTAATATCTATAATGACAAGATCAGGATATCTTCAAGATCATGTCTATGAAAAACATTGTAACTTCCAAGTGGAAGGTGGAAAAGTAGTAGTGTTAAATGATGAAGATCAAGATTCATCATAGTCAGAGACATTGGTTGAAGTACTAGATTTTGAACATGATTTTGATACCATGAATACCTTTGTAGTTACTCTTATAGGGCTTTAGCATAATCATAACATCAGGTTCCAATGATTCATCAAATATCTATTCATTAATGTGTTGATTGATTCATGCAGTTGTTACAACACCAATATAGCTAGTTGGCTATATTTTCAAGTGTTTACTGAATTATTAATTTATTATTATATATGGTCGTAGTTTGATTTATAATGGATCATATTTTCATATTCATAATAATTTGTGTAATTGCAAGGACTAAGCCCTGCTTAGTGGTGAAGGACTTAGCCTCCTAAAGTGGTAAGCATATTAATTGATTTCATTCATTTGCATTTTATTAGTATTTTTGTGAGAATTTTGCTTTAAGTGGTATCAGAGCACTTTCCAGGACTAGTGTAAATTGTTCATCATTTAAGCATCTGATATAGTAGATAAACAAATTTAATTGAAGTCTACAAATTTGTTTCCAGATGAAGGATTATTGTCTGGTGAATTCCAAGCTGGTGCATTATCGCCATAGGGCAACAGAAATTCACATTTGGAAAATAGTCACAGTCAAAATCAAGTTGGAAGGTGTTGGATTAATCGCAATCAAAAGCGAGTGTGGAGGACATTGGAAAAATAAGACACTTGTGAGTAATACATCAATTATTTTTCCATAGTTCACATAGATAATATTTACCCTAAAAATGTGTTTGTAAGATAGTATGAAGTATTACAATGGTTTCCATACAGTGGTTTTTGTGTAAGAAACAAGAGTGAAAGGCTCAAAGTGATTCGATTCCATCATACGATGATTCATTCTAGATAAGATTAAAATATTAGTTATCTCTGATTGTACGTGGAAATTTTTTACATGAAAAGAATTCCTAAGCGGTACAAAGCATTAAAGAATTAGAATCCTCGTTGAAAACTGGCTACAGTGCATCTACCAACTACGTGAAGGGATACCAAATAATTCTCAAGTTCTGATATAAATAAGGTAAGCAGGAAGCGAGCAATGTTCTAGCATTCCATGATTCGATGACAGTTGCTCAGATTTGGTATCCAAGAAATAGCTAGCGTAACTGGTCAAGCAATATTTTTATTTCTTATCAGTTTGAAAATATTAGGCAGCAGGTGCACATATCAGCTTAACAGAAAACCACATCACACATAATACAATCGTGCTATCAAAACTTAAAAATTTATTTTGCACTACAGGAGCCAATTAGCATTCACAAGTACATCATATAAACCTTAATTTTATAAAGTTTAAATTTAGCACTGACAAAATTGCAGTATTGGAAAATTGGTTTTGTCCCACATTCGAGAGAGGAATAAGCAAAATCCTATTTATATTCACAAAAGCACATTATTGTAATTGTGGCTTCAACCACATGAGCCTCTATTCCCATGCGTAGCCAATCTACCAATTGGTCATATGTTCTGTTGTTGACGTGTATTGTCCATGTATTCGCATCTCCTTAGTATCATGCATGTCATGTCTTGTATAACGTTCTGGTCCCCCATGGTCTCGGTTGTGTCTTGTATTATGTTCTGGTCCCCGTGGTCTCTGGTTTGTGATGTGTCTTTCTTCATGGTATTTGTTCACATATCCTTCGTGTCGGTTGTCTTGTCTCAAGTGGTCACCGGTCCATGATGTGTCTGTATGATCTTCATGATATCCGTTCACATATCCTTCGTGTTGGTTGTCTTGTCTCAAGTGTCATCCAGGTTTTAAGTCACTATCATGTTAAATTCCATCGTAGTCACCATCGAGCCTTGTCGTATTGTCATTGTTTTCATTCTATCTTCATCGTCGGATCTTGTTGTATAGATGTTAACTAGCCATTGACTGTAGTAGTTGATTATTGTGTAGCCATTGTAATCCACTCAGTGAACTAGTAGTTGGGATATTATAACCATTGCAATTTAAATTAACTTCACAGTTGGAGCAAAGGTTTCATAGTGGAAGTGAAATTTGACAAAAAAAAAAATTACAAGAAAATCACTTATTTTTTTGGTCATCATATTTCAAATTTTTTGGTCAAACTGGGTTCAATTTTTTATTTTACTACATTTATAAAGCAAGTGCATGAGTGGCAAGTGGAGTAAAGGACAAAATGGAAGGCTTAATAGCAAAGATAATACAAATGATGGATCTTCGAAGTCATCAAGGATACCTTCATGAAATAAAGGTACACAATACAACTCTCCTTTACACATTAACAAATTTAACCTCGACCATCCTACTATTAACCCATGGATCCTTCAAACTCATCCCACACAAATATCACACATGAGGAGATGGAAAACCCTAATACAATTAAGCCAAAGCACACTCATTTTTGTCTCAACTAATATCTAGTATGAACAACATGACATCACTACTAATTCAATTATTGAAGAAACATAACCAAGAATCTCCTCCTTCCCCAAATAACTACCATAGACAAAATGATAATACGAAACAGGATATAGAGGTATTTTATCAACAAGCAAGATCACCTACCAGTGTTAATATTCCATGTGTTAATATGCCTACATTTGAGGGTGGAGATCCACATGGCTGGATAGCTAAAATAGAGGGTATCTTACAACTATATTGTGTGCCTGAATCTAAAAATGTTTCTTATGCCTCCTCCAAATTAGGAACTGAATCTTACCAATGGTTTGCTTGGTAAAAACATCATCATATTTTTCCCCTATTTTGGTCTGAATTCAATAATCTTTTCCTCAAGATATTTGATGAAGGTAGTTCATCCTCATACATCGTGCGTCTTTTGGCACTTAAATAAACTGGATCGATACGAGATTATATTTCAGAATTCACAAGTCTTCTTGCTTAGAGGAGATTTACAAACTGATGTGGTGGTTTTAGCCTTTAGACTTGGGTTGAAATATAATATTCAAATTAAAGTAGACTTACAGGATCCATACTCTTTGGATGATACTATAAGGATTGCTAAGCTTACTAAGAAAAAGATGCAAATTTTGACATGTTTTAGGTGTGACTTCTATAATCATCCTCGGTATCACAACAATTCCATTCATATAAATGACCAACCATCAATATATTACTACTATAAATATCACAATCATCATCCAAAATATCAAGCATGTGTACCAAGACAAAACTTTCAAATAGAATATGATAACAAAGAAGATGAAGAGGAAGCAGAGGATATCAATCCACAAGAGTCACCTATGCCTGAAGAGTAAATAGATCATAATGAAGCAACATTTGATGAAGACACTATGACTATTTTAGTACATTCTCTTATGGGATTAATATCTCACCATACAATCAAGGTACCGAAATTCATTCGGTAGAATAGGATATATGTATTGATCGATTCAAGTAGTACTCATAATTTTATTGAACTTATAAGGCACTAAACTTACACATTCACTCCTCCAATCAAGATAAGTTTTAGGTTTTAGTTGCAAATGGATAAAATGCTCAATGTATTGGTAGAACATCTTCAACTTCAATACAAATGGGAAATTATACTTGGCATGGAACTCTCTTTATTATGAGTTTAGAAAATTTAGATGTCATTTTGGGAGTTGAATGGTTAGAACAATTGGACACTATCAGTTTTAATTTTAGAAAACTATTTGTGAAATGGAAATAAAATGGAAAGACTATTCGTCTCCAAGGAATTCAAACTCCACCATCAAAGGTGGTGAGTTCTCACAGCATGGAAAATATTTTAAGAGAGGGTATGGATTCATAGATCAAATCAATTATTTGGAAGCGCAAGCACAAGATATTCCTAAAATTTACTCAAAATATCTTCAAGATATTATGGCTAACTATGATGAAGTTTTCAAAGAACCAAAAGGGCTACCTCCCAAATGTTCCCATGATTATGCCATTAATCTTGTCCCATGAATCCTTCCTCCTAATGTCCATCCTTATTGCTACACTCAACCTCAAAAAATAGAAATTGAAAAGATTGTCCAAGAACTTTTAGACCATGGAGTCATTCATCATAGCACTAGTCCTTATTCTTCACCAATGGTTTTGGCCTATTGTAAGGATAATTCTTGGTGTATGTGTCCTAGTTTTCATCCTCTGAATAAAATCACCATCAAATATAAGTTTCCTATTCCTTTCATAAATGATTTATTAGACAAATTGTATGGTGTAAAAATTTTCATAAAAATTGATCTACATTCTGGTTTTCATCAAATTGGAGTAAGGGATGAGAATATTCCTAAAACTGCCTTTCATACTCATGAAGGTCATTATGAATAATCAGTCATACCTTTTGGTCTCACTAATGCCCCATCCACATTCCAAAGTATCATGAACCATGTCTTTCGTCCATTACTTCACAAATTTATCTTAGTCTTCTTCGATGGCATTCTAGTATATAGTAAAACATAGAAGTATTTTGATGCATGTGGGAAAGGTTCTTCATATATTACATAAGAAAACACTTTTTGTCAAATGCTCTAAATTCTCTTTTTGTGTTCAATAAGTTAAATATTTGGGTCATATCGTTTCTCATGAAGGTGTTAAAGTGGATCTTAATAAGATTAAGGTCATTCAGGACTGGCCTTTACCTAAAACCATCAAGAAACTTCATGGTTTTTTGGGTCTTACTGGTTATTATTACAAGTTTATGTAAAATTACGATAAAATTTCAGCCCCTCTCACTGCTATCACAAAGAAGGATGATTTTAATTGGTCTAAAGCAGCCACTCACACTTTCATGGCACTCAAGAAAGAATTGTGTACTACTCCAGTTTTTGCAACCGCAGATTTTCACAAACCATTTGTGATTGAATGTGATGCCTCAGGAACAAGTATTGGGGTAGTATAAATGCAAGAAGGGCATCCCTTGGAATTTGAGGCTAAACAACTTTTAGGTAAGAATTTGGGAAGGTCTACATATGAGAAATAAATATTGGCTATTCTACATGTAGTTGAGAAATGGATACACTACTTAATTAGTAGTCGTTTTATCATAAAAATAGATCATAGTAGTATTAAGCATTTTTTAGAACAACAATTCTCTTATCTAGAGCAAAACAAGTGGTTAAAAAAATTATTGGGATATGATTTTGTTATTGAGTATAAGAAAGGGAAATAAAATATGGTAGAAAATGCAGTCTCAAAAATACGAAGATGAAGTGGTTATCAATGTCATTTTGGGTCCTTGTTCCCAATGGGTTTCTCAGCTCCAAGAAGAATGGTTGTCAAACATAGAGATTGCTCAAATAATTCAATATTTGATGCTAGGATTATCCAAGCATCCTCACTTTGCATATGATGAAAAGGTATTAAGAAGAAAGAATCACATTTACATTCCATACAATTCTAACATCAGATCTAATATTATTGAAGAATCGCATGCTTCTCCATAAGTAGGATATTCTAGTTTTTTGAATACATATATGTGGGTAAAACAATCCTTTTATTGGAAAGGATTAAAATCTGAGGTCAAAACTTGGGTTATTGAATATGTATTTCAATGTAGTAAGGGTGAAATAATCAAATCTCCAAGACTTCTTCAACCACTACCAATTCTGGATCATCAATGGGAACATATTTCAATGGATTTTATTGAAGATCTTCCTAAATCGAAAGGTAAATAAGTAATTTTTGTGGTAGTGGATCACCTCTCCAAATATTCTCACTTCAATGTTCTACAACATCTATTTTAAGCAAGCAAAGTATCTAAGGAATTTATGAAATCAATTTTCAAATTGCATGGAATGCCCAAAAATATTGTAAATGATCGTGATTCCTTTTTTACTAGCAATTTTTGATGAGAATTATTTTGTCTTAATGATACAAATTTAAATATGTCTTATGCATACCATCCTCAAACAGATGGCCAGATTGAAATAGTTAACAAATGTCTGGGCACCTATCTAAGATGTTTTGCTCAATATAAACAGTATCAATGGAGTCATTGGCTTTCTTTAGTAGAAAGGTGGTACAACGTACCATTATTCCATAAATATGTCCCTATTTGAAGCATTTTATGGAGTAAAACCACCAGCAATAGCAGATTATGTTCTAGGATCTTCCAAATTAGATGATTGGTTCTAGCACTGACTTTCAATGGTCAACATTCTCAAAGATAATTTGGCCCAAGCACAAAATCGCATGAAGCAGCAACAAGACTCAAATCATTCTGAAAAACAATTTAATATAGGTGATATGGTTTTCTTGTGTTTATAACCCTACAAATAGTTGTCCTTGAATATCAAGACTAGTCAGATGTTGGCTCCAATATTTTATGGTCATTACAAGATAGTGTGCCACATAGGCAAAGTGGTATATCAACTAGAGCTTCCTCCCTCATCCCGTATACATCCATTATTTCATGTTTCATGTCTCAAGAAGGTGAAAGCACAAAAAGTACACTCTCAGTCATAACTTTTGAAGGACATATATATCTCCATACAAAAACAATATTGTAAAGTAGATCATGTATTCTTCAATCCCGTCACATCAAAGAATTTTTATTCAAACGGTAGGATATACCATTATATTATGCTACATGGGAAAAAAAAGTAACTTTGAGTCATTTCCAGATTTGAGGACAAATATTTCTAAGGAGGGAAGCCATGTTACAACACCAATATAGCTAGTCAATTATATTTCCAAGTGTACATCGAATTATTGATTTATTATTAAATGGTTGTAGTTTGATTTATAATGGATCATAGTTTCATCTTCATAATAATTTACATAATCGTAAGGTCTAAGCCCTCCTTAATGGCGAAGGACTTGGCCCTCATAAAGTGGCAAGCATATTAATTTATTTTATTCATTTACATTGTATTCATATTATTGTGATAATTCTACTTTAGCAGTATGCATAACTTTATCTATAGAAAAACAATAGTCATTGAGAGTGTATATCAATACTTTGACCCAAGACAAATATTAATTATTGATTTCAAATGGAGAAAAAAATAAGTTATGTATTGAATGACTAATATTAACATCTAGGTAGGTGATTATACCTGGTCTATCCATCTCTTCTCCATGAATATAGGAAGTGAAGATGTCATCTTGGGAGTACAATGTTTACCTAGCTCAACAATGTTACTATTAGTCTACAATAAATATAATAACTCTTGTCCACTCGAGGGATGTATGTAGCATTTGTAACTCAAAATATGGTGGAACCTCTATGATCTTATCGAGTATATATCTTGTGAACCCTAACTATGTAAAAAAATAATAATAATAATTTTTATCCTCTCCTAAGATGATTAGATTTTTGGGTATGTTACAATAAGAAAGAGAAGAAGAGGATATTCTCAAAATCTAGGGCTAGCTAGGTATGATGAAACTAAATCTAGACCCCAAAAAGGGAATATTGGAAAATTTCAATAAGAGGTAGAAGACCTCATTATTGTTGTCTTGTTATTATAGAAAAAATTGAATAACAGAGAGAACAGAAGAACCAACATGAGCAATTATTGGAAATGATTGCGAATCAAGTTCCCTAGAATAAAAATTTTGAGCATAGACAGGAGGAGCATCCTATTGTAGAATTTCAAGAAGGTAAATCTCAAATATTGGTAGAGCTAACCAAGGACCTAAATAATATCAAGGTATACAAATTGGTGAATTCAGCTAAGACATGGTTGTATGTATTGGAAAAAAATATTTTTCTTGAGGAATCATTCATTAGTAACCCAAATAGTAGGGTTACCCTTCATGTGCTTGATACAATTTTGGAATGATGAAATGACTTTAAAAATATTGGCAAGAAGACTCAAGAAAGGAAACTTTAGTGGAATGGTTTTGACCAAGCCTTAATCAATGACCAAGATAGACTGCTCTATTGTTATACAATTCTTCTAGGTTTTAGGTAGAATTTGTTCTTGAGGTTTATAATTTGAGAAGATATTTTAATGTTCATGAGCTAGATTCTTGAGAGGAGTATGGGATCCTCTCAAAAAAATCTAAATTTTGGTTAATATTAATGGAAAATAATAGTTATGGAATAATATTCTTAGTTATATTTTCATCATTTAATGAGAAAGAGTAGAGATGAAATTATATTCTTGGTTAAATTTTTTATCATGCTTAACAAGAAAGAATAGAAATAGAATTCTATTTATAGGTTGAAGCAATTCTTAGTGGAAATAATAGGTGGGGAATATATTCTTGAGAGGAGTATGGGATCCTCTCTAAATTGATAAAGCATGTACCATATTATGATATTAATAAACCGTTTAAGTTACCTAAAACCATATTAAGAGCGGATCCTAAGATTTAAAACATAAAAAAAAAACTTCTTCTAATTGGGCATGAAGAAGAAAATTTTTGGTTTTGTTGCTCAATTTTTAGAATGGCACCTTACGTGGAGTAATTGTGGTCATTGATATTATTAGTGGATGATAATAATCATAGAATGAACACCTTACATGGAGTGGGTGTGACTATCAATATTATCAACAAATGATAATACTTCTTGAATGACACTTTACATGGAGTAAGTGTGACTATTATCAGTGGATGATAATACTTTTGTATGACATCTCATGTGGAGTGAGTGAGTCATTGACATTATCAGTAGATGGTAATATATTATTTAATTAATAGGATGGAAAGATACTTTTCCTCATATGGATAACCTTGACTTGAGGCATCTTTATTTGTATGATTCCCTTACATAAAATCTAGCTTTATCACAATACTAAGATGTTTCACCCATTTTGATGAAGTAAGGAGTATTGCTTTTAGGAGCGACGATGAATTTCTCTGCGTCTTTCAATTTTTTTTGTCTAGGCAAGGTCTTCTACGATGATAGCAAAAATCCAAGGGCCAGTAGAGGTGTTTCTCCTGCATGATTTGGATGAGTGTCGAGGGGCACAACCATGATGACATGGGGTGAGGATGTAGACAGGCCTAAGTATGTGTGTGGTGCAAATGCTAGTGGTCCACCTTCAGGCACGATCCATAATTTTTTGACTTAGGAGTAGGGTGTTTTGTATGACATCACCAACAATATCAGGAGCACTAATGGAACTAGGGTTTCAACCTCAAGCGAAGGCCATGGGGGAAAAATTTTGTTTGTAGAGCTACTCTAGAACAAGCAAAAATTGAAACCTGACCCTATCTTCGAATTCATCACATAGGGTTGCGATGTCATATGCCCCAAAATCCTCATGGAAGATTTTGAATCACATGATTCTTACTCCCTAGTAGGGAAGTTCATAAGAGGTCGACCAGATATGGATTCGATCCATAGATGGGCAGCGACCAAATGGAAAATAAGGGGAAATATGGAACTATCAGTCATGACCCTAGGTTTTTCATGATTCAAATCAATTCAGTAGAGGACACAAAATGCATTTTATTCAGGGGACCATGGTTTTTTGGTAGAAGAAGAGTATTTTTAAAAAAATGTTAGCCAAATTTTGACCCAAATTCCTAGAATATCAATTTCACTCCGCTCTAGATAAGGCTCCTAAATCTCCCAGCCCATTTCTTCTATGAATACGCTTTGTGAGGGTTAGCTAAAGCCATTAGGGGTCTCATGGCCATCGACCCAGCCACCCGAGTGAGAATGCAGTTAACCCAGGAATGCATCTGCATCAATGTAAACTTGGAAAGTCATCTCTTGGAGCACCTGAATCTCATTTATGGAGACTTAAAATGGAAGCAATTGTTGATATATGAAAACAAATCTGCATTCTATCCTGAATGCCAGACCCAAGGTCATTTGCAGTCCTATTTTTCCAAGACCTAAACCAAGAGGGTGGACAACCAAGTCGAGGACCGCCAGAAGCAGACTTACAGATGAGTCCTAGAAAAATGTGCTTCGAGTGTCGAACATCAAGCCACAATGCGGGTGAACTTTCCTCTTCCAAATGCAAGTGATTATGTTACTGTTGCTAATAAATTTGATGCACTTAAAGATTTTGGTATTTTTGAAGATGTTGAGGAGGGTGAAATCCCTATTGATTCAAACCTATACCCTAATCCTGATCATGCCCAATGCCCTAGACCCAGGTCTTCCCAGACCCACAAGGTTGTCTCTCAGTTGAACCAACCACCCAGATCCCCCCTCCTTCATTCCCCCTATAGCTCACCCCTGATATTCCCTACCCAGGCACCCACCCCTTAGAGTTCTCCTCCTCAGAGTCTAGATCTCCAGGCTTGCCCACTTTTTATATGTGGACTCTGATAGCGAAGACCTGGATCGACCTTCCTCCGAGAAATGGAGTCCCAAAAAAACTCACAGATTCAAGAAATCTCAGATGGATGTAAGCGGGGAAAGAAAAAAATGTAGACCATTAGAAGAAAATAGAAGTATCAAGGACACTACAAAAGACATAGCGAATGGAACTCAAAAAACCCTTTTCTAGGAGACCAGAATGAGCACCAAGGAATAATCCCAAAGAACCAAACCCCCTATGTAGCAAGGAAATGGGGGCCAAAAAAAAAAAAAAAATTCTAAATGAGAGTCCTCTCTTGGAATGCAAGAGGACTAAATGGGATAGCCAAGAAGAGAGTGGTTGCATCCATGAGAAAAGAGCATAACCCAACTATATTTTCATTCAAGAAATTAAACTCAATGGTCAATGGTCACCCAGGGTGGCAAAAAAGATCTGGAAAAACTATGAGTGCATTCATTCCCCAATGTTCGATATATCTGGAGGCCTTTTATGCATGTGGAACCCCACTATAGTGAAAGGCAACTTCATTTCAAGGTAGGAAAGACTGAGTAATATTCTTTTTCAGGATCTCAACTCCTAGGTTTCCTAGGTAATGACTAATGTCTACACCCCAAATTCTCCTCAGGGCAAAATAGCTTTATGGAACCTACTCACATGGATGAGGCAATCCTTTGATGGAATTCCTTGGGTTTTAGTAGGGGATTTCAACTCTCCTCTGTACGATTTTGATAAAAGGGGAGGAACCATGCTTTCCCATAGGGACACAAATGATCTCAAAATTTTCATAGATTCTAATGCCCTCATGGATGTTCAGCTTCAAGGATTTCTTTTCACATGGAGCAACAGGAGGGAAGGAAGCATTCTTATTCAAGAGATACTTGACCATGTGTTTTTATCCTAGGAAGCCCTCCCCATTTTTTAGAATGCTACTTTGATAGGTCTCCCCAAGATTGGGTCTAACCATAGTCCTCTGTTTATGGAAATGGATACCAAATCCCAGTTCAAAATCCCTTTCATATTTGAGTCCATGTGGACCCAACATCCCGACCTTCATGATCATATTGCACTTTGGTGGAAGAGGAAATTCCCAAGGTCAGCCACCAAACAATTTATGCAGAAACTAAGATTCATCAAGAGTAATCTGAGGATCTGAAATAAGAAAACTTTTGGGAATATTTTTGAAGCAAAGAATAAAGTCAAGTCTAGAATCATCCAGATTGAGGATAATTTCTAGAAGGGTATAGGCAATGACCAACTCCGTATTGAAGATCAACTGTTGGCAGACAATCACAATATCCTCAAAAATGAGGAAACTTTTTGGTGACAAAAATCCTTCCAGCTATGGCTCAAGGAGGGGGACTCCAATACGAAGTTCTTCCATATGTCCACTTTAAGGCTCAGGGTTTCAAGTAGGATAAAAAATTTGTCTAGGCAAGATGGGTCTATCTCAGACATCCTTTAGATCAGGGAAGAAGCAATGCATCAATTCAAAAACCTCCTTGCCTCCTCCCCAACCCAGTCCTAGAATGCCATAGAGACCCTTATGGACAACATTCCCCTCATCATTTCCCATGAATCCAACATTTTCCTCATCAGCCCTCTGTCCCATAAATAAATCCACCAAGATCTCTTCTCCATGAACCCAAAAAAATCCCCTAGGCCTGACGGTTTCTCGCCTAGATTTTTCCAAACCTACTGGGACATAGTTGGCTCTGATCTATTCAATTCTGTCAAGGAAATGTAGTCTACCAAAACCATCCCTAGAGATGTCAATTCTACTTTCTTGGCTTTGATCCCTAAATATGAGAATCCCTAGTCCCTCTCAGACTACCATCCCATTAGCCTGTGTGATGTCACCTATAAAATCCTCTCTAAGGCCTTGGCTAACCAGCTGACTAGCATTCTCCCATATATCATCAACCCCTTCCATGGCAACACTGTCAAAGGCTGCAATATCCTTGATGGAGTAATTACCATCCATGAGCTGATTCATTCCACCCATATTTCCAAATATACTACCCTCTTCCTCAAGCTAGACATAAATAAAGCTTTTGATAGAGTCAACAGGTAATTTCTTACCCAAATCCTTCTCAGGTTTGGCTTCCATGAATCTTGGGTAAATCTTATTTATAAGTGCATTTCATCCTCTTGGTTTTTGGTGATGGTGAATGGGTCTGCTACTAGGTACTTCCCTAGCCTCAGGGGTCTCATTTATGGTAATCCATTTTCCCCAAATTATTTTCATAATTTTGGTAGAGAGCTTAGGCAGAGCAATCAAGAAGGCATGCTCCAACAACTTAATTTTAGGCATCAAGACTACCACTGGTCTCATGTTGTCTACCCACAAACAATTTGTGGATGATACCCTGTTGACCACCAAAGTAGTAGTTTTTGATGCCAAAGGTATCAAAACCATTCTCAACCTCTATGAAGAGGCAGGTGGGTAGAAAGTCAACTATGTAAAAAGAAAGTTGTTTTTCATCAATACCCCCCTAAGAGACAATGCAAGATCGCTTGTATTTGTGTTGTTCCATCGCAGACTTCCTGACCACCTATTTGGGTTTGCCCATGTTTAAAGGAAGACCTGTCAAAGAAATGTGGAGGAATGTCACTGACAGGATTTATAAAATGCTTTTGGGATGGAAAGGTGCTATCCTTTCCAATGTCAGGAAGGCAACCATGGTCAAGGCTATGATGCAAAGCATTCCCACATTTTTCCTGTCTATCTTCAAAATCCCAATGGTAGTGGGTGAAACCATTAAAAAAATTTAAAAGCATTTTTTGTGGTCAGGGAGTGACAATCAAAAGAAGTTCCATTTGGTGGCCTGGGAAAAGGTCTACTCCTCCAAGGACCAGGGAGGCCTAGGTATGAGGTGCATCAATGTCTCTAATTTAGTCGTTTTGGCTAAGCAAGCTTGGAAGGTCGTCACCAATGCTAATCTCGAATGGGTGGATATAGTCAAGAGAAAATAACTCCAACAATGATATTTCCTCCAGATGGACATACCTCACAATTGTTCTCACTTTTGGAATTCCATAACCCTCACCCAAAATATCTTGCATCAAGGTTCCTGGTGGCAGCTGGGAGATGGAAAAGATATCAAATTTTGGGAAGATTCTTGGGCTAGAAAAGACCCCCTCATAAAATATTAGAGGTTGGATGTAATAAAACACCTGACAGATAACAAGTATGGGACTCACATAGTAGACTTCATCACCTCTAACCAGGGTTTCAAAATGTGGAATAATGTGTAGTTCAGACTCAGGAATGAATCTATCATCAACACAGTGATAGATATCCAAGCGATCATGAGGGAAAATTTTGTCCCCAAATCCCAGATCAAAGATCTGCGATGCTGCAAAGGCACGTTTGAGGATAATTTTTCTATCAAATCCGTAGCCCAGTTCATTGTGAGTAGTACCAGGGAAGTCAATTTTAAAAACAGTCAAATTTTAGCAAGAAGTTTATGGCTTAAAGCTCTAATCCCTAAGGTCGCTCACTTTTGTTGGTTGGCTACTCATAATAAGCTCCTTACTATGGACAATATGATACGTAGGGGAATCATTGTCCCTAACAGGTGTTACCTATGTGAGCAAGTTTGGGAGTCTATCCAACACATTATCATAGATTATCCTTTCACAAGCAACGTATTTTTCCTAGTGGTCAAAAAATTATAGATTTTCTAGATAAGGCCACGAATGGTTAACGACATGTTTTTCCAATGGCTTGGTACCTTCAAGAACCCGAGAGTGAACTTTATGTGGAAGTATATGGTCCATCACAATACCTAGAAAATTTGGCTGGAATGCAACAGGAGTATTTTCATTGAATACTATAGGGATCATGAAGTAGTTGCGTCAACAGCCCTAATTTTTGCAATGGAAAACAACAACCTCATTCCTTGCCCAGAAATTTCCTAGGACATAATAAAAGGCCACCTATTCAGGGTCCTCAATATTTTCCAAGACTGTTGCAAAGTCAAAGAGCCTTACAGGGATATAAATGCAGCCAAATGGATCCCTCCCCCTGAGTATGGTTGAAGGCTAACTTTGATGGTGACTCCAATGGTAATCTAGGCAAGGCAAGAGTAGGAGGGGTTGTTAGGGATCACAACAGAATAATCATATGAGCTTTTGCCAAAAATTTGGGTACCCATACCAACAACTATGCCAAAGATAGAGCTCTCTAGTGATGCATCACCATATGCAAATCCATGAATAACCCTATCATCTTCGAAGGCGATTCAGAATTTATTGTGGGACTGGTTCAAAATAATTGCAAGGGTGGGAAAAACATCCAAAACATTGTCTAGGAGTGTCAAAAAAACTTCATCGACAAGAAGCAGAACTGTTATCAATCATGTTTATAGAGAGGCTAACTAGGTGGTCGATGCTCTAGCCAATAAGGTCATCCTTCAAACTTTCTTAATGGTTTTGGAAAATAGTTTCCCATGCAAGATCATTGAAAAATCCAAATATGATGCAGGGAATTGTGTTAGAACGTAGCCCTGGCTACGTGAGCAATGGTATTTCCTCAATACCAATGAGGGACAAACCCAACCCACAAAAAAAATTTAGTTCCTCAAACAACGGTGGATCTAGCCACCCTAACGGTGTCTCTTTAACACCAAAGGACCTTAGTGCCAATAAAAATGGTCCTTACCACCATGTTAATGATTTCTCGCTCACAAGAGTGTTTATCAACACTGGTACAGACTTCGAGGCTAGTGCAGACTCTGTTACCTTCCCATTTCACCTATGTTTTCTCAAGCGATGGTATGGTCTTATATGTCTCTATCAAAAACCAAATTTTTGCGACTCCACGACCTCTTTTTTGCCAATACCATTACCTCTGGTGTGAGTCATGTTCATACCTAGATTTTTGGCCTCAATCTGTTGTTTCGGATTCCCTCATCCATGACTCATATTTTTTTGGAGTTTTGCTTCACTCTCTTTGATTTTTTATGTGCTTTTCATCGGTAAACCTTTTTTACTCTGTTTGTTTTCCTAGTAGTCCCATTACCGGCACCAAGAACCCCTTCAGCTCCATGGCCATTGTCGAACCAGCTTCCTTGTAGATCGACCCTGGCACCCTTGCCCTTCTCTATTCCAAGCACTTCATGAAGTTCTTTAGAATGTTTGAAGGAGTGGATGATGAGGTAACAAAGGATTTCTTGGAAGCCTGGAATGATGGTGAGGTGTGAATCCATGGTCTCCAGTTTGTGGTAAGTCCTTAGTCCATTGCCCAAGTCTCTAGTCTTAGGTTTTCTAGCAGAATTATCTGTAGGGATGGGCACAATTTCAAGGAGGAGATCTATCAATTCCCTGACAGTGGGAGCGAGTTAGTCTAGGATAAAAATGGCATAGTTAGGTCATCCCTCCCTCATCCATGGGATACGATGATTGTCCCCATACTTCAGTACATTTCTATAGACAATCCTGATAAGCCTCTGAGTTCTTACAATCTAGATTTTTTTAACCATTTGTGTGATGTCTGCCCCATCAATATCTTGGAGTTTCTATTTCGGTCCATCACCATTTCTATCAACAACTACAGAAGGAGCCAGACCCCGAAGCCCTCCCACCACCAAGGCCTGTTTCTTGTTCTCTATAAGCATGCCCAAAACTCTTGCCCCTCTAGCAGCATCAGTTCTACCAACCCTTCCCCCAGGAGGTAGCAGGTCTTATCTTCACCCAATTATCTTGGTTGCGCTAGCTTTCCCACTGCCCAGCCTTAGAAATACTATCAGTCTTCATCGCCTGCTTCCCCCTCTCTCAGGCTAATGATGTCATTCCCCAAGACAAGGGTGCTCCCCCTGTGGAAGATCTACCCCGCTCGAGTCATCAAGTTTCCATTATTGATGAGAATCCCAAGATGGGAAAGATGCTTCGATCTAAAAATAAGGTAGCCAGACCCCCCAAAAAAGAAGGGCATCCAAGTGTCTATCGATGTCAACTCAAAGCGGTAATAACTCATTCCAAGACCTCACCAACGACAATGACGAGTCCTAGGAGGATATCCATCAGGAAGCTTAGGGGGAGCAGCATTCAGAGCCTCGAGATACCAGCAAAAAGGATCAAGTCAATGAATTCCTTGCCCAAGATATGCTACATATTATGTACCTGACCCACATCAACGAGGTAATTGGCCACTTCCAGACGACGACCAATGTTTAGCATGAAGGGAATAATATTATGACCAATGCCATTGAGGAGCTCAAAAGAGTCCCTAGTATTCTAAAAAATCTCATGCCTGGTCGGGATAGTACCAAAAATGAAGAGAGCAGCAAATCCTAGAAGACTGGGAACTAAGGTGTCTGGCTCATGATCTGTGCGGGCTTTGTGGTCCTAGTTTTTTGGATTTTTGTTTATGTGGTTGATATTGTATAAGGTTGGAAAGACTCCTGTATTGTTTTTTTCTATTATTTTTTGGTATGGTTTTGTTTTTTGGCATATCCATACCCCTTGGATATTGGGATGTGTATTCCCTAATAGGGATAATCCATATGTACAAAGGGTTAGGACCCTCAAACCCCTAAAGTAAATAAAATTACTTTTACCTACCAAAAAAGATATTTTTCCTCATTAATTTGAAGATGTAATAATATTTTTCTTATTGCAAGGAAACACATGGGATTGTGTTTAGTCCAAAGGGGATAGTATTTCATGACCCACCTTGGCAAGGCCTTTGTTGAGAATATAATATAATTGGAATTGTATCGCTCCAAATTTTTTGCATCATTACCTTCAGGCTATAGGATCCGTGCCCGAAAGGGGGATGTGAAAAGGATGGGACAATACCTCGGACTGAGAGGCCTTTTGAAGGTCCTACCTCTCGAGGGAGGTGTATAAGGGTGAATTTTTGACGGATGGTGAGTTCACCAGGAAACTTTTGGATGGAATTTTTCACGCCTAGGTTGATAGTGTGTTTGATGGGTTCATTTTTATGCTTGATCATTCAACTCCTAGGTTTGGCCGATATGAATCTAAACTATTATATATGCCAATGCAGATTTAAATCAATACAAAAAAACAAAAATGGATGCAAATGACAGAGAATATGCTAACTAGAAGATGTCATACCTGATTTCGGATGTCTGATGGAGATTCTGAGTCTTGTAGTAGTTTAGATCATCTCAATTTGTACGTAATCGTCTAATATCTCTCGAGATCGTCTCAAATCATAGTAGGTCATATGAAATCAGACAAAATCATCTGAAATCTGATGAATTCGTCAGAAACCTGCAATCACAAAAATAGACACAAAATACCAAATATGCAAATGCAGAAGCAAGGGATAATGGTAGAAATAACAACAAACATGCCTAAATAATAGTGTCTAATAACAAATGAGGAAATGCAGTAAATTTAATGATTTATTTTACCTTTATCATGCAATTATGCTAAATGAAGTGAACTCCAAGATGCATAAAACATAATAACCTAAAACAATGTAGATATATGTTATGAAAAATGCAAAAAATCTTAAGAAAATGCAAACTCTAAACTCGGACTGCCCTCAATCTGAACTACAGTCAGGATCGCCTCCAATTGTACAAAATTGTTCGAAATCATCCGAGATCATCTACGACGATCCAAGCTAGCTTTGACTGAAAAACAGTAGAATTCCTGCAATAAAAAATGCAAAATACCAAATGCAAGCAATAATTAGGCAGGGAGGCAAGGGAGACCAGGGGATAAACTAGAAAAATCCTAGTTTATATAGGATTAGAAAGAGGTTTGGGAGGTTAGGGATCATCCCAATCTGGGAGATCTCCAACAGGGAAATCTCCAACTGCACAGACATGCTTTTGCCCGAGTTGGAGAGGCTATTGAAATAGAAGCTAATTATGAAAATTTGGTTTTGGGACGAAATCGTCTGGACGTTATGTTCTAGACGAATTTGTCAAATCGGGGACTATTTTTTCTAATCTGAGATGATATCGTCCAACAGTCAAAACAAATCCTAAATATGGCACAGAAAATGGGGGAAGCGGGTAAAAGGCGGTTTAACAGGCAGTTTGGGGTTGAAATTTAAATTTTAATATTTTATCTGTTTACTAAGGTTTTAACCGTGCCAATTTTAGGGTGCTACATTTTGCCCCCTCTTTAGCAAAATTTTTGAAGAAAATGCGTTAAAGACAAGTTTTTCCTGTTTTACGAGAAAGCAAAATATACTCAATTTTTAGATGACGATTCTTGGTCGAATCGTACGAATGCTGACTATGGTGCCCCCTCCGTGTTTTTACCCAAATCGAACATTTGAGGTAAAAACACGGAAAAGCAAAAAAAATTAAAAATGCTAATTTTTAAATAAATTAAGAAAAATAGGATAAAAAACCTAATTCATTTTTTTTTACTATTCATTTTTACCGTTCTAGAGCTCTACAGAGAAGAAAAATGGTGGAGACAGTGCACAAAGCGACAGAGGTCTGACGCGGGTTATGAGTAAGGATCTAATCCTAGTATATTAGGTTTTATTTAACTTTGTGCAATTCTTGTGATTTAAATTTGATTGTTTGGGGCATCGCAGTCATTTTTAGGCCGTCAATGCCATCGGGACGAAATCGTCTCGATTTCGTCGAAATCGTCCCTAGATCGTCGATTTCGTCTGATGGTGAAATCAGCGAATTAGGGGTGATTTCGTCCAACAAGGGGTGATTCCCAAGTTGCAAAATTGGAGACGATTTCATCCTCACAAAGGACAATTTTGCCCAATGTGGGACGATATCATCCAATGGTGGATGATATAATCCTTAACTTGATTTTTAAAAATGTGTTTAATTTGATTTGAATGATTGAGTTATTAATGATTTTGTTGTTTTATTGTTTGTTTTGCAGAAGGTATTACTAAAGATCTGAGAGTGGAAATACGGTGGGCTAAGGGATGACATAGCCGCGTTCGACCAGGAAGAGCGTGACTGACTTGGACAGGTCAGTCTACAACATGTGGCAGAGAAGCCACAAGTATCGACTGACATGGGGCTACTAACATCCCTAGCAGAGAGGTGGTATCCGAGGTCATCCTATTTTTGGCTATCGACAGGGGAGATGGCTCCCACTCTAGAGGACATATGGAGGATCATGAGGATCCCCATATAGGGACGGCTGATGATGCCTGTGGCCAATTAGGGCTAGGCAATGATGAGATTGATAGGAGACCCGAGCTTCACCCTAGAGAGGGGTAGGGTGAACATCGAGTCCCTACGGAAGATTCCTGGGGCATCTAGGCTGACATAGGTTTTGGCAGGAGTTTTCGGTGGCTTACTTTTGTGCCACCAGAGTGGATGCAGACTACCATGGGTGCTCTCAGACATAGTCTACAACATGAGATACCACGGGCATAGATTTGCATGGGGCAGCTTTGTGCTTTACTGCTTGTATAGGATCCTGTATGGGGTCGTATACAAGGGAGTTCGATGTCTGGTTTTGACATTGTTACTGCAGGTTTGGTGCTGGGAGCACATTGCGATGCGAAGGCCGGTAGGGCTTCCATTGACAAGGGTTGATCAAGAGAGGCCCCAGGTTTTCTATTGGTGATTGTAGCGGGGGTCATAACGACGGATAGATCTATCGATGTCATGGAGGTTTCTAGATGACCTCATCCCAAACTAGATCACCTAGAGGCCATGGCGAGAGCACCCCAGGTGGGCAAAGTATGGATAGGAGCTGGCTCACATCAGGCGAGTCTGTTGGCTAAGGATGGAGCGAGGAGAGTTAGCGCTCCACCACTATGATCGAGTACTATGACAGTTTGACCTATAGTAGGGGATACCTTCTCTTAGGAATTACGAGTACTCCTAGACTATTTGGGATAGTACTACACTAAGCGGGGCTCTAGATATGCAATGATTCTAGAGTCAGGACACGGACGATGCCCCCATTCAGCCAGTGGATGGTGACAACATCAAGGTTACGAATGGCTATGATTCTTGGTATGCAGACATTTTCCCTCCTTGGATGACAAGGGCATAGGGTCCAGTACACGTTGTGGTGCACCATATGGGGAGACGACGGTAGGCTACTATTGAGGTAGTGTGAGGTCACAGGGGAAGAGAGTAGTGGTGGATCCCACAAGAGAGATGCTAGATGATGGCACGGGCTCCACAAAGGCCATGGGAGACAGGGTGGAGGGAGTAGGGACTCCTTGCATAGCAGGAGGAGAGACCACCATCACCTGATAAGGGCAAGGGTGTTGGCACAGGGGAGAGCAACGAGATAGTGGCTCTTCGGGCTGAGGTTGCCCACCTCTAGGCAGGTGCAGACATTGCAGGATGAGGCTACATGGCTCAGAGCTCAAGGCGGAGGGGCGAGCACTTGGGATGATCTATCACGGTCTATTGCTCAAACCACATTCTACCAGGGGTTATACTATCACATGGTTCTAGAGAACCAGAGGGTACTGTTGCCAACCCCTATTGTAGAGCCAGTCATGATGGGATCATCGAGGACATTCTCATGATTGACGATGAGGACCCGAGATACAGCCCAGACCTCTATGGGTCCACCTCCTCCACATCAGGTTGGGGGAGGAGATGAGGCTGAGAGCTCGAGGGCTTCTCGAGGCTAGGTGTCTATGGACTGCAAATTTTGTAGAGATTGTTGAGAGGATTGAGTATGCCAGGGTATGGATTGTGGCATACCAATCCTGTTTTGATATGATGTATATAATTTTGATATATATATGATCTTATTTCTGATGATATGACTTGTTCATATGTTTTATGATGTGTTTAATGTTTGAATTGTTTGCTTGTTTGATTGATGATTCATGTAATTATGTCGTTTGGAAATATTATAATTTGATGTCATGTTGTAAGATTTTCAAATGAAATAATCTGATGTAAACAATTGGTTGTGGTGGTGTGATTTGATAAAAAATAAAAGAGAGACTTCTAACAATAATTTCAAAGGACATTGTCACTGTTATAGACCATTTCATGGAGTCGTTGCTCACTCAGTCGTCAAGCTAATCCTAGTATAGAAATAATGTTAAAATTAAAAGAGTGCTTAAGAGACTGTCTTAAGACTCGGTGTTGTAATGATGGAGATAATGATGGTTTGATGATTTGTTTTTAGATTTTCATAAAAATAGTATGCATGAGATACTAAAATATGATTTTTCTAGGCATAAATTCCTAAGTGTGATAAAATTTTGAATAATTCCTTAGAATTTATACCATGGTTGCAAAATGGAATTTTAACATAATGACATGAAATAGAATAAGTGTTCATTTGTTTGTAAAGCATAATTGTGTAACATAATGATGCAAGTCATAGGTTGTGATGAAACTTTGCGCTAGGCATAGAATTATAGGTATAGACTTATACCATCATCGTGAAATCCAAATAAGAAAATAGATTGTTGGTTTTATTGCAAGAGGAATTTGTGCCTTGTGTGATAACAATAATAATATGGAAATTCTGTTTGAAATTATTATTATTTTGAGAGTTTGTAAAAAGGTGTATGTAATTGTTTTTATACAAAACAAAAATTCAAAAAAAAGGATAAGATTATTCCGAAAAGAATTACAGAAATATTTTAAATTATCTCAAAGACAAATGTGGATTTATAAGGAATTCTCATGTGCAAATGTGAATTCATTACCGATCTTGATTTATCATAATGATACAAAATCTCTCAAATACAAATGTGTGTGTGATTGTATTGTTCATTCACCAATTTTGAGAAAGATAATTTGATACAAGTAATTTGCCTTGACCAAATGAATGTTCGTTGACCATGATTTATATGCATGTAATCGTACCAGACTACTATGTAAGTGAGGTTATCAAGAGCTAGCTAATCCATAAGCTGACAGAGGTCTATACAAAATAAGGTCACTAATGTGACAGACATATCACCATGCTAGGGATTACCCAAGGCCAAGCGGGTTGGGCACAAACCACCTATTATGGGGCTTACCTCACAGTTTTTGAATAATTGAGAATTCCAGGGATTCAAGCTCATTCACCCTTATTTTCTTTTCAAGGGGTAGGGAAAGGATTTTATTGCTTTTTTTTTTTGCGTTTCTCTTTCTTTTCTCTCTTTTTTTTTTGTACTTTTGTATTTTTGCTTGATTTTTGAGAAAATACTGAAATATTGCTTGTGATGATACAAAATAACCTTTTCTTTTTCTCTTTTTCTTTTGAACTTTTCTTTTTCTTCCTATGCTAGGGATACTTGCTCGGATTAGCTATAGAGCAAGGGATTTTTATTCTGGGTAGGGGTGAGATTGTCCTTTTGTCAATTCTCAAAGATTCTAGACCATGTGCATGATAAGATAGCAGTGGAAACTTTTTGCTCAGGAAACCATTTCTACTATGTAGCATCATATCGAATTTGCAATGAAATCATTTTAATGTGAAAAGATATACTTGGTTTAAGTAAATAACAAGATCAGTTCTCTATGCTCAAAAATTTATTTAATTCAACTGTGGACTTTGATATAAGAGATATGAATAATCACACCAAATAAAATCGAGATATTTATTCATGTGAATGTGAAAGTGCATGATTCCAAATAAATGCTAATTTATCCAAAATAACTAAAAATATAACTACAATACTTCACAGTTTGACAGGTACAAAATAAAAGATGGTTTTGAAGATTTTGATGATTTGGATATGTTTAATTTTAAGTTATGAATTGAAAGAAATGCAAGATAATTGTTTTTTGAAATGTTTTATATAAGTGACTAAAAGGAAATAATATGCAAACACATATATACAATGATGAATTGACCAATTTTATGCATAGTAACATTTAAGATGCATAATGTTCATAGGTTCTTTAAGTTCTTTACCATACAAGGTAGATAATTTGTATGCTCAGGATCCAAATTTAGTAGTGATGACATATGGTCCAAGCCAGTTGGGCTCAAATTTACCTTTAAGGTTTTTAGTTGCATTAGTATTTTTTTATTTTCTTTTAAGACAAGGTCACTGATCTTGAAGGATCGAGGATGAACTTTCTTAAGATATACTCACTTAAGCTTGTTTTGGTAGGCGCAAAGATGCTCCAAAGCATTGATGCGCTTTTCATCGAGAAGTTCTAGCTGACTAAATCTGCCAGCACGATATTCATCTCCTACTTCAATATCTTGAAGTAGTAGAGCTAAAGAAGGAACTTCTAATTCAAATGGAAAAATGGCTTCAGCACCATAAACCAAGACAAAAGGTGAAGTTCTAGTGGGGGTTCGAACACTAGTTCGATAGGCCCACAAAGCAGGATATAATTGAATGTGCCAATATCGACTGGATTTATTAACCAATTTTTTGAGAATTTTGATTAAGGTCTTATTAGATGCTTCTGCTTGACCATTACCTTGAGGATAATAGGGAGTGGACCAGCGATGTTGAATTTTATATTTTTGACATAATTTCTTGACATCTTTATTTTTTAAACAAGTTCCATTATCGAAAATGAGATTGGCAGGAATTCCAAACCTACAAATAATTTGATTAAAAATAAACTTGGAAACTTGTGTTCCAAGTGCAAAAAGCTAACGGCATAGCTTCAACCCACTTCGTGAAATACTAGATGGCGGTTATGATGAATTTGTGTCCATCGGATGACACAAGGTTGATTTTTCCAATAATGTCTAGGCCCCATTTTGAAAAGGGCCAAGGAGATGAAATAGCCTACAGTTCTTGTGTAGGCGCATGGACAAGGTCAGCATGTTTTTGGCACTTGTCGCAATGTCGCACATAAGTATGTGCATCATTTTCCATGGTAGGCAAAAAATATCCTATCTATAGGAGTTTCTTAGCAATGGCGCTACCACTAAAATGTCCTCCACAAGATCCATTGTGGGCTTCATTCAAAGCAAATCTGGATTCTTCTAGATTCAAACATCTCAGTAAGATGCCTTCAAAAGATCTTCTGTATAAGGTATTACCAATAATCACAAAGTGACTTGCTTGTCTATGTAATAACCTACGCTGGTTGCTAGTACAACCATCAGGGAAGGTTCCTTGCTGCAAAAAAATAAATATATCAATATACCAAGGTTCAGGAGTTGTTTCGTTGATGAGAAACATGTCCAAAGGTTCTAAGCATGATTTTCTTGAAGCGGGTTCCTGGAGTCGATGAATAATGATGGTAGCATATTCATCGTCTAACTCCAAGGGTAAAAGAGATGCAACTGCAGCCATAGCGTCGACCGCACGATTGCTAGTTCGAGGAATAGCTTCCAAAGTAACTTGATCAAACAAGGATAATAACTGCAAAACATATGCTTTATATGGGCATAATTTATCATCTCTGGTCTGATAAAAATCATTGATTTGATTTATGACAAGTTGGGAGTCACCAAAAACCAATAAAATTTTAATTTTCAATGCCAAGGTAGCTCGTAATCCAAGGATAAGAGCTTCATATTCAGCAGTGTTATTGGTGCAAGCAAATGTTAATTTAAAGGACAGAGGTATAATATGTTTTTGCAGAGATATTAAAATAATACCCACACCAGCCCCACTCATGCATCGGGCTCCATAAAATTATAGGGACCATTGCTCTGAATGGTCTGCATCTAGTTTAAGGCATTCGTCAAGAAACTCAATGATGAGGGGATGAATAAATTCTAAGGGTGTAGTAGCTAATTGATCTGCTATGATTTGACCTTTAACAAAATTTTGTCCTATAAATGTGAGTTCAAACTTGCTTAGCGCAAGAACCCACTTGGCTGTGCGACCAGATAAATGTGGTCAACTCGAGATATCGCAAAGGGTCAAATTTGGCAATAACATACGTTTTCTAACTGAGCATATAATGTCGTAGTTTCTGTGTAGAAAATACGACTGCTAGAAATAATTTCTCTAATGTGGTATATCGAGTTTCATAACTGATTAAGGTTCTGCTAATGTAATAATTAGCGTGTTCTTTCTTCTCATCGTCAAGCTGAGCTAACATAGCTCCTAAGGCAGAATCAAAAGCAAAAATGTACAAGATAAAAGGACGATCATATCTAGGTGGGGAAAGCACTGGCGGTTTGAGGAGATATTGCTTAAGGAGTTCAAATGCTTCTTGGCATTCTTCATCCCAATGAAAAGAGACATATTTCTTAAGAAGCTTAAGAAAGGGTCCAATTTTGTCTGCCAACTTGTTGATAAAGTTGCGAATAGCTTGAAGCTTACCTTGTAAACTTTGTAATTTTGATATATTGGTGGGTGCGGGCATATCTGTGATAGCCATGATCTTAAGAGGGTCAATTTCAATGCCATGTAAAGAAACTATAACCCCTAATAATTTATCGAACTTAACTCCGAATATGCATTTAGCTGGATTTAGTTGGATAAGATATTCCCTTAACCGATCAAATACTTTTCTTAAGTCATTTAAATGATCTTCTTTGATGGAATGAGCTATGATATCATCTACATAATCATGTAGGATATCATGCATCATATCGTGAAATATATAAGTCATAGCTCATTGATAGGTTGCACCTGCATTCTTTAATCCAAATGGCATCACTTTCCAACAAAAGGTTCCCCAAGGGGTAATAAATGTTGTTTTGGCCTAATCTTCAGGAGCTATCCTGATCTAATTATAACTGAAAAATCCATCCATTAAGGATATCATTCCACTTCCAGTAGTAAAGTCAATGATCTGATCCATGTTGGGAAGAGGAAAATTGTCTTTAGGGCATGCAGCATTAATGTATCTAAAATCGGTGCAAACCCTAACTTTAGTGGCTTCTTTCTTAGTTACTGGAACTACATTAGAGATCCATTCGGCATAATCAATGGCTTGTATAAAAATGACTTTCAACAGTTTTTCTAGTTCTCCTTTGACTAGTAAGGCCACTTTAGGATGCATTTTTTTGAGTTTCTATTTAATAGGTTTAGCATCTGGATGGACTACTAGATGATGCATAACTACAGAAGGGTCCAAACCTGGCATGTCTTCATATGTCCAAGCAAAGACATCTTCATAGTCTTTAAGAAATTAAATGTATTTATCTTGTTTTCTTGACTCAATTCTGATCCAATATTAAATATGTGAGGGTTATGTTCGGTTCCAATGTTAATATTTATAACGTTTTCAACTTCCATATGTAAATATCTCTAAAAATTAGGTGGGGTGGATGAAACACCTAATTCTTGTAATTATTCCAAGGTTAACTTGGATAATTCATCTTGAGGAGTCGAGGCCTCAAGCTGTGCTATACTAGGTAGAGAGCCATCAAAATAAAATTTGTTGTGTAACAATTCATCAACGAACATATCATGGAAGATATCCCCTTCCAACTCGTCGTCGAATTCGACAATCATTTTAGGGTAGGCTATGGATAGCATATTGCAGGTAAAGGAATTATTCTTTGGACACAAAGAATCTTGTTTATCTAGATGATATTGATAACATACGAGATGGTCATCATCCTCAAATGGAAAGGGCTGACTTTTACTAGAAAATAGGCCCACACCACAGCGGGCAGGCCACGGTTCTACCTCAAAAGGTTCTTTCATACCATTTTGGAAAGGTCCCAAACCTTTCCTTTTATATCCCAATTTAAGCATTATGGGTTTAGCTTTAATATAATCATTAGCAAAATAGCATCTAGCATATCCATCACAATGTGTCTTAATGTTTTTGGGTATTCTTCCCCAGTCATATCCTTTATAAATAAAAACACAACTCTCGACTTGGTAGATACTTCCCATAGGCTGTGGGAGGCCCAAGGTACGAGGAGATGGTGGAAGTTTATTTAAAAGGAGGAAAGTTTGCATGGCAATGTTGGCTTCCTCAGATATAAGAATTGTAGATAAATCGGGTAAGAGCTCATCAATAAGAGCATAAGAGGTAGAAGGAACATTTCCTACATCGTCGGGTGTAGAAAGGATGCATGTAGTGGATGTAGATGTCATAGGGATATTGATGGATGAGTCTATAGGTATGGAAGATATAGGAGTAAAACAGGAAGCATTGGTTGTAGGTTTAGGATCTTTTCAAGGTCCTAATGTGGTTTGTTTAGAATATGGTCGAGCTATATGTATAGGTGTAGTTGAAAGAGTAGATGATGTTATGGGTGTGTGTTTCACACATTTGGATGGATGATAAGAATTAGGATGTGTGGATGACAGGGCAGGGCAAAATTACACTCCAATAGGTTCTGCCAAAGTGCACATATCAAAGGGTCTAGGATCACCATGAATGATAACCAAATGGTTTTTAAATTTGAATTTAACACGCTGATGTAAAGTGGATGGAACCACTCTCATCGCATTGATCCAAGGGCAACCCAAAAGTATATTGTATGATGCAGGGCAATGTAAACGGTCGTATCTAAGGTTCTAGGACCAAATTGCAAGGGTATAGTAATGACTCCACATGTTTCTTATGTCTCGTAATTGAAGGCTTTTATAATCATATCAGTTATTTTCATTTCATCACTTCTAAACCCAAATAGTTGGTAGAATTCAAAAGTGCATATGTTTAAATATGAACTATTATCAATCAAGACTCGTTTAACAGCTACATCTCCAATTAAAGCAATAATATATAAGGGGTTATCCTTATGTAAACTATGTTGTGGGATATCTTTATCTCGAAAGTCAATACAATCGACTTCTCGAGTGATGATAGTATTGGCCATGGCTTCAGGTTGAATGTTTTGTGGTACCATCATTTGGCTTAATGTAAGCATTAATTCATCCCTATGGGTAGGAGAGGATCTTAACAGGTCCAAAATGGAAATTCTAGCTGTGGTATTGGATAATTGTTCATTAATATTGTAAGGAGGTTTAGGTTGGACATTAGGTGCATAATTCCATTTATTGGGATTCTTCAAAACAAATGGGGCTGATCCATCATTCTGAGTTTGATCCTGTTGAGAGGTTTGAGCCTGTTTTCTAGTAACGGATCTGATGGTTCCTACAATGTTATTTTGCAAGTGATGAATAGGTCTTGTTCTAGCGTTTATGGCTTGTTCATTAGAAACTATTTGGTGATAAGATGGTCTAGTAGTGACTCTTCGAGGAAATGGTTCTTCTAGAACCATAGAACTGGTAATAGGTTGAATAGGATCCGATTCATCTTCAGAACTATTCAATTGATTCGAGGTGATTTCCATGTCACTTTCAGTCTCATATTTAGTGTCACTAAGATCAAGTGTCCAAATATTATGTAGAGGTCTAGTCGTAACTATGGATAAAGTTGTGTCAAATATTTGAGGATCATGATCAGGTAATTGTCTGCTAATAGTCCCTACACATCGGGTAGGAGGAGGAACATTGTGATGCTCAATTTGATTGGCCACCTCTTTACCATGTTTTGGTAAAGGATGTTGAAATATGTCCAATGATTGATTGGCATTCTGATTTTGATTTTGGGGAATGCTCTTCTGAGCGCTATTAGAAGGATTTTTTTGAGGTTGGAAAGCTTGCACCTCCATCTCATTATTATCAATCAAATCTTGTATTTTATGTTTTAATCTTTTACAAGAGTTGGTAGCATGTCTAGGTCCTCTATGAAAATCACAATGTAAGTCAGCTCTGTATCCGGGTATGGTTGGATTAGGTTCCCAGATGGCTGGTAATTGGATCAAACCTCATGCTAATAATTGTGGGAGAATGGTTGATAAATTTTGATTTAACGTAGTAAATTATTGGGGTGGTTTATCAGGAGGTTTCAATATAAAATTTTATATTGTTTTTGCAGTATTAACATTAGCAATGTTTCTGCTATCAGTGACTCCGTCACCCACAACTTGTTTATTTTTATATTGATTTTTGGATGTTTTCTCATCATCTTTCCTTTTGAGCTGACCTCTTCTAATGAGAGCATCTTCCACCCTTTGAGCTAAGTCTATAGCTTGATCGAAGGTGGTCAAGGTAGCAGTTGATAATTCATAGGATAGTTGTTCTTGTAAATTATTGATAAAAATATCCAACATCTCCTGATAAGGTAACACAAAGTGTAAATTTGCTATCAACTGTCTCCATCAAGCTAAGAAGTCAGCAAAACACTCATCTTTGTCTTGTCTTAGGTTGTACAAATATTTAATGGTTACATGCCTTTCGATATAGGCACTAAATTGATGCACAAAAGACTCAGCGGTCTCTTCAAAATTTCTCAAAGAATGAGTAGGTAATTGATAATACCATTCTAATGCCATCCCCCCTAAGATTTTTGGGAACATTTTTAGTAATAGCAAATCATCATGTGATATGTCATGACATGCTATCCTAAACATACGAAGATGCTTTATGGGATCTTCAGTTCCATTATATATAGGTAGGACAGGCATAGGAAAGTGTTTGGGATATGGTTGTGCTACAACTATAGGATCTAGAGGTTGACTACACATCTCTCAATAATTGTACGAGGGACGATAAGGATCTATCTGGTCCATGCAAGAGACTAACTGTTTCACCATGGCTTCCAAATTACCATTTTTTCCACCATATTGGTTTGGTGGCATAGGAGTATGAGATTTGTGACCATAGGAAGACGGGACATAAGGATTAGATGCTATATTGCTATTATGCAAATGGTTGGTAGGAAGAGTATTGTGAAGAAGATTTGTTGTAGCATTATGTTGTATCCCAGATTGTTGGAAATTGGTATTTGGTTTTGTTTTAAGCTTTGGTTGATTTGAGGTATATTGATCAATAGCTTGACGAAATAAAGTAGTGAATGAAGGTTTCTTTTATGTGGGGATAACCTTTGGCTTGGTAACAGGCACTCTAGGTCTTTGGGTGGCCTATTGTTGTTGCATGTTTTGGATTATATCATCCATGTCCAAATTGGATGATCCAGCTTGATCACTCTCTTGATCAACAAAGGACAAAGGATTAGTGTGTGTGTGGTATATGTCTTCTAGGGTTGCTTGAGTATCACTAATTTGATCTTTATCCATATGAACTGCTCTATTAAGGGTGCCAATATTATTATTGAGAAATTTCCAAAAATGGTCCATGTTCTCAAAAGTAACAGCTCCGTTTGGAGTTATTTTAGGAGATGAGGATCCTTCCTCTATATAATTTTCTTTTTGTTCATTTGCACCCACAAATTCTTCTTCTTGTTGGTTTAAGGTTACTTCTTCCTGAATTGGGTCTTCAGGAAGAACATCTGGGTTATTTTCTGGTTTTCTTAACCAATCTTCTTCTACTTCAATTTGTTTTCCATTCCTGAGGCTAGTCATTGTGTCTAAATTTAGGTTTTAGCAAATATATATTAATATATTTGCAACAGATCTTGGGAGGTATATATTTTAATTATATACCTACTATAATACTTAAAAGAAAATGTTTTGATTTTTTTCTTTTATAATTTTATTTTGTTTTTGTTTTTTGTTTTTTTTTTTTTTTTATGCTTATAAAGACAATAAACAACACACTAAATACAAGAAATAACAATAATAAAATAATAACTTAGTTTTCTATAAATAGTTTATAGATGTCATTGATAGGATCAAGTTCATCAGGACTCATAAAGTGCTCCTCTTCAAATTGGAAATTGTTTTTCAAGAAGTCAACAAAGTGTGCTATGGTGATATTATCTGTTTCAGATTCTGTTTTGTAAAAATAAATCTCATGGCAATATTCTCGATATAACATAGCTCTGGGAACTCTATTCCATATTTGTCTATCTGTAAGAATGACCTCTTGGTCCTCTATACGAGATATAAATTTATGTACTACAACTGCATTCTCAAGGTATTCCTCAAAGGTATACAACTCAGAAGACACAAGGGCTCTTTTATCTGCTAACCACCTATGGCAAGCTCTCTGAAGTTCATGATACAAAATCACTTGATCGGGATCCAGGATTCTATCTAGGACAAACCTCTTGATTTGCCTAAGTTCGGTTGCTCTAGATGAAATGAGATCTAATCTCCTATTAAGTTCGTCCCACAAAGGTTGAACCCTATTTGTTTGAGGTACTCTAAGCACAGAAGTAATATCTATAGCTGCTAATTGATTTTCAACATTAATGGTGACAACTCGTCTTTTATTATAGTCTACCATCTAAATGTGACATGCAAATTTTCTTAAGTCTAAATGCATTTATGTTTTGGCTTTTATTATTTTTATTTTCAAAAAGGTTTTTGTTTTCAAAAGGTTTATGTTTCACGTCGGGTTCACCAAAATGTATCGCTCCAATTTTTTTGCACCCTTACCTTCAGGCTATAGGATCCATGCCCGGAAGGGGGATGTGAAAAGGATGGGACAATACCTCGGACTGAGAGGCCTTTTGAAGGTCCCGCCTCTCGAGGGAGGTGTATAAGGGTGAATTTTCGATGGATGGTGGGTTCACTAGGAAAATTTTGGATGGCAGTTTCCATGCCTAGGTTGATAGTGTGTTTGATGGGTTCATTTTTATCCTTGATCATTCAACTCCTAGGTTTGGCCGATATGAATCTAAACTATTCAATATGCCAATGCAGATTTAAATGAATATAGAAAACAAAAATGGATGCAAATGACAAAGAATATGCTAACTAGAAGATGTCATACCTGATTTCGGATGTCTGATGGAGATTCTGAGTCTTGTAGCAGTTTAGATCATCTCAGTTTTTACATAATCATCTAATATTTCTTAGGATCATCTCAAATAACAATAGGTCATCTGAAATCAAACAGAATCATCTGAAATCTGACGAATTCGTCAAACGAATTCATCAAAAACCTGCAATCACAAAAACAGACACAAAATACCAAATATGCAAATGTAGAAGCAAGGGATAATGGTAGAAATAACAGCAAACATGCCTAAATAATAGTGTCTAATAAAAAATGAGGAAATGCAGTAAATTTAATGATTGATTTTACCTTTATCATGCAATTATGCTAAATGAGGTGAACTCCAAGATGCATAAAACATAATAACCTAAAACAGTGCAGAGATATGTTATGAAAAATGCAAAAAAGCTTAAGAAAATGCAAACTCTAAACTCGGACTGCCCTCAATCTGGACTACAGTCAAAATCACCTCCAATCTTATGAAATCGTCCGAAATCATCCGAGATTTTCTGCGATGATCCAAGCTAGCTTTGACTGAAAAACAGTAGAATTCCTGCAATAAAAAATGCAAAATACCAAATGCAAGCAATAATTAGGTAGGGAGGCAGGGGAGACCGAGGGATAAACTAGAAAAATCCTAGTTTATATAGGATTAGAAAGATGTTTGGGAGGTTGGGGATCATCCCAATCTAGGATATCTCCAACAGGGAAATCTCCAACTGTGCAGACACGCTTCTACCCGAGTTGGAGAGGCTGTTGAAACAGAAGCTAATTATGAAAATTTGATTTTGGGATGAAATCATCTGGACGTTCTGTTCTAGATGAATTCATCAAATCGGAGACGATTTCATCTAATTTGAGAATATATCATCCAATGGTAAAAACAAATCCTAAATATGGCACGAAAAACGAGGGAAGCGGGTAAAAGGCGGTTTAACGGGCAGTTTGGGGTTGAAATTCAAATTTTAATATTTTATCTGTTTACTAAGGTTTTAATCGTGCCAATTTTATGGTGCTACAGGACTTATTGTTTTAATGCCTAACATTGTTGGTGCTATGAATATGCAAGAATATAATGTAAAATCCATTACATTTTATGATTATGGTGCTACGAAGTTTTATGGTTTTTTAGGGCTAACCATGCTTGTAGGTGGACAATATCAAACTATATGAAATACCAAGAAAACTACAACTTTAATATTTAACTTTCAAATAGGGTTACAAGTGTGGCCCTTTTATAAAATATGCCTTTGAAGGCTATAAAATGGGTCTTCTACAAGGGAATCCCTCTTCTAATGAAATGGCAAGCTGCAAAGATATATTCTTTACATCTCTCAAGGGGTAATGGGCTTCTTGCTTGTGTGCCACTATTAGCTATGTTGGTCCTATAAACCTACATAACCCTACAAAAACTTGTTAGATAATTTGGGGACCTATCTTGATCAAATCTCATATTGACAAAGACAAAAGACTCAAAATCTAAACTAATGCATAATTCAAGTGTTATCAAAATTATTGTAATTACAATGATACTTATCTATCTAAAGGTTTTTGTAGCCTTGCTTTTGGAGGTCCTTTCTACATTGATAAACCTTTCAAGCTTATTTGCAATATAAAAGAGTGCAAAAGGATGGATTTATACGATGATGGATGGAGGTTGAAAACAAAATTGGTGTTGCTTTTAGTGTAGTCTAGATGGATTTTGATAGATTCTGGGTATGTGAATGAGTCATTGATGAATATAGAGGAAATGGCCCTCTATTTATATAATTTTGAGAGGTTAGGGGGTTCTAAGGTGTTCTATGAGGTTTCCATTGTGAGGTATCCCCTGTGAGGTGTCCCCTAAGGTGGCTTGTGAGGTGTCCCCTATGACGTGTCCTCTATGAGGTGTACCTTAAGGTGTCCTCTAAGGTATCATGGGTACCATACCTTCTAAGTACTTTTTAGTGATATAATCCCTCACCTATCCATATGCCATAAATGAGGATGGAGATGTAAAATGGAGTATGATCCCAACTATGGTGAGGTTAACCTTGTATTAAGGGTTGACTTGGGGTGAGGTGGAAGGTGACTCACCCTTGTCCATGCCTTAAAAGCCTAAAATTTCTCCAAGGTTATAAATGCACATGGGGATATGTGTGGAGCAAGGGTTAATTTTAACCCTGATTAGGTTGACCCTAGGTTAGAGGTGTGAGGTGGGGGCTAGTCTAGTCAAAGAGTAGACTAGGCAAGGTGGTAGGTTTAAAGTAATCATGATTGCAATGATTAATCAAATGCTTAGCCATAAAGTGCATTTTGACCATAAAGTGACTTTTGACCAAGGTAAATATTTACCAAGGTTAAGTCGTGATGGTGGTCGCATGAGGACCCAAGGTTAGGTGTAGGAAAGATCTTAAGTGGCCCAAAGGGGGCTTATGAATAGTGAATGAATAGTTATTTTAATAAATAAATATTTTTTTGGGCTAATATATGTAAAATTTATATGTTTTGCAAATTGATCAGTCATGAAGATGGGGAAAGTGGTAATGTGCAACTTTTGGATGTCTATATTTGTTCCTTTGTGTACTACATTGTGTGAAAACATGGTGTAGTGCCAAAAATGTATGATACCAAATGATGTTTTGGTTTTGAAGAAGAAGAATTTGATGATTGATGATTGTGGATTATGATGGCCTTTATCATGCCATGATGATTGTTGAGAGAGTAAATTAATATTGCCTCACTATCTTGATCGATGTGATATACCCCAATTTTGGAAGGAGCGAATATCTTTGAAACTTTACCTTTGATAAATTTTTGAGCTTGATTTGATTTTTTAATTCGGTCAACCCTTGGTAGGGTTTTATCAGGTGCTTCATTCATGAGTGGTCTTACAACTTGCCACTCCAGAGAAGGAAATCCATGATTAACCAATAGACTCAAGCATTGGGCTTATCAAATGTTCATCTAAATTGGAGTTTTATTGAGAAGATAAATTTTGTTTTTGTTTTCCCCAATAAAGGAGGGCTTGATATAATCTTTGGCAAAGGTTCTCAGAAAAACACAATTTTTTATATTTAGTGTTTGAATATTAATCACATACAATGTGAATTTATTGTTTGATGTTTAACCCCACTGTGATCGCCAAATAAAATACCAAGAAAACTACAACTTTAAAATTTAATTTTAAAATGGGGTTACAAGTGTGGCCCTTTTATAAAATATGCCTTTGAAGGCTACAAAATTGATCTTCCACAATGGAATCCCTCTTCTAATAAAATGGCAAGCGACAAAAATGTCTTCTTGTATCCCTCAAGGGGGAGTGGGCTTCTTGATCATGTGCCTCTTAACTACGTGGATCCTATAAACCTGCATAACCATATAAAAACTTGTTAGAGTGTTTGGGGACCTATCTTGATCAGATCCCATATTAACAAAGATAAAAGACTTAAAATCTAAACTAATGTATAATTGAAGTGTTATCAAAATTATTGTAATTACATTGATACTTATCTATCTGAAGGGTTTTGTAGCCTTTTTCTTGCTTCTAGAGCTCCTTTACACATTGATAAAACTTTCAAGCCTACTTGCAATACAAAAGAGTGCAAAAGTATGGATTTATATGGTGATGGATGGAGGTTGAAAATATTTCTTGTAGTGTAGTCTAGATGGATTTTGACAGATTTTGGGCATGTGAACGATTCATTGATGAAGATAGAAGAAATGACCCTCTATTTATAGAATTTGTAGAGGTTAGGGGGGTGTCTAAGGTACCCCATGAGGTATTCCTTGTGAGGTTTCCACTATGAGGTGTCCCCTATGAGGTTTTACTTAAGGTGACTTATGAGGTGCCCCATGTGAGGTGTCCCTTAAGGTGTCCTCTAAGGTGGTATGGGTACCATGCCTCCTAAGTACTTTTGGGTGAGAGAATATCTCACCCATACATATGCCATAAATGAGGATGGAGATGTGGAATGGAGTATGGGTTAAATCCCAATTATGGTGAGGTTAACCTTGTATTAAGGGTTGACTTGGGGTGAGGTGGAAGGTGACTCACCCTTGCCCATGCCTTAAAAGCCTAAAAGTTCTCCAAGGTTATAAATGCACATGGGGAGATGTGTGGAGCAAGGGTTAATGTTAACCATGATTAGGTTGGCCCTAGGTTAGATGGGTGAGGTGGAGTCTATCCTAGTCAAAGAGTAGAATAGGTGAGGTGGCAGGATTAGACTAATCATGATTGCATTGATTAATCAAATGCTTAGCCATAAAGTGCATTTTGACCATAAAGTGACTTTTGACCAGGGTAGAGATTTACCAAGGTTAAGTCATGATGGTGGTCGCATGAGGACCCAAGGTTAGACATAGAAAAGCGCTTAAGTGGCCCAAAATGGGCTTATGAATAGTGCATGAATAGTGATTTTAATAAATAAATAGTGTTTTGGTCTAATTTATGTAAATTTTGTGTATTTTACAAATTGATCAGCCAGAAAGATGGGAAAAGCGGGCAATGTGTGACTTTTAGGTGTTTGCACTATCAATTTGATAATAGCATTGATTTTTCTTTTAATCTGATCAACAAAGGAGCTGAGTAATAACATTTCCTAATATGGTTTTTAATTAAATTAACTAACTATTATAGTAGCAGGCTAACAATTTAATATCCACCTAAATTATGCTTTTAAATTGTTTAGAAAATAAAATGTTTAAATTATCCTATGAATATAATGGTTGAATTAAAATGACTAACCATTACATCATTAAGCTCATGATTTAATATTTATCTTGGTATTAAATCAATTTTCTAAGGAATAGCTTGGTATTTTTTAAATGCATATAATGGTTATGATCAAAGTAACTAACCATTGTGATATTAAGCTAGCAATGTAATATTTGATTTAATATCATTTTTAAATTGTTTAACAAGAATTGATTAATATTTGTTTTAAGCCTATGATGGTTGCATTTAATATGGCCTGGAGCATGAATTGTTTAATAATTATTGTACACATAAAATATGATTCTAAGGTTTCAACAATAGAAGAAATAATGGATATCAACAAGCTAATAATGGAATAATTACAAGGAACTCTCACAGCTTATGAGATGAGGGTAAGTAAGCATCAGGTTCCAATAAAAGAGATTGCATTCAAGTCTTCAAAAAAAAATAAAGGGAAAGTTCCACAAACCAAATAGAGTTGTAGATAATGATGAGGAAGCTAACTTCATCAAAAGTAATAAAGACTCAGGGAATTTCATGGATATAAGGAAAGTCAGATGTTACAAGTGTGGTGATCTTGGTCACTATGCATATAAGTGTCCACATGAATAAAAAAATGATGATGAAAAATAGGGTCATAGAAGAAAAAAATATGGAAAGCATAAGCATGACAAAGATGACAGATACAAGCAAAACAGGTATGAGAAGAAGAAAATTTTTTGTAAGGCAAAGAAATCCTACTACATTGTAGAAGTAAGTAATAGCTCATATCATAGTGATAGAGACAAATTAGATGATGAAAATGAAGAACATCTATTCCTAGGAATAGAAGGTGAAATATAACAGTGCTTTGTGTGTGGTCAAAGAGATCACAGATCAGGATATTACAATGGTTTCAGTGATAGTGAAGATGAGATGATACATCAAGGAAATAAGCATGGTCAAAGAAATCTTGAGATTTTGTTTGCTATAGAAGATTTTAATAGTATCACTGACAATGAAGGTAAAGAAGTCTAACTTTTGGTAATATAAAAAGAAGATGATGAGCCAAGAAAACAAAAATGAGAAGTCAAAATGCTAAAAGAAGAATACAGGAATCTTGAAAACAATATTCGAATAGATGTCAAAATCAGATAAGAACGACTACAAACAATCAATAATCTCAGAGAAGAGCTTAAAAATGCAAAAAGAATAGAAGAAATGATGAATTAATAACTAAGGGTAATAACGGCAAGACATGACACATTAGATGAAAAGGTTCAAAAAGGAGTGAAAACTTATTATAAAGTTGTATTCTATTTTCAAGAAAATTCACACTCAAAAGGAAATGAAGTTCTAAAATATGAAAGCAAGGAGGCATCTAAGTTTTATGAAGAAAGTTCCAAAGTTCATATGGCTCCAAATATTCGGTTTGGTTCTTGTTTTGATATAGGTGAATCGAGTTCAAAAGGAAAATAAATACTTGAAGAGGAAATCAAGGAAGAAACTAAGGAAGAGGATTTAGATCCTACAAAGAAAGTTCAAGAATGCAATGCACAATTTGAAGATGATCATAGGAATAATGGTCAAGAAAGGTATGAGGAACCAAGGCATGGAAAAAGGGCTTTTCAAGGACATTTTTTTTCTTGCAATGGATTTGGACACAGGGATATACACTGCAGGGTCTATGGATAAAAGAAGTTTGATTTTGCTAGAAGGAACATCAAAGAAAGAAGGTATGGTTTTCAGGGACATTGCTTCTCATGTAAAAATATTGTTCATAGAGCTTCTTAGTGTAAAGGAAATGAGCAACATGGGTTTTTTTTTAGAGCTACACAATTTAGAAGTCATGGTCATAATGGTCATGAAAATAGAACTTCACAATACAGGTATGGAAATTATTTCAAGAAATATTTTAGGATATGGGCACCATCCAAAGGCTACAATATCAAGTGTTTTAATTGTAATATATTGCAAAATGGTGTAGGACTCAATTCCAAACAATTTCAAGGCGAGAAGGTCAAACAGGTTCAAGGCAAGAAGGTAAAATAGGTTCAATGAAAGAAGATCAAGAGAAGGATATCAAAAAAACATGGAAGGAATTTGATAGAGGAAATAAATAATGTAATATGGGAGTAAAAGTAATTCTACCCCAAAATGAATCACCTCAAGAGAGAAGGTGGTGAGGGGGCTATGCTTAAGAGTCATATCTTTTAGCCCCATAGGTGTCCCTTTTTCCATTTATGTCAAAGGTGGAGAGATTTGAGTAAGGGGGAGAGCATTGAGTTAGGGGGAGCAGCCTCCAAAGAGAGCATTAAGTTAGGAGGAGTAGCCTCCATAGAGAGTATTGAGTCAGGGGAAGCAACTTTGATTCTCAGAGATGGTTTTTGCAATGATTGTGGTTTTTGCATGAGAGGTGTTGCCATCAATGAAAAAGTGGGAGATTTTTGGAAATTTGAGTTATTTTATGTTTTCATTGATGTCACATGGATCACATTGAGTTCTGGTGGCCAAATGATATTTTGGAAAGCATGGATAAATACAAGGTTTTTGTGAAAACCAAGGTAGGAAAAATAAAATGTTTTGTTTAAAACCATGGATGGCAGATTTGAATTGGATTTTTTTTAAAACCCAATTTGGCCTTTCGTTTCATTGAAAAAGGTGCCTCGGTGATGAAGATATTAAATTTTTAATATTTAGTTTAAATTTTAATTATTTAAAATTTAAATTTAAA
The DNA here is from genome assembly GCA_028583015.1 of Wollemia nobilis. Taxonomy (NCBI): domain Eukaryota; kingdom Viridiplantae; phylum Streptophyta; class Pinopsida; order Araucariales; family Araucariaceae; genus Wollemia; species Wollemia nobilis. The sequence continues at coordinate 132,586 of JAQPPZ010000128.1, read as the reverse complement.
TATGCAAGATTTCCGATGACATCATCGAAAATAATAAGGATACTATATAAAGGAGATACCTAAGGTTCATAAACGAAGGCTTTCTCATGGTTAATAATTTTTGGCTAAGCATCCGAATTGAGCTCGTGCGAAAATATTTTAGAAAGCAGAAGCAACGAATAAATGAAGGTTGGCAAAAGTCCAAAGTCATCATGGGTAGAGTGGAACATTGGAAATTGGCTTTTGGCTAAGGCGTGTGGCAGCACAAATGTCAAGATTTTGAATCCCCTTGACTACGTTCAGAAGGCATTGGAAGAAAAGTATTTGAAGCACTTTTAAATTATGGAAAGGGAGGAAAGGTTTTTAAGGTATGTTGTGCCTTTCCCTTTTGAACAAGCGACTAGCTCGTGTGGCAACCTTAGTCATGGCTATGGCACTCATGGTGTGGGAAAGTCAGGGTTTCGAATCCCCTTGAGGAGGTAAATATGTTTTTGCTCTAATTAATTCTATTAAGCCCTAAGTTGGAGTTATAATGTGGTTAGGAATATTTAAAGTTTTAGTTAAACTTTGTTTTTATAAGGGTTGTGATTATTATTTCAAAGGTGGATGAGTTTTTGATTTAATTTTATGTTCATGAAATTGAGAATTAATATTTAGAAGAAATAACGAGTTGTTATAAAATAATTTCTGAGAGGTTTATTGATTATTATTTTTTATAAGGGTTTTTATTAAAAGGACTTTGGTGGATGTGTTTATTAAGATCGAGTAAAAAGGTGTAAATTGAGTTATGCTTTATCTTGTGATTATTATTTGAAGTCCAGTAACCCTTATTGAGATTGGGAAGGAAAGTTATGTTTAGTGTGGTAAATTTTGTGGACAACTTCTTGGCATCAAAAAAAGGTATGGGCACATTCTCCTATTGAATGGTTATGGTAGTTGATTTCTGAAATATCATTGGAGTGAAAAGGATTGACTGTGGTTTCCTTTTCAAAAGTGGTTGGTTGAATGCTTCAAGGTTTTCTAGTTTGAGAGTTGTGTTTAAACCTTTTTTTATAAGCATAGTTGTTGAAGCCCATTGGTTATGTAAAGAACTTGAAAAGAACATAAGTATCATTGTTATCTGAGATTTGTGGTTGAGCATTTTTGGAAACATTTGAGTTGGTTGATACATGCTTGGACTAGGGTTTTGTGAAAAAGAGTTATCCCTTATCCCTTGTGGTGATTGGTTGAGTTGATTTGATTGAGCCTAGTCAAGTTATTGTGTGAGGTTATTGTTCAAGTCCCATGAAATAAACTATTCTATAATTCTGATTTGATTTGAGATTGAGCTTAGAACATATTGAGTCTCTAACAATTATCGTTATGCTTCTATGAGTTGAATTGAGTTGAGATTGATTTGAGTTGAGTTGAGTTGAGATCATTGTGGATCATTGTTATCATCCATTGTAGAGTGCATTGTCATTCATTGTTGAGTTCATCTTTGAGCCTTGCCTTCATAGATTTGTGGATGATATTTAAGTACTACTTGAGCATGATTGATTGAGCCTTTGAGAAGGTCTTTGGGATAGATTTTTGGACAAATTTGTGGTATTTTGTGAATGATTGATTGAGCCTTTGAGAAGGCTTTGTGGATATTTGTGGAAATATTTGGGATAGATTTTTATGAGGTTTTGAGTGAGCCTATTGAGCAGAGTTGAGCAAGTTCTTGGTGATATTTCTAGAGAAATTTTGGAAAAGTTCTTAGTGAACTTGTTGGAGCATATTTGAGAAAGTTCTTGGTGAGATTGCTAGAGTAGATTTGTACAAATTCTTAGTGATATTGTTGGAGCAGAATTGAGCATGTTCTGGTGATCTTGCTAGAGTAGATTTGGACAAGTTCTTAGTGAGCTTGTTGGAGCAGATTTGAGCAAGTTCTGTGTGAGCTTGTTGAGTAGATCAAATAAATATGGACAAGTTCTATGTGAGCTGGTTGAGCAGTTTTGGACAAGTTATGTGTGAGCTTGTTATGCATATTTGGACAAGTTCTGTGTGAGATTGTTATTGCCTAGCTTTAAGCATATAAAAAAAAAATGGACAAGTTCTGTGTGAGCTTGTTGAACAGTTTTGGACAAGTTCTGTGTGAGCTTGTTGAACAGTTTTGGACAAGTTCTGTGTGAGCTTGTTATGCAGTTTTGGACAAGTTCTATGTGAGCTTGTTATGCAGATTTGGACAAGTTTTGTGTGATCTTTTTATTGCATGGCTTTGAGCAGATCAAAGAAATCATTGTATTGGATAAGGATCCTTATTTCTGTGTGAAATATTATAAGGATATTATCTTGTGGAGTACCCCACATTTGGGGAACCACGTTAAATCTTGTGTCTCAATTATGTATGGTGACTTGTGCTCTTGCTTACTATTTATATCTGAGTTATTAATGCACACTGCTATATTTAGTTATTGCAATTAAGGACATTAATTGATATTGGTTTGGAAAGAAAGTAAAAAGTGATCTTATACTGTTCAACCCCCCTCTCAGTATAAGCTTGTGTTCTTCAGATTATTCTCCCTTTAATTATCGACCACCACTCAATGGTCAAGGCACCATGGAAAGGAGGGTCATCTTACACTAGTTAGAGGAATTACTTTAGGTACACATGGTTCACAATGGCTCTTTTTGCCTTGATCCAGTTGACTTATTGACCAGCGATGACTTGTCTATACCCTACAACTTGTCCTAGTATGCTTGGATGGTTTTTTTGATCCTTCAGTTGTGTTTGGTTGTTGTGCTTAGTTGATCAGGGGCAATAAGCTTGGTAACCCACATTTTATTTAATGGGTATATCGATCAATCAAAGAATGGTTTTGACTTAAAATTATGAATAACCCTTTTGTCTTGATTAAAATACTAAATTGAAAAGAGAGGTTTAATGATTGAGAGAATGACCCCCTAGTTTAAATGAAGAAAGGGTTTATGGCTTTTTTATTAAGTAAAAGGGTGACATTTAATTATTTTATTAAGAATGGTTAAAGGTGATTTCAATTGGGTTAAATAAGTTAGAAATATATTAGTGGATAATATATTTCATTTGGATAATTTGAATGAGAAATATATTAGTGAATAATATATTTCATTTGGATAATTTGAATGAGAAATATATTAGTGGATATTATATTTCAATTTTAATGGAGTGGACTTGAAATATAATAGTGGATATTATGTTTCATTTTAATGGAATGGACTTGAAATATAATAGTGGATATTATATTTCATTTTAATGGAATGGACTTGAAATATAATAGTGGATATTATATTTCATTTTAATGAAATGGATTTGAAATATAGTAGTAGATATTATGTTTCATTTTAATGGAGTGGACTTGAAATATGTTTTTTATTTTTTTAACAAGGTGGAATCGATATCCATCACAAATCTGGGTAGGCTATCTAGCTTTTATGGCCGCCATAGTATTATGCACTATCCACCTCGAAAGCTGCCACATAGGTCTTCGTATAGTCCGCCCCTATAACTGCCATGCCACAATCATTTTAAAACTTTTACACTACTGAAAGCACAAGGAAAGGGACAAGCGTTCAGTCCGACGAGGCCCCAGATTTTAACCTTGGACCTCTGCCCCCTTGGACTTAAAATATGTTAGTGGATAATGTATTCCATTTGGATAATGAATTTCATTTAGATTAAATGAGTTAGAAATATGTTAGTGGATAATGTATTTCATTTGGTAAAAAGAGTTTGAAATATATTAATGGATAATATATTTCATTTACTAGAAATATATAGCGGATAATATATTTCATTTGTTAGAAATATATTAGTAGATAATATGTTTCATTTTATAGAAATATATTAGTGGATAGTATATTTCATTTGGATAATTGGATTGAGAAATATATTAGTGGATAGTATATTTCACTTGGTTACTTAAAATGAGAAATATATTAGTGGATAGTATATTTCATTTGATTATTTTGAATGAGAAATATATGATAGATAATGACTCGTGTTAGATATATTAGGACTTGAAATATATAGACAAAATGTTTCATTTCATATGGGTTGGACTTGAAATATATGATAAAAAATATATTTCATTTTGGATAGTTTGGTGGAATTAATGTGGAATTCATTCAATATAATTATGGGGATTCCCTAAACGGTTTTATAATGTATTAAAAAATGTGAATTAATGGATTAGTTCACAGTGTGGGCATAAGGATTATGGGATCCTTATGAGCTGATAATTGTAATAATGCATTGGAAAAAGAGGATAAAGAGATTCCTAGAATGATTTTATTGGAATCATTGATAATAAATGAAAAGGATATATTTTAAGGTTGGGTTTTTCCCATAAGGATTTCCCAGGATATATGATGTGTTATATGTGTGTGTATTATCTTCATATTTTAATATTGCTTTCAATTAATCTTGGGTGGATGGAAAATGGCACTTAATATTGTTAATCTAATGGATTATAAGCATAAATAGAGTGAGAGAGTAGACTAAAGGATTTTGGGATATCCTGGTGGAGAACAGATCTTGCGTAATACAGAAAACCAGAAAAACAAGAGCCCAAAATTTGTATTCAATACTTCGGAATAATTTTACAAGAATATATAGCCAAACTGCCGTTTGCCAAGTCCCTCTCATTACAATCCATGGGTTTTTATCGAGGTCCCGATCCTCTATGCTGTCAAACTTCCCACGATCTACAATTGCCACCTAGGACAATTTTGGAAAGTTGCATTCATGAGACTCCAGGTGAGGTGCGCGACTGGCTGCCATATCCAATGGAATCTTCTTCTCGATCTGCTACTTGTTGTTAGTTGCTTTAAACACGTCTTCTAGATATCCTGCGCGAGTGGCCAACATGCCCATTGAAATCCTTCTTTGGAACTGCTACTTCACTGTTGCTAACTTGCCATGCACGAAGGGCCGCCTTTAAAAAAGTTGGGAGTGCATGTTTTCCTATTTGGTCGCGATATCGCGACATGTCATGATATCGTGACCATTTCCTTCCTACGCTTTCTCTCTCTTGCTCTTGTCGCGATATCGCGACATCTCCTCCGTCAAGCCTTCTTTCTTCGTTTTGGTCGTGATATCACGACCTATCACGATATCGCACCATTTTTGTCTGTCGACGTCTGTTCTCCTGCCTTGGTTGTGAAATCGTGACATGTCACGATTTCATGACCATTTGTCTTCTGCTCCTTGCCTTCCCTGCTTTGGTCGTGATTTCGCAACGTGTCACGAAATCGCAACCTTTGTTCCTCCGCACCTTTGTTCTCTGGCTTTGGTCACAATTTTGCGACCTTTGGTCTCCATGTCTTTTTTTCCCCTGCGGTGGTCGTGATTTCACAACATGTCATGATTTTGCGACCTTTGGTCTCTGTGCCTTTGTTTCCTCTATGGTGGTCATGATTTTGCGACATGTTGAGAAATTGCGACATGTCACGATTTTGCGACCTCTGGTCTTCGCGCCTTTGTTTCCTCTACGATGGTCATGATTTTGTGACATGTCACAAAATCACATGTCGCAATTTCATGACCTTTGGTCTCTGCGCCTTTGCTTCCTTCGTGGTGGTCGCAAAATCGTGACATGTCACGATTTCGTGACCTTTGGTCTGCTGCTCCCCTATCTTCCGTTTTGGTTGCGATATCGCGAAACTCTTTGTGTCGAGATATCGCGACACACATTTTTCTTGCAACACTTAGAAAAAAATAACATTGCAACAATTAGAAAAAAAATAACAACAAAAATTTTGGTTGATGCTCGATTGCTTTGTTGCCCTCGGATGCTCTTGCATCAGACACCCGGGGTGGATTGAGAAGTGATCCTCACTTTTGATCTTTGGGAGGAAGACCCAGGCAGTCAACCTCTATTTTCGACAACCAAGTTGCATCTTCTATAGGTCTACCCTTCCACTTGATCAAATACTCAGAATATTGTTTGTTCCTTGTGCTTCTGCCTTCACGCATATCTAATATTTCCTCGATATTGTCTTTGGTTGGGTTTGATGCTGGAATGCTCCATAATTCTGTGCTTGGTGCCTCTGTACTATCTCCTTCATGGTATTCCACTAAATCAGATATGTTAAAAATAGGTGAAATGTCAAGTCCACTTGGCAATTCCACTTCATATGCATTGCCTGAATCCCGTTTTTCCAGTATTCTGCATGGCCCAAAATTCTTCATCTTCAACTTGTTATAATTTTTGGCTGGAAATCTTTCTTTTCTAAGATGGACCATGACTTCATCCCCCACTTCGAACTCTTTGAACCGTCGCTTTTGGTCTGCTCTTGCTTTATACTGATTATTCATTTTTGTAATTTGTTTCTTCACTTCTTCATGCAGGCTTTTCATCTGTTTCACGAATTCCCCAGCCTCTGCACTACACTTTTCTCCTTTATCTAATTTTCTCAACTTAGAAAAGTTTCTCAGACTGTTTCCATAAATGATTTGGAATGGAGAGTTGTTTGTACTCTTATTGACAGAATTGTTGTATGCAAATTTTTCCTGCGGCAAAACTAAATCCCATCCCTTGGGGTTATCTACTATCAAGCATCTTAATAAATTACCCATACTTCTATTTACCACCTTTTTTTGTCCATCAGTTTGTGGGTGGTATGCAGAACTGAACTTCAGATCTGTCTTCAGCTTCTTCCACAATGTTCTCCAGAAATACCCAATAAACTTTGTATCTCTATCAGAAACTATGCTTCTTGGTAGACCGTGAATTCGTACTTCTTTGAAAAATAACCCTGCAATGTGAATTGCATCACTTGTCTTCTGGCAGGGAATAAAATGTGCCATTTTGGAGAATAGTTCAACCACCACAAATACAGAGTCATTTCCCTCTCTGTGTTCTCGACAACCCAAGAATAAAATCCATGATGATGTCCTCCCATGGCCTCTCAAGTATAGGTAACGGCTGGTATAATCCTATGTTTTGCCTTATGCCTTTTGCCATCTGGCATATTCTACAACTTTGCACAAACTTTTTCACATCTTGCTGAAGTTGCGACCAGTAGTAATTTTCATTCACTAGGGCAATTGTCTTATCCCGACCAAAATGCCCAGCCAGTCCTCTGTTGTGTTTTTCCTTGATTAAGTTCTCCTGCATGGAACTATTTGGAATGCATAATTTACTTCCCTTGAACAGCATTCCGTCTTGGATTAGGAAATCTAACCATTTTATCCTATCCATAGTAACAGGTGCCAAGCAAGCCATCTAGGCTTCTGCAAAATTAGGATCTTCAGGATAAAGACCCTTCAGTTCTTCGAATCCTACCACTTCCACTATCATTTCAATCAACAGATTATACATTCTACTTAAGGCATCTGCAACTTTGTTTTATTTCCCGCTTCTATGCTTTAACACAAAGTTATAGCTTTGGAGAAACTCAACCCACTTCATGTGCCTCTGATTCAGTTTTGTTTGGCTGTTGATGTACTACAATGCCTGATGATCCGTAAATAGAACAAACTCTTTTGGAAACAAATAATGCCTCCACTTCTTCAGATCCTGAACTATAGCATAAAATTCTTGGTCATAAACTGAATACTTTTTCCGAGCATCATTGAGCTTTTCACTAAAATAAGCAACAGGTCTACCTTATTGACTTAGTACAGCCCCTATTACACTGCCACTGGCATCACAGTATACCTGAAATACTTTTTTAAAGTCTAGGAGTGCCAAAACAAGTTGTTCTATGACCCTTTTCTTTAATGCATCAAAGCTCCTTTCAGCCCCTAAGGTCCACTTGAATTCTTTCTTATCCCCTCTCATTGTTTCTGTGATGGGTGCACAAATGTTGTTGAAGTTTCTTATGAACTTTCTGTAAAAGCTGGCTAGACCATGAAATGATCTTACCTCTATTGTGCTTCTTGGTGTAGGCCATTCGATGATAGCTCTCACCTTCTCTGGGTCCATTTTTAGACCTTCTACTGAGATTACAAATCCCAGGTATACTAACTCTTTCTTGAAAAAATTGCACTTTTTTAGATTTATTAATAACTACTCTTCCCGTAGCTTTTCAAAAACCCTCCTGATGTGCATCAGGTGTTCCTCCAGGGTTCTTCTGAATATTAATATATCATCTAAATAAATAATGACAAATTTTCTTAAAAACTCTTTCAGTACCTCATTCATCAGCCGCATGAAGGTACTTGGTGCATTGGACAGCCCAAATGGCATGACCAACCACTCATACAAGCCCTCTCTTGTCTTGAAGGTTGTCTTCCACTCATCTCCTTCCTTGACACAGATCTTGTGGTAACCACTCTTGAGGTCAATTTTGGTGAAGTACTTGGCTCCACTCAAACAGTCCATTATGTCATCCATCCTTGGCAATGGAAATCTGTATTTTATTGTGATCTTGTTGATGGCCTGAGAGTCTATGCACATTCTCCACTTTCCATCCTTCTTGGGTGCTAGTACTATAGGTACTACACATGGGCTAAGACTCTCCCTAATCAATCCCTTCTCCAGCAACTCCTGGACCCGCTCGTTTAGTTCTTCAGTTTCTACAGGTGTCATTCTATGTGCAGCTTTATTGGGCAAGCTTGACCCTGGCACCAAATCAATATGGTGACTAATTTTTCTTACTGGGGGTAAACCCTCAAGCACATTATCAGATATGATATATTGAAATTCCTTCAACAGATCTTGGACTTCTGCTGGGGCATCTTTGCATTCTGTATCCCTGACTCTAGGAATTAATGCATAACACATATGTTCATGCTTTAAATCATCTAAAAATTTTCTTCCATCAACCAAGCAAATTCTTGCACTGCCACATACCTTTGCCTTCAGGGGTTTCAACTTATGACGCATTCCATTCTTGGTCATAGAATAGGTTTTGGCTCGGCCATCATGAACCGCACACCTGTCAAACTGCCATGGACTTCCCAGCAGCAAATGGCACGCATCCATGGGCAAAATATCGTACAGAACCTCATCATGATAATTTCTAATACTGAACTTTACTAGGCACTGTTCATTGACCAAAACCTTATGGTCTTTCTACAACCACATGATTTGATATGGATGCAGGTGTTTCTTTCATTCCAGTTGTAGCTTTGTAACCATTCCCTCTGAAACTAGGTTATCTGTGCTACTGTTGTCAATGATAATGTTGCAAATCTTACCCGTGCATTTACACCTTGTGCGAAATAAGCTTTTCCTCTGATATGTAGCTCCCTCTTCATTCAGCAGGACTCTCCTTGCAATCATTACTTCTCCTCTCTCAGCTTCTTCAGAATGCTTAGATCCAGCATCTTCATCAACGACTGCTACTCTGACATTTCCTTTCGGCCTCCGATTATTACTTTCTCGCTGCTGTGGGCACTCATATTGGTGATGTCCCTCTTCACCACACTGGAAGCAAGTCCCTCAGAATCTTCCTCTTCCTTGACCTTGTCCAGCTCTACCTCTTCCCCCTCGGTAACCATTATTCTGATTACGAGGGCGATCTGTATTTTCTCTCCTTTGTTCTTGATTGTTGCTACCTTCTCCATTTTTCTAAGAATCTTCATTTCTTCTTCCACTGTTCCTTCCGTCGGTCCTTCCGCCATGACCTCTTCCTCTTTTCTTGTTTTCAAACCTCCTATTGATCTTCTCTTCAATATTTAAAGCAAATTGATAGGCATCCTCTATGGTGGTCATCCAGACTAGACTTAGTTCTTCTTGAATGCTTGCTCGTAACCCATTAATGTAACATGCTACCTTCTCCTTATTGGCCTCTGAGTGGCCTGTTCTAATCATTATTTTATGAAATTCCTCTGTGTATTCTTTCACAAACTTGCTTGATTGCATCAATCCTTGCATTTTCTTCAGCAGGTCTAATTCATAATCACCAGGGATGAACTGCATCTTTAGCTTTTTTGCCATCTGTTCCCACTTAGTTATTCTCTCTTTCCCTCTTTTATTTCACTTTCGCTGGACTCCCTTCCACCAAATGCTAGCATGACCTTTTAGTTTGGTCTTTGCGAATCTGACCCTATCAGGGTCCTCAACCTCTTCATACTCAAAGTACTCTTCCAGATCATTGATCCAGTCGATCAATTCCTCTGGATCAAGGTTTCCAAAATATGTGAAAACCTCCATCTTCGGCCTCTTCCCAATCTGGGATATGGCTTTGTATAGTATGGCTTGAGCTGAATCTACTGCTTCTTCTTCTTCCTTAGGTTGGTCTTCTTCTTCATCATATTCCTCTTCACTACCTTTGTCTCTTCTTGGCTCCAATATTTCGCACATTTCTTCTTGCAGGGCTTGCATTTGCTGCTGCAAAGCTCGAACATCTTCCGCTGCTGCCATGCCTCTCCCACCAATAGGATTTCTCCTTGGAGGCATTCTGCTCACCCAATTCCAAGCCCTTCTATAGATCCTGGTGTAACTGCCTCTCCTCCGACGATTTGCTACACACTCAAGAACTACCAGCTCTGATACCACTTGGTGGAGAACATATCTTGCGTAATACAGAAAACCAAAAAAATAAGAGCCCAAAATTTGTATTCAATACTTCAAAAGAATTTTACAAGAATATACAGCCAAACTGTCGTTTGCCAACCCCCTCTCATTACAATCCATGGGTTTTTATCGAGGTCCCGATCCTCTGTGCTGTCAAACTTCCCACGATCTACAATTGCCACCTGGGAAAATTTTGGAAAGTTGCATTCATGAGACTCTATGTGAGGTGTGCGACTGGTTGCCATATCCAACGAAATCTTCTTCTCGATCTACTGCTTGCTATTAGTTGCTTTAAATGCATCTTCCAGATATCCTACGCGAGTGGCCAACATGCCCATTGAAATCCTTCTTTGGAACTGTTGCTTCATTGTCGCTAACTTGCCGTGCACGAAGGGCCGCCTTTAAGAAAGCTAGGAGTGCATGTTTTCCTGTTTGGTCGTGATATCATGACATGTCACGATATCGTGACCATTTCCTTCCTACACTTTCTCTCTCCTGCTCCCATCGCGATATCGTGACATGTCGCAATATCGTGACATGTCACGATATCACGACATCTCCTCCGTCAAGCCTTCTTTCTTCGTTTTGGTCGCGATATCTCGACCTGTCACGATATCGCACCATTTTTGTCTGTCGGCCTCTGTTCTCCTGCCTTGGTCACGAAATCGTGACATGTTGCGATTTCGTGACCATTTGTCTTCCACTCCTTGCCTTCCCTGCTTTGGTCATGATTTCATGATGTGTCATGAAATCGTGACCTTTGTTCCTTCACGCCTTTGTTCTTTGGCTTTGGTCATGATTTCGTGACCTTTGGTCTCCGCACCTTTGTTTCCCCTATGGTGGTCACGATTTCACGACCTTTGGTCTCTGCGCCTTTGTTTCCTCTACGGTGGTCATGATTTCGTGACATGTCACGAAATCATGACATGTCATGATTTTGTGACCTCTGGTCTCTGCACCTTTGTTTCCTCTACGGTGGTCATGATTTCATGACCTTTGGTCTCCGCGCCTTTGCTTCCTCTGCGGTGGTCATGATTTCATGACCTTTGGTCTGCTGCTCCCCTATCTTCCATTTTGGTCGCGATATCGTGACACTCTTTGTGTCGCGATATCACGACACATTTTTCTTGCAACACTTAGAAAAAAAATAACATTGCAACACTTAGAAAAAAAATAACAACAAAAAGTTTGGTTGATGCTCGATTGCTTTGCTGCCCTCGGATGCTCTTGCATCATATCCTAATAGCAATACACTTAGTGCACCTACATAGATGGACTTATGTATGGTATAGGGATGAGCGTACCCTTTTGACAGACTAAAAGGGATAAGTTAGCTCATCATAGAGATGAGACATATAGCTTATTTGCATGACACTTAGTGCACCTACATAGATGAACTTATGTATGGTGTAGAGATGGGCATACCCTTTTGACAAACTAAAAGGGATAAGTTGGCTCATCATGAATATGAGATGGACAACTTAGTCATGATATATATATATATATATATATATATATATATATATATATATATATATATATATATATATATATATTATATATTATATTATAAAAATTCTCTCTTGAGTAGGTTAGATATTTTTGATTGTTACATCCCATACCTAATACACATTAAGTGCAACACCACACACTTAGCACATTCACCCTCATTTCAACACAAACCCAAGTCAAACCCCATAGTAAAAATAAGAAAAAACATGAAAAACAACAAATATAAAGAAGAAAGCAAATATTACTAATAAAAAACAACAAAGATAAAGGAGAAAGGAAATATTACTATTCACTCCTCTCCACCTCACTGAAAATCTCTTCTCTAACTCCTATTCAATGCCTTTACAACTTTCTATTTGCATTCAGTTTACTGTTTTACCAAGTTTTGGGATGATCTTATGTTTTGAGTTTCAACTTTAAGATTTTACCAGGGGATGCCCAAATTATTCTCTCAACTTTACAATTGCATTACACAATAACCATTTTTCTAAGGTCTGAACCTATGTAGGCTTGCACCCTTACATCGCATATCAATGTTTTAAGGGTACATAATGGCTACTCAATAGTTGTAACTATCAAAACTTCCTTCCCCACCACCAAAAACACACACCCACACCAACATCCCCGTACAACCTTGAATTGCATGGATACTTATATAGTGGTAGATAAAAAAAATGAATTTGAATAGAATCTTAAAAATAAGTAGATCAAGATCAAAGGACTCTATTCTCTAAGACAATCTGCAATGCATTTAAGGATAAGAATATTTTGGTATTTTAGTATAGGGTAAGTCTGGTATACAACATTGACAGTATAATAAGGGTAGCTGGAATAAGATGAAAAATAATAGAAGAGCAAAATAGACTAGACCAAACATCCAAGAACTATATTATTTGAAAAAACTAAAAAATAAATTTAAGATAAATAACATAGCATAGTGTTTAATACATAGCTTCATTTAAGACCTTGACTAGCCTTGTTGACCATGAATTGTACCTGAGGTAATCTTATCATTTTAAAGAAATTGTAGTGGCTACTTTAAAACCTTTCTATTTGTATGACTTTATAATTTTTATCATGACCCTCCCAGATGGACTTTTGAGCATGGACAAACAATGTATTAATGTAGGATGCTTTAACATAGTTTTTGTGCAATAAAGTAGTTATGCAATATTATTAGACAATAAAGAATATGTTACTACTAACAAATTGCCAATGTGTAGGATTAGGTGCAATCATAAGTGGAAGAAGTTGAGTCATCCACTGAAAATGAGGGTACTTGAGGTTGGAGGAAATGATTATAAGACAACTTGAAGGTAACAAGGATAGATACCTTCATATAGGCATGCATTCAGTTAAGGTATAATCATCAATAGAAAGTCACCTTGAGCCCCAAACTAATGGCCTAGTAGCTATCATAAGTTCTCGAGGCCGAGATGGGTGACTAAATTGATGGAAATATCTCCATATTTGTTTGTGCACCTACTTAATTGTCTTTCACTTCAACACTTCATCTCAATCATGAGGAAAATAGGAATGAATGAATTGCCTTCATAACTTCTTGGATATTCTTGAATATAAAGAATGATTTATTTTAAATAGATATTCATTTAGATAAATGGTGGATTTATTTTAAATTATAAATAGATTTTATTCTTGAATAAAAATAATGATTATTTTAAATAGATATTCATTTAAATAAATGGTGGATTTATTTTAAAAATAAATAGATTTTATTCTTGAATAAAAAGAATGATTTATTTTAAATAGATATTCATTTAAATAAATGGTCAATTTATTTTAAATGATAAATAGATTTTATGCTTGAACAAAAATGATTTATTTTAAATAAAAATTCATTTAGATAATGGTGGATTATCTAAAAAAAATAAGTGATTTATCCTAATTAGAACGGATGTCATAAAAGTAGCAAAATCTAGCTCGCACATGAGAACCTACCTCAAAATTGGGCTATTTGCCAGGGGACAGAGCCTAGCTAGCAAGCAAGCATGGTCCCATTAATGCAAGGGATGGCTATGCTAGAGTGATGGGATGGTTCATCTATGTGAGTAAGGAGGAGACTTGAATGCGAGCTGCACCTTGGGAAGGTAGGAAGAAGGGACATATCACCTACCACATGACAAAGGAGTGTGGAGTAATGGTACTTAGGTGGTGGGTGGAAGTCAAGGGAAAAGAGAGAGGCAACCAAAGTAGGAAGAGGAGTGGGATGAAAGAGAGTGCAAAAAAAGAAGAGTTTGGTAGAAAAAAGTTGGTATAAGAGATCTCAACATAAGAGAGTTCGACAAAAGAGATCTTAGTAGAAGAGAGTTCGATAGAAGGAAGCTTTTTAGAAGAAGGTGAAGTAGATGGTTATAAAAGATGACCAATTTGATCTAGTTTCTCTTTTAGTTTTTCATTGTTCCATAGTTGCTTATGTTAAGAGCGTAGTTTCTCTTGTTATGTCATAGCTAGGAGAGCATATCTCTTTGCTCTTGTTAGTCATAACTATGAGAGCATAGCTCTCTAATCTTGATAAGAGCATAGTTTCTATTGTTATGTCATAACTATGAGAGCATAGCTCTCTACTCTTGTTATACCATAGCTAGGAGAGCATAGCTCTCTACTCTTTTTATACCATAGCTAGGAGAGTGTAGCTCTCTGCTCTTTCTAATCGTATCTATGAGAGCATAGATCTCTGATCTTAATAAGAGTTCATTTGATCTTGTTATATCGTAGCTAGGAGAGCATAGCTTTCTACTCTTGTTATGCCATAGCTAGGATAGCATAGCTTTTTTCTCTTTTTATTCATAGCTATGAGAGCGTAGCTCTCTACTCTTGTTAAGATCATAGCTACTCTTGTTAGTTGTAGCTATGAGAGTGCAACTCTCTACTTTTGTTAGCCATAGTTATGAGAGCATAGCTATCTGCTCGTATTATAGATGTATATTGTGAATATAAATCCATAGCTATCATGAGAAGTGGGGCGAGCACCACCTTAAACTTGTACCCTACACTTATCTTGTGTGTTGCCCGCTTAATGCTAGTTTTGGTAATGGGCATTTCCCATGAAAGGTTGTAAGGTATTGGGTAGGAACCTTCTATTCTGCTTTATTATCGAGTAGAGAAGTTGACTTGTGATAGGATTTCTATGAGTTTTAGGTTCTTTAATTTAAATTGTTAGATTAATAAAATACATAGGGTTTTATGGAAATTAAAGTAGATGGCTTTCATATGTTTATGATTCATTTTGTAAAATGAGGGTATGGTACCTTGCTTTATGAAATGAAAAACATTTATGGAAATTAAAGTAGATGGCTTTAATTATGTTTATGGTTCATTTTGTAAATGAGGGTATGGGACCTTGCTTTATGAAATGACAAGGTTTTATGGAAATTAAAGTAGATGGCTTTAATTATGTTTATGGTTCATTTTGTAAAATGAGGCTATGGGACCTTGCTTTATGAAATGAAAAATGTTTATGGAAATTAAAGTAGCTAGATTTAATTATGTTTATGGTTCATTTTGTAAAATGAGGGTATGGGACCTTGCTTTTTAAAATGAAAAGGGTTTATGGAAATTAATGTAGATGGTTTTAATTATGTTTATGGTTCATTTTGTAAAATTTTGGTATGGGACCTTGCTTTCTAAAATGAAAAGGGTTTATGGAAATTAAAGTAGATGGATTTAATTATGTTTATGGTTCATTTTGTACAATGAGGATATGGGACCTTACTTTATGAAATGAAAAGAGTTTATGGAAATTATAGTAAATGGATTTAATTATTTTTATGGTTCATTTTTTAAAATGAGCGTATGGGACCTTGCTTTGTGAAATGAAAAAGGTTTATGGAAATTAAAGTAGATGGGTTTAATTATGTTTATGGTTCATTTTGTAAAATGAGGGCATGGGACCTTGCTTTATGAAATGAAAAGGTTTATGGAAATTAAAGTCGATGGCTTTAATTGTGTTTATTATTTATTTTGTAAAATAAGGGTATGGGACCTTACTTTATGAAATGATAAGAAATGTTTTATGATAAAATTAAAGTGGTTTGATTTAATTAAATAATATGAAAGAACCTAGTTCATTTAATAGTTAAGGGTATGGGACTTTAACTCTTAACTGAGGGTTGGATCATTTATTGTAAATAAAACATATCATGGGATGCATGGTGGAATGACTCTCATGAGTAGATTAGAGGAGTCATAGAAAGGAGTAGTTCTATGATAATAGCTATGCATTAAAAAATCGAATTGCTTGGGTTATTTGTATAGTTGCAATTTGGCAATAAAACAAGTAAATACATTTAGAAGAATGCCTATCCAAATCCATGAGTGTCCTGATCATCTACTATCCTCACTTGATCGATGGAAGAGTGAGAGAACCAAATTCATGAGATGGACCACTTTGCAATTTTTCTCTCTACCTTACTTCTTGCTTGATTATGCAATAGATTGGATTTGAGGGGAGATTTCCCCAATGGAATAAATGTAAAGTAATTATTGAAAGTATGGGGTTTCCCATACATGCTTATGTATTAAATTAATATTATTTTTATTGTATTTTGATAACCTTCTTGATTGCATTGTTATTTATTCGTTTATCACATTTTTTCCCTTTTAATGAATGCTTTATGTTTTGGTTAATCTCGCCTATTTATTACTGCATGTTTTGTTAGATTTAGTATCTAGATTTATCCTTTGTATTCTTATGTGATTTTAAAAAATGTGAAGTTCCAGGTGAACTTAGAGGATGACCTACGGGCTTGAGACCCCCTTAGGGAGATTGGGTATCTATATTTAGAATATTGTACCAAGAGTTAAGATAGCTTGTCAGAGGATGAGATTGATAGCTTAACTCATAGTACACTTAGCATACCCACACATAATGGTTTGTGTGAAGTATGAAGATGCATGTATACCTTCCAATGATCGAGGGTGGTAAGTGTAAATCATCATGAATGATGAGATGGATGGACTTATGTGCATGGCATGATATAGGCCTACGCAAAAGGGACTTGTGTGAGGAGAATCTCATGTAGTATAATTCTTGAGAAACCTAGGGGATGTCAAACAATAAGTTGGTCTAATGTTGGTTAGGGATTTATATATCCTTCTCCTTAGTCAAAACAAATAATATATATAAACCTTTATTTTTCTTTTTGTGTGTTTTCTTATTTTGAGGGTGATTACATTTGGTATTAGAGCTCTAGGTTTGAGGGTATAGGGCTTCTTATGTGCAAAAATGAATTTAGGTATTTCCAATGAAGGCCTACTAGGGGTTAAGATAAAATTTTGGGTTAACCTAGATTCTCTGCTTATTTATAATATAAATGGATTCAGTCCCAAGGAGAGATGAAAATTATGATACCTTAGTATGTGCTTTATTTTCAATGTTATATCATAACCTTGGAACCCTATCCTAACTAGATTTATAATGATTAGCAAGAAATAACTTTGTAATGTGGCTGGGAATTAGTAAATAAGCAAGATAAATTGGGATCTAATTCTCTTCTTGGTTGGACCAGACCAAGATGCCACCTAAGGCTAGGATAGAGAGGTCTCCACCTAGAAAGAATCAACAACGTAATGTCAAAGAAGAGATCCAAAATGAGGATCCAATAAATCCCAAAATGGGAATAAAAGAACTTACTACCACCATTGACAAATTACAAGATCAGTTAAGGCAATTTCTGGATACTATGGCGAATTAAAATTTGCAAGCTAGACATTCAAAGGTCAATCAAGTTGAGGGGCTGATAGTGGATCAGAAGCAAGCTAGAACCCTCTTAGAAAAGGATATGGTGAGAGACCTAAAGAATTTATATATCTCCAAATTCAATGGAGAAGTAGAGGGGGATGCGACTAAGGCTTATTTAAGGGAACTAAAAGTTTTCTTCATGGTAAAGGGATATTATTTAGGAACCTAAATGGCTTGATATACTATTTACCTAGAAGGAGCTGCCCTAGATTGATAGGAAACTTATTAAGAGGAAACCAAAATCAAACTAGTAGATATTCCATGGAAGCAATTTATAGATATCTTCAAGAAGAGGTTCCTCATATATCATTTATATGCTTTAAAATTTGAGGAGTTTGCTAGTCTAAGGTAAGGGACCAACTTAGTGGAGATATACAACATAAATATAGTAAAGTTATTAAAGTATGTACCCACCTATAATGAGAAAATGTGGATTCACAAGTTTACTCATGGATTGCAATCTAGGATAAATAATGATGTAGAGATGCAGGAGCCTAAGTCATTGCAAAAGGTATATGACCTAGAAAAGAAAGCAGAGTCACATTTCTATTATAGATATGAAACATTGACTGAGTAGGAATATCAGGAATTGAAGAAGATGAATAGTAATGGAATTATAAAATGAGAGGTTGAGTAAGAAAAAAAATCTAAGAACCCCTAGAATATAGCGAAGAAATTAAATGGAAACCAAAAGAATTCCAAAATGAACTTTTATAAGAAGGGTAACAAACCCAATAATGCTAAACCTCCTCCATAGAAACCTCAAGGCCATGTTCCAGCGATTAAGGATAAAGATCAAAATATAGAAAAGAGACAAGGGCCCAAGGATGGATGCTACCATTGTAGAGAGCCACACTTTGCTAACCAATGCCCATACTGGCTAGGGCCAAGCACACCTAGCACTAAGGGAACTGAACCAATGAATAATAATTACGTTGCAACTAGGAGTCATAAATTAGAATGGCAAACCACCCCGTTGGTCATAAAAGGTAATATTTTTGATAAATAAGTAAATATCTTAATAGATAGTGAAGCCAGTGATAGTTTTATTTCTTGTAAGTTAGCCAAAGATATGCCATAAACACCAGGTTATTTATCTTATGGATGGAATTTTGAGTGTGGATCAGGACAGACTTACTCTGTAAACCAATGCTTCCCAATGATGGAGTTTAGTTGAGCTAGCACTGCCATGAAAGGGTGTTTATATGTGGCCCCACTTCATGCTTTCAATGTGATTCTAGGAATAGATTGGCTACAGGACCATAAATCCAAAATCAATTTCCAAGATAGATGGATTGAGTATTCGGAGGAATGTAAGGTAAGGTTACAAATTCATAGTGATCATGAGGAATTTAAACCCTAGATTCTATCAACTATGTAGTTAAAAAATCCCTCAAGAAATGAGGGATCATTTATGTAGTAAAGATGGATGAAGTTAAAAAGGACCAAAAAGAAGTGTTGGAGGCACACCCGATTTCGCAGGAATTCTAGAATTTATTTCTTGAGGATCTACTTGGGCTCCCTCATGTATAAGAATTTGATTTCACTATTGATATTATACTAGTAGTGGAACCCATTCACCAATCTCCATATAGGATATCACCTATTGAGATGCAAGAGTTGAAGGTACAATTGCAAGGACTGTGAGAGAAGGGGTTGATAAAACCAAGTGTGTCACCTAGGGATACACCCATTTTATTTGTAAAAAATAAGGATGGATATTTAATATTGTGTATCAACTATATAATGTTGAATAAGGTGACAATCAAAAATTGGTATCCCCTACCCAGGATTGAATATTTATTCGACCAACTAAGATACGCCACGACATTTACCAAAATAGATTTAAAATCAGGGTATCACCAATTGAGGATACGTGAGGAGGACACTCACAATATAGTCTTTAAGGCAAGGTATGGATATTATGAGTTCACCATCCTACCTTTTGGGCTGACTAATGCTCATTCTACCTTCATAAATTTTATGAACAGTGTATTCAGAAGACATCTAGATCAATTTATCCTTGTATTTCTAGATGACGTGTTAATATATTCTCAAAACAAGGAGGAGCATGATAAGCATATCAATAATGTGTTGTTGATTCTTAGGAAAAATAAAATCTATAGGAACCTATCCAAAAGTGAGTTCTATGTTTCAAAGGTGTGTTATTTAATGCATATTATATGAGTTGAAGGGATCGCTATGGATCCAAAAAATTGAAGCCATGTTGAACTAGCCACCTCCTACCAATGTTACTAAAGTAAAAAGCTTCATGAGGATAAAAAGTTTTTACCTATGCCACATAAATTATTTTCTCAAATATTGGTTCAACAATAACCAACCTTCAGAAGAAAAAGAAGGAATTCAAATGGACAAAAAAGTATGAAGTTGTGTTCACATTGTTCAAACAAAAAATCACTACTGCACCAATATTGAAGATTCCAGATACTCAAGAAGATTTTATAGTATGCACGAATGCATATTTGGAAGGATTAAGGGGAGTACTCATGCAAGGGGAATCCATAGTAGCTTATACTTCAAGGAAGCTTAAGAAGCACAAATTCAACTATGCTACTCAAGATTTGGAACTAGCCATTATGGTACACACCCTAAATATCTGGTACCACTATCTAGTAGGAAGACCTTTTGAGTTAAAATCATACCATAAAAATATTAGGTACATATTCATCCAACCAATAATCAATGTGAGATAGATAAGGTGGGTTGAATTTCTCATTGAGTATGACTTTGAAATTGAGTACATAAAAGGAAAAGATAATAAGGCCATATATGTTTTGAGTCAAAGAAGATACATAGTATCCATGCCACATAAATCTCATGGACCAAGTAAGGTAGAAGCAAGATCGGGATGAGTATTTCCAAGAAATTCAAGCTAGAATGAGCAAGGATCCTGAGGCCAATAAGGATTTTGGGATGATAGATAACCTTCTATGTTACAAAGGAAGAATCATCATACCAAAGTTAGGGGATTCAAGGAGGTTATTAATGCAAGAAGACCATAGGTCTCCTTATACATCTCACCTCAAAGGGGTAAAAATGAGGGAAAACCTAAAGATGACCTTCTGCTAGGTAGGAATGAAGAAGGATATTACAGATTTTGTAGCTTGATGCCTTGAAAGTCAAAAGATCAAAGTAGAACGTAGGTATCTCATAGGATATTTGTACCCTCATAGAATACCTACTCAGAAATAGTAGGTCATATCAATGGAATTCATGGTGAGATTACCAAAAACTAGGTACCAACATGATGCAATATTTGTATTAGTTGACAAAATAACCAAGGTTACCCACTTTATACCTAGGATCACCAATGATAATGCTCAAATAGTGGCTAGTAGATTTTGCAAGGAAGTATTATGATTACATGTATTTATGAAAGTAATCATATCGGATAGGGATTCCAAGTTCACTTCCAAATTTTGGAGAGCCCTTCACCAAGAAATAGGCATAAAATTGCACATGAGTTTCGTATACCACCCTGAAATGGATAGTAAAATAGAGAAAGTAAACCAAGTGCTAGAATATATGCTCCACATGTATTGCATGGACCACAAGACTCGATGGGAAGACTATTTTTCATTGGTAGAATTTAACTACAATAATGGGTATCACTCTTCTCTAAGGATGGCACATTTAAAAGCCTTCTATAGATGAAAGTGTAGAAAACCACTATCATGGGATAGCCCCAAAAATAGAATTATGATTGGACCAGAAATGGTCAGGGAAATGGAAGAGAAAATTAGTGTGATCATATAAATACTCAAGGAAGTTGTTAACAGGTAGAAGAGTTATGCCTATCTAAAGAGGACTTACAAAGAGTGCTCAGTGGGATATAAAGTGTTCCTCAGGGTCAAACTAATGAAAAGTGTAATCAAATCCATAAAATTGGATCCACGATTTGTAGAGCCCTTTGAGATCATTGAGAAAATTAGTTCGGTTGCATACCAATTCATATTACCTCCTAATTTGTAGAAAATCCATGGCACTTTCCACATATATTTGCTTAGAAAATATGTTGTTGATCCTAACCATGTATGGGATGTTTCTAATTTGTAGATGTTAAACCTAGAGGTAATTTAAGTAATGTTAGTAAGGATTCTTGAATTTTTTTCTAAGGCTATGCAGAATAAAACCCTTGAGCAATGTAAGGTCTACTGGTATCGTTCCTCTAAAATAAATGCCACTTGGAAAAAAGTGGTAAATATACAAAAACACTTTCCTTTTCTATTTGAAGAAGTCTAAATTAAATTTTTGTTATAATTTTTATATTGGCTACATTTACCTATGTAAAAAAAAACAACACAGAATATGGTGTTAGTCCTAGTGGGGGAGGATATTATGACCCTCCCAAATGGACTTTTGAGCATGGAGAAATAATGTATTAATGTAGGATGCTTTAATTCTCGATTTTTGTGCAATAAAGTAGTTATGCAATATTATTAGACAATGACGGATATGTTACTCCTAAAGAATAGCCAATGTGTAGGATTATGTGCACTCGTAAGTGGAAAAAGTTGAGTCATCCATCGAAGATGAGGGTACCTGAATGTATAAGAAGGGTAGTTGGAATAAGATGAAAAATAATAGAGGAGAAAAATAGACTAGACAAAACATCCAAGAACTATATTCTTTGAAAAAACTAAAAAAGAAATTTAAGATAAATAACATAGCATAGTGTTTAATACATAGATTCATTTAAGACCTTGACTAACCTTGTCAACCATGAATTGTACCTGAGGTAATCTTATCATTTTAAAGAAATTGTAGTGGCTAATTTAAAACCTTTCTATTTGTATGACTTTATCATTTCTATCATGACTCTCCTCAGATGGACTTTTGAGCATGGAGAAACAATGTATTAACGTAGGATGCTCTAATACTAAGTTTTTGTGCAATAAAGTAGTTATGCAATATTATTAGACAATGAAGAATATGTTACTACTAACAAATTGCCAATGTGTAGGATTAGGTGAAATCATAAGTGGAATAAGTTGAGTCATCCACCGAAGGTGATGGTACTTGAGGTTGGGGGAAATGATGATAAGACAACTTGAAGGTAACAAGGATAGATACCTTCATATAGGCATGCATTCGGTTAAGGGATAATCATCAATAGAATGTCACCTTGAGCCCCAAACTGATGGCTATCATAAGTTCTAGAGGCTGAGATGGGTAACTAAATTGATGGAAATATCTTCCTCTTTGTTTGTGCACCTACTTAATTTCCTTTCACTTCAGCACTTCATCTAAATCATGTGGAAAATAGGAATGAATGAATTGCCTTCATAACTTCTTGGATATTCTTGAATATAATGAATGATTTATTTTAAATAGATATTCATTTAAATAAATGGTGGATTTATTTTAAATGATAAATAGATTTTATTATTGAATAAAAATAATGATTTATTTTAAATAGATATTAATTTAAATAAATGGTGGATTTATTTTAAATGATAAGTAGATTTTATTCTTGAATAAAAAGAATGATTTATTTTAAATAGATATTCATTTAAATAAATGGTCGATTTATTTTAAATGATAAATAGATTTTATGCTTGAACAAAAATGATTTATTTTATATAAAAATTCATTTAGATAATGGTAGATTATCTAAAAAAAATAAGTGATTTATCCTAATTAGAATGAATGTCATAAAAGTAGCAAAATCTAGCTCGCACATGAGAACCTACCTCAAAATTGAGATAGTCGCCAGGGGATAGAGCCTAGCTAGCAAGGAGGTATGGTCCCATTAATAAAAGGGATGGTTATTCTAGAGTGATAGGATGGTTCATCTATGTGAGTAATAAGAAGACTTGAATGCGAGCTGCACCTTGGGAAGGTGGGAAGAAGGGACATCTTCCCTAACACATGACAAAGGAGTGTGGAGTAATGGTAGTTAGGTGGTGGGTGGAAGTCGAGGGAAAAGGGAGAGGCACCCAAAGTAGTAAGAGGAGTGGGGTGAAAGACAGTGCAAACAAAGAAGATTTTGGTAGAATAAAGTTGGTAGAAGAGAGCTCAACAAAAGAGAGTTCGATAAAAGAGAGCTTAGTAGAAGAGATTTCGATAGAAGGAAGCTATTTAGAAGAAGGTGAAGTAGATGGTTAGAAAAGATGACCAAGTTGATCTAGTTTCTCTTTCAATTTTCATTATTCCATAGTTGCTCTTATTAAGAGCATAGTTGCTCTTGTTATGTCATATCTAGGAGAGCATAGCTCTTTGTTGTTGTTAGTCATAACTATGAGAGCGTAGCTCTCTGATCTTGTTAATAGCATAGTTTCTCTTGTTATGTCATATCTAGGAGAGAATAGCTCTATAATCTTGTTATACCATAGCTAGGAGAGTGTAGCTCTCTGCTCTTGCTAATCGTATCTATGAGAGCATAGCTCTCCGATCTTAATAAGATTTCATTTGATCTTGTTATATCGTAGCTAGGAGAGCATAGCTCTTTACTCTTGTTATGCCATAGCTAGGAGAGCATAGATCTTTGCTTTTTTTATTCATAGCTACGAGAGAGTAGCTCTCTACTTTTTTTAAGATCATAACTACTCTTATTAGTCATAGCTATGAGAGTGCAACTCTCTACTTTTGTTAGCCATAGTTGTGAGAGCGTAGCTCTCTGCTCATATTAGAGATGTATATTGTGAATATAAAGCCACAACTATAATGAGAAGTGAGGCAAGCACCACCTTAAACTTGTACCCTACACTTATCTTGTGTGTCACCCGCATAATGCTAGTTTTGGTAACAGGCATTACCCATGAAAGGTTGCAATGTGTTGGGTAGGAACCTCCTATTCTGCTTCATTATCGAGTAGAGAAGTTGACTTGTGATAGGATTTCTCCGAGTTTTAGGTTCATTAATTTAAATTGTTAGATTAATTAAATACATAGGGTTTTATGGAAATTAAAGTAGATGGCTTTCATATGTTTATGATTAATTTTGTAAAATGAGGGTATGGTACCTTACTTTATGAAATGAAAAAAGGTTTATGGAAATTAAAGTAGATGGCTTTAACTATGTTTATGGTTCATTTTGTAAAATGAGGGTATGGAAACTTGCTTTATGAAATGAAAAGGTTTTGTGGAAATTAAAGTAAATGGCTTTAATTATGTTTATGGTTCATTTTGTAAAATGAGGCTATGGGACCTTGCTTTATGAAATGAAAAAGGTTTATGGAAATTAAAGTAGATGGCTTTAATTATGTTTATGGTTCAGTTTGTAAAATGAGGGTATGGGACCTTACTTTATGAAATGAAAATATTTTAGGGAAATTAAAGTAGATGGCTTTAATTATTTTTATGGTTCATTTTGTAAAATGAGGGTATGGGACCTTACTTTGTGAAATGAAAAAGTTTTATGGAAATTAAAGTAGATGGATTTAATTATGTTTATGGTTCATTTTGTAAAATGAGGGTATGGGACCTTGCTTTATGAAATGAAAAAGGTTTATGGAAACTAAAGTAGATGGATTTTAATTGTGTTTATGATTTATTTTATAAAATTAGGGTATGGGACCTTACTTTATGAAATGATAAGAAATGTTTTGTGATAAAATTAAAGTGGTTTGCTTTAATTAAATAATAGGAAAGAACCTAGTTCATTTAATAGTTAAGGGTGTGGGACTTTAACTGTTGAGTGAGGGTTGGATCCTTTATTGCAAATAAAGCATATCATAGGATGCATGGTGGAATGACTCTCATGAGTAGATGAGAGGGGTCATATAAAGGAGTAGTTCTATGATAATAGCTATGCATTAGAAAGTTGAATTACTTGGGTTATTTGTATAGTTGTAATTTGACAATAAAATAAGTAAATGCATTTAGAAGAATGGCTATCCAGATCCATGAGTGTCATGATCCTATACTATCCTCACTTGATCGATGAAAGAGCGAGAGGACCAAAGTCATGAGATGGACAACATTGAAAGTTTTCTCTCTACCTTACTTCTTGCTTGATTATGCAATAGAATAGATTTGAGGGGAGATTTCCCCAATGGAATAAATATAAAGTAATTATTGAAAGTATGGGGTTTCCCATACATGCTTATGTATTAAATAAAAATTGTTGTTTATTATATTTTTATAACCTTCTTGATTGCAATGTTACTTATTCGTTTATCGCATGTTTTCCCTTGTAATGAATGCTTTATGTTTTGGTTAATATCACTTATTTATTACTGCATGTTTTGTTAGATTTACTATCTAGATTTATCCTTTGTATTCTTATGTGCTTTTAAAAAATATGAAGTTCTAGGTGAACTTAGAGGATGACCTACGGTCTTGAGACCCCCTTAGGGAGATTGGGTATCTAGATTTAGAAGATTGTACCAAGAGTTAAGATAGATTGTCAGAGGATGAGATTGATAGCTTAACTCATAGTACACGTAGCATACCCACACATAATGGTTTGTCTGAAGTATGGATATGCATGTATACCTTCCAACGATCAAGGGTGGTAAGTCTAGACCATCATGAATGATGACATGGATGGACTCATGTGCATGGCATGATATAGGCCTACGCAAAAGGGACTTGCGTGAGGAGAATCTCGTGTGGTATAATTCTTGAAAAACCTAGGGGATTTCAAACATTAAGTTGGTATAAGGTTGGTTAGGGATTTATAAATCCTTCTCCTTAGTCAAAAAAATAATATATAAAAACCTTTATTTTTGTTTTTGTGTGTTTTCTTGTTTTCTTATTTTTAGGGTCATTACTTTTGGTATTAGAGCTCTAGGTTCGAGGGTATAGGTCTTCTTATGTGTAGAAAGGGATTTAGGTATATCCAATGAATCCCTGCTAGGGGTTAAGCTAAAATGTTCAGATAACCTAGAGTCTATGCTTATTTATAATCTAAATGGGTTCGGTCCCAAGGATGAAAATTATGATACCTTAGTATGGGCTTTGGTTTCAATGTTACATCATAACCTTGGAACCCTATCCTAACTAGATTTCTAATGATTAGCAATAAATAACTCTGTAACGTGGCTAGGAATTAATAAATCAGTAAGATAAACTAGGATCTAATTCTCTTCTTGGTTGTACCAGATCAAGATGCCACCTAAAGCTAGGATAGAGAGGTCTCCACCTAGAAATAATCAAAAACGTAATATCAAAGAAGATATCCAGAATGAGGATCCAAAAAATCCCAAAATGGGAATAGAAGAACTTACTACCATAGTTGTCGAATTACAAGATCAGTTGAGGCAAGTTCTGGATACTATGGTGAATCAAAATTTACAAGCTAGATATTCAAATGTCTATCAAGTTGAGGGGCTGAAAGCGTATCGGAAACAAGCTAGAACCCTCTTAGAAAAGGTGATGGTGAGAGACCTAAAGAATGTCTATATCTCCAAATTAAATGGAGAAGTAGAGGGGGGTGTGACTAAGGCTTAGTTAAGGGAACTAAAATTTTTCTTCATGGTAAAGGGATATTCTTCAAGAACCTGAATGGTTTGAGCTACTATTTACCTAGAAGGAGTTGCCCTAGATTGGTAGGAAACTTATTATGAGGAAACCAAAATCAAACCGATATACATTCCATGGAAATAATTTTTATATATCTTCAAGAAGAGGTTCCTTGTAGATCATTTATATGCTTTAAAATTTGAGGAGTTTGCTAGTCTAAGGCAAGGGACCAACTTAGTGGAGATATACAATAGAAATATAGTAAAGTTATTAAAGTACGTACCCACCTATAATTAGAAAATGTGGATTCACAAGATTACTCATGGATTGCAATCTAGGATAAATAATGATGTAGAGATGCATGAGCCTAAGTCATTGCAAAAGGTATATGACCTAGCAAAGAAAGCAGAGTCGCATTTCTATTATAGATATGAAACCTTGACTGAGTAGGAATATCAGGAACTACAAAAGATGAATAGTAATGGGATTATAAAATGAGAGGTTGAGTAAGAACAAAAAGCTAAGAACCCCTAGAATCCAGCAAATAAATTCAATGGAAACCAAAAGAATTCCAAAAATAACTTTTATAAGAAGGGTAACAAACCCAATAATGCTAAAACTCCTCCATAGAAACCTCAAGGCCTTGTTCCAATGATTAAGGGTAAATATCAAAATATAGAAAAGAGACAAGGGCCCAAGGATGGATGCTACCATTGTAGAGGGCCACACTTTACTAACAAATGCCCATACTAGCTAGGGCCAAGCACACCCAACACTAAGGGAAATGAACCAATGAATAAGAATTATGTTGCAACTGGGAGTCATAAATTAGAAGGGCAAACCACCCCGTTGGTCATAAAAGGTAAGATTTTTGATAAATAAGTAAATATCTTAATAGATAGTGGAGCCGGTGATAGTTTTATTTCTTTTAAGTTAGCCAAAGATATGACATAAATACCAAGTTATTTTTCTTATGGATGGAAGGTTGAGTATGGATCAGGATAGACTTACTCTATAAACCAATGCTTCCCAATGATGGAGTTTAGCTGAGCTAGCAATGCCATGAAAGGGTTTTTATATGTGGCCCCACTTCATGCTTTCAATGTGATTCTAGGAATAGATTGGCTACAAGACCATAAAGCCATAATCAATTTCCAAAATAGATGGATTGAGTATTCGAAGGAAGGTAAGGTAAGGTTACAAATTCATAGTGATCAGGAGGAATTTAAACCCTAGATTCTATCAACTATGTAGTTAAAAAATCCCTCAAGAAATGAGGGATCATTTATGTAGTAAATATGAATGAAGTTAAAAAGGACCGAAAGGAAGAAGTGTTGGGGGCACACTCGATTTTACAAGAATTCTAGAATGTATTTCCTAAGGATCTACCTAGGTTTCGTCATGTATAAGAATTTTATTTCATTATTGATCTTATACTAGGATTGGAACCCATTCATCAATCTCCATATAGGATATCACCTATTGAGATGCAAGAGTTGAAGGTACAATTGCAAGGACTATTTGATAAGGGGTTCATAAAACAAAGTGTGTCACCTTGGGATGCACCCATTTTATTTGTAAAAAATAAGGATGGATCTTTAATATTGTGTATCAACTACAAAATTTTGAATAATGTGACAATAAAAAATTGGTATCCCCTACCCAGGATTGAATATTTATTCGACCAACTAAGATACGCCACGATATTTACCAAAATAGATTTAAAATTAGGGTATCACCAATTGAGAATACGTGAGGAGGACACTCACAAGATAGTCTTTAAGGTAAGGTATGGATATTATGAGTTCACCATCCTACCTTTTGGGCTGACTAATGCTCATGATGCCTTCATAAATTTGATGAATAGTATATTCAGAAGACATATAGATCAGTTTATCCTTGTTTCTAGATGACGTGTTAATATATTCTCAGAACAAGGAAGAGCATGATAAGCATCTCAAGATTGTGTTGGAGATGCTAAGGAAAAATAAACTCTATGGGAACCTGTCCAAAAGTGAGTTCTATGTTTCAAAGGTGTGTTATTTAAGCCATATTATATGAGCTAAAGGGATCACTATGGATCCAGAAAATTGAAGCCATGTTTAACTGTCCACCTCTTATCAATGTTACTAAAGTAAGAAGCTTCATGGGGTTAAAAAGATTTTACAAATGCCACATAAATTATTTCTCAAACATTGGTTCAACAATAACCAACCTTTAGAAGAAAGAGAAGGAATTCAAATGGACAAAAAAGTCTGAAGCTGTATTCACATTTTTGAAGAAAAAACTCACTACTGCACCAATATTGAAGATTCCAGATACCCAAGAAGATTTTATAGTATGCACAAATGCATAGTTGGAAGGATTAAGGGTAGTAATCATGTAAGGGGAGTCCATAGTAGCTTATACTTCAAGGAATATTAAGAATCACAAATTCAACTATGTTAATCATGATTTGGAACTAGCCATTATGGTACACACCCTAAATATCTGGTACCACTATCTAGTAGGAAGACCTTTTGAGTTAAAATAATACCATAAAAGTCTCAGGTACATATTCACACAACCAATAATCAATGTGAGACAGAGAAGGTGGGTCCAATTTCTCATTGAGTATGACTTTGAAATTGAGTACATAAAAAGAAAAAAGAATAGGGTCGTAGATGCTTTGAGTCGAAGAAGATACATAGTATCCATAACTAGGAGCCACATAAAGCTCATGGACCAAGTAAGGTAGAAGCAAGATCGGAATGATTATTGCCAAGAAATTCAAGCTAGAATGAGCAAGGATCCTGAGGGTAATTAGGAGTTTGGAATGGTAGTTAACCTTCTATGTTACAAAGGAAGAATCATCATACCAAAATTAGGGGATTCAAGGAGGTTATTAATGCAAGAATCCCATAGGTATCCTTATACATCTCACCTCAAAGGGGTAAAAATGAGGGAAAACCTAAATATGACCTTCTTATGGGTAGGAATTAAGAAGGATATTACATATTTTGTAGCTTGATGCCTTGAAATTCAGAAGATCAAAGTAGAACGTAGGCATATCATAGGATATTTGTACCCTCATAGAATACCTACTCAAAAATAACAGGTCATATCAATGGACTTCATAGTGGGATTACCAAAAACTAGGTACTAACATGATGCAATATTTGTATTAGTTGACAAACAGACCAAGGTTACCGATTTTATACCTAGGATCACCAATGATAATGCTCAAATAGTGGGTAGCAGATTTTTTAAGTATTATGATTACATGTATTTATGAAAGTAATCATATCGGATAGGAATTCCAATTTCACTTCCAAATTTTGGAGAGCCCTTCACCAAGAAATAGGCATAAAATTGCACATGAGTTCAACATACCACCCTGAAATAGATAGTAAAATAGATAAATTAAACCAAGTGCTATAAGATATGCTTCGCATGTATTGCATGGACCACAAGACTCGATGGGAAGACTATTTTTAATTGGTAGAATTTACCTACAATAATGGGTATCACTCTTCTCTAAGGATGACACATTTCAATGCCTTCTATGGATGAAAGTGTAGAAAACCACTATCATGGGACAACCCCAAAAATAGAATTGTGATTGGACTAGAAATGGTCAAGGAAATGGAAGAGAAAATTAAGGTGATCAGATAAAGACTCAAGGAAGCTGCTGATAGGTAGAAGATTTATGTTGATCTAAAGAGGACTCCTAGAGAGTACTCAGTGGGATATAAAGTGTTCCTCAGGGTCAAACCAATAAAAAGTGTAATCAAATCCATAAAATTGGATCCACGATTTGTAGAGCCCTTTGAGATCATTGAGAAAATTATTTTGGTTGCATACCAATTCACATTACCTCCTAATTTGTAGAAAATCCATGACACTTTCCACATATATTTGCTTAGAAAATATGTTGTTGATATTGACCATGTGTGGGATGTTTCTAATTTGTAGATGGTAAACCTAGAGGTAATTTAAGTAATGTTAGTAAGAATTCTCGAATTTTTTTCTAAGGCTATGCAGAATAAAACCCTTGAGAAATGTAAGGTTTAGTGGGGATCGTTCCTATAAAAGAAATGCCACTTGGAAAAAAGTGGTAAATATACAAAAACACTTTCCTTTTCTATTTGAAGAACTCTAAATTAAATTTTTGTGATAATTTTTATATTGGCTACATTTACCTAAGTAAAAAAAAACAACACAGAGGACGGTGTTAGTCCTAGTGGGGAAGGATGTCATGGCCCTCCCAGATGGACTTTTGAGCATGGATAAAAAATGTATTAACGTAGGATGCTTTAATACTCGATTTTTGTGTAATAAAGCATTTATCCAATATTATTAGACAATGAAGAATATGTTAATCCTAAATATTAGCCAATGTGTAGGATTAGGTGCACTCGTAAGTGGAATAAGTTGAGTCATCCACCGAAGATGATGGTACTTGACTGTATTAGAAGGGTAGTTGTAATAATATGAAAAATAATAGAAGAGAAAAATTGACTAAACCAAACATCCAAGAACTATATTCTTTGAAAAAACTAAAAAAGATATTTAAGATAAATAACATAGCATAATGTTTAATATATAGCTTCATTTAAGACCTTGACTAGCCTTGTTGACCATGAATTGTACCTGAGGTAATCTTATCATTTTAAAGAAATTGTAGTGGCTACTTTAAAACCTTTCTATTTGTATGACTTTATCATTTCTATCAAGACCCTCCCAGATGGACTTTTGAGCATGGAGAAACAATGTATTAACGTAGGATGCTTTAATACTCAGTTTTTGTGCAATAAAGTAGTTATGCAATATTATTAGACAATGAAGAATATGTTACTACTAACAAATTGCCAATGTTTAGGATTAGGTGTAATCATAAGTGGAAGAAGTTGAGTCATCCACCGAAGATGAGGGTACTTGAGGTTGGGGGAAATGATGATAAGACAACTTGAAGGTAACAAGGATAGATACCTCCATATAGGCATGCATTCAGTTAAGGGATAATCATCAATAGAAAGTCCTTGAGCCCCAAACTGATGGCCTAGTAGCTATTATAAGTTCTCAAGGCTAATATGGGTAGCTAAATTGATATAAATATCTCCCTCTTTGTTTGTGCACCTGCTTAATTGTCTTTCACTTCAGCACTTCATCTCAATCATGTGGAAAATAGGAATGAATGAATTGCCTTCATAACTTCTTGGATATTCTTGAATAAAAAGAATGATTTATTTTAAATAGATATTCATTTAAATAAATGGTGGATTTATTTTAAATGATAAATAGATTTTATTCTTGAATAAAAAGAATGATTTATTTTAAATAGATATTAATTTAAATAAATTGTGGATTTATTTTAAATGATAAATAGATTTTATTCTTGATTAAAAAGAATGATTTATTTTAATAGATATTCATTTAAATAACTGGTCGATTTATTTTAAATGATAAATAGATTTTATGCTTGAACAAAAATGATTTATTTTAAATAAAAATTCATTTAGATAATGGTGGATTATCTAAAAAAAAAAGTGATTTATCCTAATTAGAACGGATGTCATAAAAGTAGCAAAATCTAGCTCACACATGGGAACCTACC
Organism: Wollemia nobilis; assembly: GCA_028583015.1. NCBI lineage: Eukaryota > Viridiplantae > Streptophyta > Pinopsida > Araucariales > Araucariaceae > Wollemia > Wollemia nobilis. The sequence goes on along the minus strand of JAQPPZ010000128.1, from coordinate 99,841 downwards.
TCAAAATTGGGCTACTCGTCAGGGGACAGAGCCTAGCTAGCAAGGAGGCATGGTCCCATTAATTCAAGGGATGGCTATGCTAGAGTGAGGGGATGGTTCATCTATGTGAGTAAGAAGGAGACTTGAATGCAAGTTGTGCCTTGGAAATGCGGGAAGCAGGGACATATCCCCAACCACATGACAAAGGAGTGTGAAGTAATGGTACTTAGGTGGTGGGTGGAAGTCGAGTGAAAAGGGAGATGCACCCAAAGTAGGAAGAGGAGTGGGATGAAAGAGAGTGCAAAAAAATAGGAGTTTGGTAGAAGAAAGTTGGTAGAAGAGAGCTCAACAGAAGAGAGTTCAACAGAAGAGAGCTTAGTAGAAGAGATTTCGATAGAAGTAAGATCTTTGGTAATGAGCATTGCCCATGAAATGTTGTAAGGTTTTGGTTAGGAACATCCTATTCTGCTTCATTATTGAGTAGAGAAGTTGACTTGTGATAGGATTTCTCCAAGTTTTAGGTTCATTAATTTAAATTTCTAGATTAATAAAATACATAAGGTTTTATGGAAATTAAAGTAGATGGCTTTGATAAAAGGAAAGGTTAAAAATGAGCTCTACTCGGGTTTTATGAGGAAAAACTACTATGTTAGGGTTTGATGAAGAAAAACTGCTCTGCGGGGATGACAACAACTTTCAAAGGAGGTCTAAAAAATTGGAGGAATATCATGATGGCATCGGGTTTGACATAGAGAGTGCATGCTCATGATATGTTTTCATCTAAAAATTACTGGAAAGAATAGGGTTTTCTAGTGCGTGTCAGGAACCTCTTGTTAAAGAACAATGGATGTTTGGAATGATGTGAGGCCATGCCAGTTCTAGTGGTTCAACCAGATTTGATGGTGGAATATGTGGAGTATCTAACCAAACATGCCCTTATTGGAAAATTTTTGGGCATCCAAATTTCTCTCCCCTTTGTGGAGGCTTGGGTTAGCAAGAATTGGAATCTTGAAGGTGATGTGGAGGTGATACTAAGTGTGAACATCTATTATATGGTGGTTTTCTCTTGTATTGTAGATCGTAACAAAGCATTTGAAGGGGGTCCTTATTTATATAACCAGGTGGGACTCTTTCTTAAACCCTGGCATGTGGGTTTCAACCCATCATAGGAGCAGTCATCGTAGGTTCCAGTATGGGTGTGGCTTCCATGGCTCCCGTTGGAATTCTAGAGAATTGATATCTTGCATAAGATTGCCCTTCTGCTTTGGAAGTCGATTGGACCATCACAATAGAAAATGGATAAAAAGGTAATCTCTATTGCTTGTATTTCTATTGAAATTGACCTAAATAATCCTATTCCAGATTCTATTTAAATACAATTTGGATCAATTACATGGGTTCAAAAACTTGACTATGAAGCTCTTCCATTTCGTTGCCAGATTTACCATGAATATGGCCACCTACAAAGAAAATGCCCTAAGTTTATCTCACCTATGGCTTCAAATCCTGGGCCTTCTCGGTTTGGAAAAATTTTGGATAAAGGAAAAGCCCCGATAAAGGAAGGGGAACAGGATAAGGAAGGTTTTATTCTGGTAAAATCCTAAAATAGAGAACAAAGGGCAAAAAAATAACTTAAGGATAGCCAGCTAGATGCTCTACTCAACCATTTTGAAATATTAGATGATCTTGATCAGTGCATGGATATACCTAAAATGTCACTACCTGATGCAAATATAACAAGGTCAAATCAAATGTCTCTTCTTGATAAGGAACTTAAGGAATCAAATCTAGGGGGTTTAAATGAAGAACAAAGGGCTTTTGATCTAAGTATAGGGGATATCATTGGATCTAGCCCTATATGGGAAACTATTTTGGAAAGTGATATAGATTTAGTTATGTCTTCTCCTACTCAGGAACTGATGCAATCATCCTTGGACTGCAAAACTCCTACGGTGTTGGGATTGCAACAAAAAATAATTAAAAAAAGTTTTTTAGATAAGAATATGAAGGTGGGTCGAAAGAAGGACTAGGATAAAATTAAGTTAATGGGAGAGACTTTGGTGGATTCATGCTTGGTGAGAACATTGGACTCCCATTTTTATAACCCCCAAAAATTATTATCCTCTCATGGAATGTAAGGGGATTGAATAGCATCCCCAGACAAAAAGTTGTTCATGATTTGGTTCATGTACATTCTCTGGATGTGGTGTTTATTCAAGAAACTAAATTGACTATTGATAGTATGTTCAATATTGCTCCCAAGTTGTGGATAAGGGGGAAATGCTAGTGTATTGGTGCATGTGGATATTCTGGTGGTATCGCTTGTTTATGGGATCCAGTTAAGATATCCCCTCTTACTTGGATATCAAGAAGATGGTCTATTTCAATGGTCAGGCATGATAATTAATCTGGTGAAATCATCCTACTTAAAAATGTGTATGCTCCTATTGATTACAATGGTAAAGTAAATTTTTGGAAGCACATTTTCTTTGTGATAAGTTTAGTTCCCCTGTACCCATGGATTTTGGCTGAAGACTTCAACTCTATCACTTGTCTATAGGAGAAGCATGGTGGATGGACCATCTCGAGACTTTTTCTTTTGTATTCAGTGCTCATATCTAGGCCATAAACTTGGTTGACATCAAGCCAGAAAATGGGATCTTTACTTCGCACAATATAAGGTGTGGGGAAGCTTCCATATCAGAGAGACTGGATAGGTTTTTGATATCCAGTTATTGGATGGATAATAACAGAGGTGCTAGTTCTCTGATTTTGGAGGGTAGGGGGTCTAATCATTGGCCTATCAAACTCTATGATTTGGAGTTAGGGCTAAAAAAGAATTCCTCCTTTAAGTTTCAACTTATGTGGCTTCATGATCCTAAGCTTCATGATTTCATGTGAGGCTGGTGGACCACTAGAAAACCTCCTCATGGCACTGCTATGTATTCCTTTATGAAGCGACTATAATTTGTAAAACATAAATTGAAGAGATGAAATATTTTGAATTTTGGGAACCTTTCCTTGGCTAAGTTGGTAGATCTTAGGAGGATGGAAGAATCTTTAATGAATATTAGAGATCAAGGATTTACGAAGGAGCTTCTTTTTGAGGAATTTGAGGCTGCAAAAGACCTTGCTGAATGGGAACTGAGGGAAGAATTTTTTTGGAAATAAAAAGCTCGAGTATATTGGCTTCAGGAAGGGGATAGGAACACAACCTTCTTTTATAACTCAGTTAAGGATCACCGTAATGGTAACCTTATTACCTCTCTTGTGAATTATTAGGGTGCCCTGTTCTCTTCTTTTAGGGATATTTCAAAAGAGACTAAGAGGTATTTTTCCTCTCTCTTCAAGGACTCACTATCATATGATGAGAATGAAAAGCTTATTCTAAACTGTATTCCAATGATTTTTTCTAGAGATATGAATGAGCACTTGATGGGTCCAATTTCCCTTGAGGATTTGGAAAATGTTGTATTCAAGATGAAAAAAGGAAAAGCCCCAGGCCCATATGGATTCCTGATTGAGTTTTATCAGGAGTTTTGGGATTTAATCAAATTTTATCTTTTGGAGGTGGTCCATGAGTCCCAAAAGAACAAACAGATTCTAAGGCCCCTAAATGTTACCTTTGTGGTGCTTATACCCAAAAAAGAGGGAGCAAATTCCTTGGATATGTTTAGGCCTATTGCGCTCTGCAATGTTGTGTATAAGATTCACAAAAATTATAGACTGAAGATTTGGTTGAGAAAAATCATCTCTAAGGAGCAAGGAGGGTTTGTTGCTAGCCAACAAATCTTGTATGGGGTTGTTATTTCTATAGAATCTATTCACTCGATGGAAAATTCTAAGGAGAAAACTATGTTTATTAAGTTGGACATGGCCAAAGCCTATGATTGGGTCAGATGGTCCTTTCTTTAGAAAGTTCTTGCTGATTTTGGATTTGAGGAGGAATGGATTATATGGGTGATGAGATGTGTTTCTTATTTCTCATTCTCTGTTCTTGTTAATAATGAGCCATCAGAGCTATTTGAGGCCTTGAGGGGATTGATGCAAGGAGATCCTTTATCTCCTTATTTTTTTATCATTATGGCAGAAGGGTTGGGAAGATTTCTCAAGTCTCAAGTCATGTAGGGTCTCATTTAGGGGTGGAAGTGGGATAGTAGTTTGCCACCTCTTTTCCACCTTCAATTTTTTGATGATACTGCTTTGTTGGGATTTTCCACTATCAGTGAATCTAGCAATATTAGACAGACTCTTGACATATATCTTGGTGCTTCTAGAGAGTTGATTAATGATGACAAGTCTTCTATTTTCTTCTTCAATACCCCTCCTCTTATTCAATCCAGGATTGCTCGTATTCTAAGATTCCAGGTTGGGACTCCCCCTTCATTTATCTTGGTATTCCAATTTCATCTCACCCTCTACCTAGATCTTCTTGGTAGTCTATGCTTGATAATTTTAGAAGGAAGGTGAATCACTAGACTTTTAGATGGCTATCCACTGTAGGTAGAGTGTTCCTTTTAAAATTTGTTGTTTAAGCTTTACCCATTTATAGATGTTTTATACAAATAGCTCCCTCTCAGTTCATCAAGGACATGAATGCTTTGTCAAGACAGTTTTTATGGTCTGGAAAACTTGATCAATCTAAATGGAGTCTGGTTAGGTGGGATTCTATATGTAGGTTGGTGCAAGAGCAAGGCCTTGGGTTATGATAGACAACTCTTTTTGGGTCAGCTTTGGATGCAAAACTTTATTGGAGATGGTGTACCTCTCAATATCATATTTAGGCTAAAATATTATCTTGTAAATACTTGAGAGGTATTTCTGAGGCTGAAATCCCTAGAGTCAACTTGGTTGGGAAAGGTTCGATTATCTAGGACACTCTAAAAAAAGGAGCTAATTTAATCAAGTAGGGTTTGTTCTGTATTTGCAATCAAGGATCAAATGCTCTTTTTTGGGAGGATTCTTGGGATGACCACCCTCCTATCTTGAATCAATATCCTAGGTTACGTTCCCTAAGCATTTTTTCTTGGAAGCAGGTTGGTCTCATAAGGATGACTTAAAAAAAAATCCAGTCCTTTTGAAATATGGATATGTACAGGTGGAAAGATCCACAAGAATGGCCCCAAGGGGGATTGGCCAAGGACAAAGAGGTGCTTTCTCTTATTCTTACGGGGAGGCCTTGTTCTTCATTGAGGGGTAAATATATTATGTCTTGTAACCCTGATCCTAAGGGAATATACTCGGTAGCCTATGGTTATTAGGTTCTTTATAAGAAAAATTATGGGAGTCTTCCTGTCACTTGGTGGAAAAATGTGTGGAAAAATTTTGCTTGGCCAAAATATAACTTCTTTCTCTGGTTGGTAGCTCGTAATAAATGCATCACTTGGGATAATGTGAGGAAGAGGGGATTTTAGGGTCCCTCTTTTTGTGTCCTTTGTAGTAAGAATGAGGATGACTCTTCTCATTTATTTTTCCAATGCTCCTTTGCCAAAGACATTTGGCACCGTTGGTGGAGTGCCTAGAACCATCCATGTTTTCATGTGCTATCCCTGGTGGATTTTTGGAGTAGTCTGGGTAGACCTCCGACCAAGGCCCCCTTCCTTCAGGTGGCTTGGAATTTGGGCCCTTCTTGCATCATCTAGAAAATTTGGCTCAAATGGAACCAGCACATATTTTAGGGTAGTTATTTGGTTGTTCAATAGATATGGCAAAGTATCCTGTATATGGTTTAGGAAACCATCGATAGAAAATGTGATGTGGAACTTCTTTTGGATTCTAGGGAGGAGAAGGTACAACAAGCTCTTGGTCTCTTTGGGTATGGTGTGAACTCTTCTATCCCTAGTAGGGTTCCTCAGCTTAACAAGAAGGTTAGGAGAGATGGTAGGTAGAGGCCACCACCTAGATGAGTTTTAAAATTTATATTGATGGATCGTCCAGGGGTAATCCTGGACATGTTGGCATTGGCGGTGTTGGGAGAGATTCTACTGGTGGTGTCAGTTTTTTATTTTCCATTTATAAAGGTGTTCACTCCAACAATTTTATGGAAGATCTTGCAATTCTTTAGTCCTTGCGGAGGGGGTTTTCTCTTGGCTGACATAGGATTATCTACGAGTCTGACTCTCAAATTGTGGTTAATATTTTAAACAATAAAAGGGTGGAGGAAGTTAATTGGCAGTTGGCCTTTGTAGCTGTTTAGATTCTCAGAATGAGTGAAGAGTTTGAATTTATATCCTTTGTGCACATTCCAAGGGAATGGAATGTGGTTTCTGATTACCTGGCCAAAAGGGCTTTTGAGCTACTAGATCCTTGGAGTATCGATAATTGGGAGAGTCTCCCATCTAGGGACTCTCAATGCCTATGGGAGTTGATCCACAAGGATGTACAAACTTAATGTGGTTTATTCTTGTTGTCTTTTTTGGGTGTCATTCTAGTCTAGTGGTTTTAGCCTATTTGGTTGTTTATTTGAGTCCTGGTTGGAAGCTCAGTTGTACTTTGTAATCCAAAATTTTTATCAATAAATTTTTACCCCTTTATTTAAAAAAAAAAAGTAGATGGCTTTCATATGTTTATGATTCATTTTGTAAAATGAGGGTATGGGACCTTGCTTTATGAAATGAAAAAGGTTTATGGAAATTAAAGTAGATGGATTTAATTATGTTTATGGTTCATTTTGTAAAATGAGGGTATGGGACCTTGCTTTATGAAATGAAAAGGTTTTATGGAAATTAAATTAGATGGCTTTAATTATTTTTATGGCTCATTTTGTAAAATGAGGGTATGGGACCTTGATTTATGAAATGAAAAAGTTTTATGGAAATTAAACTAGATGGCTTTAATTATGTTTATGGTTCATATTGTAAAATGATGGTATGGGACCTTGCTTTTTGAAATGAAAATGGTTTATGGAAATTAAAGTAGATGACTTTAATTATGTTTATGGTTCTTTTTGTAAAATGATGGTATGGGACCTTTCTTTCTAAAATGAAAAGGGTTTATGGAAATTAAAGTAGATGGATTTAATTATGTCTATGGTTCATTTTGTACAATGAGGGTATGAGACCTTACTTTATGAAATGAAAAGAGTTTATGGAAATTAAATTAGATGGCTTTAATTATTTTTATGGTTCATTTCATAAAATGAGGGTATGGGACCTTGCTTTGTGAAATGAAAAAGGTTTATGGAAATTAAAGTAGATGGATTTAATTATGTTTATGGCTCATTTTATAAAATGACGGTATGGGACCTTGCTTTATGAAATGAAAATAGTTTATGGAAATTAAATTAGATGGCTTTTAATTGTTTTTATGATTTATTTTGTAAAATTAAGGTATGGGACCTTACTTTATGAAATGATCAGAAATTTTTTGTGATAAAATTAAAGTGGTTTGCTTTAATTAAATAATAGGAAAGAACCTAGTTCATTTAATAGTTAAGGGTGTGGGAATTTAACTGTTGAGTGAGGGTTGGATAATTTATTGCAAATAAAGCATATCGTGGGATGCATGGTGGAATGACTCTCATGAGTAGATGAGATGGGTCATAGAAAGGAGTAGTTCTATGATAATAGCTATGCATTAGAAAGTTGAATTACTTGGGTTATTTGTATAGTTGTAATTTGATAATAAAATAAGTAAATGCATTTAGAAGCATGTCTATCCAGATCCATGAGTGTCATGATCCTCTCTATCCTCACTTGATCTATGGAAGAGTGAGAGGACCAAATTCATGAGATGGAACACTTTGCAAGTTTTCTCTCTACCTTACTTCTTGCTTGATTATGCAATATATTAGATTTGAGGCGAGATTTCCCCAATGGAATAAATGTAAAGTAATTATTGAAAGTATGGGCTTTCCCATACATGCTTATGTATTAAATAAACATTGTTGTTTATTGTATTTTTATAACCTTCTTAATTGCAATGTTACTTATTATTTTATTGCATGTTTTTCCTTTTAATGAATGCTTTATGTTTTGGTTAATCTCGCATATTTATTACAGCATGTTTTGTTAGATTTAGTATCTAGATTTATCCTTTGTATTATTATGTGCTTTTAAAAAAATGTGAAGTTCTAGGTGAACTTAGAGGATGACCTACGTGCTTGAGACCCCCTTAGGGAGATTGGGTATCTATATTTAGAAGATTGTACCAAGATTTAAGAGAGCTTGTCAAAGGATGAGATTGGTAGTTTAACTCATAGTAGACGTAGCATACCCACACATAATGGTTTGTGTGAAGTATGGAGATGCATGTATACCTTCCAATGATCGAGGATGGTAAGTCTATATCATCATGAATGATGATATGGATGGACTTATGTGCATGGAATGATATAGGCCTATGCAAAAGGGACTTGCATGAGGAGAATATCGTGTGGTATAATTCTTGAAAAACCTAGGGTATGTCAAACATTAAGTTGGTCTAAGGTTCGTTAGGGATTTATAAATCCTTCACCTTAGTTAAAAAAATAATATATAAACCTTATTTCTATTTTTATTTGTTTTCTTTTTTTCTTATTTTGAGGGTCATTACATTTGGTATTAGAGCTCTAGGTTCGAGGGTATAGAGCTTCTTATGTGCATAAAGGAATTCAGGTATTTCCAATGAAGGCCTACTAGGGGTTAAGCTAAAAGGTTGGGATAACCTAGAGTCTCTGCTTATTTATAATGTAAATGGATTCGGTCCCAAGGAGAGATGAACATTATGATACCTTAGTATGGGCTTTGGTTTCAATGTTACATCATAACCTTGGAACCCTGTCCTAACTAGATTTCTAATGATTAGAAAGAAATAAATTTGTAATGTGGCTGGGAATTATTAAATCAGTAAGATAAATTGGGATCTAATTCTCTTCTTGGTTGGACCGGATCAATATGCCACCTAAGGCTAGGATAGAGAGGTCTCCACATAGAAATACTCAAAAAAATAATTTTAAAGAAGAGATCCAGAATGAGGATCCAAGAAATCCCAAAATGGGAATAGAAGAACTTACTACCACAGTTGCCGAATTACAAGATCAGTTAAGGCAAGTTCTAGATACTATGGAAAATTAAAATAAGGTCAATCAAGTTGAAGGGTTGACAGTGGATCAGAAGCAAGATAGAACCCTGTTAGAAAAGGAGATGGTGAGAGACCTAAAGAATGTCTATATATCCAAATTCAATGGAGAAGTAGAGGGGGATGCGACTAAGGCTTAGTTAAGGGAACTAAAAGTTTTCTTCATGGTAAAGGGATATTCTTTAGGAACCTGAATGGTTTGAGCTACTATTTACCTAGAAGGAGCTACCCTAGATTGGTAGGAAACTTATTATGAGGAAACCAAAATCAAACCGGTAGACATTCCATAGAAATAATTTATAGATATCTTCAAGAAGAGGTTTCTCATAGATCATTTCTATGATTTAAAATTTGAGGAGTTTGCCAGTCTAAGGTAAGGGACCAACTTAGTGGAGATATACAACAAAAATATAGTAAATTTATTAAAGTATGTACCCACCTATAATGAGAAAATATGGATTCACAAGTTTACTCATGGATTGAAATCTAGGATAAAGCATGATGTAGAGATGCATGAGCCTAAGTCATTGCAAAAGGTATATGACCTAGGAAAGAAAGTAGAGTCACATTTCTATTATAAATATGAAACCTTGAATGAGTAGGAATATTAGGAACTGAAGAAGATGAATAGTAATGGGATTATAAAATGAGAGGTTGAGTAAGAACAAAAAGCTAAGAACCCCTAGAATCCAACAAAGAAATTCAATGGAAACCAAAATATTTCCAAAATTAACTTTTATAAGAAGGGTAACAAACCCAATAATGCTAAACCTCCTCCATAGAAACCTCAAGGTCATGTTCCAGTGATTAAGGGTAAATATCAAAAGACATAAAAGAGACAAGGGCCCAAGGACGGATGCTACCATTGTAAAGGGCCACACTTTTCTAACTAGTGCCCATACTAGCTAGGGCCAAGCACACCCAACACTAAGGGAAATGAACCAATGAATAAGATTTACATTACAACTAGGAGTCATAAATTAGAAGGGAAAAAGCACCATGTTGGTCATAAAAGGTAAGATTTTTTATAAATAAGTAAATATCTTAATAGATAGTGGAAGCAATGATAGTTTTATTTCTTGAAATCTAGCAAAATATATTCCAAAAATACCAAGGTATTTTTCTTATGGATGGAAGGTTGAGTATGGATCAGGACAGACTTACTCTGTTAACCAATACTTCCCAATGATGGAGTTTAGCTGAGTTAGCAATGCCATGAAAGGGTGTTTATATGTGGCCCCACTTCATGCTTTCAATGTGATTCTTGTAATGGATTGGCTATAGGAACATAAAGCCATAATCAATTTCCAAGATAGATGGATTGAGTATTCAGAGGAAGTTAAGGTAAGGTTACAAATTCATAGTGATCAGGAGGAATTTAAACCCTAGATTCTATCAACTATGTAGTTAAAAAATCCCTCAAGAAATGAGGGATCATTTATGTAGTAAAGATGAATGAAGTTAAAAAGGACCGAAAGGAAGAAGTTTTGGGGGCACACCCAATTTTACAAGAATTCTAGGATGTATTTCCTAAGGATCTACAAGGGCTCCATCATATATAAGAATTTGATTTCACTATTGATCTTATACCAGGAGTGGAACCCATTCACCAATCTCCATATAGGATATCACCTATTGAGATGCAAGATTTGAAGGTACAATTGCAAGGACTGTTAGAGAAGGGATTGATAAAACCAAGTGTGTCACCTTTGGATGCACCCATTTTATTCGTAAACAATAAGGATGGATCTTTAATATTGTGTATCAACTACATAATCTTGAATAAGGTGGTAATCAAAAATTGGTACCCCCTACCTAGGATTGAATATTTATTCGACCAGCTAATAGACACCATGGTATTTACCAAATTAGATTTAAAATTAGGGTATCACCAATTAAGGATACGTGAGGAGGACACTCACATGATGGTATTTAAGACAAGGTATAGATATTATGAGTTCACCATCCTACATTTTGGGTTGACAATTGCTCCTGCTACCTTCATAAATTTTATGAATAGTGTATTCAGAATACATCTAGATCAGTTTATCCTTGTATTTCTAGATGACATCTTAATATATTCTCATAGCAAGGAAGAGCATGATAAGCATCTCAAGATCATGTTGGAGATGCTAAGGAAAAATTAACTCTACAGGAACCTGGCAAAAAGTGAGTACTATATTTCAAAGGTGTGTTATTTAAGGCATATCATATGAGCTGAAGGGATCGCTATGGATCCAAAAATTTGAAGCCATGTTGAACTAGCCACCTCCTACCAATGTTATTAAAGTAAGAAGATTCTTGGGGTTAAAAATATTTTATCGATGTCACATAATTTATTTCTCAAATATTGGTTCAACAATAACCAACCTTTAGAAGAAAGAGAAGGAATTCAAATCGACAAAAAAGTATGAAGTTGTGTTCACATTGTTGAAGCAAAAACTCACTACTGCACCAACATTGAAGATTCCAGATACCCAAGAAGATTTTATAGTATGCACGAATGCATAGTTGAATGGATTAAGGGGAGTACTCATGCAAGGGGAGTCCATAGTGGCTTATACTTCAAGGAAGCTTAAGAAGCACAAATTCAACTATCCTACTCATGATTTGGAACTAGCCATTATGGTACACACCCTAAATATCTAGTACCACTATCTAGTAGGAAGACCTTTTGAGTTAAAATAATACTATAAATTTCTCAGGTACATATTCACCCAACCAATAATCAATGTGAGATAGATAAGGTGGGTCAAATTTCTCATTGAGTATGACTTTGAAATGTAGTACATAAAAGGAAAAGATAATAAGGTCGTAGATGCTTTGAGTCGAAGAAGATACATAGTATCTATAACTAGGAGCCACATAAAGCTCATGGACCAAGTAAGTTAGAAGCAATATCAGGATGAGTATTACCAAGAAATTCAAGCTATAATGAGCAAGGATCATAAGGCCAATAAGGAGTTTGGGATGATAGTTAACCTTCTATGTTACAAAGGAAGAATCATCATACCAAAGTTAGGGGATTTAAGGAGGTTATTAATGCAAGAAGTCCATAGGTCTCCTTATACATCTCACCTCAAAGGGGTAAAAATGAGGGAAAACCTAAAGAGTACTTTCTTCTGGGTAGGAATGAAGAAGGATATTACATATTTTGTAGCTCGAAGCCTTGAAAGTCAAAAGATCAAAGTAGAATGTAGGCATCTCATAGGATATTTGTACCCTCATAGAATACCTACTCAAAAATAGCAGGTCATATCAATGGAATTCTTAGTAGGATTACTAAAAAATAGGTACCAACATGATGCAATATTTGTAGTAGTTGACAAACTGATCAAGGTTACCCACTTTATACCTAGGATCACCAATGACAATGCTCAATAGTGGCTAGCAGATTTTTCAAGGAAGTATTCTGATTACATGTATTTATGGAAGTAATCATATTGGATAGGGATTCCAAGTTCACTTCCAAATTTTTAAGAGCCCTTCACCAATAAATGGTCATAAAATTGCACATGAGTTCAAAATACCACCCTAAAATAGACAGTCAAATAGATCAAGTAAACCAAGTGCTAGAAGATATGATCTGCATGTATTGCATGGACCACAAGACTCGATGGGAAGACTATTTGTCATTGGTAGAATTTACCTACAATAATGGGCATCACTCTTATCGAAGGATGGAACCTTTCAATGCCTTCTATGGATGAAAGTGTAGAAAACCACTATCATGGGACAACCCCAAAAATAGAATTATGATTGGACCAAAAATGGTCAAGGAAATGGAAGAGCAAATTAGGGTGATCATATAAAGACTCAAGGAAGTTGTTGATAGGTAGAAGAGTTATGTCGATCTAAAGAGGACTCCTAGAGAGTACTCAGTGGGATATAAAGTGTTCCTCGGGGTCAAACCAATGAAAAGTGCAATCAAATCCATAAAATTGGATCCACGATTTGTAGATCCCTTTGAGATCATTGAGAAAATTAGTTTGGTTGCATACCAATTTATATTACCTCCTAATTTGTAGAAAACCATGACACTTTCCACATATCTTTGCTTAGAAAATATGTTGTTGATCCTGACCATGTGTGGGATGTTTCTAATTTGTAGATGGTAAACCTAGAGGTAATTTAAGTAATATTAGTAAGGATTCTCAAATTTTATTCTAAGGCTATGCAGAATCAAACCCTTGAGCAATGTAAGGTCTAGTGGGACCATTTCTCTGAAAGAAATACCACTTGGAAAAAAGTGGTAAATATGCAAAATCACTTTCCTTTTCTATTTGAAGAACTCTAAATTAAATTTTTGTGATAATTTGTATATTGTCTACATTTACATATGTAAAAAAAAACAACATCGAGGATGGTGTTAGTCCTAGTGGGGGAGGATGTCATGACCCTCCCAGATGGAATTTTGAGCATGGAGAAATAATGTATTAACGTAGGATGCTTTAATACTTTATTTTTGTGCAATAAAGAAGTTATGCAATATTATTATACAATGAAGAATATGTTACTCCTAAATAATAGCCAATGTGTAAGATTAGGTGCACTCGTAAGTGGAATAATTTGAGTCATCCACCAAATATGAGGGTACTTGACTATATAATAAGGGTAGCTAGAATAATATGAAAAATAATAGAAGAGCAAAATAGACTAGACCAAACATCCAAGAACTATATTCTTTGAAAAAACTAAAAAAGAAATTTAAGATAAATAACATAGCATAGTGTTTAATACATAGCTTCATTTAAGACCTTGACTAGCCTTGTTGACCATGAATTGTACCTGAGGTAATATTATCATTTTAAAGAAATTGTAGTGGCTACTTTAAAAACTTTCTATTTGCATGACTTTATCATTTATGTCATGACCCTCCCAGATGGAATTTTGAGCATGGAGAAAAAATTATTAACATAGGATGCTTTAATACTCAATTTTTGTGCAATAAAGTAGTTATGCAATATAATTAGACAATGAATAATATGTTACTACTAAAAAATTGCCGATGTGTAGGATTAGGTGCAATCATAAGTGGAAGAAGTTGAGTCATCCACCGAATATGAGGGTACTTGAGGTTGGGGGAAATGATGATAAGACAACTTGAAGGTAATAATGATAGATACCTTCATATAGGCGTGCATTCGATTTAGGGATAATCATCAATGGAAATTCACCTTGAGCCCCAGACTGATGGCATAGTAGCTATCATAAGTTCTCGAGGCTGAGATGTGTAACTAAATTGATGGAAATATCTCCCTCTTTGTTTGTGCACCTCCTTAATTTTATTTCACTTCAGCACTTCACCTCAATCATGTGGAAAATAGGATTGTTTGAAATGCCTTCATAAATTCTTGGATATTCTTGAATAAAATAATGATTTATTTTAAATAGATATTCATTTAAATAAAATGGTGGATTTATTGTAAAAGATAAATAGATTTTATTCTTGAATAAAAAGAATGATTTATTTTAAATTGATATTCATTTAAATAAATGGTGGATTTATTTTAAATGATAAATATATTTTACTCATTGAATAAAAAGAATGATTTATTTTAAATAGATATTCATTTAAATAAATGGTCAATTTATTTTAAATGATAGATAGATTTTATTATTGAACAAAAATGATTTGTTTTAAATAGACATTCATTTAAATAAAGATGGATTATCTATAAAAAAGAGTAATTTATCCTAATCATAATGGATGTCATAAAAGTAGCAAAATATAGCTTGCGCATGAGAACCTACCTCAAAATTGGGCTAGCCACCTAGGGGCAGAGCCTAGCTGACAAGGAGGCATGACCCTATTAATGCAAGGGATGGCTTTGCCAGAGTGAAGAGATGGTTCGTCTACATAAGGAGGATACTTGAATGTGAACTATGCCTTGGGAAGGTGGGAAGAAGGGACATCCCCCCTACCACCTGACAAAGGAATGTGGAGTAATAGTAGTAAGGTGGCGGGTGGAAGTCGAGAGAAAAGGGAGAGGTTCCCAAAGGAGGAAGTAGAATGGGGTGAAAGGGGATGCAAAAAAGAAGATTTTGGTAGAAGAAAGTTGGTAGAAGAGAGCTTGATAGAAGAGAGTTCAGTAGAAGAGAGCTCGAAAGAAGATATTTTGATAGAAGGGAGCTCAGTAGAAGGTAAATTAGACAGTCAATGAAGATGACCATGTTTGTCCAGTTTCTCTTTCAGTTTTCATTGTTCCATAGTTACTCTTGTAAAGAGCATAGTTACTCTTGTTATTTCATTGCTAGGAGAGCATAGCTCTCTGCTCTTGTTAGCCATAGCTATAAGAGCATAGCTCTTTAATTTTTTTAAGAGCATAGTTACTCTTGTTATGTCATAGCTAGGAGGGCATAGCTTTCTGCTATTGTTACATTGTAGCTAGGAGAGCATAGCTCTCTTCTCTTGTTATTCATAGCTATGAAAGCATAGCTCTCTACTTTTGTTAAGAGTGTAGTTGCTCTTGTTACGTCATAGCTAGGGGAGCATAGCTCTCTACTCTTGTTATATTGTATCTAGAAGAGAAAAGCTCTTTTTTCTTGCTAGTCATAGCTATAAGAGCATAGCTCTATGCTCTTGTTAAGAGTATAATTGCTCTTGCTAGCCGTAGCTATGAGAGTGCAGATCTTTGCTCTAATTAGTTGTAGCTATAAGAGTGTAGCTCTCTGCTCATGTTAGAGTTGTATCTTGTGAATGCTAAGTCATAGCTATCATGGTAATTGAAGCGAGCACCCCCTTAAACCTACATCCTATGCTTATCTTGTGTACCACATGATTAATGCTAGTTTTGGTAGCGGTCATTGCCCATGAAATGTCATAAGGTGTTGGTTAGGAACCCCCTATTTTGCTCCATTATTGAATAGGGAAGTTGGCTTGTGATAGGATTTCTGTGAGTTTTAGGTTCATTAATTTAAATAGTTAGATTAATGCAATGCATAGGTTTTTATGTAAATTAAATTAGATGGCTTTAATTATGTTTATGGTTTATTTTGTAAAATGAGAGTATGGGACCTTGCTTTATGAAATAAAAAAAATTTATGGAAATTAAAGTATATGGCTTTAATTATGTTTATGGTTCATTTTTAAAATGAGGGTATGGGACCTTGCTTTATGAAATGAAAAGGGTTTATGGAAATAAAAGTAGATGGCTTCAATTATGTTTATGGTTCATTTTGTAAAATGAGAGTATGGGACCTTGATTTATGAAATAAAAAAGGTTTATGGAAATTAAAGTAGATGGCTTTAATTGTGTTTATGGTTCATTTTTAAACTAAGGGTATGGGACCTTGCTTTATGAAATGAAAAGGTTTTATGGAAATAAAAGTAGATGGTTTTAATTATGTTTATGGTTCATTTTGTAAAATGAGGGTATGGGACCTTGCTTTATGAAATGAAAAAGGTTTATGGAAATTAAAGTAGATGGATTTAATTATTTTTATGGTTCATTTTGTAAAATGAGGGTATGGGACCTTGCTTTATGAAAATAAAAGTGTTTATGGAAATTAAATTAGATGGTTTTAATTATTTTTATGGTTCACTTTGTAAAATGAGGGTGTGGAACCTTGCTTTATGAAATGAAAAAGGTTTATGGAAATTAAAGTAGATGGGTTTAATTATGTTTATGGTTCATTTTGTAAAATGAGGGTATGGGACCTTGCTTTATGAAATAAAAAAGGTTTAATTATGGAAATTAAAGTAGATGGATTTAATTATGTTTATGGTTCATTTTATAAAATGAGGGTATGAGACCTTACTTTATGAAATGATAAGAAATATTTTGTGATATAATTAAAGCAGTTTGCTTTAATTAGATAAGTTGAAATAACCCAGTTCATTTAACATTTAAGGGTATAAGACTTTAATTGTTAAGTGAGGGTTGGATCATTTATTGCAAATAAAGCATATGGTGGGATGCATGGTGGAATGACTCTCATGAGTAGATAATAGGGGTCATAGAAAGGAGTAGTTATATGATAATAGCTATGCATTAGAAAATTGAATTGCTTGGGTTATTTGTATAGTTGCAATTTAACAATAAAATAAGTAAATACATTTAGAAGCATGTCTATCTAGATCCATGATTTTCTTGATCGCCTACTATCCTCACTTGATCAATGGAAGATAAGGAGGACCAAAATCATTATATGGACCACTTTACAAGTTTTCTCTCTACCTTACTTCTTTCTTGATTATGCAATAGATTAGATTTGTGGGGATATTTACCCAATAAAATAAATGTAAAGTAATTATTGAAAGCATGGGGTTTGCCATACATGCTTATGTATTAAATGAACATTGTTGTTTATTGTGTTTTGATAACCTTCTTGATTGTAATGTTATTTATTTTTTTATCACATGTTTTCTATTTTAATGAATGCTTTATATTTTGGTTATTCTCACCTATTTATTACTGCATGTTTTGTTAGATTTAGTATCTAGATTTATCCTTTGTATTCTTATAATATTTTTTACAAAAATGTGTAAGTTGTAGGCGAACTTATAGGATGACCTAAGGGCTTGATACTCCCTTAGGGAGATTGGGTATCTAGGTTTAGAAGATCATACCAAGAGTTAATACATCTTGTCAAAGGATGATATTGATAGCTTAACTCGCAATACACGTAGCATACCCACACATAATGGTTTGTGTGAAGTATGGATATGCTTGTATACCTTCCAATGATCGAGAGTGGTAATTCTAGCTCATCAAGAATGATGATATGGATGGACTTATGTGCATGACATGAGATAGGCCTACGTAGAAGGGACTTGTGTGAGGGGAATCTTGTGTGGTATAGTTCTTGAGAAACTTAGGGGATGTCAAACATTAAGTTGGTCTAAGGTTGGTTAGGGATTTATGAATCCTTCTCCTTAGTCAAAAAATTATATATATATATATATATATATATATATATATATATATATATATATATATATATATATATATATATATATATATATATATATATATATATATATATATATAACTTTTTTTGTGTGTTTTATTATTTTCTTGTTTTGAGGGTCGTTACAATTTCTAAAGGTATTACAATGTGAATGATCTTTCAGTGATCTAGTAGTAAGCGGAGGTGATTATTAACAAGAATAACCAAGATAAAAAAAAACAAGCAGGCACATTCCTCGACTTAATCCAGAAGTTTTGATGTTGGTAATGCCAATTGAAATACTAGGAAATTTTGCTGAACAAACACAACTTCATTAAAAAAAATTATCTAGTGATAATTAGATAAAAAAATAATAATCATTGTAGCAGTTCACTAAAATATTGCCATAGTTTCCAAATCCTTGTGAAACTGAAATCCAACATTTTCCATCTATGATATTTACAAGTGAAGATAATGGTAAGGAATGATATAGTCCAACATTGTCCAAAAACTAACCTTTTCAAAAAAAAATCTTAGGCCTTTGTCAGGATAATCTGCTTCATATGTCTCTCCTAACAAGGGATTAAAAGGTTTGCACCTTCATCCTTTAGTGGAAGAATATCCAGAGACAACAAATGCAACAACATGCAAAATCCTCATCAACTAATTTCCCTGTAGTGAATCAGTTATGTTGTAATCAATTAGAAAATAAATCATGTTTATGATATATTTTCAAAAGGTAAGAAACACATCATTTAATCCATATCCATTGTGCAAGTAGGAAATTAATTTGTATTGAACTACAATTATCAACCATATTTCATTCGAAAAAGTAAGAATAAAGGTATAATTCATAGCATGATCTAAATAGAATTTACACATAAATTTTTTTTATCACAGTTTCCTACAAGTGTAATAGAATATGTTAATAGCAAACATTCCACTTATGATAGATTTCATAGTCAGACCAATGACTTTAAGGGGTTGGAAAAATTTATAACAACTTCTACTAAGTTGATAGCAATTGTGGTAACTATAAAATGAGTACAAAAATAAGTTCTATCATATTGTTTTGAACTTTGGCCAAATCCAAGAACTAGGAACACAGGTATAGATATATGTTACTGCATTTCCTTATATTTGAGGGTTATGAGATGCAATAAAATCAGATAAGACAGACATACTGAAACTAAAATAATAAATAAAGGCATTGTATGCAATGGATCCTGTTAAGATTACTAGAGGGAAAAGGAAAGTACCAAGAATGAAATTAAACAATCAATCAGTGTAAAGACATAGGATGTAATGGAGGCTAACTAAAGGAGGAAATAAAGTAAGAATCAAAATAATCAACACATTTACAAAATATATAGTCACAACTTAAATATGATGATTTTTCTAATACTTGAGTATAATATGAGATAAAAAAATAGTTGTGACTTACTTGTTTACCATATTCATATGCTCAATCCAAAATATAGGAGTATTCCATATCCTAAAAGCATCTCTATAAAGAAGAAATTGGCTCATGAAAGTAAACTAGAAGGTAAACTTTGTCCAAGTATTTTCCAATATTGTCCTTGATCATTGACCATAAGCTTACACTTTTCTCTATTTATTTAGGCTTATGTAACCTCTTTTGTTGTTCAATATAAGGATAACTAATATTAGCTAATCTCATAGATGTGTTAGACCCATCAACATGTCTCCTAGACCTTGAAATAGTAGATTCAACACTAGTTAAAGCATCTGCTTCAAAAAAATTTATTGTGTCAAACCAGACATCATCTTCCTCATCTATATCAGCATCAACTTCAACTTCTATTTTCTTTTTTTCATCAGTCACAAAGTTAGATCCTCCTGATAAGACATATCTAATTATTATATGGTATTAATATTAGAAAATGTGTAAATTAAGTTTAACTTAGATAATGAATAGCTTAACGGTAACTAGAAAAACAAATGATATAATAGGTCTTGAGAAAAAGGTAAAGAGAACTGAAATGAACTTATAATAACTAAATAAATAATAAAATTTAGAACATGGGCTAGGTTATTTGTGTGAAACTAGTCTTTGTATTTGTTTGATACCATTCCAAAAGTAGATCCAACTAAATTGTATGAAATCAGGACATGTATTTGAAAATTATTAATTTCTGCTTCTGAAAGTGCTAATTTGTGCTTCTCAAAGAGTTAACTTCAACAATATAGGGGTTGTGAGCATAAATTAGGGGGAAAAACAATTTAATAGAAACCCATTCAATGAGTGTCTTGAAAATGTAGATAGATAGACTAATCATCTAATTGTGAATGTTATGTATTCAGTAACATGCTATGGCAATTGAAAGAACATGTCACAATAGAATGTACTAGGGTTGAGAGAACATTAGATAATTCTATTAATATCCACATATTGCCAAAGTAGGCCAATGGAACTCATTGAAAAGAGTTGTGAAAATGCACTATTGTATAAGCTAATCTAGAGTAAAGAATCTAATGTAAACTAAATTGACAATGGATGAAACCAAAGAGTTAAACACAAAAAATAAATGACAATAGGAGTCTGCTTTTGATTTATCAATAGAGAAATTTTTATCCTAGCCTAAATAAGGAACAGAATGCAGAAAAATGCAACACTTTTTATGTTGCCTTAAGGCCAATTGATAAGAATATAAGATAGTATCCTACAAAGCAAGTTTAATGTCTACTTTCCAATGGATCCAATAGTAATTCAAAATATACTTTACTTCATATATACCAGTAACTATTAGCAAATAAGTTTTAGAAAATGATTTGTGCCTCATGCAAACTCCAACAAGATAAATGAATTTGAACTTTCACCACAATGAGTAATAATATTAGCCAAGGAAATCAGCAACAATTATTACTAAATACTATGCATCTTCAGACCCTATTGGCCAAATTAAATATATAAATAAAAATTCTGCAATATTTTACCAGAATGCAACCAAAACATGCATCATCATATTTATGCATGAAGATGTAAAAATACATTAATATCGATTGAATTGGAACTTATGGCAATTGAATTTGTTAAGTACACAAATTTATTCATGAATACCTAGCATGCTTCATATTTAAAATCAGCAAGAGGTAAGTTATAGAGCTAATATAACATGCACCAGATCAAAAGAGTCACTATAGAATGGTTGGAGTTAGTGCATAAGGACCACTAGATGAGCATGGAGTCTTTTTATAAGGCTACAAATGAGTGAATCACCATAGGGTGACCATATCAGCAACTTTAATATCAACTACACTTGTCATAGCAGAAGAAAGTTTGAGCATCCAAAGAACACACACAATATTATCATCCAACTTTAAGATCCTTTTTTTGGTGAGCTTGCATAACCATAGTTGAACTTATGATTTTGACTACCAAAAAGGGAGCAAGGATTAATAAGTTTCATATAAAAACAAAATTTTGAGCAAGACATATATGAATAACAAAACACAATGGATTATTGCAAACAAAATGGGACATGCTTACGAGAAGTATTTAACTAGTGTCTCTATGTTCTCATAAGTTATCCCAAAATAAATATTTAGATCTTCATAGCATCTCTTTGAAACAAGAGCTAAACCTACTACAACACAAGAACTTTCATCAAATAGATAAAAAGCATGTAAACCACTCAAACTTAACAACTACATAGAATCAACTATAAATATTTAATAAGCAAAAAGATAGTACCTATAGAAAATCACATAGAATATACTTTTATTACAAGTGCAACTTCTATCGATGTCTCATTTGACCTAGAATACAAATTTAAACATTAGTATTCATGAATTATTGAAATGAATAAAACTTAAAACAAATGAAAATATTAAAAATATAAGTAATTGCAATCATACAACTTAATAAATAAGGTCAATTCTACCTATTTGCAAACTTTTGGCATAATCATTAAATATTTTGAAATTATTTTCCTCCAATTGATAATGACCCTTTTGAGGGAAATAAAGTAGATTAGTAGTTGCAATAATAGATTCTAATGATACAAAGTAATGATCTATCAAATCATAAGTAAATAGTCATGACCCTTTTGTCTTATTATACCAATTTAATTGAATCTCAACATCTTCTGGATGTTCCAAAAGATTGATTGCATTACGATATTCAACCACTTTGTTGCCCTCATTTTCCTCATCCTTTGCACTCTTCCAAGGTACCATGTCCCACATCAAACACCTTGCTTAGTATTGCATGGGATACCCTTTCTTCGAGGTCAATCACTTAAATGTGATGTTTCTTACTCAAATAAAATCCCACAATCAAACCCAATCCCTAAGGGAGAAGCATTCTCTGATATTGGAAATCTTTCATTTTGATTAAAGTATATTCCATGCCTTAATCTAATCAACCTATCTTTTGATAATGTGGGATTTCCATTCAACTGACTAACAAGTGTTGATTTATATATCTCTTTCATGTCTACTTCTACCACTGCACTAAATTTTTTTTTATAAGGTTCTTCTACATGATCTAGAATTTCATCAATTTCATGTCATCATTCGCTCTCCATGACATGTGGATCAATAAGTGGAATAGTTTCATTATGAATATGGTTTAAATTTGTAGAAACTCCATCAAAAATAGTGCTTGAATGTGAACTCTCTAATGGCAAAAAATCAATACATTCACCAACTACTTGGACTATAGGAAAACTATCACCACAATCCCATGGCCTAAACCACCATGAGTCATCTTCATGTCTTTGAGGATTTATACTAACCTGTACAAGATTATCCTATGCATATTTTAATCCTTTCTTAAGAGCTTCTACAATATCAATATCAGAAGATATACAATTATAATTTGATAAAACTCCATACTTCTCTTTCATTTATGGATTTAGTTTATGCCATAAATTTTCTTATTTTTATGAGCTTTTTAAAAATGTAATCCTTTTGGATTACTCTCTTCTTATGATACCTTATTTAAGATTCCAACTGTATTGCAATAAATCTACAAAATCATATGCCCTTTCAACTCCAACCATACCACCTACTCTACTAAAAAAATTCTCACAAACATCTGATCTTGTTGAATGTAATATGCATGGTAAATAAGGATACCTATCATGAAAGAGCTTAATCAAAAGTACAACAAAATGACAAGAAATATTCACATCTTGATATGCTTCTTTACTAATAAAGTTTAGTTGGGTATTTGTAGCTACATTATTTCACACCCAAGAAATCCATAGTGTCAAGAAATGATATACTCTGGATGCATTTCTTACTCTTTCCCAAAGGCTTAAATTATTAGATAAGAATATGTCGATGTAGTTAGAAACCATTGATAAGTACATTTTAGTACCTAAGGTTCTTTCTATATTACCCCTAGAAGGACTTCTCATTTGTCTTAGACATATTTGCACATTCCTTGATGCAATGCATTGTGTTGATCCCCAATTTTGTCAAACATTTCTTTTTATATCTTCCTCTCTTAGTTGGTGCTCCTCCATTGTGAATGAATCATAAAGAACAATTATATGATTAAACATTATCAACTCACTTCCTAAAATCAAATTACGTCTACCACTAAATAGTGGGTTAATTAGTTTTTTCTCATTATGGATGAAGTCTTGATCATGAAGCCTAGTTACACTACCATCATTCAATATAGATGCAGTTAATTTCCATCCTTCCCAAGGAATTCCAAATCTATTTCCATTGTTGGAAGTATAACTTTTCAACATTAATTATCTACACCTACTATCTCCATCTAAGGCATGACCAATAATTGGGCCCAATGAATCTTCAACATATTGCTTCCATAGATTCTCAATATTGGTCCATTGAGCTTGAACAAAATCAACATTGAATCTATTGCATGTCGGATGCACTACCAAAACCAAACTAGGAAGTTTTTCATGCAAAGGATTGGCAATAATAACCCTTGCATAATGACCAATTTCATTATCCTAAAAATCATTGATAATTGTGTTGTAACCATCTGTATCTTTTCCTACTATGATGGAAAACTTTGATTGGCATTGATGTTGTTCAATCTTCCCACAAAATCCAACCAATATGTCTTTGCTTGCAATCCATCTACCAAAAAAATTTGTTAGTATTCATATAATAAAGAATATTATAATATTAGCTATCAACATGATTAGAACTGAAATTCATAAAATACCTAACATATTTTTTAACTCTAGTTTCATCTTTTGCAAGAATCACTGGAACATGACCTTCAATGCCAAGGCTTGCTTTATATCTTGCATATGTTTTACCAATGACATCAAATATATATCCATGCTCTCCTGGAATATAAGATAGAGCCTTTCTATTTTACCTTCTAGTTGTAGTAGTTGATGGTCCATCTAAATTTACACTGAGAAAGTTGTGTAAATGAGGATCCCCTCATAGCTTGATCAATTCATATATTTTAGCTAAATATTTTTAAATATTCTACCTTGTTTACAACATAGCATATTTTGAATTAAATCTTGAACAAAAATCCATAGTTCTTGATTTCCTCTTAATTTTCCCAACCCATGTTCTTCAAACACATCTTTATAAAATTTATAAACATCCTTCCTTTGAGTTGATTCAAACAATTTTTCCTTCAATGATCTATTTCTTATTGATAAGCTTGCAACCTTGGTTTTTTCCCACCAAATGGTTCTTAATGCAGCTTTGTAGCATGCTAAAGAAACCCTTGCAAAATTTTGCAATTCATGTTGTGTTAAAAATCCCAATAATCTTTCTTTTCCTATATTTCTATGGTTTCTTTTCACTAGACTAAGTTGCTCTCGATATAAACGCATTCTAAAATCATGGCAATTTGGTATCTTTGAAAAAAAATGACATGAAAATAACTCAAATGGTATTTTTTTTTTAGATAAACTTTCATATTCATTGTGCCTATAAGTTCCATCAATAGTAATCTTACAACCTAGGTATTCCATTGTGCCTATTGTGTGAGATTCAATGTTCCATTTTTTCCACCTCTTTGATCATCCATTAAAAATTTTACATCTATTTCTCTTCCATTATATGTAGCCTTTGGTTTCCAATAACCCCAACATAATAGTGATAAAGAAATCAAACCTATACAAGAAAATTACATGCTATTAATACAAGAAATAAAATATTGGTAAAATAATAAAAAACTAATGAACTATTCAAGAATGGTGTTATAAAAAATGAAATGTTGATCTCATAATATACAAATAATACCTGGAGTTGAAGTTCTTGTGCTTGTGGATCCTTCTCCTAGACTGCTTGAGCTAGGAACCAAAAACTTGGATAAACTTTGTTGTTTCCCATCATTTGAAGCCTTCTTTGGTCATCCCACTAAACTAGTCCTTATCATTGCTTGACTTGTTGAATTTTGGTTATGTGAATTTTATTTTATATGTTCAAAGAGAGAAGCTATAATATTTCTTGTCTTGGGAATCAATGCAAACCATTTATTACATTTTGTACATTCCACTTTTACAATTGTCCTATCTATATAATCTTCAATTATGGATTCTACAACTTTAAATGGAGAATCAATATCTTTCTTGATGAACTCATCAAAAATATTGATTGTATGCAATATGTCATGATGATCTGATGGTTCATATATTTCTTGAACATCTTGTACATCTTTCTCACCTACTAATTTTTGATCCAAACTATGAGAATTCATTTTCAAGTGGCGTGATGATGTGATATGGCTTCGTCTAAAGTTATGTATAGTATCAACTGCATTAAGTATGTTACCTGATCCATAATCAACATTACAAACATCACAATGAATTTTTATCATGGGTTTATCACCTTCTAAGGAGAATCAAAGACTTGTACTCTTAGTTGGAAGTGTTTTTTGCAATTCAAGCAATTTGGAGTTCCATAAATCCATAATTTTAGAGTCAAAAAAACTTTATACTTTGATTGAGTCTAGATGGTCATTAATATTTGCATGTGCTATTGATCCTTATGAACTTATAGTCTCTTGAATGGTTGTATGTGAAATACTATTTTTATCATTTTCTATTGGTCCAATATTTTATTTTATTTCATGATTCATATGTTCTCCAACAAGCTCTATAAATTTCCTTTTAACCCCAATGATTGTTTCTTCCACATCCCATGTGTACTCTTGCCTTGGATTTATAGGATATCCCACTTCACTAAGAAATTCAATAGGATATTCTAAAAAATCATATCTCTCAACTTTTATTTGAATATCAGCAAATGTGCATACACTCTTATGCTTAATTACAACCACAATCTCACCATTCGTATATTTTAGAAAATAAACTTTTTTTCACCCATAACTAGCTATGCTTCCAAAACAGAATATATATTGTATGAAGAGAATAGACCCAAATAAGTATACAATCCACCCACAATCAATTAGTTCTATGAATTTTTTGAAATAATAGGGTTACATAATTATATGATATAATACAAGCTCCTTAATCCTAATAGAAATACAAGAGAGCCAACAAAGATAGCCTGATTCTAATAATTATTGAAAGGAAGATGCATATCTAGATGGTTTGAAGGAGACACTTGGATATATAAGAATCAACAAAGTCTAAGAAATCCACTCATCAGGAAAGATAATAAAAAAAAATCCAAAAATAATAAGATAAGATAATAAAAATAAATCCAAAAATAATAATAAAAGATAATAAAATAAATCCAATAATTACAGTCACAGAAACACACAATCCAATAGATGTACGAATTTAACCCAATTTGATACCCTTTTCAACTCAGCATAGGAAATAAGTATAGTCAAAGACTTTCTTTTCAATACCTTCTTTTGGAAGGTAACAAATTTATATATGTAAAACCTTATAATCCAATCATAAACAATCTAATATTATTTAATATTAAAAGCATGAAAAGTTATTAGTTGATAATTAGTGAGTCACATGCAAGTGTGAACTAAGAGTTAGTGTGAGCCAAGAGTGACCATCATTTTTTTTTTTTTTTTGGAAAGTATACGAGAGTTATGAATTTGAGAAGGAAACAAGTGCAAGCATGACATAGGTGTGAGTAGGAAGCAAAGTGCAAGCAAGACATAGGTATGAGTAGGAAGCAAAGTGCAAGCAAGGAAAGAATGCTACTTATTTTAATTCTAGATCTTAGGGGAAATTTAAAAATGTCGACACCCAATTTTGACACACTATTTAGGAAAAACTTCCCAAGGTGGTTTTAAACATTACAAAACTTCAATATGGTAATTCACAAACATTTTGGTCATCATTTTCAACATTTACTAAATTTTCCAGTGGTGAATTTGGCAAGACGAGTGGCAAAATTTGGCAAAACTACAAAATCAAATTTTAACAGTCAAAATAAACCCTAACCAAATTTGTGACTCCTTACCAAATTTGCTAGTGGTAAATTTGGCAAAAAATGCAAATTTAAAAATTTAAAAAGTCAAAATTACCTCCTAACCAAATATGCCACTCGAATCACTAAATTTTCTAGTAGTGAATTTGTCCAAATGACTCAGAAAATTTTGACATGAACCAAGATTACATAAATTACCTTTCTCTATCCTCTACCATTTATCCCACATGCCCTAGCAATGCACCAGATTTACAAATTTCAATTTGATTTTATCCAACATTCCTCCCAATTCCCCTTCCAAATCCTACTTAAGGAGCCCCTTGGGTAGGCATTTGGCATGAAATTTTGTCATAGCTATACTCTGCTAAGATTTCTAGTATCCTTGTTCTAAGCTCTTCTTCCATAGCATTCTCTATTTTCAAGCATTTCCCAAGCTTTTGAGGCATTCTACAAACATTTTGGAGGTAAGGCAATGAGGACTTGGGGTAAAGAGGTCACATTTGAAAGCAATAAAGATAGCTCTCCCAACATATTTCTTCTCTCCATTCATATTTTCTTCATGCATTTTTTCCTCTAGGTTGTAGCCTTGCTAACTTGTGCTTTCCTTTTGGGTATTTCTACATTTCATGCTTTTAATTTCTTTTACAAGATTCTAATATTTGTTTGTAGCTATCTAATCTCTATTTAAATTCATCTAACATTGTGTTTGAAACCCTTTCTTCAAGAATCTCACTTTCATTTAGCCTTTAACATCATTTTTTCAAGTTTTAGAGGAGTTCTCTTATTTCCTAGCCTCATATTTCTTACTAATCTATCTATTTTGTAGGGTGATTATATGCATTTCATTCAAAAGTATTACAATACTTGCTATCTCCTTATTTGCATTTGAATACTTGTTTTTTCTCTTTCTTTTATAGTCTTATTTACTTTTTTTACAAGCATTCTAACTCCTCTTTTTCATATCCATGCTCATGCATCTTTCATTTATCAAGTTTCTAACATTATTTGTTGATATCTTGTAAGCATATTAGATTTTATTTTTATTTACTAAGAATCCTTTCCACTTCCCAACTATCATAGTGAGAATACAAGGTTTTCAGTACCTTGCTATCCCACTAATAGTCCTATTTCAATCCTCATTCATGAGCATTTATCTCCCTTTGTTCTTCAAGACTACATTTCTTCATTTTCTTAGCATATTTATACTTTTTTAATATTATTCTTGCAAACCTTGTAGAAGCTAGGATATAGTTAACTTTTCTTACCATATTCCTAATCTATCCACACTCTGACTTTTTTTTCACACTCTTTGGTTGTACAAAAAAACCATTCAAGCATTTCCCCTAATCCTACATCAAAGCATTCATTTAAAACATAAATTGATAGAGAGTTTGTAGTATTCTCTGTTATTTATACACTCATAATAGTAGCAAACATTATTGGAATCATTCCCCTATAATTTCAACCCAATATTATATGGAAATCCATCCAAAATAGTTGTTACAACGCTCAAAATTCTATGTTTAGACCAAATTCACCACCCTACATAGTCAATGGTGAATTTGGCAACCAGAAAATACCTAGAACAAAATTCATTACCAACCAAATTTGTCAGTGGTGAATTTGGTAAAAAGCTATGGTAAATTTGGCAAAAGATCAAAAATCCTTTCTAAGAGGTAAGCATACTTAATTTTTTCATCATCAAGGGATCTAATCAGTTATTTAGATAAGTTTCCTACTCTATCCAGCTCTCATATAGACCTCCCAAAGCAAAAAATCCTATTTTTTTGCCTTTTTGTGCAAATACCAAAATCGCTAGTCCTAGTGGCAAATTTGATAGAGTGGAAAATTTGATAGAGTGGCAAATTTGGTAGCTTTCGTGACGAATTTAGAAAAATGGCTCCAAAAGAGGTAATTCTACCACTTGGCTCTTCCCTAGCCTTGTAATGTCTATTTTCTATGTTTTTCTCTTGTTCTCTACTATTTTAAGTCTTAAAATCACATTTCATTTGGGGAATTAAGGAATTTAAGGTAGAAACCTTAATTTCTTACAAAATGTTCCTATCGCTTTACAAAAATCTCAATTTATTTATAAAACATGCCTAAATTAGTCAATAAAGGAACCTTAGACTAAATCCTAGCTTCTTGATCATTTTTAAGTTCATAGGCAAAGAATTGAAAATCATTTAGTTGCATTTAGGCTAACTTGTCTTTTTGCATCTCCTCATGTTTTATCTTGAAATACCAAAATCTCCTAGGTAATTCATTCAAATTTGAAAATCATAAAGGATAGCTCTTGTATTCTTGTATTTGTATGATAAAATCTTTAGCATTGCATTTAGATGATCATTGACTTTTAGGTCTTAAATAATCGTTAAGGCTCAAAAAATAGTCAAGATAGATAGTGATACAAAAACCTTAGGTGTTTTATTTGAATAAAACCCATAAAACACCGACAAAACAAGCATAACATCAACTTCTACAAGGCATGAGAGAAAAAAATGTATGATTCTATTTGTGTTGATAATATTCATATTCTCGGGGTCTCCTTTGGAAAGAGACTCTCAAGTGGGGAAGCAGAGATTCTAACAAATCTCCCCTGTGCACACTTGACATTAAATTAGACTTAAGAGGAAAAGCACAACACACATTTTTTCCCACCATATACATATTTGGTGAACCTAATGTGAACACTCCTTTTGAATTAACAAAGATAAAAGTGTTTCAAACCTAAACAAGATTATCTAATTTGTTTTCTTAGCTTATATCACATTAAATTAAGATAACAAGAACATAATCAATTTTTAATCCTAGTGGGGGAAGGATAATGACCTCTTGAGTAAATAGAAGTACAAACCTTAGGGGAGCAATCTTCTTTAGGAAGTATATCATGATGGATTAGCGAGAGTCATAAGAAGGGATGCTTTTCAAGGTGACAAGGATTTTAAACATCTTCTCTTCTTTGTTATAAGTACTCTAGAAACAAAACTTTAAAAAATTAACCTCCTTCAGAAGAAATCTCTCAAACCATGTCTAAACATCCTTATAACAACCAAAACAAGGGTATACCTTCTTTATCTCATGAAAGATATTTCCATGAATATGTCAAACATGAAGTAAACCCTTGGTCACAATAAGCAATCAAGGAACAAGAACAAATTTAATTTCAAACTGTCGATCATGTCAAAGACAATATCAAAAGGAATAAAAATATCTTTTTAGATGTTCTTAGAGATGAACTTAGAGAACAAGAAGAAAGGTAATCGTTTACAATGCATGACAATATTGAATAATCTAATTATCAATCAACCATTGCTCAAATTAATGAACTTGAAATAACTTGGTAGGTCTCAATGTGGCTATAGCACAACCTACCAATTCCACAACACCTCCAAGCATATATGTGGGGATTTCCACAACAAGAAACCCATTTTCAATATCTCCTAATGATACAACCAATACTACAAATCCTTTTCTCACTCACAAAATGGAACTTAGCCAAGTCCTTCCCACCATAATGTCAAATAAAAACACTTCAACTCTATTGAATGTATCTTTTATGTCATAAACCTTTGCTCAACCACTTACATAACCATTAATAGCATTGCCTACACCACAAAAATCCTCATCAAATTATATTCAATATATCAATACTAAGATATCAAACTTAGAAAAGAGGGACTCCAAGTTCAAATAACTTGAGCATCAAAATTTCACTCTCCAAGGAAAATCTAATTTAAAGTACTCTTTTGAAGAGTTCTACAATGAGTCGTTAGATCCAACGATCCTTAATCATCCATTTTTGAAGAACTTTGAAACTCCTAAATTTCAAATGTACAATGGAAAGCAAGACCCTATTAACCATCTAAGGCTATTTCAAATAGCTTGTAGTGACATCAATCATGATGAAGAATTTCTCATTAGGTTATTTTCTAAAAGTCTTAGAAGTTTAGCCTTAGAATGGTATTTTCAAATACCTCCTCATTCCATCAATAATTTCAATAAACTTATGGAAGCCTTTGTTAAATAATTTTCAATCTACATAAAATATAATGTTACCATAGATTATCTTTATCAATTCAAGCAATATAATACTGAGAAACTCTCAAACTTCTTAGCCAAGTGGAGAGGTTTAGTAGGAAGGCTTCAATACATTTCTCCTCCTAAAGAGCTCTTGCATATTTTTCATATGAAACCTTCATGAAAAACTATCATATCCCTTGGAAATAAAAACTTAACCTCATTTGAGGAAGCCATCAATATGGCTAGAAGTGTAGAATCCATCCTTGTAAGATGAGGGCAACTCAACTATAATAAAAATAAGATGAAAAACCCTCTAACAAGGGATAATACAAAAACAAGCATGTTGTAGAATATGGTGTAACTAACTCTCATAAAAACAAAAATATAAATAGCACTTAGAATGTTCCTCAAAATTTAGTTGTCCAAATACAAGAGAATCCCCAAATAGAATATACAAATACTGAACAAAGTCAATTTTGTATGCTGAAAATGCTCCTTGATTCTAAATTTGTGGCACTTATACCTATGAAGCCTTGGGATCTATCTAAAGGGGCGCCTATTTGATATAGACAATATGAATATAATGAATTCCACATAATGGAAGGACATACTACCAACAAATCTATAACTTTAAAGAATATTATCCAAGACCTCATTGAGGAAGGAAAAATAACATTCAATAAACCAAAAAATCCCAACAAAGATATGGAAATCTTTCAATATTATTTTCCAACACGTGATCGAAAATCAGCCAACTTCATAGGTACTATGTATTTATTAATATCTTCCTATGTTGTGACTAGGCAATAAGCAAAGAATCAATCCTTAGATAAACTCCCATTAGTTATCCCAAGAACAAATATCGATATCCCCAATAAGTCACCTTTGGTGCTCACACCTTCTCAAAATACTTTACATACTTTTGCTATTCATTAACAATTAGAGGAGGTTCCTACAAATATATCCATTTTAGAATTGCTAAAAATATCTCCCGCTCATATGGAAATATTGTTAAAACTTCTAAGTGAGAAAGAAGTCCTTCAAGACATGTCTCCAAATGATATCACTAACATGGTTGGACTAGTTGGGATAAACAACACCATCCTGGAATTTTTTGAGGTAAATACTCCTATTGAAACCTTTTTGTCATAAAACTGATATGGGGCACACCTAGAAATCCTTGGTCAACATATAATGGTTATTACCACAACCTAGGGAAGGTGTGGTTATCGATCTTCGAAGAAGACCAATTCCTTGGTGGAAGTCTTAGCTACCTACGTCACAAGACAAGGAAGAGAGAAAAGAGAAGGAAAAAAGATATTGAAAGGATGCCATAGCCAAAAATCACAAGGATGGGTATAACCGCATCAAGACACATTGATGCTTTAACACCATGGAAAAAAACATAAGCCCAACACCTAATAGATCAACTGATAGTGACCTCATGAAACACTTCATAGCGGTGGATAGAGACCAAATTCTAGAATTGATGGGTGGGTGCATGAAATCTAAAATATAAAATTAGAGTGCTCCCACCCAATTAGATTTAGTAGAAATAAACCCTCAACCCAAAATATGAATACAAATTCCAAATCCACCAAGTGAATCCCATGAAATCGATATTGCAAAATTAAATGAAATAACTTGGATGACCAAAGCAAAAATAAATATTCATACATTCAATATAAAGATGCGAAGATGAAATCAGAGACCTAATAGTGATAAGATTATATTTACAAAGCAGTAAAAAATCTTATATATGAATTATAATGGCTAAATATCCACCCTTAAGAATGACCATCATTTCACTATTTATAGAAAAATACAATGAATTCAAAATACAAGCATTAATGAAGATAAGAATGAAAATAGCACTGAAGTAGACATGTGCTCAGCTAGTACTCTACTCATCAAGATGGTGGTGATCTTTGGAAGAGGGTAGATGTTTCTGTGTTGATCTGAGCCCTTGATTCTTTTATCATTTCTACCTAGGTCTTTAAATTTTATCTACTCTACTCCTTCATCCAATTGACAGTCTTCCAATTAGGTTATGAATGATAGGTATTAATTATCCTGGGGGTAGCATATTTCACATCAACATATTTATATATGAATGACTAGTATCGGGTATCTAAAGCAATTAATACTTCCCTTTTGAATTTTTGGATGATGGCGGGAGTCTAGATGTCAGGCGGTTGCTTTACTTGTCTTGTTGGATAACCACTTTTTGCCCATGGAGGCATCATGAAAGAGGGTGGATGTTTCCCAAAGTTCCACTCTATATTTGTCCTAAAGTTTTTCCCAATAATGGGTAGGGGTTTCCGTTCTTTTGAGTGGGAATATGAGATATTTATGCCCTTGCTAGTCAACCAAATTTTTCACTCAAAGATCATGAAGTTCTTTTGAATACCACTACCCAAAGGTAGGGCTTAAATGTCCACCCACTTCTATTTTCAACCCCACCTCCTTGAACAACATTCTACCCACTTGCTTCTTATATCCACCCATCACTACTGCTACTGCCTCTATATTTTACCCAAATACTAGTGCTTCAAAACTTAGAAAACCCTTTAAAATCATCATCTTGAAAGAGGAAAGAGTGGGTGTATGTTATAAAATTTCACCCATACTTCTAGTGACTCACAAGAATTTTGCATCTTGTGGAAAAAAAGGAGCCAAAAAAATAATAAAATAGAGAGGCAAATAAGAAGAGGAAGCAGCGGAGAGGAAAGGAAGGCACACTTATGAAAATAACCTATGGAGGGAGTGGGACATGAGGGGAGGTTAGAGGAATTGACACACTTAACATGGTATAACATTAAGAGGAAGAAGGTAGAAAGGGAGACATAAAGTGGAAATAAAATGGGATGACAAGGAAAAGAAAGCTAAAAAAACAATGAGAAGAATAGAGAACACGGAAAACATAAAGAGAATGGGGAGGAATGACAACAACCTAAAGAGTTAAAGACAACAAAGGCAAGCGGAATATAGAATAAAGGGAAAGGTATGAAATGGGGAAGACACGAAGGGAAAAGCAACCCAAGAATTATCATATGAAATAATCAGGGTGAATACCCAATTTCATGAGATAGATCCATAAATTGTAATCTTCTAAACATACCCCACCCAATACCAAATGAGTTCCAAGAGCAGATAGTTTTCCAAGGGTATTTTATTTTTTTTCCATAACTCTTATTATTGACATAGTTCATCAAGGACACTCTTTTACTAATTGCTATCCACAAGGAGGTCATTATGCTTTAATTGCACCTTGAAGCTTACACTTCCTATCCATGCTTGCAGCTTCCCATAGGGTGCTATTTATAACATGTTTGTGCCCTTACAATTTTCTATCTATACCAGGGTGTTCTACAAGTTCCAATATTTTCTTCATGTAATTTACAAAGGTGATATATGAGCCTTGGTGATTTCATCCATTGGGCTATGGGGTCACAACAATAGAAATGAAGAGGAGAGAAAGAAAGCAAGGTAGACAGTGAAGAAATAGAAGAAGAATCTTACATTTTCAAGATAGGTCCTAAAGAATATTCTTTTGCTCCTTGATAATTTTTGGCATCCTGGCCAGATTGCAATTTTTTAAAGGAGCATTTCCCTTCATAAATCATGAGAAAAATGATGATGTCACCTAAAAAACCATGTTTATTACATATTTTTTATTTACTTATCGCATATTTACACAAAACTACAGTATGCTAGGCATGCCTGAGCCGAGGATTTAGTGATTTATCCTATGAATATATAGTGGTCAGACCATATTATATTAGATTTGATACATTGTTTGTGTATTATCTGTCACTAGCCATAGTGGCTCAAAATCATGATTATATCACAATTATTATTATTATTTTTCTTGAGCACCTCAGTACTCAGATTTTCAAAAAACAAAATGGAAATTATTTTTACTAGATTCTTTTGCCTGACTTGTGCTGGAATTTCAAGTGACTGACTCTAATGTTGCTCTCCCTCAAGACTGTCTTGTTGTGCCATCCTTGATATATGCTCTTTTTCCTCCATTGGGTCCTTCTTGCTACATTCTCCAATGTACTCATACTACGAGTCCAATTGGACCTAGGGTTGATTTTTTGAGTTATCCTAGAGTACATGGATGCCATGGTGTTCCTTCTCCTAAGGTGGCCCCGTTACCTAAACTATCAAAAGCTCTATTTTGGTGATGCTTGTGTACGATTGTAATGGCTAAAATCTCCCTAATAGCACCCACTCAACTCTAATAGCTTCCTCATAAAGTTGGAGAAATCTATTTTCCCCATATTGATACTAGAGGATAGAAATATCAAGGCTGAAAGTCTAGATGTAGTATATATATGCTTGGGTAGAGGACAGGAGGAGTAAATAGGAAATTCTTCTCAAAATAGATTTTAAAGTTTGCCACACTTTCAAGAGGGTTCCTCTTGATAAATGTGAACTGAGTTAGCAGTTGAAAGAGGTCCTAAAATCTATTATATGTTCAAGAGTAGTTTAGCCAAGTCTACCCATGTGGATATGCTTCTATGTTGCATGGTTTTGTACCAGAGCAATGCTCTACCTTTGAGAGAGATAACAAGTAGCTTGATCATCACATATTTGTGCATGATATTGTGAAGGGTGGCTAGGGAATATACAAATTTTAGGTGCTCCTTCATGGCCCCTCTAACTCCATCATATTTTGGCAAGGTATCAAGAGTAGCTTATGGGATATCATGCAAATTAAGGAGATTAAAGGGCCCTGCATCATTCCAGGAAGGAAAACTAAACCAATCCATTTAATTTTTGGTTCCTCAGACCCTCTAGATACTATCTCTAGGTTGTAGTCACTAGATGAACATACTTTCTTCTCTAGTGAGGTCAAAACTACTCATCAAACATTGACTCCTCTAGGATGTGGAAATATTTTAACACATTAAATGGGGCAATTGGTCATATGATATAGATATGCCACATAGAGGAGTCACCAAGTGATTTTGCAATATATGGATAAACTAGAGCATCACCAAACTTTGATTTCCTTAAATATGAAGACTTTATGAGTCCCCAACAGAGTCACCAAAAATTTTTGGTCAAAAAATTAGTATGGGGTACACCCAGGGATCCTTGGTCAACATCAAATGGTTTCCATCACAACCTAGGGAAGGTGGGCTGGTCGATCTCCAGAGAAGGCTGGTTCCTTGGTGGAAGTCCTAGATACCTACACTACAAGATAGTGAAAAGGGAAAAGAGAAGGGACAAAGGGATTTAAAGGAGGTCATAGAAAAAACTCACAAGGATGGATATAACCGCATCAAGACACATGCAAGATTTAACATCATGAGTGGAAACACAATCCCAACTCCTAATAGATCAGCCAATGACATCCTCATGAAACACTTCAGAGTATTTGGTAGAGAGAAAATTCTAAAATCGATGGGTGGGTGCATGAAATCCATAATGTAAAATTAGAGCTCTCCCACTCAATCATCTTTAGTAGAAATAAACACTCAATCCAAACTACGAATGTAAATTATAGAGCCACTAAATGAATCCCATGAAATCCAGATTGTAGAATTAAATGAAACCACTTGGATGACCAAAGCAGAAATAAGCATTCATACATTCAATATAAATATGTGAAGGTGAAATCAAATACAAAATAGTGATAAGCTTATATTTATGTTAGCTTTTGATGTAATGTGCAATGGGATATAGCAATCACAAGATTTAAAATAATATAAAAGAAATTAAATGTGTGATATGATTGAAGTATGTTATAAATAGAAATAACATAAATGAATACAATGTAGCTATGGAGGAAATGAACACTCCATTAATGAAGCTATTGAACTACATTGCATCTATCACCAATATATGGTGATCTACACAGCACTATACTACTACCTATGAATATGATATAAGTATATCTATCTATCTATGTCCCCTTTTCATATATTTGTATTATAATGAGGCCCTTCTTATATATTCCTTGAACAACACTCTACCTAGCTATGCAAGGGATAACTTGCACATATACATCTTGCACATTGACACTTGTGCAATTATTACATTGCATGAAGTAACTAGATAACTTCCCCCTAAAGTAATCTAATAGCCTAAGTATATACCTTGGAAGATACATTTACATGACCCAAATTATGGAATATACTCTATTTCTAACACCCCCCTGTATTACATTATTTGGCTATTAAAGACTTTAGTCTTCAATATGGGTCTTTTTCTTCATATTAAACGTTGTACTTTTCCTCTACATTATTTGTAACCTATTCAAGAAAATAGTTAGTGTCTCTATAATATGTAACATTTGTTGACAAATCTTTCACCTCATAGTTGCATGTGGGTTCTTCCAGTTCTTCAATTTATTCTATCCTCTGAACCAGGTGTCCTTTCTAATTTCTCTTTTGATATTATAGTTGAGGATAATTGGTTGGTCACTGAGATTAATGTTGATGAGGGTTCCTTTAATATTATCAAGGTTGAAATTGATTTCCATTATTCATATGATTTCCTAGATTTTGATTTTTGGGATTGTATATGCAATAGCTGGTACTATGACCTTTCTTTCTGCATATCTGATAATACCATGTTTTCCATACTCTTGTTGATGAAGCAATATTTTCTTGTGGATTATTTTTTGATGTCAATGCAGTGTTAGTCGTCTCATATTTCACAGTATTTTCTACTTCATATTATTGAAGTATATTGACTAGGTCATCAAAAGAAGTATATTTACTTAAAACCTATAAATATGTGACCAAATTTTTATAGTTATCTGGAAGTGCTCTTATGGTTACTTG
This sequence comes from Wollemia nobilis, assembly GCA_028583015.1. Taxonomy (NCBI): domain Eukaryota; kingdom Viridiplantae; phylum Streptophyta; class Pinopsida; order Araucariales; family Araucariaceae; genus Wollemia; species Wollemia nobilis. The sequence continues at coordinate 61,751 of JAQPPZ010000128.1, read as the reverse complement.
AGTAAGAAGTTCATCCTTAAATATTTCTCCTAAGATCAATAATTTCCCTTTGATATTTTCTACCTTCCTTAGGAATAGTTATATGCTTTCTCCACTATTCATCTTTAATGAGTGAAGTTGAGTTTGGAGATGAAGTATAGTTATCTTATTCTTTCCTTAAAATATTTTCTCTAGGCTTGTCCATGCATTTGAATATGTTTTGGCTGAACTGATATATGGTTAAATCTCATCAGTAATAGCAAAGGTTATTATCATTAGAGCCTTTGAATCATTTTCTTTAAACTTTAGGATTTTAGTTTCACCTGTGGAGGGTCTCTGTGTTTTCCCTTTGATAACATCCCAAAGTTTTTCATATACTAAGATTACTTTCATTTTATTTTTTCAAGAGAAATAATTAGGACCCTTGAGTAGTTGATATTATGCTAGGAATAATGAGTAGTTGAGATTCTACTAGGATTTTACTTAAGTGTTTCTAATTTCCAATAACCTAGTTTGGTATTGTAGCCCTTATAACTCCCAAATTTGGAAAATTAGAACACATTAATATTTGCAAACATTAAATGGATTAATTCCAAGTAGTATACCTTATTTCTCCTAGGTTGTGTTTTGCAAATATTAGTCAGCTTTCATATTTAATTTCCCTAAGTTTTACTTTCAAATAAATATTGATTTTATTTAATAATTCAACCTTGTAATATAACCTTATAACTCCCTTTTCAAATAAAGTAAATTAGATGGGGAAATTGCACCTTAATAATGCTTTGCAGATTTCTAAAATTGGTGGTAGTCTATCCTTCTTGGGTGTTGTGAGTAATGACAGATTATCCAACTTGTTATTGGCTTCAACACTCTCTTTAATGCTTTCTTGACCCATTTGACCAATATTAATATTATTCACCACTTTTGAATACTTGTGAATTGCTCTTTGAGTTTATGTTGAGTTGCTACCATGTTGCTACTGAGTTGCTTGTTGAGAGTTGTTTTCAAATTTCTTGCCAAGTTGCTTTCAAATTTCTTGCTACCGTTACTACATCCATGTTGTCTCTAATAGGTAGTCAATAGAGTGACAAGTGTCACAACCATTTATAAAATGCTTCAAGTGTTTGGTGGATACACCAATCTTGTCTCAATTCTTATGATAAGTGTCACCTTCACTTGAGACATTTTTCTTCACTCTCTTCATGTGTTTTCCAAGAGATATTTTTGCTTCAATGTATATATTGTTGTAATGCTTTTGATTGTATGTAACTCCTCTACCACCAAGATAATATTGTAGCATCTCCTTCATGGGTGTTTTCTAGGGTTATTTTGGAGAATGACAAGTGGTTTCTTCTTTCCTTTGCATGTCCTTATCTTATCAATACCTTCTTGCAAGCCTTTTAATTTATTCTTCCACCTTTTTCTTTTTTGTACTTCATTGGTGATGAGATATTTCCAGCCAAGCAATGCTTATGGTGGAGCTTTGGTGGAGATATGGAGGAGCTTTGGTGGATCTTTGGTGGAGATATGGTAGCACTTTGATGAAGACTCCGGGATGTTCCACTTATGGAAGGAATACTCCTTGATTAGATGTATGCTTGCTTAGATTTCCTTTTCTTATACACTACTTGATTTCTTCATGGCTTTGTGCCTTGTCTTTTGCAGGTTCAATCATCTAAGATACATAGAAGATGATCCTATATGAGTGGATTTTTGCTATGCTTGGGATAATAATAGCATTCAACCACATTTGGATGGTTCAACCTACTTATATTGTACCTTTGAGGCACTTTCCAATATGCCCTTTTTCCTACGTAGAATGAGTTAGAGAAGTGCAACACAATGTAACAATATTTGTGAATAAGATGCTTTTTGCACCCTTTCTTGCACTCCTTTTTCTAGATCTAATATTATGATTTATATGGAAAAAAATTTTAATGCAGTGTAGGGGTTTTGAGGTTGTCTCTTTGCTTAGACACCTCCATTTTACTTGGATATTATGATGACAAATCCAAGCTTAGATAGAAGTAGATAGAAGCTTCTTATATGATGCAATTTTTTGCACTTTTCTCCTTGCAACTAACCCTATAATGCTTTGGATTTGAGACTCACAAAGTATCAATATTTGAATCTTCTATTTCTTATTTTGGTTAGTCATCTTCTTCTCCAAGTTTTTGGAGGATTCTAACCTATTTTGGTGGCTTCACTTGGTCACTATGTATTGCAGATTTTTTTGCACTAATAGTGTCTTTAGACACTTTGACAATTTTTGATTTTGTGTCCTTCTCGAGAACACAAATAATAATCCTTTTGAGAGTAAAAGAATAGTGTAAATGAATATAATAATATTTTTTTTAATGCACTAATAATTTCACCTTATCACTCCAATAAAATCTCATATTAATGCATGTAGGCCCAAAATGGCCACATCCTTAGAAAGCATTGAAAATTTCATTCTAAGGTATGAAGTTTCCATTTCGCACACTTTTTAGTGTATTTTGGAGCGGATCCGCAACATTTGTTTCCTAATCCACCCAACACTTAGTGCAATTTTTCCTTGAGAAATTCCGCTCGGTTTATAACGTATTTTGGTGCGGATTGGCGATGAGTCCCGATTCCACAAAATTTTTTGGTGATGATGATGTCAACACAAAAGAAAGTGTGGAATGGTGACCGAGAGTAGTTTTTTGCATGCTTCAAATGGCTAAGTGTTGGTAAGGTCAATTCCATCGAGTCTCAAGAGTATTTTGGTGTGGATTGGTGACAAAGAGGCAAAAAACACTACATAAGGTGCGGATTAGTGACAAAAGCTATTTTACACTACAGATAGTGTGGAATGACAACAAAGGATGATTTGCACTTGCCTGAGTGTGGATTGGTGATTCCACATATTTACAAAGCAAAGGTGACGTCAGCATGCTTTATGGTGCAGATTTTGGTTGCTTTGAAGCCAAAGAAGAGAAAAGGAAGGTTAATGAGCGGATTCCATCCCACTCACCTCTTAGTGCATTTTATGCCAAAATTCGATTCCACATGATCAAGGCTATAAAATATGATGTCAGCAACTTAAAAGTGTGGAATGGCACCTTGGTTTTCCCCACCAATTTGTAGAGTATCTTGGGAGGTTTAATCACAGCCATCCATGATGAAGATCGATGGTCCAAGTTTTGCTGATATTTTTGAAGGATTTAAAAGGCCAAAACTCGTCGGATCAGAGTGCAGTCAGTTGGAGGGTAGGAAGATGAAGCGATGAGGGTTTTCAAGAATAAGAACCAGATGCGGTTGCAGATCTATGGTAGAGTCGAGCTTCCAAGAATGATCGATGGATGAGATGCAGTGTCCAACTATTCGAACTCCAACTATCACCAACAAACCAACAAGTTGCAGAGGTATGCTACCATGGCGGATTTCTCATAGTGGATTTCTTGGAGCTCTCCAACCAGTAAGATGATGCCAGTAAACTCTCTACTGAGCTATAAATATACAATCTTTGTAATGTCTCCTTAATTTTCTATTATTTTACAAACTATAAATAGAGGTCGAACCCTCATTTTTTAGGGTCGACTCTAGTGTGTTTGCTTGCCCTACTATAAATATTCTTGTGAGCTAATGGAAGGAGCATTACTCTGATATTTTGACTCAAATTTTTCATCTTCATCATCTTGTGCAAGAGGTTCGAAGTCTTGAGCTGCATTTCTGTTAATACTTGAATGGTTAGTTCATTCCAGCTTATTGGATTACTAGTTGTGAGAGTAGTTGAAATCTATTCTTGGTTAGATCTATATTGTTAGGAAGTTTATTTCTATTAAATCTAACTATTGGTCTATTATGCTATTTGGATTATCAATATTGGATGTTGGAATTGCTTTCTGAAATATATCTCTGTTTATGCTTTAATGTGTGAAGGTTTCATTGATTTGGGTGATGTTAATCTTGAGTGATGGGACACTAGAAATAGCTTGTGGGAGCCTTTTGCTGTAGTTGCCTATGTTGTTAGCCTATCCGACCACTATTTTTCATAACATTTCTAACCTTAAACCTTTTCTAACCCTTATCTCAAAACCCTATTTGAGCTTTAATTGAGTCAACACCATTTTAAGTTGACAAGGAACCAACCTACTCTGGAGGTTGGATTGAAGTTGTCTTTGGTCCATCCAATGCTTGAGTGTCGAGCTGTGACTATCGGGTGCATGCCTGGATAGAAAATTGGAAGATAGATAGTTGTAGTGTTAAGTAAAACTTGATGTCAATTCGATGCCCAATAGTTTTTGGCATGCCCGATGGGACCAGTTCACAAGGAACACGAAAACCCATCATATGAGTTATTGTTTTATCTCTACCTAGAGGAATCAAGATTTGGTGAATTGTCTTGACCTTGCTAAGTAGAGAATAGCAAATTCACCTAGCAACTCCCTGGTATTTAAACCCAAAAAATAATTACCCCTGTAGACCAGTGTCCTTTCATGTATACCAGGTCTTTCAAAAGGAATAACCCTGACTCATATTTTTATTATGAGCTACCTTATAGAGGGTCTACTATTATCAAAATTTTAAATCAATATTTCCTCTCAGAAGAAGAGCTTCCTGAGGAAAATCCTGTAGTTAATCCAATAGCCCCTCCAGTAGGACCTACACCTAGAAATATGGCTAGAAATGCAGCAAAAAATCAGGGAAATGTACCCCCAAATCAGCCATTACAGAAATACCCCAGCTGGAACATAGCTGGTCCCCTTAGATTAGCCCATATGAATGCCATTCCCCAGGTTGTGTCCAAGGCTATTCCCACTTATGATGGATCTAGGAAGACAGCATATGAGCACTATCAAGATATTTTGAATCTGAAGCAATCCACAACATAAAGGAAGAGGATGTTATTGTGAGAATCCTAGCCCTGTCCTTCAGAGGAAATATTTTGCATTGGTTTAGGACTCTTGAGGATAACACCATCACTTCATGGGCAGCATTGGCTGAGCCTTTTGTGGAAGAATTTAATGAATCTATTGACCCTTTCTCCTTGCTTAATCAGTTTACATCCATGCAGAAATATCAGCAAGAGACTGTCTCAGATTTCAATTTGAGGTTTAGCAAAACATGGAAGAGAATTCCCCCTATAGCTAGACTACATGCCTTGGCTTATATGTATTATATCAGAGCTCTTGGATCAGAGCTAGGCTTGCAAACCCAAAAATATGGAGTGGAAACCTTTCCACAAGTTTATAATGCAGCAATTCATGCCGAGAATATCCTAATTAATGTGGGGAGGTTACCTCCCAAATTTATGCTACCTTATAGTTTAGAAACCACTAATGGCCAAAGCCAAGCTACTAATTCATCTTACATGGATCCCATTTCCTTATCATCCCCATATCCACAAATGAATCCCATTCCTCAACCAAAAGCACCTTCTATTGTAGTTCCTTTCCCTCCCCTTCCTTCTCAGACTCCTCAAGAGTTTTCTATCATTCTTGATATACAAAATACTCTAAAAACTCTGAGTAACAGAATGAATTCAATGGAAAAAAGGATCAGGAGAGATCTCAACAGAGGATATTTCCATATGTGAACAAATATCAAAGACCTGGTCCTAGTAACAGTAATGGGGTCAAGGTAAACATAGCATATGAAGAGCCTGAGTGTTCTTCAGAGATAAGTCTGGTTAATGTCTGGTGTTTGGTATGTAATGATCCTCATGATTCATAATCTTGTGTCATGTACCAACACCATGTTCAACAAGCTATGGATCAAGTCGAGAGGAATCAAAAGGGAAGAGTAAATATGTTATGGCACCTAGGATCATGGTTGGGAAAGAGCTAGATGAAGATGGCCCAATTGTTGTTATGACAAGGTCAGGGAAGAAAACCTTGCAAGTAGATCCACAAAATATGGGACAATTCCAGGTTCCTTCTCAGAAAAAGAATGACCCACCTCCCCAAAGTAGTGATACTTTTCCTATTCCCCAGGCTAAAGGGAAAGAGAAGACAAACAATCTCCCCAAGATATTTGAGAAATAAAACTGAGGGAGACAGAATGAGGTCTAAATATGAGGCTCAAGAGAGGCTTAGATTCCCTTCTATTACCAAAAGATAAAGAATAGAAGCCACTCAACAATATAAAAGAAAATATGGTGAGCCAGAAAGAAGGCCTGAGAGGACCACTTTGGCTAAGTCTGAATACAATATTATGGAAGAGATGAAGAGGATACCATCAAAAGCTAGTTTATATGATACCCTTTTCATTCCTGGCCAGATAGACTTGCTTAAGGCTTCTCTCAACAAGTATCCATAGGATAGGCAAGCCACCACAATCCTTAGTATACCCTCAAAAAAGAAAGAAATGTCCCCTACTATTTTGAAGAATAAACCCCCTCCTTTCTATATCTCTTTAAGGATGGAAGGTTGGGTAGTCCGAAATTGTATGATAGATTCAGGAGCATCAACTACAGTTATGCCTAAAGCAGTATGTGAAGAGATGGGTATGGAGTATACCCGATCCTGCCCTGGAGTACTGCAATTGGATGGAACACCTATGAAAATAGTGGGAGTAATAAAGGATGTTTTAATGAGGTTACATAGAGCCCCTGAGGTGACAATAGTACAAGAAATAGTAGTGGTTGATCTAGAGCCCTACTTTGGTTTATGCCTCTCAAGGGAGTTCACTGCAAAATTAGGTGGATGCATGTATATGGATTATTCCAGCATGGTCATTCCCTTCAAAGGGAAGAGGATAAGGATAACACCTGAAAATCTTGTGTCTTATCACATAGAAAAAATTGAAGAAGACATGTGCAACCTCACTCCTCTTGAAGAGTTTGAAATTGTGGATAAATTTGAAGAACTGGAACTAGAAGATGAATTACCTTTTAGAGAGGATTACAGTCAGTTTGGGATAGGCATGGGCACATATAGTATTTTTGCAGAATTAGAGAAGAAAATTCCTGCTATATCTAATCAGTCTCTGAGGGAGATAGAGGTATGGACCATGCACTTTGATGGTGCTAGATGCAGAAATGGTGTCGGTGCTGGTGTGGTACTACAATCCCAATCAAAAGGGACAAAGAGTTTTACCTACAGATTAACATGGTCATGCACCAATAATGTTGTAGAATATGAGGCTTTATGCCTTGGACTGATGCAAGCAAAAAATATGGGCATTAAGGTCCTAAACATATATGGCGACTCTGAGTTAATCATCCATCAGGTAAGAGAAAGGTGCAGTAGTAAGCACCATTACCTAAAAGTATACAAAAATAGGGTATGGGATCTGATGGAATCCTTTGATGCCCTAAATATAAACTTTATTCCTAGAGAAAAGAATACTTTGGTAGACTCCTTAGCAGCAAAGGGAGCTAACTTCAACCCTTCTATAGATATAGGAGTCAAGAAAGACAAGGGAATCAAAATGATTTTCAGGCCTGCAGTACCAGATAAGCAGATTTTCTGGCAAGTTTTTGAGAGTGATGAATAGATCATTGACTTTCTAGTAAGAGAAGCCTATCTCTCCACTATCCAAGAAGAAAATATAGAGGAAATTGATCAACAGGATGTTATTCAACTTAGGAATAATCACATACCTAGAGGGTTGGTCACTCTAGAAAGCCTGTTTGACAATGAAGATAGGAGAAGGATCAGATCCATGGAAGTCAATGACAAAATATATAAAGAAGTTGAAATAGAAAAGGAAAAGAGGCTCAAGGTTGGAATCCGATGTTCACCAGAAGAAGAAGAGGATATTAAAGCTTTATGTATAAAGTACCAAGACATTGTGGCTTGGTCATATGAAGACCTCAAGGTATATGACAAAAGGATTATCCAACACACCATTGAGCTAGAGCCTGATGCAAAGCCTTTTAGGTAGAAGCAAAGGCCTATAAATCCAAGGATCGAAGCCATAATGAGAGAAGAGCTCTTAAATTTATTAAAGGCTAAGATCATCTATCCAATTAAACATTCTACCTAGGTAGCCAACTTGGTACCTATGAGAAAAAAGAATGGTGATATTCGCTTGTGTGTAGATTTCAAAAATCTTAACCAAGCATCTCTTAAGGATCACTACCCCCTTCCATAGATTGATCAAATATTATAGATAGTGGTAGGGATAGAAAGGTTCTCACTATTGGATGGCTTCTCTGGATATAACTAGATTTGGGTGAAGAATGAAGATCAGTATAAAACAACATTCACCACAAAATGGGGCACATTTGCCTACCAGAGAATGCCTTTTGGGTTGTCCAATGTGGGAGCCACATTTTAGAGAGCCATGGACTATGCCTTTGGGGAACTTATTAATAAGGTCATTCTGATCTATTTGGATGACATGACAGTGTTTTCCCATAACAAGCATGACCACTTAGCACACCTTGAGCAAGTTTTTCAAAAGTGCAGAGAATTTGGCATTTCCCTCAATCCTAAGAAATCATTTTTTGTAGTACATGAGGGAAAGTTGCTAGGTCATGTGGTCTCAAAAGAAGGTATGGCCATAGATCCAGATAGAATCCAGTCCATTCTTGCTCTTCCACTACCTATAAACAAGAAAGCCTTGCAATCCTTCTTTGGCCAAATAAACTTTGTCAGGAAGTTCATTTCTGATTTTGCATAGAAGGTCAGGCCTATATCTGAACTACTAAAGAAAGATGCAGAGTTCAAATGGACTGAAGTAAGGAAATAAGCCTTTGAGATTATCAAGTAGTCCATTGCAACAGCTCCAGTGCTAGTAAATCCATATTTTAGTAAGGATTTTATTCTTTACGCTTATGGAGCTAAAGAAAGTTATGCCTCAGTGCTCACCCAAAAGAATGATCAAGGTGAGGAGCACCCTATATTATTCTAGATCTAGACTCTCCATGATTACCAGGTTAAGTATAATTTTATTGAGAAATAAGTATTTGTTATGATGAAATCATTGAAGAAGTTTAGGTAGTATTTGGTTCAAAGCAAGACCCTGGTATATGTTGTTCACCTAGATGTAAGAAGCTTTATTCTACAAGGTGAACTAGGAGATAAGAGAGTTGGATGGATCACCAAGATCTAGGAATATGATGTGGAGATACACCCCACCAATTTGGTAAGAGGCAGGGCCCTATGCCAAGGTCTACTAGAGGTAGCAACATAAGCATAAATAATAGCTTGTTAGGCAACATAAGATGATCAGATTGAAGGAGTACAACCAGGTGACTCTAATTGGGTAGACCCGATGATCAATTAATTTTAAACTAGAGTATGCCCTCCCGATATAAATGCATCACAAATAATAATACATAGAATACAATATTTGAAGTATGTCTTACTACCAGAAGGGCTATACAAAAGGAACCTTGATGGAGTCCTCCTTAAGTGCTTAAAATATGATCAACAATAAAAGGTCATTGAGGAGTTCCATGGAGGGCCATCTGGAGGACATTTCTCAGGTAGAGTTACAACTTTGAAGATCATAAGAGTAGGCTATTACTGGCCTACTATATTTACTGACACCTTCAAAGTCACTAGAGCCTATGACAAATGCTAGAGGCATGTAGGGAGGACAAGAAATGCTTCATTTCCCCTCAAGCCAATACAAGTTGAAGAGCCTTTTCAACAATGGGGGCTAGAATTTATAGGGGTCATCAATCCTCATTCTTTAGTAGAGCACAAGTATATTATAACTACCATAGACTACCTCACCATATGGGTAGAGGCCATTCCTACCAAGAAATCAGACCAGGAAGTTGTGATCAATTTTATGGAAAGTTTGATTTCAAGGTTTGGAGTTCTAAAAGCCTTGGTGAGTGACAATGGGCCAACCTTTATAGGAGCCAAATATATTGAGTTTTCCAGCAAGTATGGCATCACCATTAAGAATACTTCAAATTATTACCCTCAAGGGAATGGACTTGTAGAGTCTACCAACAAAAACCTATTAAGGATTTTGAGGAGATCACTAGAAGGGAATAAAAGAAGTTGGCACCTAATGTTGGAGCAAGCTTTGTGGGCAGACATGATTACTATCAAGAAGTCCATCAAGACTTCTCCTTATGCTTTGGTATATGGCAAGGAGGTAGTGTTACCTATCCATTTAGAAATTCTAACACTCAAACTGATAAATACAGAAGAAGAATTAGAGGAAAATCTAGTGGAGACAAGGTTGACACACCTACTATATTTGGAAGAGAAGAGAGCTCAGGCCTATGAGAAATTTCAGAAGCATTATGTGGACATCAAGGTATGGTTTGATAAAAAGGTAAGGTTCAAAAAATTCTAGGTTGGAGACTCAGTTCTTAGGTGGAATGTTGAAAGAGCAAAACCAGGTCACCATCAGAAGTTTGACTCCTTCTGGGATGGCCCTTTCAAGATAGTAGAGGTCAAAGAGACCAATGTTTTCCAACTTGAAGATCTAGAGGGAAACATACAACCAATTTCGGTTAATGGTTTTCATCTTAAACTCTACTTTGATTGAAATATAAGCTCATTGTAATATATGTACATACATTGTATCATATTTCCTTTCTTTTTTGCACTTTGTATCAAGTTTTGTTTTAACAACATGTATAAAAAAAAAAATAAAAATAAAAGAAAGAGAGAAAATTTTGCAAAATTGGCTAAGTGTTCCCACAAGATGCAGTAAGTGCCTATTCCACACTCAAATACACTAAGTGTGAAGTAGAATATTATTGAGCTCCAATCCACATTCAAATGAACCATCATACCAGTGGAATGATGAGCGGGTTCCAATCCACACCTAAATGAACTACATTTTTAGTGGAATGTAACATGCGCTATTTTTGCACTCAAATGGACCACGATGCCAGTGGAATGATGAGCGGGTTCCAATCCATTAGGTTTTGAGACTTCTGATGTGCAGAATGAGGAAGGTCCTAATCTACCAAAATCTAGAGTTATGTTGGCTAGAATAAAATAAGTGTCACCAATCCACCATTTTCAAGTCTACATTTGAGTGGGGTAGCAATTCCACATCATACCACTTGGAAAAGGGTAAAATGTCCATAATAAATGCTAATTTTCCCATGCTCAAAAGAGAAAGGATAAAGCGATACCGCAAGGGTTGAAGCACATTTGAATTTTGACCAATCATAGGTTAGAATGCCACCTCTAAGCTACCAAAAGGAATGAGTGTTGAATTGAGAAGTGTGCTAATGGGCAAGTCACATAGTAGCCACATTAATGGTGGAGGACATGCATGCAGTAGTAATTAAAAGTGTCGAAGCATAAAATTCTACTCATTTGGCAGAGCAGCATTCACTAAGCAAAGAAGAGCAGAATGATAGCAGAAGCATTGCCTATAAATTCTATAGAAAATATAAGTCATTGCTGATGAATATGGCTTTCAAAGATACTCAAGAAGCTAGAAAATTGGTGAAAAATATAGTGGGCCATTATATCGATAAAGCAAAAGTTGTAGCGGATATTGAGTTGGTCCTCATAGAGAGATCAAAGCTCAGGAGAAACATCAACAATAGATATAAGAAAGGAGCGGCCCTATCGATTGAAGGTAGATGTGTTGTACTCTCATTCTTGTCTTTTTACATTTGTGATTCTTTTCATCCTTGTCCTGAGTTAATAGTGGCCATCATTAAGTTTTATGACCCAATGGTAAAAGTAGTAAAAACTGCTAAAGGTAAAACCCTATTTAGCATCACTGCTACAAACTATCACAAGTTTTTTGCCCTAGGAGTAGAACCACCTATAAGACCAAAAGAGTTTAAAATAACTACCTAGGCTAGGTATTACTCTCTAGAGAAGTGAGCTAATGATGGTGAGTCTTTCAGAAAATGGGTATATAAACAACTCAAGGACACTAGGTCCAAGAAGGGATTACCCTAGGTCCCAATTTCCATTGAACAGTTTGAACACCTAGAGCTATATTCTATGTTGGCTTGTATGGATGGTTTGGACTCTGATAAAATGGTGAATGGTTGGAAAATAGCCATTGCATATTGCATTTCCAATGAGAGGATGTATGAGGAAGGCATAGAAAAAGGGTATTAGGGTTATCTATTTTGACTAGCCAACTTTCCTTGCTTAGAGAATGCATGAGCAATTAGTAGCACTAAAAAGAAGCTCTGATGCACCTTGTTTTAGACATTGCTCAAGCTTGGTCTGGATGTTTTTCACTATTGTAAGGGATATGATGCCTTGGATTCCAATCAAGGACAAGACCAGTGAAGGAGAACCCATGCCAATTTATTACTGGACTACTCATCTGAGAAGTACTGAGTCTTTTTACAAATTCAATTTGGAATTCTTAGGGCCAACATTGAAAATAATGTATGGAGATTGCCCTAGGCTACCACCTCTAGCTAAGAAAATATTGAGAGCAGAAGGTGTAGAGGAAGGAGACTGGTATCTCCTAATAGAGGGCATAATCATTAGACTGTATGGCTTTATGGGTAAGCCTTTTTTACTGCCTCACTTTGTTATAGAGAGGCTATTTACCTTAGAATATTTGAGGCAAGCAGAATATATAGATTTGAACTATGGCTCTGGGAGAAAGAGGAGATCTATGTTGACCTACCAAAATGTTAGTGATATAACTATTACTAGGAAGTGGTAGGGTGAATAGATTGACCAATACCTGGATAGGTTGGGTCTATTCTACATTCCTCAGAGATGGAGTTATGATCTAGATGATATATTCTATAAAAGAAATATAGCCTTAAATGGAGAAAAGGCCTACAAATTTGAAAAGAGATCCAGGCCCCATTTTGAACAAGGTAGGAATAACAAAGAAACTGCTCTTTTAGAGTGGAATGTTTCTAAAATGGATCAACTTCCTCCATGGTTAGACTTTTATGAGCAAATTATGGATTTTGACCCAGACAACAATGTAAAACATCAGTTGAAGGAGTCTACCATCAAAGATATTGAGGAAAAAATAGAAAAGAAAGAGGACCCTCAGTCTCAAGAACCTACTGGTGAGGAAGTAGAGAATAAGGGGAAATGGAATGAAGCCAAAATATCAGACTGGTGGAGGATGAGAATTGAGAATGGTAAAGAAAAATCTAGGTTTGGGATTAAAATTGATGGTGAATTCTCTAAAAGGTATGACAATAATGTCAAAACTTGGAGGTCCAAAGACCCAAGGAATATAGTGCTAATATACAAAATGACACAAATTGGGTCTGATTCCCCATCCCCACCTTCAGAAGAAGAAGTTCATGAAGAGGAACCTGATACTCCATTGACTACTACTAAAGTCCTGAAGACTTTTCAGCCTTCAACTAAGCAGATAGAGAATTTTCCAAAGGGAGCACAGTTGATGAGTAAAATGCACTATTCTGATGAGAGGACTATCAGTGCACTAGTTATAGAGATAGTAAATAGGCCTAAGCACCTAGCCTTGGGTGGATAGCCTCTAGATACAGATATAGACTGGAATGAAAAGGATGAGAACTTTAGGTTTACACCTCTGAGTTTCACCACTATAGTGATAATGGAATTAAATCCCATTTTTGAGTAGGTATTACTAGAGGAAATAGTACAGGAAGGGTTATCTGAGGAAGAGATAGAAAGTGAGAAAGTTACCTTTCAATTTTTTAGAGAAAAGCCAAAAGGGCCCCAGAAAGAATTGAGAAAGAGATTTCAAAGAAGCAGAGGTTGGATAAAGAGGATATAGTTGAGAAAACAACTATTTTAGCTGTTAAAGAATTGATACAACAAGAACAATAGCAGATCATAGAGATAACTCTACAACACCCTACATCAGTAGGTGAAGGTATAGTCTCTAATCCCTCTTCTCCTCTTCCTCCTCCAAATTCCCCAAGGAAATCTCCCTCCCTTTCTGAGCAAGAAGTTGTAACAAAGGTACCTTCTCCACCTCATAGTCCACCACCTATTTCATCAGTCACTACTGAGGTACAAACCAACCCATCTCCTCCAAGGTCACCTCAAATTCCACCTTCATCATCTAAGATTCCCCTTTCATCATCTCCCATAGTTACATCCTCACCATTACAACCACCACCCTCATCTGAGAAGCAAACTATTTCAAGTACACCCACTCACCCATCTATGAGTCTCACTTTAGTTTCCATGAGTTTACCAATTGCAACAATGATAATGGTCACAGATTCCACTATTGTAAATACTTCTGCACAACTATTATCAATTATTGATTCTACTCTTACATTCCTTGTGTCCTCTTCCCCTCTTACTACAAGTTACCCTACCTAGGAAATTTTGTAGAAGGAGCAGGAAGCTACACATAAAATCAATGATTTCTGGGTAGAAAAGTTGTCCAAGCCTTCTAATAGGATGGCCACAAAGAGGAGAAGCATGTTTGTTGATCTAGTTTCAAGGCAAAGGACATCTAGATCCATGATTCCCCTTGTGAGCAAGCCTAAAATTGAGATGACTACCCAAGATTATCGTATAGAAGAGTTCATAGAAGATATTGAAAATTTGCCTGATGAAGATGAATTGGTCATAGCCAAAGCCCACTTAGAAACTTTTTATGTAAAAAATGATATATTCAAAGAAAATGTGGGTAAGTTGGAAAAGCAAATTGAAAAGCTTCAGAAAACTATCAACAATCAGAAATAAGTGGAGAAAGCTCTGAGAAAAGAAGCTAAGAGCTGGCAAGAGAAGTTTCAAGAAGCTAATAAGCTCAAGGAGCAGATTGTAGAGCACCAAAAAAAGAATGAGGAGTAGGCTAAGGAGATACAAAGTTTGAAGCAATAGATCCAGATTGAAAAGGCTAAATCTTCTGGTTTTTCTAAGGTTGGACTAAAGAAAGTGAGAAAGGAATTGCTCTCTGAAGTTCTAGAGAAATGCTCAGGGCTATAACTTATTATTGATTATTTATATGATGCCAACTGCCTACTCCAAAGTATTCAGAAGGATCTGGATAAAATCACTGGAGAGCTACAACCTATGGTAATTCCAGCTGAGAAAATTCATAGGTTGGTGGATAGTAGACTCAGTGATTCTGCTAAGCCAATTCCTAATAAGGAGTGGAACATTGCTAGAGTTGCTACCATAATTGTAGTGAAGAAGCACAGAGCACTCCAAAAGGCTTGGCTATTGTATGAAAATATTGAAGGAGTAATCAAGGATGTAGTGGATGTTAATAAGGAAATGATCCAAATTGGTTTTAGAGGGTTATGGATGGAAGATCATAGTTTGTTAGTTGAAGAAATTAAGAAAAGTACTAGAGAGAGCTTACAAGATGAGTCTAAAATTGATGCTCTAGAAGAACCAATTGACCAAGAGCAAGCTTCACAAATGATCATTGATTTTACCAAGCTCAGAGACCTCATGGAAGACTTGGTAAACAGAGGAAGTGCTGCTAACTATGAAGATATTGGTGAACTCCAGTACATTTATAAGTAGTTGAAGGAAACTTCCAACCCCTCAAAAGCAACCTAGAAACAAGCCCTATAGATCTTGAAACTGATGGTGTAGTTATTTGGTGATAGTGCTAAAGAGGAAAACAAAGAGTAATCTTCTCTAGAGGAAGAAGCTGAGCAAGAAGAGGATAATGTTGAGGAAGAGGCCCAGCAAGAAGAAGAATCGGATAGAGATGTTGCAGACCCTGAAGGGGCACAAGCTTAGCAATTTTTGTTTTGTACATATGTAGTCATAAGTTTTGTATTTTTGTTTGATTCATTTTTACTCTGACATGGTCAGAAAGAAACAATAAAAGCATGAGTCCAGAGAGACATAGAGAACAACAAGTTTTGTGTGAAGGCATTTATATCATGTATTGTAAGAAGGCTTTATAAGGAGAACATAGCTATGTTTTTGATGGAGCAGTGAAGCAGTTTTGTTGGAATGGCACATATATTAATGTTTATGGCATAGTCTCCATGTGAACAGTTATCCTCTAGGATGTATGAAGCATGGTCTTGATATGAATGTTTATCCTCGAAGATGACCATAAAGTTTTTAGAGGGTAGTGTTCATATGGAAGTTATTCTTTAAAGCATTTTTTGAAGATAAGCATTTTTTACTCCTGATACCCAATGGATAAGACTCTGAGTTCGATGGATTTGCAAGAAAATCCACCTGGGAGGTACCAAAATGTAGGCCCAAAATGGCCACATCCTTAGAAAGCATTGAAAATTTCATTCTAAGGTATGAAGTTTCCATTCTGCACACTTTTTAGTGTATTTTGGAGCGGATCCACAACATTTGTTTCCTAATCCACCCAACACTTAGTGCAATTTTACCTTGAGCAATTCCGCTCGGTTTATAATGTATTTTGGTGTGGATTGGTGATGAGTCTTGATTTCATAAAAGTTTTTGGTGATGATGATGTCAGCGCAAAAGAAAGTGTGGAATGGTGATCAAGAGTAGTTTTTTGCATGCTCCGAATGGCTAAGTGTCGATAAGGTCAATTTCATCTAGTCTCAAGAGTATTTTGTTGTGGATTGGTGACAAAGAGGTAGAAAACACTACATAAGGTGTAGATTAGTGACAAAAGCTATTTTACACTCAATCGAGTACAAAATGACAACAAAGGATGATTTACACTTGCCCAAGTGTGGATTGGTGATTCTACATATTTACAAAGCAAAGGTGATGTCAACATGCTTTATGGTGTGGATTTTGGTTGTTTTGAAGCCAAAGAAGAGAAAAGGAAGGTTAATGAGTGGATTCCATCCCACTCACCTCTTAATGCATTTTATGCTAGAATTTGATTCCGCATGATCAAGGCTATAAAATATGATGTCAACAACTTAAAAGTGTGGAATGGCACCTTGGTTTTCCCCACCAATTTGCAGAGTATCTTGGGAGGTTTAATCATAGCCGTCCATGATGAAGATCGACGGTCCAAGATTTGCTAGCATTTTTGAAGGATTTAAAAGGCCAAAATTGTCTGGATCAGAGTGTAGTCAGTTGGAGGGTAAGAAGACGAAGCGATGAGGGTTTTCAAGAACAAGAACCAGATGTGGTTGTAGATCTGTAGTAGAGCCGAGCTTCCAAGAATGATCGATGGATGAGATGCAGTGTCCAACTGTTCAAACTCCAACTATCACCAACAAACCAGCAAGTTGTAGAGGTATGCTGCCATGGTGGATTTCTCACAGTGGATTTCTCGGAGCTCTCCAACTAGTAAGATGATGCCAATAAACTCTCTGCTGAGCTGTAAATATACAATATTTGTAATGTCTCCTTATTTTTTTGTTATTTTACAAACTATAAATAGAGGCCGAACCCTCATTTTTTAGGGTCGACTCTAGTGCGTTTGCTTGCCCTACTATAAATATTCTTGTGAGCTAATGGAAGGAGCATTACTCTAATATTTTGACTCAAATTTGTCATCTTCATCATCTTGTGCAAGAGGTTCGAAGTCTTGAGCTGCATTTCTGTTAATACTTGAATGGTTAGTTCATTCCAGCTTATTGGATTACTAGTTGTGAGAGTAGTTGAAATATGTTCTTGGTTAGATCTGTATTGTTAGGAAGTTTATTTCTGTTAAATCTAACTATTGGTCTATTCTGCTATTTGGATTATCAATATTGGATGTTGGAATTGCTTTCCTGCAATATATCTCTATTTATGCTTTAATGTGTGAAGGTTTCATTGATTTGGGTGATGTTAATCTTGAGTGATGGGACACTGGAAATAGCTTGTGGGAGCCTTTTGCTGTAGTTGCCTATGTTGTTAGCCTATCCGACCACTATTTTTCATAATATTTCTAACCCTAAACCTTTTCTAACCCTTATCTCAAAACCCTATTTGAGCTTTAATTGAGTCAACACCATTTTAAGTTGACAAGGAACCAACCTACTCTGGAGGTTGGATTGAAGTTGTCTTTGGTCCATCCAATGCTTGAGTGTCGAGCTGCGACTATCGGGTGCATGCCTGGATAGAAAATTGGAAGATAGACAGTTGTAGTGTTAAGTAAAACTTGATGTCAATTCGGTGCCCAACAATGCACTTAATCAATTTATTAGAAATTAATCAATAATAATTTGAAATGAATCTTCAAGAGTTATTCTACAATTTCACTACAATTAATATTTTAGGACTTAGTCTTATTTTTCCTTTTCCAAAGTAGATGATAGGTAGTTGATAGATGTAATTATGAAATCTAATAAACTCCTAATTATTGTGCAAATGAACCTTAAAAATAATATTTCTCTTTTTGCATTTTTGAAGGCTATAATCCAATTTTTCTTCTTGCAACTTTAATACAAATCAAGGTGCTTTAAAAAATCTGATAAATAATCCAATTAATGAATCTACTTGCACCAAAATTTGCTTACCTTTTTGAAAGTTTTTGTAGCTATTTTTTTGCTTTTGTAGAGGATGTAGATCTTGGTGTCTAAGATCACCAAGTTGCTACTTTGAGTAGGATCTTACAACTCTTTGTAGACTTTCCTGAATAGTTCCTTATTCACCAAAGGATGATCTCAAACTTTATTTTATGAGCCCATGATATAGTGGCTTGTTCTCCTCTTGTTGTCTCCTCCTTCTATAGATTTGGAGAAGTATTTGTCTCTAAAGTGATTCCTTATTACTGTGAGAGGTAATATTCAAATCTCCAAATATTTTGTGAGCTTCTTTTGTCTTCAAATCTTCTTGTCAAATTTTGAATTCCAGAAAGGTATTCTTCTCAAGATTCTAAATATCTGGAGGTCTTCACTGGATTCTTCTTCTAGGATTTTGCACTCCTTTCCAAATTCTTCTTCACAGATTGGCACTCCTTACCAAATTCTTCTTCTCTTAGGCTTGTTGTTGAATAGCAATAATTGTTCCAAGTCCTTCACTATCAGGGGCTTCTCCTTGGTAGTGTATTTCTCCAATAATTTCTCCTTTGAGGATTTCTTCATCAAGGCTCTCCAAGCCTTTTATTTGATGCTCTATGATACCTTCCCAAGGTCTTTGATCTTGTAGCTTCTACTGGTCTTCCTTGAGACCTAATCTTCAACATTTTGCTCCTAGAAGTGTTTGTGGTGAGATATTCTTCTAGATCTATGATTCTACTACTTCTGGATTCAATCAGGACTCTCCTAGTCCTTCTTCTTCTTCTTCAAAAACTAGAAGTTCTTCAATGATATCTTCTCTTGATTTCCTTCAATTTTGCCTTAGGTGCTGAATTTATTTTGAAGAAGATACTCTTCCTAACTTTCTTGTAGGAATTTTCCCAACTCACTAAATCTTCTTTCCCTTCAACAAATTATTAGTACTAAAATATTAATCTACTTCTAAACAAAATATTCTCTTCTGAAGTCTTATTTAGTATCAAGGCTTCTATGGTCTTTTCTTGTATCTAAGCTTCTATGGAATTTTTAGTATCAAGGCTTCTATGGCCTTTTTATTCAACTGTGAAGTTCTTTAATCTAGCAATGGAGATCTCCAGTCTCCTAACTTCACCATGAATCTTCTTCAAAAGTCTTCTTCCATAGTATTCTTCTATGCACAAGAAACTAATCTCTACACTATGAAGGTACGTCGGCCTTTGGGAAACAAAGTTGGATTCTCCTAGATTTTTGTTGTAGGAGTCCCAATCATCGAAGAATTAATTTTTTGTAATAAAATAAAATTTGGGTAATAGTTAACAAATTCCATATATCATGAATGATCTTCACTAGATGCTCTGTCAATATAGTGGATTGAATGCTGAGTCCTAGTATTTATGAGTTTTTCCTACAACTCTATAGAAAGACTCAAGTCAAATGTAATCTCAGTATTTTTGGAACTCAGATTTTTTTCAATCCTAACTTGTGACTCTCCCTAATTCTACCACCTAGACTCTTATGAGATTTTTTTATAGTGATTGGTCTAGCAGTGCCTCAGGTTGACAAAAAATTTAAGCTAAATGATAATGGTGGTTTTCTTATTGATCTACTATGGCTAGATCTACTGTGACTCTGATACCACTGTTAGATTTTGATGTAATGTGCAATGGTAGATAGCAATCATAAGATGCAGAATAATATAAAAGAAAGTAAATCTATGAGATGGATAAAGTATGCTATAAATAAAAATAATATAAATTAATACAATGTAGCTATGGAGGAAATGAACACTCCATTATGTAAGCCATTGAACTACATTGCACCCATCACCAATATATGGTGACCTACACAACATTGTATTACTACCTATGAATATGCTCTAAGTAGCTCTATCTATCTATGTCCGCTTGTCATATATATTTATTACAATGAGGCCCTTCTTATATAGAAAAATAGGTTCCTTGGCCAACACTCTACCTAGTTGTGCAAGGGATAACTTGCATATATATAGATTGCATATTGACACTTGTGCATTTATTACATTGCATGAAGTAACTAGATAACTTCCCCCTAAAGTAATCTAATATCCTAAGTATGTACCTTGGAAGATACATTTACATGATCCAAATGATGGAATATACTCTATTTCTAACAATTTACAAAGTGGTAAAAAACTTTACATATGAATTGTAATAGCTAAAGAGCCACCCTTGGGAATGACCAACATTCCACTATTTATAGAAAAATTACAATGAATTCAAAATACAAGCATTAATGGAGATATGCGGGAAAATAGCACTGAAGTAGACAAGTGCTCAGCTAGTACTCTACTCCTCAATATGGTGGTGATATTCTATAAGGGGGTATATATTTCTATGTTGATCTGAGTCCTCGATTCTTCTGTCATTTCTACCCAAGTCTTTAATTTTTATCTACTTTTCCCCTTGATCCATCTGGTAGTATTCTAGTTAGGTGATGAATGACAAGTATTAATTACCTTAGGGGCAACATATTTTACATCAAAACCTTTATGCAGGATTTGCCAGTACCAGGTAGCTAAAGTAATTAATACCTCTCTTTTGAATTTTCAAATTATGGTGGGAGTCTAGATGCCAAGTAGTCACTTCACTTGTCTTTTCAGATAACCACTTTTTGCCCATAGAGGCAACATGAAAGAGGGTGGGCGTTTCCCAAAGTTCTTCCCTATTGTCATTCTAAAGTTCCATCCAATAATGGGTAGGGGGTTTTATTCTTATTTTAGGCAAGGATTTGAGATATTTTTGCCCTTGATATCCAACCAAAGTTTTCACCCAATGAGCAGGTAGTTCTTTTGAATACCACCACCCGAAGGCTGGGCTTAAATGTCTGTCTGCTTCTATTTTATGCCCTACCTCCTTGAACAACCTTCTACCTACCTACTTCTTGTAGCCACCCATCACTATTACTACCATGTCTATTTTCTATCCAACCACTAGTGCTTCAAAACTTGGTGAACCCTTGAAAAGCATCATATCGAAAGAGGAAAGAGTGGGTGAAGGATGCAAAATTTCACCCATAAAACCATATCAAGAGATTCTCCTCTTTACATAATAACTCAAGTAGATGATAAATATATCAAGAGAGTCCTAGTATATAACGGATCAGCCTTGAATGTATGAAATATTAAATTCTTGCAAAATTTTAACTTAAACAAAAATAATTTATAAAAAATTGATCTCATCATTAGAGCCTTTGATAATGAAGAATAGTAAATAATAGACACTATTATTTTACCTATCAAAGTGGGACTTCGTGTCCTAAATACCTTATTTTATGTCATATCATGTGACATAACATATAACATGCTCCTTGGAAGACCTTGGATACACGCTATGAAGGTTGTACCTTCTACCTTACATCAATGTCTCAAATATGAATATCAAGGAAGGATTATCCACGTTCCTGGAGATCCAAAATATTTTGCCATGTGTAGCTCTATTGACTTACAAGAGATTAACCTCTACCCTTCCATACAATGAGCAATATCAATTGATCAACCAAAATTAGACAAAGAAAAGGAAATATTAGAGGAGCCCCTCTTAAACTTAGAGAACACTCCTCAATCATCCTCTTCCAATGATCAAATCAACTTAATTTAGAAAAATCTAGATCCCTTCATTGAAGTAGTAAGCATATTTATATCTCCTCATGACATAGGTATTCCTTGTAGAAAAGGACTCAAAATATAAATAGGATCTTACACATTCTTTCATAGAGGAACTACGATTGATGAAAATATTCAAGGGTGTAACTTTATGCTAAGCAAAAGAACATATGCTACATGCTACATATCATCCTCATTCTCTATAGCTAAAAAAATGCTCTCCAACATGGGCTATCAAGGCAAAGGCTTAGGTCACTATGAATAGGGTATCAAATATGTCAAGACTCTCCCATATGGACCTTTTGACATGAAAAACAATGTATTAAATTGATGGTGCTTTAATACTCAATTTTGTGCAACTAAGAAGAGTAGTAATGTTAGTAGATATTAAAGAGTATGATATTGCTAACAAATTGCAAATGTGTAGTATTAGGCATGATCATAAGTGGAAGAAGTTGAGTCATACATCGAAAGCGAGGGTACTTGAGGTTGGAAAAATGATGATAAGACAACTTGAAGGTAACAAGGATGGATACCTTCATATAAGCATGCATTTGATTATAGATAATCATCAATAGTAGCCACCTTGAGCCCTAGATTGATGACCTAGTAACTATTGTAAGTTCTAGAGGCTAAGACATGTGACTAAATTGATGGAAATATTTTCCTCTTTGTCTATTGCACATGCTTTATTATCTTTTAATTCATCACTATTACCTCAATAATTTGCAAAATATGAACGAATAGGTTGTCTTAATAGCTCCTTGTGTGTCTTAGTAAATAAAATAATAAATAGATTTCATTTTAAATAAATGGTGGATTTATTTTAGAATGATAAATGGATTTCATTTTAAATAAATGATTGATTTATTTTAGAATGATAAATGGGTTTCATTTTAAATAAATGGTTGATTTATTTTAAAAATGATAAATAGGTTTCAATTTAAATAAATGGTTGATTTATTTTAGAATGATGAAGGGATTCTAATTTAAACAAAGTTTGAATTATTTCAAAAAACCTCTTTTAAAGAATAAAAAGCAGTAGTTTCATATTAAACAATAAAAGAAATTTTGCATTATCAATGGTTACTCCATTCGTAGTAGAATGGAATTCATTTAACGTATTAAGAAAATTGTTGTTGTCGTACTTATATCCAGAATTGTTTAATAAAATAATAATCTATTGACTAGTTAAAAAAAAATTATAGAATCTACCTCCTAAATCAGATCGGCCAATGAGGCGAAGCTTCCAACTAACATGAAGGGATGGCCTTATTAACATGAAGGTATGGATTCATCGACATGAAGGGATGGCTCCATCGACGAGGAGGATGGATTCAATTCTAGTAGCACCTTGGAAAGGTGAAAAGGAAGAAAATATCGCCTCTACCACTTGACAGGTAGATGAGAAGTTATGGTGGGTAGGCAGTGGATGGAACCCAAGAGGGAAGTTATGTGTTGGTTGAAGTATATGAGTAGGATGAGGATATAAAGAGTGCTAGGAGGATGAACAACAAGCATCAAAGAAACAAGAGAGTGAGACACCATGCAAAGAGGAGGGAGAGGGAATACATGTTCATCAACACAATCGAGGAAGCCAACCATTGTATAAATAACTAGGTTGGATTCATGGAACTCTTTAAATAAGTTATTAAAGTTTTTCTACACTGGTTTTTAGTTGATTTTGGGTTGTGTTAAAGCCTTCATTGTTGTGTTGTGTTAAATCCTTTGTTGTTGTGTTGTGTTAAAGCCTTCACAGGCTGTGTTAAAGCCTTCATTGTTATGCTATGTTAAAGCCTTCATTGGCTATGTTAAAGCCTTCATTTTTGTGCTATGTTAAAGCCTTCATGAGTTGTGTTAAAGATTTCAATGTTGTGTTGTGTTAAAGCCTTCGTTGTTGTGTTTTGTTAAAGCCTTCGCAGGCTATGTTAAAGCCTTCACAAGCTTTGTTAAAACCTTCATAGACTATGTTAAATCCTTCACTATTGTGTTGTGTTAAAGCCTTCATTATTGTGTTGTGTTAATATTTACATGTTGGCTATGTTAAGCTTCACTGTGATGGCTATGCAAAGCCTCCATTATAGTAGCGACTTGTTAAACCTTCACTTTAGGTCAGTGACTTACGTCATTCTCTATCTCCCTATTGTAGATGTTCACCTTTGTGGTAGGCTAGTTAGGTCTGCATACTACCTCAAGCGCACCCTCATCACTTCTATTATTTATACCCAATGTTTTTGGTCCCTTGCTTTCCAGATTTAGTAGTGGATATTACTGAATGGAAAGTCGTAGAGTACTTGGGCTAGAAGCCTTTGTCTAGTTTCATTAGTTGAATGTTGGAATTTAGTTTAATGAAAGTAAAAGGATTTATTTATATGGTTTCATTAATTAATTACTATTTTAAATTAATGGAGTTAAAATTCTTCTTTTATATAAATTTCATTATTTAAAATAGTAGTCTAGATTAATGAAAAGGGAGGTTCTTCATAGAGTTCATTATTTAAAATGGGAAAATTTTAGATGGTGGAAAAATAAACCTTGTATGTTTTCATTTTCTAGAAACTATAGGATTTTAATTAATGAAATGAAGAAAAATATTTATTTATGATTAAAGTCATGGGTTTTAGTGGAATAAATAAATATGAATGTGGTTTGTTTTGTGAATTAAGGGTATGGGTCTTTAATTCATGAAATGAATAAAAAGGTTTATTTATGATTAAAGTAGTTTGCTTTAATGGATAAAATAAATATGAATGTGGTTTGTTTTGTGAAATAAGGGTATGGGTCTTTAATTCATGAAATGAAGAAAAAGGTTTATTTATGGTTACAGTAGTTGGATTTAATGGAATAAATAAATATTAATGTGGTTTTTTTTGTGAATTAAGGGTATGGGTCTTTAATTAATGAAAAGAAGAAAAATGTGTATTTATGATTATATTAGTTGGCTTTAATGGAATAAATAAATATGAATGTGGTTTGTTTTGTGAATTAAGGGTATGGATCTTTAATTCATGAAATGAAGAAAAAGGTTTATTTATGGTTACAATATTTGGCTTTAATGGAATAAATAAATATAAATGTGGTTTATTTTGTGAATTAAGGGTATGGGTCTTTAATTCATGAAATGAAGAAAAAGGTTTATTTATGATTAAAGTAGTTGGATTTAATGGAATAAATAAATATGAATGTGGTTTATTTTGTGAATTAAGGGTATGGGTCTTTAATTCATGAAATGAATAAAAAGGTTTATTTATGGATTAAATTAGTTGGCTTTAATTTAGTAAATAATTGTGAACCTAGATTATTTGGCAATTAAAGGTATGGGACTTTGATTTTTGAATAAAGGTTTAGTCATTTATTACAAGCTAGCATATGATATTGATGCATTGTTGAATAACTCTCATGGGGAGATGAGAGGGAAAATAGAAAGAGTAGTTTCTATGATATCAACTATGCTTTAGAAAGTTGAATTGCTTGGGTTGTTTGTATAGTTGCAATTTGGAAAAGAAATTATTAAACACATTTAGAAGCATGTCTATCCTAAATAATGAGTGTCTTGATCCCCTACTATCCTCACTTGATCGATGGAATAGGGGGAGGACCACAGTTATGAGATAGAACAATGCACAAGTTTTCTCTCTACCTTACATCTTGCTTATTTATGCAAATAGATTAGATTTGTGGGAAGGTTTCCTAGATGAAATTGATGTAATGTGTTGTTTTAAGTATGGGGTTTACTATAAATACTTATGTAATAAATAAACAATATGGTTGATGCTCCTTTTTTGCCATTAATTGAATGTAGTTGTATTTAAATCCTTTCTATTGCATGTTTATATTTCAATTATTGCTTTATGTTTTAGTTATTCTTTGTTTTTTCAATGATTCATACTTTGTTAGATTTAGTATCTAGATCTATTCCTTATATTCTTGTTTCATTAATTGTTGCAAAACAATAGTAAGTTCTAGGTGAACTTAGAGGATTACCTAAGGGCTTGAAACCCCCTTAGGGAGATTGGTAACTATGTTTAGAATATCATACCAAAGTTAAGATAACTTTTTAGAGGACAATATTGATAGCTTGACTCGCAGTACACGTAGAATACCCACACATAATATCTTGTGTGGAATATGGAGATGCGTGTACATATTCTAATGATTGAAGGTGGTAATTCTAGATCATCATGATTAATGATATAGATGGACTTATGTGCATAACATGATATATGCGTATGCAAAAAGGACTTGCATGAGGGGAATATTGTGGGGTATAGTTCTTGAGAAACTTAAGGGTTGTTAAACATTAATTTATTCTAAGGTTGGTTAGGGGTTTGTGAATCCCTCTCCTTAGTCAAAAAAATTCTCTCTTTTTGTGTGTTTTTTTTCTTGATTTTTGGGTCATTACATTTGGTATCAAAGCTCTAGGTATAAGGGTATAGAGCTTCTTATGTGCTGAAAGATATTTGGGAATCTCTAATGAAGGCTTGATTAAGTTTAAGCTAATATTTGGGATGACCTAGAGTATCTACTTATTATAATCTAATGGAGTTGATCCCAAGGAAATATAAATGTTACGATACCTCAGTATGGGCTTTGGTATTAATTATACATCATAATCTTAGAACATTATCCTAGTGATATTTCTAATGATTTGGCAAGAAGAACTTTGTAATGTGGTTTGAATTAGTGATTCAATTTAATATGAATTTGTAATCTAATTTGTTTATTGGTTGAAACTAGATCAAGATGCCCTCAAAGGCTAGGAGAGAAATACCTACACCTAGATAGACTTGAAAAATTAATGTCAAGGAAGGGATTTAGAATGAGGGTCCAAAAACTCCCAATACGGGAATGGAAGATCTCACTACCATTGTTACTACATTGCAAGATCAATTAAGAGAAGTGTTAGAAACTATTGCAAACCAAAATTCATAATCTAGAGGTTCAAAATTTAACCAAGAGGAGGGGTTTATTGCAAAACAAATACAAGCTAGAACCCTCTTGGAGAAGTAAATGGTAAGATATCTAAATAATTTTTGTATATCCAAGTTTGATGGAGAAGGAGAGGGAGATACTATTGAGGCTTGGTTAAGGGAATTGGATATTTTATTCATGGTAAAGGAATATTCTTTAGGGGCCTAGACTATTTGGGCTACTATCTACCTTGAAGGAGCTACCCTAGATTGGTGGAAAACATACTATGAGGAAACTAATATTGAACTAGTAGATATTCCATGGAAGGAATTTATAGTCATATTCAAGAAGAGGTTCCTCACCGAGCATTTTTATGCCCTAAATATTTGAGAAGTTTACCAATTTAAAGGAAAGAAACATATGCATCAGATCTACACTACAACTAGGAGTCAGATTCTTGAGGGGCAAACCACCCCATTGATTATAAAAGGTAATATTTTTTATAAGTGAATATATTAATTGATAGTGGAGCCACTTATAGCTTTATTTCTTGTAAGTTAGCAAAATATATGCTAGAAAGGCTAGGGTATTTGGCTCAAGGATGGAAGGTTGAGTATGGTTCTAGATAGACCTACTTCATAAACCAATATTTTTAGATGATGGAAATTACTTTAGCTACTGGAACAACTGAAGGTTACCTATATGTAGATCTACTTCATGCCTTCGATGTGATCCTAGGTATGGATTGGTTACAAGCCCATAAAGTCATAGTCAATTTCTAGGGTAGATGGATCGAATATTTTGAAGGAGGCAAGAAAATGCTATGAATTCATAGTGAACATGGGGTATTCAAACTCCAGATGTTATCAGTTATGTAGTTGAAGAAAGCCCTCAAGAAGGATTGTTTATGTAATAAAGCTAAATGAAGTTGGTGAAGACTGAAAGAAAGAGGTGTTAGAGACACACCCAATTTTGAATGATTTCAAGGATGTATTCCTTGAGGATTTACCTGGACTTCATCCTATGCATGAATTTTATTTCACTATTGATCTTATGCTAGGAGAAAAACCAATTCATAGATATCCATTTAGGATGACACCTATAGAGATGCAGGAATGAAAGGTATAATTGTAAGGTTTATTAGATAAAGTATTGATAAAACCAAGTGTGTTGCCTTGGGGTGCACCTGTTTTGTTTGTTAAAAATAAATATGGATCTTTAAGATTGTGTATTGAATATAGGTTGCTAAATAAATTTAAAATCAAGAACCGGTATCCCCTACCTAGAATTGAAGATCTATTCAATCAACTGAGAGATGCCACAGTGTTTACTAAGATATATTTAAGGTTAGGGTATCACCAGTTAAGAATATGTGGGGATGAAACTCATAAATTGGTATTTAATACTAGGTATGGACATTATGAGTTCATAGTCCTACCATTTGGATTGACTAATTCCCCATCCACCTTCATGAATTTAATGAATAGTGTGTTCTGAAGGCACCTGGATCAGTTTGTCCTTGTGTTTCTAGATGATATCCTAATATATTCTTAGAATAAGGAAGATCATGATAAGCATCTCAAGATCATGTTAGAATTACTAAGGGAAAATAAACTCTACAAAAATCTAGCCAAGAGTGATTTCTATGTTTCTGAAGTGTGATATTTAGGGCATATCATATCAAAAGAAGGAATTACTGTCGATCTAGAAAATATCGAGGCCATACTAAATTGGCCACCCCCTACTAATATTACAAAATTAAGAAGCTTCATGGGGTTAACAGGCTACTATAGATGTTACATAAAGGATTTATCAAAGATTACTTCGATAATAACTAACCTTCAGAAGAAAGGAAAGGAATTTAAATGGATTAAAAAGTGCAAAACCATTTTTACTTTGTTGAAGCAGAAACTCACAATCACCCTAATATTGAAGATTCAATATCCTCAAAGAGATTTTTTAGTATGCATTGATGCATCATTGGAAGGGTTAGGAGGAGTACTCATGCAAGAAGAGCTAGTAGTAGCTTGTACAACATGAAGTTAATTATGCTACTCATGATTTAGATCTAGAAACTATAGTACACACTCTAAATATTTGGTGCTACTATCTCATAGGAAGACCTTTCGAGTTAAAATCATATCATCAAAGTCTAAGGTACATATTTATCCAACCAATACTCAACGCAATACAAAGAAGGTGGAACGAGTTTCTTGTCGAGTATGACTTTGAAATTGAGTACATAAATAGAAAAGAGAATAAATTTATTGATGCCTTGAGTAGAAGAAGACACATCATAGCCATAACCAAGGGTCACATAAAATTCATGGACCAAGTAAGGCAAGAGCAATATCAGGATGAATATTGCTAAGGAATTCGAGCTAGAATAGATAGAGACCCTGAGGGCAATAAGGATTTTGTGGTGGTATATAACCTTTTGTTCTTTAAAGGTAGAATCGTCATACCAAAATTAGGGTATTTAAGAAATCTAATAATGAAAGAAGCCTATATATCTCCTTGTATAGCTCATCTCAAAGGGGTAAAGATGGAAAATCTAAAAATAACCTTCTTTTGGGTAGAAATGAAGATGGATATTATGGATTTTATCATTTGATGCCTTCAATATTAGAAGTTTAAATTAGAATGTAAGTGTCATGTAGGATATTTGTATCCACATAATATACCCATGCAAAAAAGGTAGGTCATATCTATGGATTTTATAGTAGGTTTATCAAAGACTATGTACCAACATGATGCAATACTAGTAGTAGTCAATAAATTGACTAAGGTTGCACATTTTATACTTGGGAGCACCAAGGATGATGCTCAGGTGATGGTTAATAGATTTTCCAAATAAGTATTCTGATTGCATGGATTTCCTGAGGTAATTATCTCAAATAGGGAATCCAAGTTCACTTCTGAATTCTAGAAAGTCCTTCCTTAGGTAATAGGCACGAAGCTGAATATAAGTTAGACATACCACATTGAAACAAATGGTCAAACATAGTGGGTAAACCAAGTACTAGAATATATGCTTTGCATGTATTATATGGATCACAAGTCTCACTGAGAAGACTACCTACCATTGGTAGATTTTTCCTACACTAATGGGTATCACTTATCTTTGGGGATGGCACCTTTCAATGCCTTGTACGGGTGAAGGTGTAGAACACCACCGTCATCGGACAACCTAAATGATAGAATTATTATTGGACTAGAAATGGTCAAATAAATGGAAGAGCTAATGAAGGTAATCATGAAAAGACTCAATGAAGTTGTTGATAGGTAAAATATTTATGCTAATTTAAATATAACTCCAAGGGAGTACTCAATGGGAGATAAAGTGTTCCTAAGGGTCAAACCAATAAAAAGCATGATCAATTCCACAAAATTGGATCCATAGTTTGTAGGACCCTTTGATATCACTGAAAATATTAGTCCGATTGCATACCGACTCACTTTACCTCCTAATCTATCAAAAATCCATGATACCTTCCACATATCTTTGCTTAGGAAATATATTGCTAACCCTGAACATGTGTGGGATGTTTCTAATATATAGATGGCAAATCCAGAGGTAATTTAAGTAATACCAATAAATATTCTTGAGTTTTTATCTAAGACTGTGGAATTGAACTCTTGAGCAATGCAAGGCCTAGTGGGACTATTTCTCAAAAAGAAATACCACTTGGGAGAAAGTGGCAGATATGCAAAATTATTTTCCTTTTTTGTTTGATGATATTTAAACTATAATAAATTGATTTTGATTGTATTGTGATTGTGTAAAAGTAAGAAACACTGGGATGGTGTTTAGTTCTAGTGGAAGAGGATGTAATGACCCTCCCAAATGGACCTTTGACATGAAAAACAATGTATTAAATTGATGGTGATTTAATACTTGATTTTGTGCAATTAAGCAGAGTAGTGATGTTAGTAGATATTAAAGAACATGATACTGCTAACATTATCAAGGTGTAGGATTAGGTATGCTCATAAGTGGAATAATTTGAATCATCCATCGAAGGTGAATGTACTTGAGGTTGGAAAAATGATGATAAGACAACTCTAAGGTAACAAGGATGGATACCTTCATATAGCCATGCATTCGATTAGGGACAATCATCAATAGTAGCCACCTTGAGCCCTAGACTGATGGCCTAGTAGCTATCGTAGGTTCTAGAGGTTGAGAAAGGTGACTAAATTGATGGAAATATTTTCCTCTTTGTTTTTTGCACATGCTTGATTGTCTTTTACTTCAGCACTATTGCCTCAATAATTTGAGAAATATGAATGAATAGGTTGTATTCACAACTCCTCATGTGCCCTGGTAAATATAATGATAAATAGATTTCATTTTAAATAAATGGTGGATTTATTTTAGAATGATAAATGGATTTCATTTTAAATAAACGATTGATTTATTTTAGAATTATAAATGGTTTACATTTTAAATAAATGGTTGATTTATTTTAAAAGTGATAAAAAGGTTTCAATTTAAATAAATGGTTGATTTATTTTAGAATGATGAAGGGATTCTAATTTAAACAAAAGTTGAATTATTTCAAGAAACCTCTTTTAAATAAGAAAAATCAGTAGCTTCATATTAAACAATAAAAGAATTGTTGCATTAACAATGGTTGCTCCATTCATAGTAAAAGGGAATTCATTTAACTCATTAAGAAAATTGTTGTCTTAATTATATGCAAAATTTTTTAATAAAACAATAATCTACTGATTAGTTTTTTTTTTTTTAAAGAAGATTATAGAACCTACCTCATAAATAGGATCGGCCAATGAGATGAATCTTCCCACTGACATGAAGGCATGGCCTCATTAACACGAAGGGATGGCTTTGTCGAAATGAATGGATTGATTCATCAACGTGGAGGATGGATTCAATTCTAGCAGTGCCTAAATGTAGAAAGTAATAAAACATCCCCTCTACCACCTGAAGGGTAGATGAGAAGTTATGGTGGTTAGGTAGTGGATAGAAGCAAAGAGCAAAGAGAGAAGTTATGCATTGATTTAAGGATATCAGTAGGAGAAGTAGAGCAAGAGTTCTAGGAGAAGGACAAACAACAAGCACAAAATAAATGAGAGGGTGAGGCACCACTTGAAGAGGAGGGAAAGAGAAAAGATGTCAACACAACTAAGGAAGCCATCCATTGCTTAAATAACCAAGTTGAACTCATGGAACTCTTTAAATACATTATTTAAGATTTTTTGCCACTAGTTTTTAATTGATGTTCGGCTATGTTAAAGCCTTCACATGCTATGTTAAATCCTTTCCTATTGTGTTGTGTTAAAGCCTTCATAGGCTATGTTAAAGCCTTAATTGTTGTGTTGTGTTAAAGCCTTCATAGGTTGTGTTAAAGCCTTCATTGTTATGTTATGTTAAAGCCCTCATGGGTTGTGTTAAAGCCTTCATTGTTGTGATGTGTTAAAGCCTTTGTGTACTATGTTAAATCCTTTTTTGTTGTGTGAAATGAGAAGAAAATGACATTTGATAATTTAACACATAAATATAAATGATGCATTAAATAGATAAATTGTATTCCATTGATATTAGTGAGCATGTGTTACAAGAGGGTCTTGATGCCATTTATCCATCTCTATTCCTAACAAGGTTACAATAAATTTTATGCTTTCTCCTATTGTCCCTCAGTGTAGGTGGGCTTCTTTGTATGTGTGCCATCGCAGGGTTGTTGTTTGTATGATGTTCCTCCTCCTTAGATCTTCTAGGTAACCTGTGAAAGACCTGCAAAATGGGATTAGTGTGATGGGGGGATTTCCTTAGTCAGGCCCCATGTTTAGAAAGATGAATTGACTGTAAAAACATGATAGAAATTGAAATAAAATGTGCAGAAGGTAATAATACGACAAAAGAGATCTTACCTCCCAAATATGGGGTGATTTGGGGCCTATAGACCCAATTAGTGACTTGGGTTGCAAATTTAGGCCAGATTCATGACCCAGGTAGTGAATTTAGATGTGATGCTCATTTTGTAAAACTTCTCTAGTAGATCGGTCCAAAAGTAGCTGGGGTACCTGTATATACGATCAAAATCTGTCTATGTGCATCGGGAACTGACTATTTAATATTGGCTTTCCATTTTCATAGAGTAACTGTACTTTGTTGAATATGTGAGAGAGATATAATTAGGAGTTTGAGACCCATTATTTATAGGAAAATGTAAGGTGTATAGGGGGGATTTATATAGACAAAACCTAGGTTTGATTCTGAATAGGGTTAGGTTAAGAAATTCTATGTGGCAACATCTCATTCTAAGTAGGAAATATCCTATCCTCACACGTGTGAGGAAGGATTAGTGCTAATCCTAATTAGGACTTAACCATATTTAGGGGAGGATTAAAATAAAACCCTAGGAAACCCTAAATTGGCACATGTGGGAGGATTTGATTAACACTAATTATGAATTAAGAGTTAATTAATCCAATTTTGCCCTAAAAAGGGGCTTAAGTGAAGTCAACATTAAATTAGAATTTGATAATTGAATTTTACTGATTTTTCCAATTAATACCCCATGGGGGTGTCAATTGAGTGTAAATGGGCTATGCATCACCTTGGGTTGTCGTCTAAAGGTATCTTGATGAATAAGATGTGGTTTTGAGGGCTTATTAGGGTTTTGGACCTAAAATCCATTTGTGGAAGTCTACACATTACTATAGTAAACTTATGGAAGTCTACGCATGTCTATGTGTATCTACGCATGTCTACACATGACTACACATGACTAAAATAGTCTACAATAGCCTAGGGATGTCTGGAATCACCTATATATATACATAAATAGCAATGTGTGACTTGTGGGTTTCTACATTTTACCCCTTTTTGTACTATATTATTTGGAACATAGTTTAATACAAAAATGTGAAGGGTTTGTGCAGAAGGAAAATATATAGAAGGAGAATGGAATCCAATCAAAGGGTATCCAAGGAAAAGAAGATAAAGAATGGAATCTAATCGAAGGTATGTAGCCACTTGAAGCATGACCATACAACATCAACTTTATTTCCATAAGGGAAGAAGAGAGGAAGGAAAGAAGGAAAAGAGGAAAGAGATAAAAACAATGCTAGTAAGGGAAAATGAATTATTATGAATGCAATGATGTGATTTTGTTGAGTCTGTATGATATTTATGATGCCATATCAGTTGCTTGAGAATGACAACTTTTTATTGCTTTGCTTTTGCTACCATATTAGTGTGGTTCAAAAGTATGATTAGGACAAAAACCTAATTAAATCTTTGTTTTTGATTGATTTATGGGAACATGGTGACAAGTTTCAAACCATTTGAGTTAGTTAACATTTGAATTATTCAAACATGTCATTCATTGTGCTCCATGAATTCTAGAGTGATATTTTCCAAATGTTGCACTGAATTAGTCGCTCGTGTCATTCATTATGCTCCATGAATGCCAATATGACCTTTTCATTGTCATGCATAACTCTCTTGATGTAACCCATGTCTAATTGTGATTGAGATTATTTCATATGATAATATTTAGGAAAAAAAATCGTAGACAAATGCGCTAACCGTGCTTTTGGATTTTTGATGTTGTGATTACATGCAAAGCTGACTTTGGATATGAATATCCCCTCAAACTATGAATCAACAATGAGGCAAATGGAATGTGGTGAATTGATGATGCAGCAATTGATAAAGATACCAATGCATGATGAATATGATTACTAGTACGAAGAGAAAAGAATGGTATCTAATCAAAGGTATGTAGCCACTTACAACATTGACTGGATATCCAAGAAGGAGAAGGGAAAAGAATGAGACCTAATCAAAGGTATGTAGCCACTCAAAGCATGACCATAAAAAATTTACTGGATATCCAAGAAGGAGAATGGAAAATAATGGGATCTAATCAAAGGTATGTAGCTACTCGAAGTATGACCATACATCATTAACTAGATAGTCAAGAAAGAGAAGGGAAAATAATGGGATCTAATCAAAGGTATGTAGCCGCTTGAAGCGTGACCATACAACATTGACTGGATAGCCAAGAAGGAGAAAGGAAAAAGGAAAGGATAAGAAGAGGAAATAAATAAAAACAATGTTGTGAATGCAATGTTGTGATTTTGTTGAGTTCATATGATAATTACGATGCCATACTAGTTTCTTGAGAATGAAAACTTTTGACTGCTTTGCTTTTGTGACCAGATCAGCATGGTCTAAAAGTATGATTAGGACAAAAGCCTAACTAAATATTTTTTGTTGATTGATTGGTGATAACATGGTGACAAGTGTCAAACCATTTGATTTAGTTAACATTTGAATTATTCAAACATGTCATTCATTGTGCTCCATGAATTCCAGAGTGAAGTTTTCCAAATGTTGTGCTGAATTAGTCGTTTGTGTCATTCATTGTGCTCCATTAATGCCAATATGACCTTTCTATTTTCACGCATAACTCTCTTGATGTAACCCATGTTTGATTGTGATTGAGATTATTTCGTATGATAATCTTCAGAAAAAAATTTGTAGACAAATGCGCTAACCGTGCTTTTGGATTTTTGATGTTGTGATTGCATGTAAAGCTAACTTTGGATATGAATACCCCCTCAAACAAGGAATCAACAATGATGTGAATGGAATGCGATGGTTTGATGATGAAGCGATTGATAATATACCAATGCATGATGATTATGATGACAAAAAACAAATTAGAAGAGTGTTTTGGGAAGTTCCTAGGGTTTTAGAAGAAATTTGCATGATTTCCTAGGGTTTTGGGGGTAACTTGGTTGATTTTGAAAGTTCTGAGCTGAGTTCACCACCCTAGGGGTGATTTTGACCTAAATCGCCACCCAAGGGGTGAATTTGGGTTTTGAACTATTTGACACGTGTAGTTTTTTAGTAGTTTTGGGAACCAAACTATGTCAAAATTGGACAAATATTATACTATTGGAAAGCTCTTTCTAATCCCCATACAATGGTGAAATTTTTAGAAAATGTGGAGATAATTTGATAGGTGAAAAGTTATACCAAAGATGACCCTAATTTTAGAAGTGGTGAATGCACAATCTCAAGCCTTATGAAGGGTGTGCATGGAAGAAAAATCTTTGTGAGGACAAAGAGGTGAAAAATTGTTGTGCTATGCTAGGCAATGCTAGGCTATGTATGCTAGGCTATGCTAGGCTATGCTACTCTATGCTATTTTTTCTAAGGTTTTGGGACAAACCTATCCAAAGTTTTACTAATGTTTTTGGAGAAACCTATCCAAATTTTTGCTGAGGTTTTTGGGGAAATATTTTTAAAGTTTTACTGAGGTTTTTGGGGAAACCTATCCAAAATTTTACTAAATTTTTTGGGGAAACCTAGTGTGTTAAGACTCTAAAAAGAATTTTTGTGATAAAATGTAAGGAAAAGGGTGAAACCTTTTGGACCTAGTGATTGATTTGATTTGATGAAGGTGAGGTAAAGGATGTGACCTTTTGAACCTGGTGGTTTGTTTTGATTTGATGAGGGCAAGGTGAAGTTGACCTAGTTTTGAATGATGGATGATACATATACATACCTTTGGTTTCGGTTGTTACATATGCATGTGTGATTTTGATGGTTTGGAATATGTTGTGATTATATTTGTGTAGGTAAAAATATATAATCTATAGGTATGTATGATAAATAGATGCATATGTATGAATGATTTAGATCTATTATCATGCTTTCATGTGAATGAATTTGTATCCTAGTATGCATGATTATGTTTCAAATGCAGTGTGATGTGATATCGAATGTGATGTTGTAATAAATGCACTTAGAGTAAATGCAATACTATAATTTGATTTTGGGATTCATGTGAAATGAATGCAAAAATGTGATTTTGTATTTTAAATGCATTTAGGATGAATGCACGGTCGTAATGTATACTAAGTGTATATGACATAGATGCATGGGTACATGTATGAACTTATTGAAATGCACCAAGGAAGCACTTGTATTGTGGTATTTACCTATATATATGTGATGCATTCCATGATTTCAAGGATGGTGGATAATGTAAGGCATGTTTAATGGCTTTGACTAACATAGTTATGATAATCAAATCTCAAACCCTTAGCTATACAAGTTTTGTGGAAACTTATAACATAATCAGGCTAGTTCAAATTCTGTCTTGGACCTATGTGTGTGAATGTGTAAGGTTCATTTATCCATTTTTAGGGAGGCAGTATTAACCCATTGTAGACGCTACCAGACTAGCTAGCTCATCCGTCCACAATAGTGATCTATACAAAATTGAGATGCTAATGTAAGAGATGTGTTGTCACCCATAAGACTATTCCACTAGTAGGCAGGATCTTGGAGCCTATTGCTAGCGACAAAATCATCCCATGGTGTTATGTTGAACCTAAGTACCAAAGGTGATAAGCATAACATGGGTGATATCAAAAGGTGTTTCCTTTTGTTTTCTGCCCCTATTCTAATGTTGACCTACTAATAGTGGTGGTGCTCTTTTTGTCTCTCTTTTTTTTGTTTCTTTTGTGGTGCTCTTTTGTATGGGCGATGAAGTTTGTTTTCTACCCAGTTATTTAATTTTTCTTATGCTTGATTCCTTTGTTTATCCCCAGGTATTATGTTGACCATCTGGTGATAGGATGATCAGGGGATACCATTCGATAGATGGTATCTACTCAAGATGTCCTATTTCCTAGGCTCAATTTTGTTAATGTGTAACCTATTGTGATCGATTCATGAGAGAGGTTGAACTAGCCTAAAATAACATAAGAAGAATGTACAAGAATCAGTAGCTATGGGTGACACTTTATTACTAAAACTACAGAGTAGTCAAAATTAAACACGATACCTATGTATACCCTGATCTTGAAACGGGGGAATAGACATCCAAGTGATGATGCAGATCTAGGACTAAAACAACACACAGCAAATTAACCCAATTTCGACAACAGAGGCCTTTTCAATTTGGAAATACAGCAGTTCTATTCAAAATGGCCAAGCCCCCAAATACAATGCATGCACGACCTTTTTATCACAGGCCCCAACTTCTTTCGACATCATTACACAAAGTGCGGGATTCCCTATAACCATCCGCATGAATGTTCTGTTGCCGCCTGCAAGATGCTGCCAGGTGCCCCGTATTATCATGGTCTGTAATGGTGGAGTACACTGTGGCCGCCTGTCAATCCATCCGCCAAGTCATCATTCAAAGGGATGCACCACAGTCACTTGTAGTTTGTTGCCACATGTCCTTTTGCCAGAGTCCCAGCAACCGCTTCACATTCTAGGACCACCTATAATTTGACGCTACGTGCCCCTCTACAATGGTCTCTGCAATCGTCAACTGGTCAGGCGTCGTGAGCGTTCTGTCGTGATATCGTGACGTTCTTGCTCCCATACCTTCTCTCTCCTCTTTGGTCGCGATATCACAACGTTTTGGCATTGGCTACTCTTCTCTTCCTTGGGGGCCATGATTTCGTGACACATCATGAAATCACGATGTCTAAGCCTTCCTTACTCGCTTTATGCCTTTAGGCCACAAAACCATGAAATGTCACGATTTCGCAACCATTTTGTCCCTCGGTGTCTTTGTCCCAAAGGTGTCACAATTTTGTGACGTCCTTTGCACCCTCGAGCCCTTACTCCGGAAGTGTCACGATTTCGTGACCACTTTGCTCCTTTGAACCCAGCTCCCAGAAGTGTCACGATTTCGTGACCACTTTGCGCCTTCCAGTCTTGCCTTCGGACGTGTCGCGATTTCATGACCATTTTGTGCATTAGGAATTTTCCTCCGAAGATGTCACGATTTCGCGACCACTTTGCACCTTCAAGTCTTGCCCTCGAAAGTGTCACGATTTTGTGACCATTTTGTGCCTTAGAGCTTTGCCTCCGAAGGTGTCGTGATTTCGTGACCATTTTGTGCCTTCAAGCCTTGCCCTATGAAGTGTCATGATTTCATGACCATTTTGTGCCTTGGCCTCTTTACTTCAAAAATGTTGCGATTTCGTGACCATTTGGCACTCAAGTGGCTTTGCTTCGGAGCTATCGTGATTTCGTGACCAATTGGTGCCCAAGCTGCTTTTCCTTAGAACTATCATGATTTCATGACCATTTGGTGCCTTGACCTCTCCACTTCGGAAATGTCATGATTTCACGACCATTGGGCGCTTGAGCTGCTTTGTTTCGGAACTGTCATGATTTCGCGACCATTTGGCGCACAAGCTGCTTTACTTAGAAAATGTCATGATTTCACGAACATTTGGCACCCTGGCCCTTTTCATCAAAAAGCATCGCGATATTGTGATGTTTTGGCCCCCTAGCGCCCTTCTTCAAAAAGCGTCGCAATATCACAACAGTTTTGGCACTTAAAGAAAAAAACATTTTTGGGTGATGCAAGATTGCTCCTTCGCCTCCGAATGCTCCTGCATCAGACACCCGGGGTGAGTTTGAGAAGTGACCTTCACTTCTGATCTGTTTGAGGTAGACCCAGGTGATCAACCTCTATCTTTGATAACCAAGTCGCATCCTCTATGGGCCTGCCTTTCCATTTGACTAAATACTCAGAGTAACTCCTGTTTCGAGTACTTCGGCCCTCACGCGTATCAAGAACTTCTTCTATCTCGTCCGCAACTGGGATGACTGCTAGAATGCTCCACAAATCTGGGCTGGGTATCTCACTACCTTCTCCTTCATGATACTCGACCAAATCTGAAATGTTAAACACGGGGGAGATGTTAAGTTCACTTGGTAACTCCACCTCGTATGCATTACCCGAATCTCGTTTGCCAATGATCCTGCATGGCCCAAATTTCTTCATTTTCAATTTGTTATAGGTCTTGACAGGAAACCGCTCCTTCATCAGATGGACCATGATAGAATCTCCTACTTTGAACTCTTTAGGTCGGAATTTTTGGTCCGCCCTTGTCTTGTACTGAGCATTCATCTTGGTAATGTGTCTTGTCACTTCCTCATGCACTTCCTTCAGGTGTTCGGCAAAGTCTTCTACCTCAGCACTGCATTTCTCCCTCGTATCTATCCTTCTCAAATCTGATGCATTTCTTGGGCTGCTCCCATAAATGATCTGGAATGGCGATTTATTGGTACTTCAATTGACCGAGCTGTTATACGTGAATTCTGCTTGTGGCAGAACTAGATCCCATCCCTTGGGCTTGTCCCCTACCAAGCATCGCAATAGATTGCCCAAACTCCTATTAACCACCTCTTTTTGGCCATCTATTTGGGGGTGGTATGCAGAACTAAACTTTAAATCCGTCTTCAGTCTCTTCCACAAGGTCCTCCAAAAATACCCTACAAACTTGGTATCCCTATCCGAAACAATGCTTCTTGGCAGCCCATGAAGGCGTAGCACTTCCTTAAAGAACAAACCATCCACATGGACCGCATTTCTAGTCTTCTGACATGGGATAAAGTGAGCCATTTTTGAAAACCTGTCCACTACCACAAATATGGAGTCGTGTCCCCTCTGCGTTCTGGGCAAACCAAGCACAAAATCCATACTAATATCCTCCCATGGCCTTTCGGGTATAGGTAGTGGTTGATATAAACCAGTAGGCTGTATCACACCTTTTTCCATCTAGCATATCCTACAACTCTGCACAAATTTTGCCACATCTTGTTGCAATTACGGCCAGTAGTAGTTTTCACTAACCAGGCAGATGGTCTTGTCACGACCAAAGTGTCTAGCTAAACCTCCGCTATGCTTTTCCTTGATGAGATTCTCTCTCATTGAGCTCCTCGAAATGCATAATTGGTTCCCCCTAAACAACATTCCATCTTGAATCAGATAATTCAACCATTTAGTCTTGTCCAATATAACAGGCGCAGTGCAGGCTTTCCAAGCTTCTACAAAATCGGGGTCTGCAGGGTATAAACCTTTGAGCTCAGCAAACCCTACAACCTCCACTTTTATTTCCATCATCAGAAATTGCCTCCTACTCAATGCATCTGCCACCCTATTGGACCTTCCGCTTTGATGCTTCAGCACAAAGGTATAGCTCTGCAGGAACTCTACCCATTTCATATGCCTCTGGTTCAATTTCCCTTGACTGTTAATATACTGCAATGCCTGATGATCGGTATAAAGAACAAACTCCTTTGGCAAAAAATAGTGCCTCCATTTCTTGAGTACTTGAACTATGGCATAGAACTCCTGATCATACATGGAATACTTTCTCCTGGCATCATTGAGCTTCTTGCTGAAATACGTAATAGGCCTACCCTCTTGGCTCAATACGGCCCCTATGGCACTGCCACTCGCATCGCAGTCTACCTGAAACACCTTATTGAAATCTGGAAGTGCTAAGATGGGTTTCTTAGTGACCTTTTTATTCAACATAGCAAAGCTTTTGTCTGCTCCAACTGTCCAATGGAATTCCTTCTTGTTCCCCTTCATCGTCTCTGTAAGAGATGCGCAAATACTGCTAAAGTTTCTAATGAACTTTCTGTAGAAACTGGCCAGACCATGAAATGATCTAACCTCGGTCACACTTCTTGGAGCAGGCCATTCTAGGATAGCCCTCACCTTTTCGGGGTCCATTTTGAGACCATTTGTTGAGATAACAAATCCCAGGTATACCAGCTCCTTCTTCACGAAGTTGCACTTCTTTAGATTGATCAGTAACTGCTCCTCCCGTAGTTTCTCAAAAACCCTCCTGATGTGCATCAAGTGCTCCTCTAGGGTTCTGCTAAAAATCAGGATATCATGCAAGTAGACAATAACAAATTTGCCCAAAAATTCCTTCAGGACTTCATTCATTAACCGCATGAAGGTACTCGGTGCGTTGGTTAGTCCAAATGGCATAACCAACCACTCATACGACCCCTCTATGGTTTTAAAGGCGGTCTTCCACTCATCCCCTTCTCTAATGCGAATCTGATGGTAATCATTTTTCAATTCAATCTTTGTGAAGTACTCAGCTCCACTTAAACAGTCCATGATATCATCCATCCTTGGCAGTGGGAATCTGTATTTGATGGTGATCTTGTTAATTGCTCGAGAGTCTGTGCACATTCTCCATTCTCCATCCTTCTTGGGTGCTAGTATTGCTGGTACTGCACATGGACTAAGACTCTCCCTAATCAGCCCTTTCTTCAACAGATCTTGAACTTGTCGATTCAACTCCTCAGTTTCCATAGGCGTCATTTGATGTGCAGCCTTGTTTTGCAAGCTCGATCCAGGCACCAAATCTATGTGGTGACTGATCTTCCTAACATGCGGTAAACCTTCAGGAACATTATCAGAAATGATATCTGGGAATTCCTCTAACAGTCCCATGACTTCCACTAGAATTTCCTTGCATCCTTCTTCCCTAACCCTAGGGATTATGGCATAGCACATATGATCTGACTTCAGGCCTTCCAAAAATCTTTTGCCATCAACTAGACAGACTCGTGCACTGCTGCATACCTTCTCATCCACCTCCTTCAAGGGTTTCAACTTGTGGTGAACTCCATTCTTTGAAAAAGAGTATGTGTTGGCTCGACCA
The DNA here is from genome assembly GCA_028583015.1 of Wollemia nobilis. Classification (NCBI taxonomy): domain Eukaryota; kingdom Viridiplantae; phylum Streptophyta; class Pinopsida; order Araucariales; family Araucariaceae; genus Wollemia; species Wollemia nobilis. The sequence goes on along the minus strand of JAQPPZ010000128.1, from coordinate 19,548 downwards.
TCATGTACAGCACTTCGATCAAACTGCCATGGTCACCCAAGCAACAAGTGACATGCATCCATAGGCAAGATGTCACATAAGACCTCATCTCGGTAAGTTCCAATATTGAACTTCACTAGGCATTGTTCACTTACTAGCACCCGATGGTCCTTTTGCAACCATGTAATTCGATAAGGGTGTGGGTGTTTTCTCCTCTCCAACTACAGCTTGGCAACCATTTCCTCAAAAACCAAATTGTTAGTGCTTCCATTATCGATGATGATGTTACAGACCTTGCCTGCGCACTTGCATCTTGTTCGAAACAGGCTGTTCCTTTGGTCTACCTTTTTATCTTCATTCAGCAGGACTCTTATGATGATCATTGCTTCTCCCATTTCTACCTCCTTAGAGTGCTTAGATTCTACACCTTTTTCTGCTACAGCAACTCGGGCCTGACCCTCAGGTCTTCGATTTGGCCTCTCTTGATGTTGTGGGCAGTTGTATGCCCTGTGTCCTTCTTCTCCATAGTTGAAGCAGGTTCCTCAAAAGACACCTCTTCCAAACCCTTGCCCAGGCCTACCTCTTCCTCTCGGGTAGTTGTTGTTCTGATTGCATGGGCGTTGGTCATTCTCCTCCTTCCCTTCTTTCTTTTTTTGGCTATTGCTAGCTTCATCAGTTTTCCCCAAATCTCTGTACCTTCCTCCATTGGTTCTTCCACCAGCTCTTCCACCCCTATCCTTTCCTCTCTGCTTTCCATCAAATCTCCTATTTAGTTTCTCTTCTACTTTCAAGGAAAACTAGTATGCATCCTCCACCGTGCCCATCCTAACTAGTCCTAGCTCTTCTTGAATGCTGGTTCGCAACCCATTGATGTATCATGCGACTTTCTCCTTATTCGTCTCAGAATGGCCGATTCTAATCGAGATCTGATAGAACTCCTCCGTATACTCCTTGACAGATTTACTTGCCTGTCGAAGACTCTGCATCTTTCTCAATAAATCCAACTCATAATCTGCAGGGATGAACTGTCTCTTTAATCTCTCCACCATCCTATCCCACTTGGTGATCTTTTCCTTTCCCCTCCTGTTCCTTTCCAACTGCACTCCTTTCCACCAGATGCTAGCATGTCCTTTCAGCTTGGTTTTCATGAACCTGATCCAATTTGGGTCTGAGATCTCTTCATACTCGAAATACTCCTCCATGTCGTTGATCCAATCTATCAACTCCTCGGGGTTGAGGTTCCCAGAGCAAGTAGAGACGTCAAATTTTGGCTTCTTCCTGATCTGGGAGATGGACCTATACAGCCTCGCCTCTACTGGATCCAAGGCTTCTTCCTCATCAGATGGACCCTCTTCCTCCCAAACTTCATCCTCACTGGGTTCCTCCCTTCTTGGCTCAACTCCTCTTCTAATTTCCTCCTACAGGGCTTCAACTTGCCTCTATAAGGCTCTAATATCGACCTCTGCTTGTCTGTTCCTCACACCACCACGGTTCCTGTGTGGAGACATCCTGCTTCTTCTTCACAACCCACAACCACAATCCTGGTGCAAACTGCCTCACTTCCGACGATCGGTTTGCACACTCAAAACCTTTTGGCTCTGATACCACTTGATCTAGGACTAAAACAACACACAGCAAATTAACCCAATTTCAACAACAGAGGTCTTTTCAATTCAGAAATACAGTAGTTCTATTCAAAATGGCCAAGCCCCCAAATACAATGCATGTGCGGCCTTTTTATCACAGGCCCCAACTTCTTCTGACATCATTACACAAAGTGCGGGGGTTCCCTATAACCATCTGCATGAATGTTCTGTTGCCGCCTACAAGATGCTACCAGGTGCCCCGTATTATCATGGTCTGTAATGGCGGAGTGCGCTACGACCGCCTATCAATCCATCCACCAAGTCATCATTCAAAAGGATGCGCCACAGTCACTTGTAGTTTGTTGCCATGTGTCCTTTTGCCAGAGTCCCAGCAACTGCTTCACATTCTAGGACCACCTGTAATTTTATGCCACGTGCCCCTCTGCAATGGTCTCTGCAATCGTCGGCTGGTCAGGCATCGTGAGCGTTCTGTCATGATATCGCGACGTTCGTGCTCCCATACCTTCTCTCTCCTCTTTGGTCGTGATATCACGACGTTTTGGCATTGGCTACTCTTCTCTTCCTTGGGGGCTGCAATTTCATGAGACGTCATGAAATCGCAATGTCTAAGCCTTCCTTACTTGCTTTCTGCCTTTGGGCCGCGAAACCACGACATGTCACGATTTCGTGACCATTTTGTCCCTCGTAGTCTTTGTCCCAAAGGTGTCACAATTTTGCGACGTCCTTTGCGCCCTTGAGCCCTTACTCCGAAAGTGTCGCGATTTCGTGACCACTTTGCTCCTTTGAACCCAGCTCCCATTAGTGTCATGATTTCATGACCACTTTGAACCTTCCAGTCTTGCCTTCGGACGTGTCACGATTTCACGACCATTTTGTGCCTTAGGGCTTTTCCTTCGAAGATGCCACGATTTCGTGACAACTTTGCACCTTCAAGTCTTGCCCTCAGAAGTGTCACGATTTCCCGACCATTTTGTGCCTTAGAGCTTTGCCTTTGAAGGTGTCACGATTTCACGACCATTTTGTGCCTTCAAGACTTGCCCTCGAAAGTGTCATGATTTTGCGACCATTTTGTGCCTTGGCCTCTTTACTTCAAAAATGTCACGATTTTGCGACCATTTAGCACTCAAGTGGCTTTGCTTCGGAGCTGTCGCGATTTCGCGACCAATTGGTGCCCAAGCTGCTTTTCCTCGAAATTGTCATGATTTCACGACCATTTTGCGCCTTGACCTCTCCGCTTTGGAAATGTCACGATTTTGTGACCATTGGGTGCTCGAGCTGCTTTGTTTCGGAACTGTCACAATTTTGCGACCATTTGGTGCACAAGCTGCTTTACTTAGAAAATGTCACGATTTCGTGACCATTTGGCGCCTTGGCCCTTTTCATCAAAAAGCGTCACGATATCGCGACGTTTTGGCCCCCTAGCGCCCTTCTTCAAAAATCGTCGCGATATCGCGACAGTTTTGACACTTAAATAAAAAAAACATTATGCAAGATTGCTCCTTCGCCTCCGGATGCTCCTGCATCATATGCTAACAAGTGTATGTATTATTCTTGCTGAGGCACATTTTGAGGAAGAATGTACAAACATGAATTAAAAATTTTAACTATAAAGCATGTGAATATGTGCAATGGACATAAAATGTAAATGATGCAAGTGGAGGAATGCGATATTTATAAGAGGAAAGTTATGTTGTGTAGGAGGAGAATCTTAGAAGAACCTATTTACAAATGATTAAAGTGTGCAATGATAACAAAAAGCGTGATGTTATGATCCTGATTGCCCCAGTGTGTGGGGTGTGTGTGTGTAGTGGGTGTACAAGCTGGGAGCTACAAAAATGTGTGTAATAGTCATCGAACGAGGGAATATGTAACAGTAGAATGTACAGATGGAAGAAGTGAGAAGAAATAGACTTTGGTAACCAAAAATAAGGGGGGATTACCAAAGTCCAAAATATGATAGAAGAGGAGAGTGAATTAACATAGGTATGTGATTTCTCAAAGGGGGGCCATGTAGATACATAAGGAAATTAGAAGAAATGTGGATGAGGAAGTGGAAGAAGGACATAAGAAGGCCTACTGGTGGGAAAAACTATGTGATTCAGGCCATGTATGAGAATGTGATGTGATGGTGTGGTTACCATATAGCATGTTGTTTACCAGGTTTTTGAATCTTCTGCACTCTTCAATATCATGGTCTGGTCGACAATGGTAGATGCAGTATTCGCTCGCATGATAGTTATGTCATTTAGGGCATGAGATATCGATAGTTCGAGTCTTTGGTAGATTCAAGTGGCCTTGGTGCAATAGGTGGTAAAATATTTTTATAATGGGGCTAGTGGGAATGTCATGGGGTGAATATGGGGCTTTGTTGGAGGTGATGAAGGTCGGTCTACCTATGGGTGCATGGGTCGAGGGTCCAATGTAGGTTGGGCATGTGATTGAAGGGTGGATCTGTGTGAAGGTGAAGGTGTACAAGTTGTGGAAGACTAGAGCAGGTGAACATGGCAGCGATAGTGGCTCATTTGTAGCTCTAGATATTTGATGTGGGAGAAGAGATGGTGTATATCATGGTGTGGTGGTATTGGTGTTGGTGAGGGTGGTTATGGAAGCCGAGATGTGTTTGGCATGGCTTGGTAGGCATGGGAGGATGGAGAAGACCTCGAGGATGTAGGGGAGGAATAAAAAGGCTTGGGTGATTGGAAAGGTAATCCTCATAGGGGAGATGGCAGTGCCTGGAGTATGGGTGGTATGGGGGATGGTCCCAAATGATGATATGCATAGGACATAGGATTACCTATGAAGGTGGCCTGAGCATCTTGTGCAGTGCATGCTTGCAAATCTTGGGAATAGGTGGACTCTCCATTAGGAAGTGGAGCTGGTAGGAATGTAGGGTGAGGTTGACGAGGTGCGTACTCCCTATTAGGTGGGTGGTAGGATCCTATGGGATGATGGGGGTGATTTGTGGGTGAGTAATGACATCTGAGATCATAATACAGATGGGAGGGTGATCCCTATACTTGGGTTAGGGTGGATTTCTCTTTGTCATCAAAAGAGGGCATGGTGATCTGGTTGTCACTAGAGTGTGGTGAATAGGATGAGTATCACTAGCAATGGGAATGGTGTCGAGGTGAAGTGCGGTGATCTGAATAGGATGAGTGCAAGAAGCACTTGGTATGAATGGTAGTTGGTGGTCGGGTGATATCGATCGATGTAATGGGTTTTTGCTATAGCTACAGATGGTCCTGCATGGTGGTAGGTGATGCCATTGTAGAGCTCTCCTATTGATAACGTGAGTCCTGCAAAAGGAAAAACAAATACCCAAGCATAAAAATTGTAGAAAGGTGAAATGTACATGTATAGAGAAATAATAAATCAGAATTAACAGATTCATACGGTGATGTGCTTGGTGATTTATTTCTAATACCATGTGACACTCGTGATGGTGATTATGCCTATGAATCATGCATTGAAAGCACGAAGATATAATATGTTGATGGGTTCAAGATTGTTAAGTCCTTGAATATTTTCCAAATGATATGCTCATGAACCATACTTGTGTGTGATAATAAATGGACCCAACCAATTTGGGGTAAATTTATCATGCTGCTAGCAGGGTTGAATTGTGATTTGTTGGTTCTTCTTGAGAACCAAGTTGCAAATCTGATATTTGCATTGATGTACCTTACTATTGTAGGCACGACAAATTTGATCTTGATATAATCATGTGTGCTTGATGGCATGGATGCGATGTTCATCGAGGAGTGTTAGTTGATCTAGACGAGCTTGGTGAGCAGTGTTATCGTCAATGAAATATTTCATGGATATCCTTAAAAAGGGTATCTCCAGCTCAAGGGGCATTATAGCTTCTGCCCCATAGACAAGTGAAAAAGGTGTTGCTCCAGTAGGAGTATGGATGCTCATACTATAGGCCCACAGGGATAGGGGCATTTGATTATGCCAGTCCCGATGATATTTCGCTATAGTTTTACAAAGAATAGAACATATGGTTTTATTACTGGCTTCTACTTGGCCATTTCCTTGAGGGTAATATGGGGTTGAAAAACTATGATGTATGTGAAATATGTTGCATAGGGCTCCAAAAGTCTTGTTTTTTTTAAATATTTCCCGTTATCTGAAATAATTTGGAAGGTAATTCCAAAGTGGCATATGATATGCTTCATGATTAATGCTACAATTTTAGCTCCTGTAGTTTGGACCAGTGGGATGGCTTCAACCCACTTGGTAAAATATTATATCATTGTGATGATAAATTTATGATTGCTAGAGGAAGCAGGTGTAATTTATCTAATCAAATCCAAACCCCATTGGGATAAGGGCCACATGGACTGGATTTGTTGAAGTGCTTGGGATGGTAAATGTGTTAGATTGGCATGTTTTTGGTATTTGATGCAATGTTTAACATAATCACAGTAGTCATGCTCCATTTTATGCCAGTAATAGCCCATAGGAAGAATGTGTTTGGTAATCACCTTGCCACTAAAATGGCCACCACAAGTACCATCATGAGTTTCTTGTACAACTCATTGTGATTCTTGGGGTTCTAGGCAATGTAGGAGTATGTCATCATAGCTGCAACAGTAAAGGATGTCCCCTAGCAAGGTATAGTAGATCACTCTTTTTTTAAAGTTTCGACATTGTGCGTGAGGCAAATTACATGATAGGAAGCCTAATTTGATGTATTACTTGATCTGTGAGAACCATGGGCCGTGATGTTTAGTGTTTACCACATATACATCACCATCATCTGTGGTAGGTGTGGGTGATATAGCAGATTGTGTAAGTGTATGAATGGATATATATGTTGTGTTGGACATTAGATTTTATGGGATAAGAGACCCTAAGGAGGCCATGGTGTCTGCAAAATAGTTTTCTGAGCACGACGTGGATTCGAGGTAATACCATTCAAATTGGGATAGGAGTTGTTGGATAATCTTCTTGTATTACTGGAGAACTGGGCAATTGCATAGCCAAAGTTCTTGCACTTGATTGAAAATCAAAATTGAATCACCTATGATGTGAAAGCATTTGATGTGCATAGCATGTGCTTGTTTTAATCCTAGGATTAGGGCTTCATACTCTACGTTGTTATTGGTAAAAGGAAAATCTAATTTGAATGAAAATGGGAGTGGTTCTCCTTTAGGTGTAAAGAAAACAATGCCTTCACCCCCAATGTGGAGACACCAGGACTCATCAAAAAACATGGTGAGGTCAGCCACAAATTCTATTTTGACGTACTCCTCATCTTCGGTTATGTGAAAGATAGAGTCATCGAGGATTTTGATGATTAGAGGTTGATTGTCAGTTATAGGGGCTTCAGCTAGTTGGTCAGCAATGACTTACCCTTTGATAGACTTTTGAGATATGAATTCTAGGTTGAACTTAGTTAGGAGCATAATCCATTTAGCTGTGTAGGAATTATGATAACTTTTGTTCATCATATATCACAGGGGATTGTCTCGGGTGATGAAAAAAGTTGTGTGGTTTAACATGTAGTGGTGTATGTGAATGTTATGCATGTGCTAGGTTGTGAGTGTGCTATAACTATGCTAGGCTATTTTTGCTAAGGTTTTTAGGACAAACCTATCCAAATTTTTGCTAAGGTTTTTGGGGAAACCTCTCCAAAGGTTTATTGAGGTTTTTGGAGAAACATAGGTTTCTAAAGGATTCTAGAAATAATGTTCCAAAATTTTAGCTGAGGATTTTGGAAAAACCTGGGTTACTAAGGGATTCTAAAAAGAATGTTCCAAAATTTTAGCTGAGGATTTTGGAAAAACCTGAGGTGCTAAGGGATTCTAAAAAGAATGTTCCAAAATTTTAGCTGAGGATTTTGGAAAAACCTAAGGTGCTAAGGGATTCTAAAAAGAATGTTCCAAAATTTTAGCTAAGGATTTTGGAAAAACCTAAGGTTTGGAAAAACAACTATGATGAAGGTAATGCAAGTGGTGTAACCTTTTGAAACTTTTGACCCTTTTGTGCAACAAGGTTTAAAACTATAATGGTACCATTATCGATAAGGTCCTAAACTAAATCATGAAAGGTGTGACAAGAACAGACATCATGACTTGGTTGGCGATGATAAATACAAAATGCATGCTTGATGTGCCCATGAGGGTTGGGTCAATTTGGATTGACGAGTTGAATTCCTGGTAATGTAACATGGCCAACCTTGAATAGCCTCTATAATAAAGTAGGAAGAGGCTTAGAAAGTGGAGTCCAATTGTAATTTTGACATGGATGATGGGGACCATGGGCTCGTTGTAGTTTGGATGTAGGGGGTGCATTAGTATGATATAATTATTGTGTTGGAGGAGGCATATTAGTATTACCTAGCTCATTATAGAATGTATTATAGGTTGGCACTTGTTGTCCATAGCTTGCAATGCGCACGTTTAGCCTTTTAACTTCATCTCATAAGAGTTGAAGTTTGGGTGTCATAGAAGTGGGAGACTGAGCTATGGTAGGTTATCCCTATGGATGTGGCAAATATTGGTATTGTTGTTCTTCATAATACTATGGGGAATACTATTGTGCTTGATCATGATAAGGTGGGTACTGGGTGATGTGTGCTATCATGTCTATGGGTATACTAGGTTGTGGGGTAGGTGCCTGTTATGGGTATTAATACTGTGACTATGAGGCATATGGTTGTGGCACAGGTACTTGTTGGTTTGGAGCCTACTGTACGGGTTGAGCTGTGGGTGGCAATGACCAAATTGGAGGAGGAATAAAGAAGCTAGGTGTAATTTGTGGTGGTGTATGTGTTGGTTCTACTAGTGCTAGGGGTGGTTGAGATGAGGTATCAAAATATGGGATCTATCTCTGCCCTGGAGGGTAGGAAGTAGGGAAGCTAAATTGGGTGGAATAATTTGGTTGAGTAGGTGCATAAGTTGTTGGAGGTCCATAGGTAGGATGGAGATGAATATTCAAAGCATGAAAAGGAATAATTGGTGGTATCCTAAAGGTCATCATAGGAAAAGGTGGCTCCAAGGTTTGGGTGTCATCCATTCTAGATACCTGGGATATAGGCAGGAAAGCTGCTAAAAATGTGGGATAAGCTACTGAGGTAGCAGCTTAGGTTGAAGGGAAAGTATACATGTACACCCTTGCTTGGGTTTGTGCATCTTATGTCTGAAGGGGCTGCTAAGAGGTACCCTCAGATATGGTGAAGAACGGATCTTGGGAATAGGATGGTTGGTACTCTTGTGAAGAGTACAGATGTGAGGTTTGAGGGAATGCTTATGATTCCTTCTGGGTAGGGATTTTTTGTACAGTTTGGAAGGATGTATTCTGGCTTCCTACAGTGGGTTAGGATGGGTCAGACACCATTTCTATAGTAGGGGCAAATGATGCAACCTCAGGATAGGTACAGTTTAATAAGGAGGAATCATTTTCAAATAGGGATTGAGATAGATTCTGGACGAAGGGATGTCCAAATGTGGGTGATGTAGGCATGACTTCCTCATCTATGGTAAATGATGGAGGAGGTTTCCCTGGTTCAGTTTAGATAACATTTTCACAAAATGTGGTCAATGGATTAGGTGTGGTTTCCTCTACGACTAAAGTAGCAAGAATTTTACTCAAAGTTGACGTCTCAAAATGAGGCATCATGTGTGTGAATTGTGCATCAGATTCTATGCACAAATCAGATGTATCTATAATCATCTCCTTCATGATAAAATGAGTAATAGTAAACTAACTAGAGGAAGGGGGAGGCCATTCCTCCATAGAGCATGATTTCTCACGCGCTCTACTACGGGTGACCACAGACATAGTTGCATGTGTCAAAGGGGGTTTTTAAGAATAAACCCTGTGTGATGTGGACTCAACCGTGTCTAATGTAAGTGTGAATTAAGTGACATGTTGTGTGTGGAAAAACAATATATGGTGTAATGTGTTGAGACTGGCCTGTGATCATACAAACAATGGTAGACCAAGATCAATTCTAAATACTATGAAAATAAAAGTGTTTTGTTTATTTTGTGTTGTAATATTGATACTCCCTATGTAGAATCATGGGTAATGGAGTGAATTCTCTAGAAAATTGGGAATGTCATCAATAACAAACCTCCTACAACACCCAAAGGTGCACAGGATAGAATGGTACCGCAACATGCAAATGGTGACCTGTATGGAAGGTGCAGTAAAATGGTATCCTAAAGAGGTGGAACTCACTATGCTAAAGCAATTTCACAATATCTTCTCACGAGAAGAGGTGGCATTGTCTAAGACCTGCTATCGGCATACCCATGCTTTCGCTTCACCCTCGGGTGAGCTTAGTCAAGAATGATAGTTACCAATTCCACAAATTATACTAGCCTTGTGGATGAAGGTGCTAAATCCTATCCCACTCTATAGGTAATCGTTGGTGATGAAATCCAAGTTCCAATAATAATATTAGGGGATCTCTGGTGATGAAATCCAGATAACCACTCCTATGGGGCTGCTAGGTATCTAGGGGGTGAGCTAATGGAGAATGCAAATTGATCCACACCAGTCTCGAGTGATGGATTGGAGATGAAGTCCAATCTCACCACTTATTTAAGTACCATGTGAGTGTGTGTAGGTTTGTGTTTCACTATCGATGAATGCGAGATAAGAAACTAGCTACTTGCCTTTTCAAAAGAAACTAACCCTAACGTATTTTTAAAATCAAATTATTAGATACTATTCTTTGAAGAGAAGTATTCTAGCCCTAAATGCCTTTACAAAGCAAACTAACCTATTTTCAAAAGAATAGAAACAAGCAATCCAAGTGTGTGGAGTGAAGGGGATTAGAACCCTAATTTAAAAATTTGAATGTAAAAATTTCTTTCAAACAAAGGAATAAGGGATTAGGAACCTTAATTTGTTGTCAGAATACAAAGACATTTTAGAAGTAGAAGAAGGGATTAGAAACCCTGATTTACTTGAACATGTATAGTTCTTTCTAACAATGAAAGCTATTAGTGAAATGAAATCAATGTAGGGTTGTGCTACATGCAAGATACAAGGACATATGCAAACTTATTTGACAAATAAATTTTATGAACTTGCTGGAAAGTTGCAGGTCCTAAAAATTTTAGAAACCCTAATGCTTCAACAACTTTGCAATGAAAACAAAACTATGTTGAACAATAATTATCTCACTAGTTAATGGATTTTTTTGCTTCCAAAATTTTCAACAATGGCAGAAAAAGTTATAATACCTACATTTTGATGCTAAGCGGGGTTTTCTTGGCCCCTAAGAAGGTCACCCCAATTTATTTGGGGGTTTTTGAGGTTTCTATGCTCAAATAATGACCTGGGTTTGCTAATTTGACCTAAATTGTGACTTGGGTCACTAATTTGACTTAAATCATGACATGGGTCACTAATTTGACCTAAATCATGACTTGGGTTGCTAATTTGACCTAAATCATAGGGTGGATCATGAATCAGGTTAAGAGGCTTCAAATAAGGGATCTAATTGCTTGGATGATTCCTAGGGCTTTGGAGGCTTCAGTGAAACACAATTTTGGTACCTACAAGACATAGAAATAGAGGATAATGTCAAATTTATAAGAAAAATAAATCTAGCACTATCCATTGTGGGGGTCCCACCGAGCATGCTAGAATGAAACAGGAAGAAAATGATATTTGATAATTTAACACATAAACATAAATGATGCATTAAATAGATAAATTGTATTCCATTGATATTAATGAGCATGTGTTACAATAGGGTATCGATGCCCTTTATCCATCTCTATTCCTAACAAGGTTACAATAAATCTGATGCCCTCTCCTATCGTCCCTCAGTGTAGGTGGTCTTCTTTGTATGTGTGCCACTGCAAGATTGTTGTTTGTATGATGTTCCTCTTCCTTAGATCTGTTAGGTAACCTGTGAAAGACCTACAAAAGGGGATTAGTGTGATGGGGGGCTTGCCTTAGTCAGGCCCATGTTTATAAAGATGAATTGACTGTAAAATCATGATAGAAACTAAAATAAAATGTGTAGAAGGTAATAATACGACAAAAAAAAGCTTACCTCCCAAATCTGGGGTGATTTGGGGCCTGTAGACCCAATTAGCGACCTAGGTTGCGAATTTAGGCCGGATTCGTGACCTAGGTAGTGAATTTAGCTGTGATGCTCCTTGTGTAAAACTTATTCAGTAGATCAGTCCTAAGGAAACTGGGGTACCTCTATATGCTATCATAATCTGTCTGTGTGCATCAGGAACTAACTGTTTAATATTGTCTTTCCATTTCTATAGAGTAACTCTACTTTGTTGAATATGTGAGAGATATATAATTAGGAGTTTGAGACCCATTATTTATAGGCAAATGCAAGGTGCGGGGGGGAGTTAGATAGACTAAACCTAGGTTTGATTCTGACTAGAGTTAGGTTAATAAATGCGATGTGGCAACAACTCATTCTAAGTAGGAAATATCCTATCCTCACACATGTGTGGGGAAGGATTAGTGCTCATCCTAATTAGGCCTTAAGCATATTTAGGGGAGGATTAAAAGAAAACCCTAGGAAACCCTAAATTGACACATGTGGGAGGATTTGATTAACACTAATTATGAATTAAGAGTTAATTAATCCAATTTTTCCCTAAAAAGGGGCTTAAGTTAACTCAACATTAAATTAGAATTTGATAATTGACTTTTAATTGATTTTTCCAATTAATACCTCGTGGGGGTGTCAATTGAGTGTAAATGGGCTATGCATCACCTTGGGTTGTCGTCTAAAGGTATCTCGATGCATAAGATGTGGTTTTGAGGGCTTATTAGGGTTTTGGACCTGAAAGCCATTTGTGGAAGTCTACACGTTACTATGGTGAACTTATGGAAGTCTACACATGTGTACGCGTATCTACGCATGTCTACACATGACTACGCATGACTACAATAGTCTACAATAGCCTAGGAATATCTGGAATCACCTATAGATATGAAGAAATAACAATATGTGACTTTTGGGTGTCTACATTGTGTTGTGTTAAAGCCTTCACGGGATGTTTTAAAGCCTTGTATGTTGTGTTGTGTTAAAGACTTCATGAACTATGTTAAATCCTTCATTGTTGTGTTGTGAGAAGCTTTGTGTGTTGGCTATGTTAAGCTTCACTATGATGGTTGTGTAAAGCCTCGATTGTGACAACTTGTTAAACCTTCACTATGGGTCAATGACTCGTGTCGTTCTCTATCTCCCTATTGTAGATGTTTACCTTTGTGGTAGGCTATTTGGGTGTGTGTACTACCTCAAGCACATCCTCATCACTTCTATGTTTTGTATCCGATGTGTTCTATCTCTTGCTTGCCATATTTAACAACAGATCTTGCTGAATGAAAAGTTGTAGAGTACCTGGGTAGGAAGCCTTTGTTTAGTTTCATTATTTGAATGTTGGAATTTAGTTTAATGAAATTAAAGGGCTTCCTTTATATGGTTTAATTAATTAATTACTATTTTAAATTAATGGAGATAAAAGGCTTCTTTTATATAAATTTCATTATTTAAAATAGTAGTCTAGATTAATGAAAAGGGAGGTTCTTCATGTTAGCGTACTATAACCACTTTGTCTCTATTGCATTGTTAAGCGTACTGTTACGCTTACTGTTACACTGTTGTAACAGTGCTGTTTCAGTCGTGACTATTTCCGACAAGTGTTGTGTTATTTAAACTCGACTGATTAATACAATTCTAGTTCGCACATTTACATGGCATCAGAGCCAGGGGCGAGGTGAGGAGCAGAGCACGATTTTTTTTTTATTCGGACGCGTTTTTTTTTCTCGCAGTCCGTGCGTTAAAAAAAAAAAAAAAAAAAAAAAAAAGAGGGACGTGCAGGACCTCGCGCAGAGCGGGGAGGAGCCGAACGCGCGTCCAGTTCGCGACGATCGAGCGCGAGCCCGCGCTCTGCAGGCCACGACGCGGCCACGCACGACAGAGGAGCCGCGCGCGGCAGTCGAGGAGGGGAGAACCCCCCCGCGCAGCGCAAACGTTGCGCGTTGGAGGGAGGTCGCGTCACGCGTCAACAGACGCGCGCGCTCCCCGAGGTGGCCCCGCCCCCCCCTCACCCCCTCCCCACCCTCGCGCGACGCGCGATCTACGCGCGCCCGCCCCCCTCCCCACCCACGCGCGACGCGCACCTTGCGCGCGCGCTCCCCGAGGAGGCCCCCCCCCCCCCGCCCCGCCCGCGCGGAGCGGGAATTCAAATTCCCGCCCGCGCGGGAAATCGGAGGGGGTATAAACCCCCCCCCCCCCGCGGGACTGCGTCCGTGAGACGCAGTGTTTGCGCCCCCCGCGGGACTCGCGTCCGCGCAACCCCCCCGCGGGATCGCGTCCGTGAGACGCAGGAGTTTGCGCAGCCCCCCCCGCGGGATCGCGTCCGTGAGACGCAGCGGATTGCGCGAAGGGCCGAGGGCCCCTAGCCCGAATCCCCGCGCGGGCCGGCCCCCGGATTTTTAAAAAAAAAAAAAAAAAAAAAAAAATTTCTCGCTGCGACTTGCAGAGAGGAAGCCGAGCCGGAGGCTGCTGCAGAGGGTGTTGAAAAGGGAGGTGACTTGCTGATCTTTTCGGATCAGCCCGCTGGCTCACGTGGTCGTGAGCCGTGCGGTAAGGCTCAGGGAGCCTACATGTCGGGGGTTCGAATCCCGCCGACTCCCCCAAGGTATAATTTTTTTTTTGTCAAAGTTATTTTTTTATTATTATTATTTTTAATTAAAATTTTTAATTTTAATTTTTTTTTAATATAGTTTTTAAACTTTAATAAATTAAATTTAATTTTAATTTATTTTTTCTAAAGTTTAAAACTATAGAAATTAAAATTATTTATTTTAATTTTAAAATTGATAATAATTATAAAAATGCTTTGTTAAAGAAAGCCTTTTAAGGGGGGATTTTTTTTCAAAAAAATCAAAGGGGGATTGAGAGTAATTTTTATGAAAAATAGCAATTTGGCATTGTAAAAGGTGCATTTTCGGCTGTGACCGACACCTAGTGGGTTATTCTAGTGGGCATTTTTTTTGTTGTATGTTGCATATTTCATTTTTGCACTATAACATTAAAAATTAAAATCAAACACTCCCTAAAGTCCCCGGAATATAAAACCCATCTGTGCAATTTATTTGCACTGCAATGCTCGGTATTTGCGATACCTCCGGCCAGCACTTACGGTAAAGCCGTCGTGATTTGGCTACCGTATCCGCCGCCTAATATAGCCGCTATAACGACGTCCGAGCTTGTTCTCTATAAATCGTCTGGGAGGAATAAGTACGCCATTTTTGCATTTTTTACTCCATCCACTACCCTTTATCGCACTTGTGTTTAGGCGTAAATCCCGACGAAGTATTCTTCATAGTGTTTAGGGGAAGTTACGCCTCACGCATGAGAAGAATCTTCTATGGTAGGTGCCATCAACAAGGCGATTCCCTTTTAGCACCGCTTATGTTCCACGTATCGTATGATCTCTAAAATTCACCTATAGTCTCCCTCACGTAAGGGCGGGTGATTTTTGTTGATCTTTCTAAATACCTATAGTTTCCCTCACGTAAGGGCGGGTATTTTGTACGGTATATTGGCCTAGCAAAAGGTATATCGAAAGGGGGACCAATTTGGTGATATAAGGAACCTTCACTATGGCCCCGTTGCAAAATTGATGACCGATCCGCATCAGTTATTGAAAGGTCCAAATTATACACCATGGAAACATAAGATGAAGGCTATTCTCCAAATGGAAGATTTGTGGGATATTGTTACCGGAGTAGCAACAAGGCCTTCACCAACAGCAGGATCCACAGGTCCTTCAGCAGATCAGATTGCTTTTGACAAGAAAGACAGTAGAGCAAAGGTGCTCATTTTGTTTGCTGTTTCGGATGAAGTGCAACCTCATATAGCTGATAAAGCAAGTGGTAAAGAGGCATGGGATGCCCTTAGAACCATCTATGAGGGGAAGAATGAATCCACCATTCTTCATCTTCAACAACAACTTCATAACCCGAGTTTGAGACAGGTGAAACAGCTTGAACTCTTTCTCGTGCAGAGTGTCCGAGTTGAAAGAGAAATTGAGTTCTCTAGGAGATACCGTGGATGAAAAGCTTCTCATTTCACTTGTGATGAGAGCTTTACCTTCTTCATTTGACATGTTGATAACCTCCATCCAGGTGTCCCAACGACAAATTACCTACATCGAGTTGGTCAATCTGCTTCAACAACAGGAGGCACGCCAACTTCACAAGGATGATTCTTCCAATACAGCCCTATACACCAACAGACAGGGTTCTAGGAAGAAAGGTAATGGGCAAAAAGGAGGCAACTTTCATAAAGGAGGAAATTCTCAACAGGATACGAAAGGAAAAGGCAAGCAACCTCAACGAAGAAGAGGTGGTGCAAGATCCGTGAGAAAGACAACCATGACACCAACAGAGTTGGCATAAGAACAAGCAAAAAGGCCAAAACAAACCACAAAATAAAAACAAGCAACCCCGAGCGAATGTTGCCTGTTGAAGAATCCGACTCGTATTCTCGAATGGGCACACAAGGTGCTCATGACTACCACAGATTCCACTCGTAGGGATCCTATTTGGTATGTCGATTCCGGAGCTAGTAAACATATGACTCGGCGACGGATCGTGGTTTGAATCATTTGTGGCCAAGGAGGGCAAACCTCGTCACCATTGCCGATGATAAAACCTACAGGGTTCAGTGGAGAGGGTACAGCTTTCGACTCACTCTTCCCGATGGCAAGTGTCGATTGACAAGGTCCTCTATGTTCCGGGATTGGCCAACAATTTGTTGTCGATGACACAAATCCCGGACAGAAATATGGTTGTCAACTTTCGTGTTGAGAATGGAAAGAAGTGTTGTACAATTACCAGGAAGGGTAAGCAGATTACAACAACTTCATATAAGCATGGCTTATTTGCACTAGATGCTATCTCTACTCCACATGTTGCCATGACTGCCTCTACCAAGGAGGCAACTTCCCTATGGCACAAGAGATATGGGCATCTTAGTTCGGCTACTTACTTGAGCTCAAGCAAGTATGAGATGGTAAAGGGTCTTCCTTCCCTTTTCGCCACATTGCCAGTGTGCTCGACCGCTTAGCGGAAAGCAAGATAGAGTACCATTTGAGAAGAGCTCTACAAGAGCACGAAAACCTCTCGGAGCTAATTCACACCGATCTATGCGGTCCTTTCACACCCAACAGAGTGTTGGAGGGAAGAGGTACTTTCAGTTATTCGTAGATGACTACTCACGAAAGATGTGGGTTTTCTTTCTCAAACTGAAATCTGAAGCTTTCGCATTCTTCCAACAGTTCAAGAAATCCGTTGAGAAGGAGTCATGGGCTTCTATTAAAACCCTCCGCTCATATCGAGGGGGAGAGTTTACCTCTAATGAATTTTCTGCATTCCTAGATAAACATGGGATCAAGAGACAGTTAACAACTGCCTATACTCCTCAGCAGAATGGAGTTGCTGAGAGAAGGAACCGTTCTATCATGGAAATGGTTCGTTGTATGCTCACAAGTGCAACTCTTGGGCAACAATATTGGGCAGAAGCCGTCACCACTCGCAGAGTGTATCTTTTGAATAGGGCACCCACAAAGGCCCTAAAAGGAATGACTCCACAGGAAGCATGGAGTGGTCGAAAACCCTCCATATCTCATCTACGTATTTTCGGGTGTCAAGCTTTCATGCACATACCGAAAGAAAAAAGGAAGAAGCTAGATGAGAAAACACTGAGATGTATTTTTCTTGGATATTCTGAGCACTCTAAAGGATATCGGTTGATAGATCCTTTGACCAAGAAAATTCATATCAGCAGAGATGTTGTCTTTGATGAAGCTTTCACATCACAGAGCACATCTACAAGACACCAGGATATTGTGGAACCAAAGGAAGAGGAGATTCCTTCGTCAACACAGACAGGAGGTCCTTCTACATCTTCTTCACCACCACCGAGCGTAATCCTAAATGGTGTACAAATACAATCATAGATGCAAATTTATCCACTCCTCCCAATTTGAATTTGGATAGACCTCGTACACGCAGTATGGCTCAACAGAAAGAGAAGCCGGAGAAACCGGTGAGGTTGATGATCTTTGTCAATCTTTTGAGGAACTTTCTGTGACTCCAAGTAGAGAAGTTGAGGATATGGATATTGATGATGACAGGGCATTCATGTCTACCATAGATAGTCTTGGACCTGCATCAATGCAAGATGCTCTTAGTGAGCCTCAGTGGAAGGCCGCTATGGATACAGAGTATGAGTCTCTGATGAAGAATAAAACTTGGAAGCTTGTTGATCTGCCGCATGGAAAGAAACCTATTGGCTGCAAATGGGTATACAAAGTCAAGTACAAGGCAGATGGAACAATTGATAAGCATAAGGCCCGTCTTGTTGCAAAGGGCTATGCTCAAAAGGAAGGCATCGACTATGAAGAAACTTTTGCACCTACAGCTCGGATGACCACAATTCGGGTTATGTGTGCTATGGCAGCACAATATGGGTGGAAAGTTCACCAAATGGATGTCAAAAGTGCCTTTCTTAATGGTGATCTCCAAGAAGAAGTCTATATGACTCAGCCTCGAAGGATTTGAAGTGGAAGGCCAACAAGAGAAAGTTTGCAAATTGGTTAAATCCTTGTATGGATCCGAAACAAGCTCCTCGAGCTTGGTATATAAAAATGGACAATCACCTAATGCAAGCATGGATTTAAGAGATGTCCGTCGGATGCAAACCTCTATTTCAAGAAACAGTGGTTCCGAGATAGTGTTGCTTGTACTCTATGTGGATGATCTCGCTCATTACAGGGAGTTCGTAAGATATGATCTCTACTCGTCAAAAGAAACTTGTGCAAATCTTTTGAGATGACAGATCTCGGACTTCTCCATTACTCGTCTTGGTCCGGAATTCAGCCGAAGGAGCACACCATCAAAGTGTCTCGTAAAAAGTATGCCAAGACATTGCTCGATAAATATCGCATGACCGACCGCAAGCCAATGGCAACTCCTATGGAGAATGGACTTCGCTTATCGCGATATGATGACTCACCCCGTGTAGATGGCACTCTCTATCGACGCTTGATTGGGAGTCTCATATATCCGACCAATACTAGGCCAGATCTCGTATTTGCTCGTAAACTATCTTTCGAGGTTCATGCGAGGAGCCTAAGACTATTCATTGGAAAGCAAAGAAACGTGTTCTTCACTATGTCCGTGGTACTATAGAATATGGCCTAGAATACAAGAGGAACAACAAATTCTTCTTGCAAGGATACACGGACTCCGACTATGCCGGATCATTTGATGATCGCAAGTCAACTTCTTGGATACATTTTTCATCTGGGATCCGGTCCTGTCTCTTGGCACAGCAAGAAGCAACAGGTGGTTGCTATTTCTTCAACAGAGGCAGAATATCGCGCCGCACGTGAAGCTGTGTGCGAAGTGATATGGTTACGTCGCATTCTAACAAGTATGGGCCATCCATCAAAATCTCCAATACACTTGTTTTGCGACAATCAGGGTGTTCTGAACCTCGTCAAGAATCCACCCATCATGAAAAAACAAAGCACATTGACACACAATGTCATTTCATTCGAGAGGAAGTTCCAAAGCACCGAATTCAGCTTCAAAGACATTCCCACCGATGCTCAAGTTGCTGACATTTTCACTAAGGCACTTGGACGTGTCAAATTTGAATTGTTTCGCAGCTCACTTTGTATTGCAAAATAATGTAAGGGGATGTTAGTATAGCTATTAGTTATTACATTACCCAAATAATGTAATAAAGGGGGATGTTAGCGTTTCATTATTTAGAATGGGAAAATTTTAGATGGTGGAAAAAGAAACCTTTTATGTTTTCATTTGTTAGAAACTACGATATTTTAATTAATGAAAAGAAGAAAAAGGTTTATTTATGATTAAAGTAGTTGGATTTAATGGATTAAATAAATATGAATGTGGTTTGTTTTGTGAATTA